>HG995392.1:9375000-10000000 GCA_905333075.3 Atethmia centrago | reverse complement strand
AGTCTTTATAAAAAAATATTAAAAAAATAAAACCTTTCTAAACCAAATGACATGATTGCCATTACAACTGTAACAAATCTGAATTAATATCCTATCCGCAACAGAAGGCCAAAAAACATATGTGGCGGTATCTACAACACCTACAACTACGCTTCAACGATCTCGACCTTTTTTTGGGTGGGAAATTATTAAATATCTTCTCCCGCTCTGGGCGGAGCGGGAGGGCGCGTCAGTCTCTTACTGACTAAAACCCAACCGTGTTCTTTCTGTTGCTTGTGTTGCCGGAGGCCACGGTATCCCTTCAAGATACAAGATACAAGATATTTATTTTGTAAAACATGAGTGCAGAATTATACAGGTCTTAAAAATAATAAGAGGTAGCTACATATTTTGCCAATCATGGCGTACAAAATTAGTCGCATTAAGACAACTATTGCAAATGATAATTATAAAATCGTTAATAATATATTAAAACAATGACTCACAAAAAAAAAACATAGGATTAAATTAAAATGTCAACAATTTAAATTTAATTTAAGTAAAATACAGATTAAAAAATGACTTACAAAGGAAAAAAAAAGCAGGATTAAATTAAAATGTCAACAATTTAAATTCAAGTAAACTACAGATTATAAAAAATAATAACACAGGTACACATTCCAAATTCTATTGCAGAAGATTATCATTCAAAAAGTCATCTACGCTGTCCTTTCGGACTTTCCCGCGACCCCGGCAGGCATCGGCCCTAGTGGACCCTTACACTTGTGCTGACAACTCTTTGAGGTGCGCGTGGAACACAACGCTCTGTCGACCCGGGCAAGGTCTTTATCGGACGATGACCAATCCATTGCTCACCGTCCGCAAGCCCGCGAAAGATCTCGACCTGCACCTTAGTTGCATAACACACTTTATGTCATATTCTGAATGACGTTGTAGTACTTATATTGCAAATCCATTGCTTCATGTGTAAAAAAAGAAAGAAAGAAAGAAAGAAAATACATTTATTTGCGGTAAACATGACGCAAGGAAGGAACACAAATACAAAAAAGAAACAATTTGAGGGAGAATATGCTTCACGTCCACGCAAAACGGCCAACGCTCAGCATAATGCTGCGACCCTATGCGAGACAGAGCCCCAGCGCTGGTTGTCAGCGATAGCCGGCGTTGACGTTAAGACGTCGACCGGTGCAGCATACAGTGAGATTGTAATTTGAATAACATAAATACAAATATAAAAAAAAAGAATTACATAAATACAAATATTTAAAATGGCAACATTTCGTACCGACGAGAACGACGTACGCGCCGCCGGCCTAAATTAATCTGTGCGCGCAGCTGTCAGAAAACTATTTGTTTGACTTTTTGACATGCAGGTGTTACATAAAAAAAACATGTGTTTGAAAAATATGTCTGCTCAACAATGTAAATAACGGAATGAATGTAGTTGAACTGTCGAAATGAAACCCATTGCTACTGTGTGTTACACAATTACTCCGCTGTATGGATGGTGTGAAAGATGATGGCTAGGAAAGGGATGACTACAGACACGGCTGGCTGAAAGAAAGGGGGCCTACCGTTTCCAACAGAGGGCGATAATTTTATTAATCATCAGCTTGCCATTCCAAAACCATTCCATTCTGATCATTGACACTCACAAAAATCATAAACTTCACGTCTTCGGCAAAGTTACCTACAATAACACCTACACACCCCCCACGAAGTGCAATTATTAAAAGCAAAGAGCACCGCCAACAAACAAGTCGCATTAATTTAAAAGTTGTTATTACCCCTCCCCCCTCCACTTTTCCCCTGGACTTCCCCCTACACCCCACGAAGTAATAGAGTCAAAAAACTTGGTTATTTGTTATACGCAAGGATTTTAGAGACGTGCAGGTGATTCGGTACTGGTGTTGTTTTAGAAGCTTTTTGGGTTATGTAATGACATTATTTTGAAAGGGGGTGAAATCTTCAACGATTCTTACGTGAAGTCTGACAGCCAATCGAAGTAACCCTATAGAGTTAGACAGATACTTGGTGATCGCTCCATGTAAAATAAGTACTAGTATTTCATCTGCTTCCAGTCAGACTGGAAGCCAACACCACCATACTTGGGATCAGGCTAGGCACATTACATTATTCCGTAAAATTAAAATTATTTATCTTAACCCCATTAACACCCCCCACTGTTCCTAACCTACCAATATGATAAGAATAAACATCATTGTTAAAAATCTACCTACGAGTATTCTACCACAACATTAATTTCCCCACCGCCACTAAAACAAAAACACTATTAAACTAAAAACAGTTAAAACTAAAACTAAACATAGGTAAGCACAGCCTTCCATTACCTCAGTATTTAAGCCCGCCTGCGTAGATAAGGCGGAACTAACCGGCGTCGGCTTGTAATTAGAAACCGTAAAGTTTCTGGACTTAGATCTAATGATAACTGGCTTTAAAATTGCTTCTTGATGCGAGGGGAATTGGGTTTATTTGTTAGCTTTTATGGGGTTAAAATTGTGGGCAGTTTTTGTTGGGTAGAAGTGTAAAATGTGTCATTTTTATGGTAATATCGGACTGTCTACATTGCAGTGCAGTGCAAAACAGCTCATTGTACTGCACTGCCAAGTATGAGGTGAGCGTAGAGCATTATATTATTCTAATTTCAAATTACAAAAAATATTTAGCCGCCATAGCTCCGCTGTGGTGCAGTTCCACTCAGTGCTGTCTTACCTTAAACGTAGGATAAATTATAATACATTATGGTATTCTTGGGTACATAGTTTGTTCCTTTCACAGGGAAGTAAGTACAAGTAGTCACTTCTACTGCCAAATAGTATAGCTGCTCTGTGTTTAGGGTCACAATAGCTTTTAGTTTACTACAAGTAGCGTAAATCTGTGGACAGAGGATTACCGTAAATCTGTGGACAGAGGATTACCGTAATTGAATGGTTTTTTGACATGTAATAGTTGTAATTCACATTTTATTTACCTTTAACTATTTATTGTGAACATTATTTTCTTGTTGTCAAGCCAAATCGTTTATTTTATTCACACTGAAGCCACTGTAACTATAATAAGATTATTCATTTAGGTATATAACTTTCTTAATTATAAATTATCAAGTAATCAAACCACAATCAACACATTCAACACGTTCAACAAGAAAGTTTCCCTTTTTTTTTTTTTTTTTTGTGTGTGGCATCTCGTAGTTGACCTTGAGAGGTCGTGACTACTTAACCGGACTTTCCTGTGGCTGCCTTAAGCGAACTCAAAGCCTCCAGCCAGGGGCGAATTTCTTATATTACTAAGCGACTGCACGCTAAGGGCACCCCCTGTGGGGTACGGACCTCGGCTTAGGGCGTCGCTGGGGGGAGGACAGCAAGATGGGACAGGCTGGATCTGGTTAATATTATTATTATTAATCGGGGAATCGAAAGTTTCCCAATACAATACAAAACTTTACTGTAGAATACATCATTTTAAGTTGCGGGTATACTTACACAATTTCACTCCACGCATAACACTTTGTCACAACACCAATGTATCTCGTCTGCTCGACGTCCGTATGTCACTGCAGGGATCCAGCAGAATATCAGCGTCAGGTATATTTGCCTGACACATGCTGAGCTGGACTCCCATTTGGTGCAACCTTGAGACACACACCGCACCTTGTTCGATAATTAATTAAAGTATGTCGTAATGTTACTCTATTTCTTTAAGCATGTTTTTCTTTTTGTATATTGGCACCTTGTTTTTATATATATTCCTGTAATTTGTTATCCATTTATTGTGCTATTGTGTGTTGTGCTATGTCTTTTGTGTGCACTGAATAAATGTTTTATCTATCTTAACTATCTATCTATCTAACCCCACTGCCCCCGTACTGGCAGGCTGATAAGTTCAGCATTTCAGATTTTTTTTTACGCCAGAAATCATTTGTAAGTCATCGCAATGTAACTCTTACTTCATTGTAATAAAGTATAAATTAGAATGATGTCGTGAGTTTGATAAAACTCTCGAAAAGCTACATGTAGGATGCTTGCAAAATTCACCAAAAATTAAGATAGTGGAAAAATACTGTGTTTTATGGCATTTTTAGGGTTCCGTAGTCAACAAGGAACCCATAAAGTTTCGCCATATCCATTTATTTGTCTGTCCCCGGCTTAACTCAGAGACTTTTATCATAACGAAACTATCACTGCTAAGTAGGCTTTACAACCTTCTGCGAAGCAGTAATGCTCGCGAAGGAGGAGGCGGGACGGTTGAGGGAAAGGCATGTTTCGCGCCCTCTCGCCCCTAGCTGCCGCAGGAGACGCCCTGGGCGTCGGGAATCCCGGGCGGATTTCCGACCACCATAAGCACGGGCTTGCGGACGGTGAGCAATGGGTAGCTCACTATCCGGTAAGGACCAGGCCTGGGTCGACGGCGCGTTGTATTCCACGCGCGCCTCAAAGAGATGTCGTCAGCACAAAGGTAGGAGTCCACTAGGACCGATGCCTGCCGGGGTCGCGGGAACGTACTTATGGGTCACCGAGGCCCCCGCAACACAGGCAACAGGAAGGAATACGGGTGGGTTTTAGTCAGTAAGAGTCTGACACATCCTCCCGCTCCGCCCAGAGCGGGAGAAGTTATTTGATGATTTCCCACCCAAAAAAAAAAAAGTAGGCTTTACAAGTTAACGAATCAAGCTTGCATTTTGCAGTTGGAGAATTGACCGTAACGTATATCGATGTATGGGAGAACATGTTCTTCAACTCAATGTTAAGTTTGTTTTTGGGATAAATTCATCCCAACTACGGAACCCTTCATTGTTCGTGGTCCGACATGCACTTGGCCGGTTTTGTATTAAAAAAAAACTACATAAGTACGCAAATAATGCATAATTATGTGAGAGACAACCTCGGCTATAACTACAGTCCGACCGTAAAGAGAATGCGTTCTTGACATCTGTCAGTTTTGTAGAGGCATGAGGAACAGGGTGTAAAGTTCACTCATCATCCATAGAAAAGGGAGGATCCTACTACCAGACGGGTGTAGTGTCTGGTGGGTAACTGCCCGACGGTTGAAGTTGGGATGTTGTTTATGTGCTAGTTGCGCGGTAAACTCTGCTTGCGCGATGCAGGAATTTGCGTCACGTCAGTGTGTTGCGTAGTTCGCATGTGGCGATGTAGAACGAAAAAGTGTTTTGCGAATTTGATCCATAAAGTTACCAGAAATTGTCCAACGCATTCTCTCAACGGCCGAACTGTAATCAAAAACATCTTTCTACAAATAGAAAGACATTTCTACACATTTTATCCCTAAACAAGATTCTAAATCACGACCAACTATTCTTGATACTTTATAAACAGCTCACTTAGCTAGCAACAGGTGGATATCGAGTATTCTTGTTTTATACTTGCTTATCCATAATAAACTTTCCTTCGCACATTGTTTCAGATTATATGGTAATTCTTTTATTTAAAACTAGAGTGATTTGCTATTTTCGTATTTGAGGGAGATTATTCGATGTGTTTTTAGTTCAATTGAGAGTATAGAAATTATCATAATACACAAAATCACGCCTAAATTTCCCGAAGCGTGGGGTAAGGTGTACCTCACCCACCAGTTACAAGTGCCTCTCGCCTTCTTTAACCCTTTGACCGCCACGTCATAAAAGCAAAACCGTGCCCTCGGCGCCAAGCTACGAATTATTCATTAAAACCTGTCATGTAGTCGTGACCGTGGCGTGCTGGGCACATTTTGGTTTGTCATCTATGTATGACGGTGGCGGTCTAAAAGTTAAATGACATTTCACAAAACAATTGCACAAATGTTGCAACTAACAGCAACCCTGTCAACGTCATTCGAACGCTAAAAGATCTTTGTAGCAGTGTTCTTACCAGTAGTCTGACAGGCGGGAACTTGGAGAGCAGATCGTCGTCTGCCCAGTAGGGCGACAGCAGCAGGTAGCACGGCACCGAGAATATGAACTCGTCGGACAGACTGCGCGCTATCAACGCGTCCAGATTTGTTCGGGCTGCTAGGCTGTGGAATTATATTAAAGGTGTTTTTACACCCGTTATTTAAGACTCATGTAGGGGTGACCCTGCCATCATCCGGGCACAAATTATGACTCCGCGGCTGCTCCTGAATAATTCCTAATGCAAAAATCCAATAACACTGCGCCCGTCCTACAAATCGAACCCGCGCGGAAATGAAATTATGACTTCACAAACGTAAAACCCCGGTAAAACGAAGTGAAAAATACTGGCACTTTTTAAAATTAAGAATCAATATTTTATGCTATGCTTGCCATTATAAATTTTTTGATTGATGCTTATTCTGAATTTAAAAAGAAAACGATATAAAACTTAACCAACTGTACTCGTCACTACATTAATGTTATGCTCCTGAAATTGCCAGTTTTAGACAGCAAGATAATTATTTGATTAATCGAGTAGGTACCTAGGTATAGACATAAGCATTTCTAGGATACCTCAACTCATCATGCATGTTACCTATTTATGTAAATACTCTACTATTTTTCTAGCTGAACAGACATCTGTGCTGCTGGGGAGTTTGTTGCACCACTTCTTCTTCCCAGCACTAAAAAATGGTGAAGTGGTACTGTCATAAGTGGTAACGTTCGAAAAGTGCTGATTCAAAGCCTAATTTAAATAATTGACTTTGATTTTAAAACTAAATCATTTAACGGAAAAAGTTAGCAGAAGAAACGCTAGTTTTAATAGAACTAAACTACAAAAGACCTAAACTATTTCATCCTACAATCCTATTCAATTTTTCCTTCAAAACATTCAATGTCAAACAATGGTATGTTAATACTGAGCATAGGGACGGACTAAATAATTCATGCCGTGTTCAGGGCCGCACTGAGGTGAAGGGTGCAAAAAATATTATACTGGCAGTTGCCTCGGTTCGCGGTAAAATCATGAATGTAGTATTTTCTGGGAAAAAAGACATTGAAAATGTAACTCGGTCTATTTGGTTTTCATTTGATGTCAGAGCGGAAAGGAGGTGTTGGGTGCTTTTTTGAATGAGGCACTTGGAATGTTTGGTTTTAGAGGTGCTTAGTTAATTAATCACACATATATTATACTTATTCATGAATACTGTGTCGAATTGATGATTTTTGAGATGCTGATTCTTAAAAGAACATTATACTTCTGGCTTTATTCTTATGATGTTTAGAATTACCTCAAGCTGAGTATAGTGTAAGCATGTCCTTGTTTAGTTTTCTCGTCCAAATCCTTGGGCGGAGGTTAAGATTTCATCAATCGGTACCTTTCATCCAGGGGAAATCGATCGTATTTTTTTTTTTTTTTTTGGGTGGGAAATCATCAAATAACTTCTCCCGCTCTGGGCGGAGCGGGAGGGTGTGTCAGACTCTTACTGACTAAAACCCACCCGTATTCCTTCCGTTGCCTGTGTTGCGGGGGCCTCGGTGACCCTGAATGTCTACCAGCTAAAACAAATCTTTTGAGCAAGCATGATCTGCAATCATCATCTGCCTATCCTTTTTCCAACTATGTTAGGGTCAGCTTCCAGTCTTACCGGATACAGCTGAATACCAGTGTCGTATTTTACATGGAGCGACTGCCTATCTGACCTCCACAACCCAGTTACTGGATAACACGATACCCCTTGGTAAGACTGGTTGTCAGACTCTCGAGCTTCTGACGACCCGTAACGACTGTCAAAGATCCACGAATGACAGCCGGGACCAACGGCTTAACGTGCCTTCCGAGGCACGGAGGGATCTTGGTATGTAAAGTTGGTCACCCATCTACGGACCAACCGCTGCAAGCGTAGCTTAACCTGATCGATTGACCCGTGCGGCTGTTATTATGTAGCCACATGATCTGCAATCCAAACACAAAATAAATAGGTGACTTAAAAAATATTTTATCTAGGCTCATAAATGCGAAGAACTGCTCAAAGGTATTAAAAAGATACTTTCTAGATTGCAGTGCGATCTAGAAAGTTAAATAAAAATATGTGTGTACCTACCTAATTGTTCATTAATTAATATTTAGTGGCACAGAGTAGCCGTGTCTGGCCATACCGCTGTTAAACCGGCAATGGTTTGCGTGGTATGTTTAAAGGTTCAACAAATGCATGTAAACTGTTTTTTTTTTATTAATAAACGATAAAAAAAAGTAAAAGTCTAATAATTATGACATCAAAATTAGTACCTTACTGGTCCAACTCTAATAAAGTTTTTTTAAGACACAGTTTCTCTAACAATATATTATATAATAATATATAATGCTTATTTTTTCTCTATTAAAGCTCCCACAGACAGGCGCGATGCAATTCTAATAGAAAAATGTCCATGACGTTTTCATAAAAGCTGTTCAAATAAAGTTGCGTCGCGCCCATCTGCGGGAGCCTTTAAAGTACAGCTCGAACAACGAGTTTTCAAGTCATAGGTTGTAGTTCCCGTCGATAAAAAACACACTCGTGTGTTAATAACCCTTGTTATGCAGCAGTTTCTTTAAACTACTGTTACAATTTCAAAATATTGTGACGTTTTCTTTAAGTAAGACCAAAATCTAATAAACATTTATTTAAAAAGTTTACCGCGAGAGCCATCAAAAAGATTAATATTAACGTAACATTGATATTCACGATCATTTAACGGTAAAATAGGCCATTAGTTAGTCTAGGAGCTCGGCTCCAGGAGCGTACAACATCTGAATATTTCGTTATTCAAATTAATTGAAGTTTGCGTTCCATTCTTTTTTTGTTTTTCTCTCAGTCTGATTTAGTGCCGAGATAAATATTTATTTTATCGTTTATTGGGGATCACCAGGCGAGATCGAGGTCAAAATTGGACTCACATTTTCCAATTTTAAACTTGGAAAAAACAATCATGCTTGACTGAATTTCATAGTGACTGATCACTTCTGAATTTCTTCGGCAAATTATGAAAAATGCATGCAATCATGAAATTATAAAAGCTGGTATTCAATGGATATAATATATTTGTAAGATCTTCGATGGGTGTGGTTAAATCGAGTTGAATGGCGTGCAATTGGCTCTCCCTATGTCCAGCAGTGGACTGATGTAGGCTGATGATGATATTAATAGGCATATATGTTGCAATATGGGTAATCTTGCTGACTTTTTATCAAAATCCTAGCCCCAATAAAGTTTTAATTGATAAAAATTATCTTTCACAACACAAGAAACAAACTCGCTGAATGTGTAACTAATTCCTTTTTTTTAAGTGGATTAAAAATAATCTAGCTCATGAACAGAATTATAATTGAATATTAAATATCATCCAAAGTAAACATGGAGTAAGCCCTAATGAGTTTCTGAATACATCGTGCTGGCAATCCGAAATCCCTTGTCATATTTAAATTACACAGACATCTCAATACCCCACGTATTGAGAGTTGCAGTGCTAAAATTATATATTTTGGTGGACTGGGTTTCTCAGAGACGTGGGCAAGATTAATTAAATAAGTACCAAGTTGTATACGTGTCTATCTGTAAAGATAGAGGATGTTTCAAATGAACTAGTCATATCAAAGGCATTACCGTCAACTTTAAACACAAGAATTTACAGGCATATTATGGATACGCCCGTTCCACAGAGCACGGAATCGCCGCACCAGCTTCTACTGACAGCAGTACTAATAAAATCGTGGCGCCAAGCCGAGAAGTGTTGAACGTACAACTTCTGTCACACAGCAGCGCTCAAAGCCGTCAATTGCTATAAAGAAGAAAGAATGAAAGAAAATACGATTATTTGCGGTAAACATGACGCAAAGAAGGAACACAAATACAAAAAAGAAACAATTTGGGGGAGAATATGCGTCACGTCCACGCAAAACGGCCAACGCTCAGCATAATGCTGCGACCCTATGCGAGACAGAGCCCCAGCGCTGGTTTTCAGCGATAACCAGCGTTGACGTTAAGACGTCGACCGGTGGCAGCACACAGTGAGTTTGTAATATGAATAAAATAAATACAAATATTTAAAAGAAAGAATTACATAAATACAAATATTTAAAATGGCAACATTCCGTACCGACGAGAACGACGTACGCGCCGCCGGCCATACGTCATTTTTGTTGTAGTACGAGTAAACGGTGACACGCTTGGTTTATATGGAAAGTGTTGACAATGATGCCTCTAGCAGCAGCCGTCGAGGCGTCTCCAATCTCTGTGGCTTGCTCCATCGTTGACTTCAACCATCTCTTTCCACCACGCAAGATCAAGGTCAAGATTGAGCATACAATATTTATTAAAAAAACTTAGGTACTGGACTGAACGCAAACTAAAATACACATAAAATAACGTTACTTTGAACCATTTACAGATTCATTAAAACTGACAAATGAAGTTGAAGCAAACTTTACAAACAAGTTTTGACGAAGCTTCTGAAATGCCATTTAAAAAGTTTGTCTGTTAGTTTATTTTATGCCACAGATAACCTTAGTCATCCTACTAATATTATAAATGCGAAAGTTTGTAAGAATAGATGGGTGGATGTTTGTTACTCTTTCACGCAAAAAGTACTGAACGGATTTGGATGAAATTTGGCACACGGATAGTTTATAAGCAGGAATAACACAAAGGAGGAGGATAGGACTTTTTATCACGATATACCCACGGGGTCAAAACTTATGCGGGTGAAACCACGGGACGCATCTAGTATCAAATACGCAAAAACCCAAAAAGTAAATAAGTTATAATAATAGGTATCACAGAATAAGAATTTCTGCACAAACAAAAATCCAATTTCCGCACGATTAACTCAATGAACAGTCGCCAGCACATCAAATTGCATACTACAAACTGTAAAATTTTCTCTTTCGATCTTGAACTTAACCATAAACATTTTAATGTTATATAGAGGTATGAGGAACAGGATGTAAAGTTCACTCATCCTCCATAGAAAAGGGAGGATCCTCCGACCGACGGGTGTCGTGTCAGGTGGGTAACTGCCCGACGGTTGATGTCGGGATGTCGTATATATGCTAGTTGCGCGGTAAACTCTGCTTGCGCGATGAAGGATTTTGCGTGACGTCAGTGTGATGCGTAGTTCGTATGTGGCGCTGTAGATGCCGCCACAGTTCTAAATCATTTGGAGAAATTTGTCAGTTTCGTATAACCTGATGTGCTGTTGACTATACAATACATTCTGAAGCTCAGTAAATACATTACAATTAATATTAAATTGCTTTCCCATTTAGAATAGTATAGAATATAATTTATTTCTGAGTATATGGTACATTAAGATAAAAAAAACATAAAAAAAAGTTTATTACGGAAAATAACACCGAGACTAAGTACAACAAGTAAAACGATGATAGCTGTTAAAGTATAAACTGTGACGCAGCTAACAACGCCCCACAGATACAGAATGGAATGATGTTCCACGTAAAATGTTCTTAATAGGTAATTATGTTAATTTCGTTAATTTAGATTTAGTTAATAAATAATAAAAAAATAAAATAAAAATAAACAGTACAGGACATTCATATGATTTGGGATGTATTTTGACGTTGAGTAAATTTACACCACACACCCATTCACCCTACACTCACCACGAGTGTAGGGTGAATGGGTTTGTGGGTGAGTGTTAATGAGGTGTTGGAGGGGTGTTTTTGGTGTTTGTGCCATGTGTGTTGTGTGTGGTTTTGTTGGGGTGTGTGAGGGAGTGATGAGTATTTTACACTTCCACGAGTTTCTGTGTTTCATCACAGTTTTGTAATTTTAACCAGGAGTCAAGTTTCATTTTGCATTTGCTCTTGGTTAATGGGTAGATGTGTAAACTTTTGTTCAATATGTTATAGATTTTTGAACTTATATGTTTGTAATGACGACTTGCAGCTAAATAATAAATTAATAAACAAATTCACATAATATGCTACCGTTGCCAGTTTAGAAATATTAAAATTGAAGTACAATTAATATAATTAAAACATTCGCTAACTGAATACAAACAATTGTTTAAAAGCCAGGCAAATATTGTTTTCCTAGATTTATTAGTGGGTAACACTCTGAAGCATGGGGGTAACTTGTTAAAGATTTTGATTGCCATGCAATTGGAATTCCTTCTATACAAATTAATGTACTCTCTAGCTAGACGCAAGTAATTTATTTGGACTTCTGCTATTAACTCTTTTAGAAATCAGTTCATACAATTATTACACAGCTAATTATTTACACTAGGTACTAAATTAAATTCCTAACTAACTAACACAAACAAAAGGACACTTATGCGTCGAAGTACTCTTCTATATTGTTGTCATCCGGAAACGTACCCAGAAGACTGGCAGCATTGCCACGCCGTATGTCAATGCTAATTCTTTGGCCAAAGAACGAGCCAGCCCTCTGTCACGTGAGGTTTCGACCAGTCAGCGAGAAATTTCCTTAAAAAGGAGACTCGCAATCGGGCCCCATGACCCAAGCGTTTCGACCCCAAATGGCACAAAACGGTAAATAAACGGTAGTAGGTATCATAATATGTGCAGTAATATTTTGTCTGGTGATGGGTTGAAAGTTATGGGGGAAAATAGGTTAAAAAATAATAATCTCGTAATCTGGTCTGGTTTATAATGTTCGTCTTATTTGTACAGAATAGACATTTTTGCTTTCTTTAAATAAAAAAATATTTAAAATGATGACACAAAAATCTACTTCCCAGCTCCTAAACTAAGTTGATCGACAAAAAACAGGGTCTAATAATTGGTTTAATTTCCCTGAACATAAATCATGGTGCAGCATTCTATAATGAATCATTTGGACCGAGTGTTGGTACAAAATGAACCAAATTGGTTCAATTTAACACTGCAATTAACAAATTGTGGGATGAAAAGGTGTTCCCGGTACTTTCTAGTTTTTTATTTTTTAGAGGTTTCAATAAAGATGTATTGGGACTTTAAAGAGTTTGGTAATACTTCCTGTACGTATAAAGTTCAGATATTAGACAGGTTTTGATATAAACATTCCTCAGGCTCCAATCTCTCACTAAGTGAGCTCTTTGTTCGTACACTACTGTCAAAGTTTAGGATTAAAATTAAGTTATAATTTGTCCCTAATTTAATTACTTAAAAAAGTGGCCTTTTCCATACTCGGATAGGGCCTTCCTTTTGGCCTCGTACAGGTCTTTTGTTAGGCTGTTGGCGGTGTGTGGCAATATTTACTTTGTGTAATTAACTTTCTGGGCGATTCACAATAAGTACTTTATCTCTCTTTCTTTCTTTTCAATAACCGAGTTTCAGTACTAAGTAAAAAAACACTATCTCTCTCCTTAAACATATTTTTTATTTTCTTTGTTCTTTGCACCTGTTTTGATTCTTAGCGCTAGTTTTATGATTAATTATTATTGAATATAATATATAGATAATTTTAATATATTTTATGTATGTATATATGTATATATTTATTGTATATTATGTGAATGGTATACCACAGACTACCTGCAGTTTTGTCTCTCCTTTCCCCCCTAATCCATCCAAAGGTTGTCTTTAAATGATTGCATTTAGCGATAAGACCGCCCATTGTGTCACCCTTTGTAAAATTTCTACATTTATAGCTGTAATTACCCGACTGCCTCAGGAGGGTAATGTTTTTCGAGAGTATGTATGTATGTATGTATGTAGGTATGTATGTCTATTTCTTTGGCACGCTCTGTAGCCTAAACGGCTTAATGGATTTTAACGTATAAGGTGTCCTTAGATTCATCTTAATTGTGGGAGTGGCATAGATTGGCATAATATTTATAAATTGCATCTGCAAATACAAAAAAGGAAGGGAAGTTTTTTTTTTAAATTAATTGCAACAATATTGGTATCAAATAAAAGCTAGTAATGAGTAATTTTCAAATATATATATTAATAAAACTAAAAATCTTGAAATAAAATAAATTATTTAAAAAACAAAAACCCGACTGCAAAAACACAACTGAAAAGGGAAAAACAAGCATTATAATCTATATAATTTTGGTCTTGCGGGGACAGTCGAATAACTTGAAATATGGTGTAACTTTTGATTGTCCCCGCCTGCGAAACCAATATTATATAGATTATAATGCTTGTTTTTCCCTTTTCAGTTGTGTTTTTGCAGTAGGGTTTTTTGTTTTTTAAATAATTTATTTTATTTTTATGGTGTACATAATAAAGAGTATTCTATCTATCTATCTATCTATCTAAGTAGTGACATGAAAGTAACATGAACTTGACACTGTATGAAGTTGAATGTATTTTCCTTCCATGAGCAGATACCGCAGTGTGTTTTAGACTGATGTATAGTAGTTTTATCTCACAAGGCGACGCGCGCTTTACTTGTGGTTACCAAGTGTACAAACCAAGTTACTATCACGCTAGAAGTAAACGAAATCCGTTTTACAAAACAAAAATAACCGACTGCCAAAAAAACACTACAAAGTGAAAAATAACTTTAATTTCTGAAGTCGGTGTCTTTTTTTAATACAAGGCTACTTAGATCATTTGCCTCTTGTCAGCGCGTTACACACATAATCAGCCTATAATGTTCGCACTGCTGGAACACAGGCCTCCTCTTTGTGAGAGGGAGTGGGCCGTAATCCACTACGCGGGCCCAGTGCGGGTTGGTAGATGTTACATGTCTTCGAATTTTTTGTTATAGGACACGCCGGTTTCCTCACGATGTTTTCATTCACCGTTTTGAGAGCAGTGATGATGAAATAATTTACAGAAAGATAAGCGCCTCTCCGGTTTCGAACCTACGACCTACAACTCGCATTAATCGTAGTTTTATGATTATTAATTCGCGGCCGTTACCGCTGGGCCACCACCGCCTTAATCTATTTAAACTCTGTACTGGGCTAGGGCAGCTCAATGTCAATTTGTAGTACTGTTATGCGACCTAATGTGTAAAAAAAACTAAGCCGTTTGTTAAGATTTTTAGGGTTCCGTACCTCAAAAGGGAAAAACGGAATCCTTATAGGATCACTCGTGTGTTTGTCACAGCCGATCTGCTCCGAATCTAATAAACCGATTAAGTTGAAATTTGGTACACATTAATTTCTGTGACCCAAACACGTATAACGTAAATAAATTAATTTTGAATATGGGGTATATTTTTGGGCGAAGAAGAAGGGCTTGTTATGAGGATTTCCAATACATTTATTTTTATGAATAATTATTTTTAAGTTATTAAAGAAAATAGATGAAAATTTACCATTACCACTTCTCTTATCTTCGAAATTAATGAGCCTAAAATATAAGAAGTCTATGGTCTTAAAATAACATAGTAAATCACTCAACATTGTGCGTACAAACTACCATTTGCAATTGGAATGTATGGGGGAATATGTTTTTCGACTAAAATGTTAAGTTTGTTCTTGGGATAAAGTCATCCCAACCAGGGAACCCTGCATTGTGCGTGGTTCGACACGCACTTGGCCGGTTTTTTTTTCATAATATTACTGGAATTCGTATAACATGCCCACTGAATCGAGACACAAAAGTAATCTTTTAAGATTTGTATTTCCACGAAAATCCAGCAGTTGTCCGGATTACAAGTAAATACTTTTACTAAAGGTGACCCTTTGTATAAAGGTGACATCAAACTCTAATATACTTTTTAGACGATTGATCCTTTCTAATCGAGTGCAGTCAATAATACTTTCAAGAATATTAAGGCTTGTGAGCTTGAGCAGTATTGGCCCAGTGAGCAGCGGTGGTAACGGCCGCGATTTACGAGTTGTAGGTCGTAGGTTCGAACCCGGACAGGCGCTTTACTTTGTGTAAATTATTTCACCACCACTGCTTTCAAAACGGTGAAGGAAAACATCGTGAGGAAACCGGCATGTCCTAGAACCAAAAATTCGAAGACATGTGACATCTACCAACCCGCACTGGGACCGCGTGGTGGATTACGGCCCACTCCCTCTCACATAGAGGTGGCCTGTGTCCCAGCAGTGGGAACATTATAGGCTGATTATGTGTAAGTCTTGTGCAGACTGACGCGATATCGCGGGCGCGACAGGCAGCGCGACACTATCCATGAAGTTTTCATAGAAATGTTGGTATTACTGTCGCGTCACACTGTCGCGTCGCGCCAGTCTGCACGAGCCTTTATTCTTATATATATAACAATCTGTGTAATGGTAAAGTTTCTCTTCGAGAATCTATCACGTGTCTACACTAATTGTAGACACGTGATAGATTTGTAATAGGCAAAGCAATTCACAACTTCAATGTCAATATCACTTCTATGTTCTACGTTACAGGGTTTGGCTTCCGCACTTAGTCCTTCAGGTAGACCATTGTGCGTGGGCTATGGCGGCCGTTTGGTGGTTATTCCAACCAGCCTACCTCCCTCCAGAAGTTGATAACATCTCCTGGTCTGTTTAGAATTTCTGTGTAGGATCTGGGTGCCCCAAGAGTTTCTGTTCTAATGTGGGTGACGCCTGTGCATTCGAAGAGCACATGCGCAACGGTTTCCTCTGCCTCCATGCAAGCTCTGCACAGAGGGCTGTCCGTTATGCCTATTGTGTGGAAGTGTTTGTTTAGCGAGCAGTGGCCCGTGATGGTCCCCGTCAACAGGCGCAGGCCGGTCATGTCCAGGCGTAACAAGCGCCTGGTTAACTTACTATCCAAGGATGGCATAGCCTCCTTGGACTGTCTGCACCCCTGTGCCGAGGACCACCAGCTCTCGGCTTGTCTGTGGGTGAGCTCCTGTAGCCACCTGCGTAATTGGTTGAAGGGGATGGGCACGATCGGCTCCGGTCCGCAGACTGACGTGCCGGATGGTCTCCTGGCTAGTTCGTCAGCTGCGTCGTTGCCTAGCGATCAGCTGAGTCCTTTTATCCATTTCAGTGTCACTTTGATGCGGTTGAATACCTTTATACGTTCTAACGCATTGTGACATTCTTGTGTTAGTCTCGAAGTACTGTGTTTCTTCCCTAGGGATTGGAGAACTGAGGCGCTGTCGGAGAGTATACGTATATGAGTGTCCGTGACTCTCCTGGCTTCTATGGCATACGCCGCTTGTATGATGCCCACACATTCCGCCTGGTAGACGGTGTTGAACATTCCCAGCGGGCAGGATATGTTTATGTTAAGGTCGTGTGAGAAAACGCCAGCTCCGGTTCCGGAGTTGGTCTTTGATCCATCGGTGTATACTCTTACCTCATACGGGCCTGAATAGTCACACCGTTCCTCTGTGAGTCAGTTTCAATACTTATTTTTATAACTTTTTCTGATGCCTTTGTATCTTTCAAGTAAGAGAAATAAAGCACTAGGCGCGTAGTTTTCCACGCGCGCCCCTATTGGACGTCACGCGGGAGATCGGAACCTCAATCCCCCCACGGGCTTGAGGTGGCTAAGTCAGTAAGAATCTGACAGACCCCTCCGCCTGCCCTAGGGCGGAGGACATCCATGAGGATTTTCCACCCGGAACAAAAATAAAAAAGGCACGCACTAGGCAGCTTGGCTGTGTCAGCCAAACTACGGCAGCAAATCCAGCATCATCATCATCTACCTAGCCTTTTCACAAATATGTTGGGTTCGGCTTCAGTCTAACTGAATGCAGCTGAATACCAGTATTTTACATGGAGCGTCTGCCTATCTGACCTTCACAACCCAGTTACTGGGTAGTACTTAAGCCCTTGGTAAGACTGGTTGTCAAAAATCCACTAATGACAGCCGGGACCAACAGCTAAACGTGCTTTCCAAAGCACAGAGGGGTCTTGGTATGTAAAGATGGTCACCCATCTACGGACCAACCGCGGCAAGTGTAGCTTAACTTAATCGATCGACCTGGGCGACTGTTATTACTTAGCCACAAGCCAATG
The DNA here is from genome assembly GCA_905333075.3 of Atethmia centrago. NCBI lineage: Eukaryota > Metazoa > Arthropoda > Insecta > Lepidoptera > Noctuidae > Atethmia > Atethmia centrago. The sequence continues at coordinate 9,982,194 of HG995392.1, read as the reverse complement.
CAACATGTAATGTCTAATTGGAGCCCGCGTAGGCAGCCAATAATTTTCTCAATATTCCGGCTGCCGCAGCCTGTTGCTACTTGGCTGCTTAGTGCGCCGGGCGACCTTAATGTCTTTGGTTGCAAATCAAATCTATCAAATCAAATCAAAATATTTTATTTCACATAAACCTACATGGGCACTTATGAAACGTCAGAAGCTAGGTGCACGGTTCCAATTGGTCGTTTCCTATGGAGACGAGCTGGCAAGAAACTCCACGGTTACTCTTTTAAAAATAATTGTCTTTTACAATTTTTTCAAATTACAGTGTTAATAGGTATGGGAGAACAGTGCAGGCCTGTCGATTTGTAGCCATGTGACTTAACAAAAAAAAAAAGCAGAAAAAGGTCTACAAAATATCTAGTCTATTAAGCCTCACATTCACAAGGTGCAAAAGGTATAAAAATATAAACCTATTTAAACCAAATGACATGTTTGCCATTACAACAAGTCTGAAATCAACTACTCCTTGTGATACTACTACTTGTGAAATACTACATTTTATGAACAATTCAAATAAACATTTCAACCAAACACACTATAGATCCACTATGACAACTTAAAACGTGTCTAAACCCTTACCAACCTTGGCTAGAATGCCACCTGATGCCTTATCATTACGGAACCCTTCATTACATTACATGATTAAACATCATCATTACTTATAGTTATATAGTTCTTGATCTTGTTTCATGTTTATGGCATATATATATATATATATAGTATAAGTAATGATGATGTTTAGGGAGAGAGAAAGTGTTTTTTTACCTGAATTTTAAAAGTGGATAAAGTTTGTGCACGCCTTATCGACACGGGTAAGGCATTCCATAACCGTACTGCTTGAACTGTATATATATATATATATATATATATATATATATATATATATGTATGTATGTATGTATGTATGATATATGTTATGTATAGTATATGCTTTATGTATTATACGTATTTATTGTATATGTAACTGGTACACCACTGACTACCTGCAGTATTGTCTCTCCTCCCCCTTTAATCCATCCAAAGGTTGTCTGTAAAAGATCGCTTTTAGCGATAAGACCGCCCATTGTGTCACCCCTTGTAAAATTTCAACATTCGTATCTGTATGGTCTTCGTATTTTTATGGTGTACATAATAAAGAGTATTCTATTCTATTCTATTCTATTCTAAAGTATTTTATGAAATAAATTCAGGAAGTAATGTCTACCAAAAGCTTAAAGTAAAAGTAAAAAAGTTTAATGACAATATAAAAGAACAAACCTTACCTACAAATCCCAACAATCCTGTGATTTGTGTCTAGTAATACAAGTATAATTACGTGTGTGATTAATGTGATTATAATTACCTATGTACGCTATGCGTTTGTTTCAGCTTAATTCACACTGACCTCCATACATACTAGTGAAAACTGTATCACGGCAGGTCAGTCTGCCTCGTTCACAAATACACACACATTATCGATAATTTGCATTTGACTGCTCAATAAAACATTGATTTATGAGTATGGCCATAAGAATACATATCCTTAGTTGGTATTATTTGATCATTTGATGATTTGATGACAATAATAACAAGGGTAATTATAGAATATTAAAAGTATATGCAAACATTTCAGATAAAAAGTTTGGATCTTATGTGTTACGGTTATGAACTTGTAACAAAAAATATCAAGAAAAAAATATAAGTTACGTTAATAATGAATAATACTACAAAATCAACCAATACGGAAATTATAAACATAAACAAAAAATAATAATAATAAACGATATTACTTTCAAACCACTTATAATATTTTCATCTATTTTTCTTATTTTTGTATGAACCGACTATATTATTATCTATGATTCTTTATAAGATTTTTTTCAAAATAAATTTATTATGAAACCAAAGTGCGGCGCGGCGTGAGTGCGACGCGGATTTGTATGGCCAAGGTCAACGGCGATTACCCAACCCTTAAGACGCTAACAACACATTAACCTCGGTCACTGTCAGATATTGCATACAAAAGAAATAGAAGCGCGATGACACAACGCTTGTAATTTATTGCAAAATATGAAGCAATTATCTATTTACTCAAAATTGACATTAGTAATCGAAAATAAAAAACAACCAAGTTCTGCATTCAATTAAGACGTTCTTGTTATTAATGAAATATATATTGTGTTGATATTTAATACAGATATTTTTGATTAGAACTCAAGGTAAGAGGTTAGTTTAACGTTAGTTTGTATCGATATATTTTTCAAAACGTGTTTTGTTAACAACCTAGTTCTGGGAAATATGTTCAAAATTAACATATATTTTTTCCGGTACCACAAACTATACAGATTTGTCAATTTTTTTTCTTAAGAGAAGCCAATTTTGGTCAATTGAGTCTTGTCAGCGCCTTAAGACTGGCAACGTCGCAAATAGCTCTATTGCACTAAAATATTGAATAACAATTGCAATAATAACACTAGATTAGGTATTGCAACAGTTTTAGGTTTAAAAAAAAACAGGCCAAGTGCATACCGGACCACGCACAGTGAAGGGTTCCGTAGTGGGGATGAATTTATCCCAAGACCAAACTTAACATTGTAGTTGAAGACATGTTATCCCATACATTCCAATTGCAAATGTAAGTTTGTACGCACAATATTGGGATATTTTCCATATACTTCTTATAGGTTTTCCTGTGATCTGTGAGTATAGAACTATTTTCTGTTTTTTATTTCAAAATAACAAACGGTAAATTTTCATCTATTTTCTTAAATAACTTTAAAAAAATAGATTTAAAAATTATAAAAAAAAATATACTTGAGACTCTCACAGTAAGTCCTTCCATTCCAAAAAGTGATGTTGTAACTCAAATTTGAGCCTACTGATCGACTCGCACATGACAGTTACTCGAATGATGCATACGGTGCGATTAGCTGGTCTAGACCAACTCGTACGCTAACTCGTACTTTGCAGTCGAGACCCTTGTCTCTCTAAGTACCTACTTGTCAGTATCATTCAAGGCAGCTACTCCTATCGTGGACTGGCCTGGGCGAGCTGAACTACTGCCATGAGAGAACACAGTAGCAGTATACTGTCAGGGTAGCAGCTTTTACTGAGCGAACAGGTCTTTCATGAAATATCCGTTTTCACTTTTCACTCGTTGTATGGAGACTCCTCGGTGGCTGCTTTCGTCAAAACTTGTTTGTGAAGTTTACTTCAACTTCATTTGACAGTTTTAATGAATCTGTAAATGGTTAAATGGTTCCGTGTGGTGCCGGACGTAAAGAATAGCACCATCCCATTTCTTCCCGTGGGTGTCGTAAAAGGCGACTAAGGGACTAGACTACTAGAGAATGGGCAGCAGCGTTCTCTATGCATTTTAACACCATACTGCGATCGCCAACCCGCCTGCCAAGCGTGGCGATTATGGCAAACCCTCCTTATTGGGGGAGGCCTAGGTCCAGCAGTGGACGTCTTTCGGCTGGAATGATGATGATGATGAAATGGTTAAAAGTAACGTTATTTTATGTGTATTTTAACTTGCGTTTAGTTTAGTACCTAAGTTTTTTGCTTTATAAATATTTGAGCCCAATCTTGACCTTGATCTCACCTGTTGAAATCTGATTGATGAGGTCAACGATGCAACAAGTCACAGACCCCGGAGACGCCTCGATGGCTGCTGCTAGAGACAGCATTGTCAAAACCAATGCATTTAAACCAAGCTTGTCGTCATTTATCCACATTACAACACTAATGAAACAAAACTACCTTTTGGAAGGGGCAACTAGAACCAGTTCTATTTTCTTGTAAATTTTGACATTCAAAAGTACCTTTGACAGAAGTAAACGCTTGACGCACTTTCGGAGCCACGGATTTTATCAGTACTGCCGTCTTTAGAAGCTGCTGGGGCTGTATTTCCGTGGTCTGTGCGAATAGAATATAATAGGCTAGATGCGGCCCGCGGTTTCACCCGCATAAGTTTTGACCCCGTGGGTATATCAGGATAAAAAGTATCTTATGTGTTATTCCTGGTTATAAACTATCTGTGTGCCAAATTTCATCCAAATCCGTTCAGTACTTTTTGCGTGAAAGAGTAACAAACATCCATCCATCCATCGATCCTTACAAACTTTCGCATTTATAATATTAGTAGGATATATATATATATTAGGATATAATAATAATAATAATAATAAACTTTTATTTTGGACCACAGAATCCATATAGTGTTAGTAACATACAAAAGCTTACTATCTAGTGTTAGTACCTATCACCCTCCTCACAAACTGCTTCATTATCTGAGAGCTGAAGCTCTCTCCTACAGTCCTCAGGGTGCTGTTGTGACTGCCCCGCACCCTCCTCAGAAGTGAAGCTGTTTTTTTGCGTAGAACGGCATGGAATCCGTCCGTACGAGCTTGCGCAAACATTCCTGAGGCACTACAGTAGCGAGGCAGTCCCAACAACACCCTGAAAGCATTATTGTATTGGACGCGCAGGACATCCAGCGATCTTTTGGTATATCCGACCCATAGATTGCCCGTGTACAGACTCTGGCAATAAGCCTTGAAAAGTGTAATTTTAACTAGGTCCGTACACCGAGCAAATCTACGGGCCAGCATATTGCTCCGGACCGCTAGAGCCCTACGCTCCCTCTCAATATCTACATCGTCTTTAAGGTCCTCGGCAAGAACATGGCCCAGGTATTTAAAAGTAGTCACCCTATTGATGACTGAACCGTTCATGACCAACTCGGGTCCGTCCTCACGGCACTTGCCGCCGACCTTAAAGACCATGTATTCACATTTCTTAATATTATATATTAAGCCATGTGCGGCAGCGTAGGCTTCACAAGTTTTAATAAGCTCTCTGATTGCCCCCGCCGACGGACCCAGCAGCACCATGTCATCCGCATAGCTGATGTTGTTAATGCTAACTCCATCAACACTGCATCCGACACGCATGCTGCTGAGTTCCGCTATGAGCTCATCCACGTAGAGGTTGAAGAGCCTGGGAGACGTCAAACCTCCCTGTCTCACCCCGCACTCCAACCCATACGGCTCAGAGAGTGTACCGTCCCATTTCACCTGATTGGTTTGGTTACCATACCAATACTGGAAAAGCTGACATATTTCCGCAGGTATACCCCTGTCTCCCATCTTCCTCCAAAGCACATCATACGAGACAAGATCGAATGCCCTGGAGAGATCAAGGAAACAGGCGTACACCGGCGTCTTACGATCTATATAATTTTTTTTTTACTATATTTCTCTGTGACAATGAAACTGCACTAATGCCCCTGCTGTCTCTTGTGGGAACCTGTGTACCTTTGTGTAATAACTTTTGTTGGAACACTGGTACTCATAACACAAGTTAGATCTTACTTTGAGTACCAGAGTTCAAATTATGCTAGTCTTGATAAAAACACCAACTGGTAACACAGCTCGTAGCGTATTATAGTTACTAGTGTTATTGTTCACTTTTTTGCAAAATAAAGAATTATTATTATTATTATTATTATTATAATATTGAACTGTATGCTTGAGACTCAAAATTGCACCTTCAGTTGAAAGTCCGGGTCGAAACCCAAACTACGCGTCATGGAGATGTATGTAATCATTAAGGTAAGAATCAAGCATACCGTCCAATACTTTTGCAATTATTGTCGCAAGAGAAATGGGACGACAGTTTCCTTTGTCCGAGATGTCACCTGTCCTATTCTTCAGAATGGGAACCACGATGGTCTTCATCAGGTTAGTGGGTAAGTACGCGTGTCTAATACACATTGTGAAGAACATAGACAGGACTCTCGGCAGATGGACACCTGCGAGCTTCAATTGCTCAATACTGAGCCCCGGAGATTTGCCTCGTTTCATATTTTTTATAACAGCACTTACTTGTTTAGCAGTGAAAAGTATCAGAGGTTTCACTCCACAGCTGCTGGGCTCAGCATTGTTTAACAAAGATGAGGGACCGAGTGGGGATTGAACTCTGAAATGTTCCTTGAACATATTCGCGATGCCCCCAGGTTCACTCATCCCTCCGACACTCACAGAGAGACCAGTCTCAGACAAAATTTCAGACGGCTTTTAAAAGTTTTCCGCTTTTCATACATTTCATCATACACAGGACCTGAAGAGGGACGGTTGTTAAGTATCCAGGCCTGAAAACTACACCTGGCCTCTTTGTGAGCGTCTCTTACATATTCATTCCACCCACACACGCGCCTACCCCGTCTCGGCCCTCCCTCCCGTGTCAACTTAGATTGCCTAGCCGCCGCACATAGTATATCTACAATCTGGCCATACAATCTATCCAGAATAACTCTATGTTCGGCCAAGCTGCATGACCCACTACCACAGCTCTCAAATTCATGACGGAAGTCAACGTCACGTAGCTTACTATTACATATATTATGGTAATTTTGCGATTCCGACTTAGTTCTTTCACCCCACACAACAGAGCTGCGGCAGTCACCTCGTTTCATCAACTTAGGCCTCACTATTTCTAGATTGCATTCTAGACAGACAGGCAAGTGATCAGAAACATAAACATCCTCAAAAACATTAACATTAGTGATAGTGTGCCAAGCTGACATTGATACCACACAGTGATCCAACCATCTCCTACTTCCGTGAGCATCACTAATAAAAGTATAGGTATCACTATCCACCCCTCGTTTCTCAATATCAGCACATATCCAGGATTGGTCACTACAAAAGTTAATTAATTCTTTATAAAACAATTCATGAGGGTGAGCATTAAAATCCCCCAATATACATACATTTTCTGCCTCACAGCTTTCTATGATAGCACTAATCTCACTTAATACGTCAGTAAAAACTGGTAAGTTATCTGGACAGTTTGTAGGCATGTAAACAGAGAATACAAGTAGAGTACGATCCCTTGATGTGGCTGAGATGGCCACTAATCGAGGAACAACAGAAACTGACTCAAAGATACCCTTCCTCCAGAGAATAGCTACCCCCCCATGAGGTCTTCCTCTCAATAGGCCCTCGGAAGTGTCTACAGCCGACTTACCCGTATATTCGAAGTCCAGACTTATTGTTCCCAGCATTGGAATATCATAAGGGAGTAGCCAAGTCTCTTGAAGGGCTACCAAGTCCGACATATACAGGGAAAAATTAAATTAACACACGTAACGCCGCGTTCAGGATGCGTATCGATATCCAAATATGACAACAGAAAAAAAATAAAAAAAATGTGGTGTCATCGACCGTAGTTAGTGTAGTCACTTGTAATATATATCGGAAGAGTCATGAGTACGGGATGTCAATTGACAACGAAACGCAAGTGTGGAGTTGGCGCGCTTCGACAGAGTCTAAGCCTGACGTTCGTGCGAGTCGACGAGGGCGCTACAGCAGCGTGGAGAAGCTCTCTTGACCATCGGACTTCGTATGGACAACAAGTGCATAGAAACTGTCCAACGTTTCGTTTTATAAATTTTATCAAGTTCAAATATAACCTAAAAATCAATAATCAACTTCAGACTTTTTTCTTCTCGCCCGCTGCACACATCTACGCCCAGTAAAATGTTCAACGGTTAAGAATCAAGCTCCAATCGGCCCCCTGTCCCGACATATATATTTAACAAATAGGTTTTTTTTGTAAACTTCACAGACGTGATCGATACATAACTAACACACACATAACATAATATCACGCCTTGTTTCCCCGAAGAGTTGGGCAGAGGTGTACCTGTAGTACACCCACATTTCGCCAGTTATGTTTTTAAGTCCCATGTAATAGGGGGCGAGCCTATTGCCATCAACCGGGCACAGACCCAGACTCCGGGCTGCTACTGTGGACTGCCCGAAGTGGGAATTGAACCCAGGACCTCATGCTCAGCAGTAGCGCTTGCGACCACCAGACCAACGAGGCACCGCGCGGGCGCGGGCGGGGGATACTTATCTATACACGATAAAACAAAATAAAACAGATTTTCTTAACTCGTACTTCAACCAACAACACTAACTGCGGTCGTTGACCCCTCAAAAAGAAACATCAAATCTTTTTTATTTCGAGATATCGATCTACATCACGTCTGCAGAGTTTCGAGTTAATTTAATTTGACCCTGTATTTATTTGCAATGAATGTAGGTTCAAAAATGAGTTGTTAGGTTTAGTTAACCGTCGCGGGAAAGTCCAGAAGGGATAGCGTGGCCCCTGGCAACACAGGCAACGGAAGGAACACGGGTGGGTTTTAGTCAGCAAGAGTCTGACACACTCTCCCGCTCCACGCAGAGCGGGAGAGTGTGTCAGACTCTTACTGACTTGACTCTAACAAAAAATTGCATTTTAAAGCTTAATATTTCGCAAACAGATCCCTGAATCGAAAAATGGTTTGGACTACCTCGCAATATTTTTGAACGACCGTTCCAACGACACCCCATACAATGGGATAGATGAGAGAAAATAACTTCCCCACTCTACGTGTAGGAGCGGTACCCCAAACGAAAATATATTTTGAGATTATATTTTACCAATTTATTTCCGTGTTTAATATGTATACCCATGCCAAATTATAGCTTTCTAGTACTAAGAGTCTCTGAGCTAAGCCCATGTGAGATGAATGTTTTTGGGTGGGAAAGTAATTTGATAATTTCCCACCCAAAAACAAATGGTTTAGTTAACCGACCTTCTGTATCTATCTACCTTGTGCTCCCCCCAAATTAATATCCTCGCTGATAGGCAGGTTGGCTGCGTACCTACCGTGATTTGGATGACAGCCTACTGATTGTAGCAGAGGATATAATGCTTTGAAGGAAGCATATTTTGAATGAGATTTGCCTAGGTATTTCTTTTGCATAATTTCTGGGTAATATTTTTCCTTTTAATTATTTCTCCACCACAAAAACATTTTACAAAAAAAAACAACCAACTTCCAAAAAAAACACTACAAAGGGTCGGTGTCTTTGTATCTGTATTTTAGTATTTTGCCAGCGACTTCCAAAATTAAAGTTATTTTGCACTTTGTAGTGTTTTTTTTTTTTGGAAGACGGTTTTTTTTTTTTTGTAAAACGTTTTTATTTTTCACTTTTTAGCAGGTCATTTTGTAATTTATCCAAGTTACAATAGCCTTATACTTTTCTTGATGCAGGGACGTTAATTGTTGAGGAGTTCTCCTGGTAAGAACCAGGAGAACTGCCACTCACCATATGCATTGTGAAGAGCATAAATGGCTTAGTAACCATATTAAAGTACCTAATCGAATCGCAATTCGTTAAATACATCTTATTAAGTTCTGGTGGCCATCTGTGGTCTTCATCATCAATTCCACTCCACCAAATGGTGCTTTCCGAGAGCAAATGTACAAGTTACTATAAAAAAAATACCTAAATCACTATAGGCGTGCCTATAAAATTTGAGGATTTCCCTCGATTTCCATGAGATCCCCATCAGATTATGACTTGGTGACCACCTAGGGAGCATACCCTTTCAAACAAAAAACTTTTTTTTTCAAATCGGTCCATAATTGACGGAGATATCGGCTAACACACATAAAAAAATATATTTATACGGTCGAATTGTGAAACCTCCTTTTTTGAAGGCAGTAAAAATCTTCGAACCCAGTCATAAAGTGATCAAGGCAGTAAAAATCTTCGAACCCAGTCATAAAGTGATCAAGTGTATAGGTGTGCACTTGATAATTTGGCCTTTTTTTTTTTTGAGGGTGGGATATCATCAAATAACTTCTCCCGCTTTGGGCGGAGCGGGAGGGTGTGTCAGACTCTTACTGACTAAAACCCACCCGTATTCCTTCCTGTTGCCTGTGTTGCGGGGGCCTCGGTGACCCATAAGTACCTTCCCGCGACCCCGGCAGGCATCGGCCCTAGTGGACCCCTACTTTTGTGCTGACGACATCTCTTTGAGGCGCGCGTGGAATACGACGCGCCGTCGACCCGGGCCTGGTCCTTACCGGACGGTGAGCTACCCATTGCTCACCGTCCGCAAACCCGCGCCTACGGTGGCTGGAAATCCGCCCGAGATTCCCGACGCCCAGGGCGTCTCCTGCAGCGGCTAGGGGCGAGAGGGCGCGAAACGTGCCTTTCCCTCAGCCGTCCCGCCTCCACCATCGCGAGCATTACTGCTTCGCAGAAGGAGGTGACGGCTGCCCATGCCCTCTCGCTCCGTACCATGGCCTGAACCAGGGCCGGACGCGAGAGGTCTCTGCCGCCGATCGCTTCCACGAGGACACGGCGGTGCTCTGCCGAAGCCGGGCAGACCTCCACCGTATGCTCCACCGTGTCCTCCGGGCGATCCACACAGTGGTGACACCCGGACGTTTCCTCCCGCCTTATCCGACACAGGAACCTCCCGAAGCTGCCGTGTCCGGTGAGGACCTGCGTCAGGCGGAAGGTGAGGACGCCGTGGCGCCTCTCCAGCCACTCCTCAAAGAGGGGACTTATCGCCGCAATCGTGGCGTGCCTAGCACTGGGTTGCGACAACCGTACTTTCCATGACGCCATGAGAGCTCCGTCCGCTGTGCCGCGATTTCTCGCGGTAACGGACTTACGCCCCGGCGTTTCGCCTACTCGCGCCACTCCCATACGTGCGCGAGGACTTTTGCCTCCAGATCCCATGGCGGCAATCCGGCAAGGAGGCTCGCTGCCTCACAGGAGACCGTGCGGTATCCCCGGACCATCCGGATGGCCATGACCCTTTGGGCCGCGCTCAACCGGCGGGTTGGCCGCAGCGCCAGAGAGCGCGCCCATACAGGAGCCCCGTAGAGGGCCATGGACCGCACGACCCCCGCGTGGAGCCTCCGGCAGGAGGCGTTTGGACCCTCTAGATTGGGCAGGAGACGCTTCAAAGCAGCGCCCGCCCGCTCCAGTTTGGGAGCCAAACGTCGGAAATGTTCCACGAAGTTCCACCGGCTGTCGACAACGAGTCCCAGGTACTTCATCGTCGACTCGACGCCGATAGAAACCCCTCCTACCGTTATTTGGGACCCCAGCGGTGGCGCGTTCCGAGGACCATGAAAACACATGGCCTCGGACTTGTGCAGGGCCACCTCGAGTCCCAATTGCCGGATCCTTTCGACGATTTTCGCAACCCCGCGTGCCGCTAATTCGGCCGCCGCCTGGTGCGACCTCCCCTGCGCCAGAACCAACGTGTCGTCAGCGTAGCACACTACGCTGACGCCGCTAGGGAGGTCGGCGCGCAGCACCCAGTCGTATCCGATGTCCCACAGATGCGACCCCAGGACCGATCCCTGTGGGACACCGCACGACATCTCTTGCCGGTTCCACACTCCCAGGTGACCGGGGTAAATGACGGCCCTGTCCGTCAAATAGGCCTCGACCACACGACAGAGGTAGGTAGGTCGGCATCCGGTGATACCGGAGTGCCTCCCTGATGCAACTCCAGGGCAGGGTATTGGAGGCATTGGCGATGTCTAGAGACACCGCCAAGACGACCTCACCCTGGGCAACAGCATTCCCCGTCGTCAGGGCTCGCACACGCATGATGGCGTCCACCGTAGAGCGCCCTCTGCGGAAACCAAACTGGCTCTCCGCCAAATCCGGCCCCACCTGCACCAGCTGGCCGACGAGGCGGTCTGCAATGATTCTTTCAAAGAGCTTGCCCACCTCGTCGAGTAGCACGATGGGCCGATAAGCGGACGGAGAGTCCGCAGGGCGCCCTGCCTTCTTTATGAGGACCAGTTTTCGCGTCTTCCAGCGAAGCGGGAACTGGCCCCTCTCCATGCATGCGCTTAGGAGCCCCCTAAGTCGAGGCCCGAGAGCCTCCAATGATAATTTGGCCTGTGCCTGAATTTTGGCCCAAACATAAAAAAAACCCGGCAAAATGCGTGTCTAACCTCGTACAATGAAGGGTTCTGTAGTTAAGATCAATTTATCCCAAGATCAAACTTAACTTTGTAGTTTAAAAACACGTTTCCCCATACATTCCAACTGCCAATGTAACTTTGTACGCACAATTTTGACTTATTTACCATGTTATGTTTAGACCACAGACTTCTTAAAGGTTTTCCTTTAATCCGTATAAGTCAAGAAGTCTGTATTTAAAAAAAAAATGGCTCAGCTATATCGGGGATAATGGTCAATTTTCATATATTTTCTTAAATAAATTTAAAACTGTTTAATTTAATTTTATAAAAATGTGTAGGTATTTGAGATTCTCACAACAAGCCCTTTCATTTGTTATTATATCACACGGTACAGTTTGCAAAAGTTTTTTGTTTTATATTCTAATTTGCCCCCCAAAAGTGACTCTCATATTCAAAATTCATTTATTTACGTTACACGTCCGTGTTAGAAAAATAGTAGCTAGCTATTTGTATCTTTTTTTTTGATGATCAGTGTAACACTGTAGTTGTGTAATTATGTGATATTATTGTTTATAGCTAGCAGATACATAAAATAGTTATAATAGGTATCCATATTATATCCTATTCGGCAACACTAGTTTGCGCCACCGTAACAACATTGTTTTTGTTGTTTCTTGATCTGTAAACCAAACAATAACTTATATTGAAAGTATGGTGCAAAGGTATTATTCTTGTTACTACAACATTTAAACACTAATCATACTTATTAATTTCGTCCCGATACTTAAAAAGTGAACTAATTCATTTTACGACGGTACGAGCACCAGGGTACTGGTATTCAAAATTTATTACGTTTTTTGCAATTAACAGGTCAGTATCAAGTTCACCTCCTTCTGCGAAGCAGTAATGCTCGCGAAGGAGGAGGCGGGACGGTTGAGGGAAAGGCAAATTTCGCGCCCTCTCTCGCCCCTAGCCGCCGCAGGAGACGCCCAGGGCGTTGGGAATCCCAAGCGGATTTCCGGCCACCGTAGGCGCGGGGTTGCGGACAGTGAGCAATGGGTAGCTCACCGTCAGATAAGGACCAGGCCCGGGTCGACGGTGCGTTGTGTTGCACGCGCGCCTCAAAGAGATTTCAGCACAAGTATAGGGGTCCACTAGGCCGATGCCTGCCGGGGTCGCGGTAAAGTACGGAAGGGTTACCGAGGCCCCTGGCAACACAGGCAACGGAAGGAACACGGGTGGGTTTTAGTCATTAAGAGACACGCCCTCCCGGTCCGCCCATAGCGGCAAAAGTTATTTGATAATCTCCCACTCAAAAAAAAAAGTATCTAGTTATAAGTTAATCAAAATAAGTGCGATTCACGACCGCAAGAAATATTTCATGAAGTCTTGTTATTTTAGGCCAATTCTAACCGAGGAAGTTGTATTAATGCTACGGGCCCTACGGCTTCGCTGTCGCGATAACGTGAACTACAGTTCACGCGCTATCAGTACGACTACCACGAGTTGTTATCGAAATATCACTCACACAACACACAATCAGCCTATAATGTTCCCACTGCTGGGACACAGGCCTCCTCTCTGTGAGAGCGAGTAGGCCGTAATCCACCAAGCGGGCCTAGTGCGGGTTGGTAGATGTCTTTGAATTTTTGGTTCTAGGACATGCCGGTTTCCTCACGATAATTTCCTTCACCGTTTTGAGAGCAGTGGTGATGAAATAATTTACACAAAGTAAAGCGCCTGCCTGGGTTCGAACCTACGACCTACAATAGTAAGTCGCGGTCGTTACCACTTTGCCACCACTGCTCTAAATAAATAAATATCACTCGCTGGCGTATTAACGTGGATCAAACAGATTTCGATAATGCTTGCACCATGAGTCTTACGGAGTCATACGCAGACGCTAAGGTAAGCTCGATAGATCGTGCCGTGTATCTACGAGTAACTTCATTCCTTATGATTTGTTTATTTCTTTCCCAGTTACAAGAAGAGAGAACGGCTAAGCTCATATGACCGTGATTACTACGAAATAATCCGATTATATAAAAAGGTTGGCGGTTGGTGGACTACTTATGGTATTTAGTGGTTGTTGAATTTGTATTCCTTATAACATGTCACTGTCGTCGATTAATTTGTAATTTTGTTTACGTTTTGTGGTCCGCAGCGTTTTTGACTTATTTTAAGTTTACTAAATCATAATATATAATACAATAAGGATGAGTGGGTCAAAATTTAGTATAGTGTATAGAGAAATGAAAAATTATTGTTTTACTTCTAATGAAACTCTTTGTGTTGACTTCAATTCCATAACATTATTCAATAATAGGTAAGCACAAATTTTCAAACGCTTCTTTAGAGAGTCAATACAATTAGCCACTAACATATTTCATGCTTAATAAGCTTTTCCAGACATTATTTTGACTTTAATACACTAAAAAACGTATATAATTTTAATGTAAACATATGTTTCACACCTCAAAATGCTAGTGAGCTACGTAACTACTATCGCAAGCGTATTTTTCGATAGCGTCTGCCCAATTAGTGACTCATGGTGCCGTTAAGTATGGTGACGGCTGAAAAACGTTAGTGACTATCGAATAGATTACGTTAGGTTTCTTACCTATCGAAATCTATATGCTCAAGGTACGAATTTTAATTTTTTCTGTGACCGCTAGGGGCGCTGTACAAATCATTTTACGGAGACGCCAGCGAGTTTTGGCTGAGTAAACTCATGGTAGAGCTACTGTTGTACAGCGGGACGTCTACCTGTGTGGGAGAGAGAACGCACGAAGAGTTCGCGTTATCGCAACAATGTAGCCACAGCATAATAATTTTAATGATTATAATTTTGTAAATATAATTGAAGTCCTATTCCCAGTCATATTTCCAGTTCGATTCCCATGTCGAGCCAGGATTTCTGCCCGGTTGATGTCAATAGGCTCGCCCCCTATTACATGGGACTTAAACATTACTAGTGAAAGGTGGGTGTACTATATAGTACACCTCTGCCTAACCCTTCGGGGAAACAGGCGTAATTTTATGTACTCAAATAATGTTATTCAGATAATAATATTATCATCAGCTTTGTTGTCACGATAAATTTGTGGCATACAGTGAATATGATGACCAAAACAATAGATTTTGCTCGGGATCCAATCAATAAAGGCTAAATCGCTCATCACGAGGCATCCATTACAATTCGTGGGTAACGTAGAGCTAGGAATTCAAACGGACTTTCTGTAATTTAACATAATGACGTAGCAGACAGCATATATCTTTTTACTTGTTCTCCGAGTGAGTTCACGAAAACCACAATGTACTCGTACATACTATGTTATGGTAAATAATAAAACGGTAACTATGACACTATTGAATTAGGAAATCCCTGTAATGATAGTGATGATGAGTGAATAAATAAATTAATAAACATAGAATATAATATAATATAATATAAACATTATTATGACGCCTTTTTTTTTTGTGTGGGAAATCATCAAATAACTTCTCCCGCTCTGGGCGGAGCGGGAGGGTGTGTCAGACTCTTACTGACTAAAACCCACCCGTATTCCTTCCTGTTGCCTGTGTTGCGGGGGCCTCGGTGACCCATAAGTACCTTCCCGCGACCCCGGCAGGCATCGGCCCTAGTGGACCCCTACTTTTGTGCTGACGACAACTCTTTGAGGCGCGCGTGGAATACGACGCGCCGTCGACCCATACAGGAGCCCCGTAGAGGGCCATGGACCGCACGACCCCCGCGTAGAGCCTCCGGCAGGAGGCGTTCGGACCCCCTAGATTGGGCAGGAGCCGCTTCAATGCAGCGCCCGCCCGCTCCAGTTTGGGAGCCAAACGTCGGAAATGCTCCACGAAGTTCCACCGGCTGTCGAGGACGAGTCCCAGGTACTTCATCGTCGACTCGACGCCGATAGAAACCCCTCCTACCGTTATTTGGGACCCCAACGGTGGGGCGTTCCGAGGAATTATTATGACGCCTGCATTCATAATTGGAGTTAGATCAAAGTCAAAGAATTTATTTCAATAAAACCATTTACAAGTAGGTACTTTTGAATTGTCAGGGAGTCGGTCAGTTAATCAGAAAGTTAAAGCTACGAGTATTTGCCCGTTCCAAATTTAGATCTCAGATTATGAAGAAGAATGGGCACGAAACTCCTTGGAGAATGTCAATGAAATTTCTTTACTACATAGTACTCCCGCGTCTTATAGTATGTATGTATGTATGTATGTATGTATGTATGTCTATTTCTTTGGCACGCTCTGTAGCCTAAACGGCTTGATGGATTTTATCATATGAGGTGTCTTTAGATTCGTCTTAATTGTGGGAGTGACATAGACTATATAATATTTATAAATTGCATCTGCAAATACAAAAAAGCAGGGGAAGTTTTTTTTTAAATTGAATTGTAACAATATTGGTATCAAATAAAAGCTAGTAATGAGTAATTTTCAAATATATATATATATATTCATAAAACTAAAAAGCTTGAAATAAAATAAATTATTTAAAAAAACAAAAAACCCAACTGCAAAAACACATAACTGAAAAGGGAAAAACAAGCATTATAATCTATATAATTTTGGTCTTGCAGGCGGGTACAGTCGAATAACCTGAAATATGGTGTAACTTTTGATTGTCCCCGCCTGCGATACCAAAATTATATAGATTATAATGCTAGTTTTTCCCTTTTCTCTGTCTCTTACTGACTAAAATCCACCCATGTTCTTTCCGTTGCTTGTGTTGCCAGGGGCCTCGGTAACCCTTTCGTACTTTCCCGCGACCCCGGCAGGCACCGCGACCCCTACACTTATGCTAACAGCCTTTGAGGCGCGCGTGGAACACGTTGCGCCGTCGACCCGGGCCTGTTCCTTACCGGTCGGTGAGCTACTCATTGCTCACCGTCCGCAAGCCCGCGCCTACGGTGGCCGGAAATCCACCTGGGATTGAATTGAATTGGAATAGGTGCTGGTTATTTGCCTTTTTTTATGGTTTTTTTATTCGTTGAAGTACCTAAGTATATTATATGAGACTGTACCCTAACGACACGCACTGTACGAGTCCAAACCGTCCTACCTTTGAAAAACACAAAAGCTTACTCCAAATCGATTCGCAGCTCCGTATGCTAACCAATATCGACTCATTAATAATTGCCGTACCGAGAGTGCTGCCTTTAAAGTAACCCGCTTTAGCCACGCTATTTAACTGTTAAATTATTAACCGAACATTTACTGAACCCGTAATAACACGGTACTTCTTGTTGCTCTTATCGGAACAGATTTGGAGATGAAATGGAAAAAAAATATGTGTTTTTTTTTTGT
The DNA here is from genome assembly GCA_905333075.3 of Atethmia centrago. Classification (NCBI taxonomy): domain Eukaryota; kingdom Metazoa; phylum Arthropoda; class Insecta; order Lepidoptera; family Noctuidae; genus Atethmia; species Atethmia centrago. The sequence continues at coordinate 9,965,036 of HG995392.1, read as the reverse complement.
TTGATGTTAGGCTGGTAATGCGTTTTTTTTTAATGTGTAACATCTTTCCCCTCGCTTTCTGTGGGAGAGATTTCGTGAAAAGGGATGGAAGTGTGTAGACATGAAGTGACAGCTCGAGCATGGAATAAGTAAGTAGAATTAGTAAGTACTGTTGTATTAGATTATAAGTAGAGGGGGTCGAATTTAGACGAGTAGGCGACCACTAGAGCGAGCAGTAGGTAGGTCTTAGTTTCGAACCCGGCCAGACGCTTTAAGGCTCGTACAGACTAGCGCGATATCGCGTGCGCGACATTCAGCAATATCAGTATAAACAAACAGGTGTGCTGCTGGGGAGTTTGTTCCGCCACTTCTTCTTCCGAGCTAAAGCACTAGGAAGTGGTGAAGGGCGGGCATTTTTGGGTGATTGTCTTATGTAACTTTGACGTTTGAAAAGTGCTGATTCTCAGCCTAGTTTGAATAAATGACTTTTGATTTTTGAGTGCTGTTTGCAGACGACACTTCACTTTTATTTAAACTCAAACGTCAGCTGTTGGTTACTGACAATATAAATAGTGCCTTCGAAAAAGTAGTTAACTGGTTTAATGTTAATAACCTACTTCTTAACCAGAAATTACCAAATGTATTAAGTTTACAATACCTTATATTAGACAAGTAAAAACTAGTGTTCTCATAAAGAGTGAAGAGTTGAACCCCGAAGATACCACTGTGTTCTTAGGCATAACTTTGGATGGCAAACTTCAATGGGAATCCCCCATATAGATAAATTGTCAAAAAAGCTTAGCTCTGCAGCATACACCGTTAGAAAAATTCGTGATTTAACAGATTTAGACACAGCCAGTTTAGTATACTTTAGTTATTTTCATAGCGTAATGTCGTACCGTATTCTGTTATGGGGAAATGCCGCTGATATGATAAAGATAAAGATAATTTTATTTTGCAAATATGGGTAACATGAGATGATGACAAAAAAAATTAAGAGTTCAGCCATATTTTACCACGTAGGCATGCAAAAAATTTTAAACATTGAACTTATAACTAAATAATTAAATACGATTTTAAAATATTACACCTCAAACTAGGTACAGAAAATAATATATTTATATAAACTAGCTTAAAAATACTTTCTCAATTAGGAACTCCTTAATATTATAATATGCTTTCGCCACTAAAAAGCTTCGGAGTCTATTTTTAAATAATGAAAGCGGAAGCTCTTTCCATGTCTTTGGCAATTTGTTATAAATGACTGGAGCCATGCAGTAGACACTTTTGCGCATAAGTGCTGTCTTGGCTGACACCAGACATAGCACACTATTATCGCGTCTATTTCGGGGTACCACATCTGATAGATGTCTAAAACGGATTTGTCTTTACAAACACAGCTACTTCTAATATGTACAGACAAGGTAATGTTAAAATTTTGTATTTTTTAAAGTACGGTTCACAACTATCAGTAGGTTTAAGTTTAAACATCGCTCGAATGCATCTTTTTGTACTCTCTTTCAGTAGAGTTTCCCCAAAATATGATCCCATACCGTAAATGTGATTCTACTATCCCATAATAAGCAGTAAGAAGAGCATACGTGTTTATGTGTGTAGAGCGTATGCAGACTTACTCGTTTTCTTACACAAAGTATCAACATGTGATTTCCAATTTAGTTTTTTATCTATTTCGAGACCCAGAAATTTTGTAGTTTTAACTTCTTCTATGGTATCATTATCATAGTGTACATTTAAGTTAATACCAGAGGTCTGTTGTCTAAAATGGATAACTTTAGTTTTACATAAATTTATTTTTAAATTGTTTGCGTCTAGCCAGTTTACCGTCTGTTTTAAACTATTATTAATTTCACTCTCATACGTATCTATACTTTTACAAGCTATTGTTATCGTGCTATCATCCGCAAATAGTGTTAGAGGTAATTCAATAGATTTCGGTAGGTCATTTATGTATAAAATAAATATAAAGGGACCCAAAACGCTCCCTTGCGGTACCCCAAATAATACTTTACGCTCTGAAGACCGAAATATCTCTTCATGTTTACTTACTATATTAATTTTATTGACTTCTGTTATTTGTTTTCTGTTTTGTAGGTACGATTTAATCAAATTATGGACATTGCCTCTAATCCCGTAGGCTTCGAGTTTTTTTTAAAGAGTAGCATGATGTACATAGTCGAATGCCTGGTTCATGTCGCAAAATATGCCGCATACAGGATTCCGGTGATCAACATTTTTAATGACATTGTGTATAAAATCATATATAGCCATATTAATAGTCCTGTGTATACGAAATCCTTTCTGTTCCTCACACAGAATGTCGTGTTTATCTGTGAATTTATAAAGTTCCTTATAAATATACTTTTCAAAAATTTTTGAAATAACTGGAATTAATGATATTGGTCGGTAATATTCCATCAGCTCTCTATTTTTTAAAAAGTGGCTTAATTATTGATATTTTTAACGCATCAGGGTATATACCTGCGCTAATACTTAGGTTAATAATGTGACTTAAATATCCGCTTATTTCCGTTGACACATGTTTCAGTATTTTTGTAGCAATACCGTCATACCCTACACTATTTGTATTGTTTAATGAGTTGATGATTGTCTCTATATCTCGTGGTATACTAGGGACCATAAACATTGTTTTATTATTTGTGTCAACTTTGCTACATTTAGGTTTGCTAGTCACATCAAGTTTCCCTTGTACTTTATCGATAAAATAATTGTTAAATGCTTCAGCAATGTCATTGGGATTTGATAGAGTACTATTATTAGATATAATTTTAGTAATACTAGATTTAGATATGTTATATTTTGCACGATTAATAATTTGCCACGTGGTTTTAGACTTATTTTTAGATGATATTATTTTATGATTGTTTTGCGCCTTTTGTGTTAGGTGTATAGTTTTTTTATGTGAGCGAGAGTAGTTAGTGAAGGTGTATTTATTATTTTTGTTTGGGTTTAATCTAAATTGCCACAAAAGTTTTCTTTTTTATTGACTACCTAGTTTAATTCCTTTTGACAACCATTTAGGTTTTTTTAAGACATCTATTTTGATCAATTTAGTTGGAAAACATAAGTCGTATATTAATTTAAATAGATCGAGAAATTCGTTATAGGCTTCATTCGGATCGATTGTGTCATAAATCTCTGCGAAAGATATATTTTTTATATAATTTTTAAACTTAGAAATATTGTCTCTTTTAGCTGTATACCAATAATTTATGAGACATTTGGTTTGAACTGTGGACAGTGAAGCAGCTGTGCCGTATGATCGGACAAAGCTAATTCTATTACGTCAGTTTTACACACTTTACTAAAATTGTGAGCAAATTTGTCTATGCATGTCGTACTGGCCATGCGAGTCGGCTGCTTTAATGCTAGTTTTAGGTTATAGCTCATTAAAAGACATTCGAAAGCATTTGAGTGGCTATTAGATTTAAGCATGTCTTTGTTAAAGTCCCCAGCTATTACAATGTTGTTGTATCGTGTGCGTGATATTTCTCGCAAAAGCGTTTCTAATTTATCAAAGCAGTGATTGAGATTATGCAAACAAATTTTGTTTTACAAAAAGGGCAATTCGTCTCGTATAAATGAAGTCCCAGACACTCCCTCATGTGCGGTGGGCGCTGAAGCAGCTGGACCGGGAGCTCCTCCTGGAAGCCTCGATCGTGCAGGCCTGGGTGTCACCACCGAACAGGCCTGCCGACATCAACGACGAGGCGGAGTGGTTCCGGGAGGCTATGTCCGACATATGTGACGTGGCAATGCCCCGGGTCCAGCCTGGACGTGCCTCGCGCTAGGTGTACTGGTGGTCGCAGGAGCTGACGGCTCTGCGCACTGCGTGCGTGGCTGCGCGACGCCGGTACACCAGGCACCGCAGGCTCCGTATCAAACCTCCGGATACGGAAGCCATTCAGGCGGAGCTGTACGACGGGTACAGAGCGGCGAAGACCGCCCTCCAAGCGGAGATCCTGCGGGCCAGGGGGTTGGCCCGCAAGGAGTCGCTGGGGACTCTGGACAGGGACCCGTGGGGACGCCCGTACAAAGTGGTGCGGGATAAACTCCGCCCATGGGCTCCCCCGCTGACGCAGAGTCTCCGGCCCCAGCTTGTGGAGGACGTGGTGAGTGCTCTGTTCCCTTCCCGAGGGGAACACACCTCCCCGCCTATGGCTCCGCCTACTGCGGTGCCCGATGCGGACCACACCGCCAACGACGACGGCGACGACGATGCTCCGGAGGTGACCGAGGTAGAAATGAGAGCGGCGGTACGCAGGCTTAATGCCAAAAATACCGCCCCAGGACCCGACGGCTTACCTGGGAAGGCCTGGGTCCTGGCCTTGGAGGCTCTCGGGCCTCGACTTAGGGGGCTCCTAAGCGCATGCATGGAGAGGGGCCAGTTCCCGCTTCGCTGGAAGACGGGGAAACTGGTCCTCATAAAGAAGGCAGGGCGCCCTGCGGACTCTCCGTCCGCTTATCGGCCCATCGTGCTGCTCGACGAGGTGGGCAAGCTCTTTGAAAGAGTCATTGCAGACCGCCTCGTCGGCCAGCTGGTGCGGGTGGGGCCGGATTTGGCGGAGAGCCAGTTTGGTTTCCGCAGAGGGCGCTCTACGGTGGACGCCATCATGCCATCATGCGTGTGCGAGCCCTGACGACGGGGAATGCTGTTGCCCAGGGTGGGGTCGTCTTGGCGGTGTCTCTAGACATCGCCAATGCCTTCAATACCCTGCCCTGGAGTTGCATCAGGGAGGCACTCCGGTATCACCGGATGCCGACCTACCTCTGTCGTGTGGTCGAGGCCTATTTGACGGACAGGGCCGTCATCTACCCCGGTCACCAGGGAGTGTGGAACCGGCAAGAGATGTCGTGCGGTGTCCCACAGGGATCGGTCCTGGGGCCGCATCTGTGGGACATCGGATACGACTGGGTGCTGCGCGCCGACCTCCCTAGCGGCGTCAGCGTAGTGTGCTACGCTGACGACACGTTGGTCCTGGCGCAGGGGAGGTCGCACCAGGCGGCGGCCGAATTAGCGGCACGCGGGGTTGCGACAATCGTCGAAAGGATCCGGCACTTGGGACTCGAGGTGGCCCTGCACAAGTCCGAGGCCATGTGTTTTCATGGTCCTCGGAACGCGCCACCGTTGGGGTCCCAAATAACGGTAGGAGGGGTTTCTATCGGCGTCGAGTCGACGATGAAGTACCTGGGACTCGTCCTCGACAGCCGGTGGAACTTCGTGGAGCATTTCCGACGTTTGGCTCCCAAACTGGAGCGGGCGGGCGCTGCATTGAAGCGGCTCCTGCCCAATCTAAGGGGTCCAAACGCCTCCTGCCGGAGGCTCTACGCGGAGGTCGTGCGGTCCATGGCCCTCTACGGGGCTCCTGTATGGGCGCGCTCTCTGGCGCTGCGGCCAGCCCACCGGTTGAGCGCGGCCCAAAGGGTCATGGCCATCCGGATGGTCCGAGGATACCGCACGGTCTCCTGTGAGGCAGCGAGCCTCGTTGCCGGATTGCCGCCATGGGATCTGGAGGCAAAAGTCCTCGCGCACGTTTGGGAGTGGCGCGAGGAGGCGAAACGCCGGGGCGTAAGTCCGCTGCCGCGAGAAATCGCGGCACAGCGGACGGAGCTCCGGCGGGATCTCATGGCGTCATGGAAAGTACGGTTGTCGCAACCCAGTGCTGGGCACGCCACGATTGCGGCGATAAGTCCCCTCTTTGAGGAGTGGCTGGAGAGGCGCCACGGCGTCCTCACCTTCCGCCTGACGCAGGTCCTCACCGGACACGGCAGCTTCGGGAGGTTCCTGTGTCGGATAAGGCGGGAGGAAACGTCCGGGTGTCACCACTGTGTGGATCGCCCGGAGGACACGGTGGAGCATACGGTGGAGGTCTGCCCGGCTTGGGCAGAGCACCGCCGTGTCCTCGTGGAGGCGATCGGCGGCAGAGACCTCTCGCGTCCGGCCCTGGTTCAGGCCATGGTACGGAGCGAGAGGGCATGGGCAGCCGTCACCTCCTTCTGCGAAGCAGTAATGCTCGCGAAGGAGGAGGCGGGACGGTTGAGGGAAAGGCACCTTTCGCGCCCTCTCGCCCCTAGCCGCCGCAGGAGACGCCCAGGGCGTCGGGAATCCCGGGCGGATTTCCGGCCACCGTAGGCGCGGGCTTGCGGACGGTGAGCAATGGGTAGCTCACCGTCCGATAAAGAACAGGCCCAGGTCGACGGCGCGTTGTGTTCCACGCGCGCCTCAAAGAGATGTCGTCAGCACAAAGTAGGGGTCCACTAGGGCCGATGCCTGCCGGGGTCGCGGGAAGGTACTTATGGGTCACCGAGGCCCCCGCAACACAGGCAACAGGAAGGAATACGGGTGGGTTTTATTCAGTAAGAGTCTGACACACCCTCCCGCTCCGCCCAGAGCGGGAGAAGTTATTTGATGATTTCCCACCCTCAAAAAAAAAAAAAAGACATTCCCTCAGTGACAAATTTAAAGAGATTAATATAATGACCGTAGCGTCTCAGTATATTTATGTAAATCTTTTGTACGCACATAAAAATATTAGTTTGTTTAAAAAATGCAGTGATATCCTTAATGTAAACACTAGGAACAAACACAAATTTGTTGTTCCCACAACCATGCTCAAAAAAATAGGCAGCTCGTTTAGATGCCAATGTATACGTTTTTATAATAAACTTCCTAGCCACATTTATGAACTAAGCCTTAATAAAACCATTTTTTTTATAAAACAGAAACTGTGCCTGAAAGCCTTTTATACTGTTAAAGATTATATTGAGGACAAAAAGGCTTGGGATTGAGCTGCTCCAATAAATTTACAGTGGATGTTGTTTTTTACTCTTTTTATTTTTCTAACTATTTATATATTCTTGTTCTATATAACATTTTATATAAACAATCAACTTCCTTCTTCAAGCCTACTTCTCAAAACAAAGTTCGTCAATTCGTCGGAAAGTTTGGCAACATGACTTCATCAGCAAATACTTGCGAGAATCAGCGCTTACTTTACGAAAACATCAAGAAAGTCGGCATCAACATCAAGAAGGATGGCTGGGACAGGAAGAACTTGGACTACTTCAAACGGCGTATGCAAATGCTGGAAAATTTATGGAGTGAATTCCAGTTCAACCATGATCGTCTGTCTACAGAAGTAAGTGCGGGTCATCCTTACTTTACCACCGATTTATTTAACACAGCATTGCAGTGTTATAAAGAAGTCAAAGAGTTAATACTCCAACAAAATCAGCAACTGTCTACGCACAAGCGGTCCACAGGGGGACCGGCGGTGCAACCAACACTGTTCAAAAGTACCTCTGAACAAGATCAAGCAGGTACATCGAGCAACACATTAAAAGAAAAACAACATAGCGAAGAGGAAGAAGAAACCAGCAACACAACTGAGAGCAACAACAGGGATCAATCGCTTCCTCAGCAACAACAAAGCCCCAACAAGAGGGACACGGGGTCCAACAGTAAACTTGACGACCTCTTACGCAAACAATCGGCGAATTTCAAGGTCTTCATGAGAGCTGTCGCCAACATTCAAGTGGAATTTATCACAGAAAAATGGGAATTCCAGGATGCGTTGCAAACGTTACAAGCGCGTTGGAGTGCTATTGACAGTCTCCATTGGGAAATCGAGTGCGAACTCAACGGGGACAAGAACGCAGTATACGAAGAGCGCTATACAAGATTCGAAAACCAATACATCGAGCTGAAGAGGGCATTAAACACCAGGATGTGGTCCGGAGCTTATCGAGAAAAAACCACACCTAAATTAGAGATACCAGTATTTCACGGAAAGTTTAATCAATGGGTACCATTCAAAGACCTTTTCACGGAAGCCATCCATAACAATACATCCTTGTCAAATGCGCAGAAGATGCAATTTTTGAAAAGCAAGGTCCACGGAGAAGCTGAAAGGTTGATACAACACTTACAAATAAGCTCGGACAACTATTTAGTGTGTTGGGACATTCTCAACAATCGCTACAACAACAAGAAACTTATATTTACATCGCATATCAACATGCTCTTCAATCTGCCTACTATGCAACAACAGTCATCAGCACCAATCAAGAAAATACATGACGTCACAATAGAATGTTTGCATGCTATCAAGAATTTAGAAGTGGATATCAGAACCTGGGATCCGCTACTAGTGCACATTTTGACACAAAAACTGGACGCTGAAACTTACTCAGATTACATTGAATCACTCAAGAACTCGCGAGAATTACCTGTTTTAAAGGATTTCTTAGACTACCTAGAGACGAAATTTACTTCAATGGAATCGTCGCAGCGTAAACAAGATCAATATCAGAAGACAAGTTCTGCAACAAATCGGAATCAAGAAGCATTCCAAAACAAGAAAAACAACTATCATACCAACAAGAATCAAGCGGTTAGTAACAACAAGGTTACGAAATCGTACCATGCGTCAACATTTATTTGTCCACTCTGCAATGACGAGCATGGCCTCTATTTTTGTGCAAAGTTTTTAGAAATGTCGAACGACGAAAAACTTAACACAATTAACAAAATGCAAGTCTGCATTAATTGCCTGTTTTGCCATAACGGCAAAAAATGTACGTCAAACAACCGATGTCGCAAGTGCAATGCTAAGCACAATACGTTACTATACGAAGCTGCATCGAAAAACAATGAACAAAAACAAACAAATTTAGCATCGCATGTCTCTCAAAATGATGAAGAAGCATCGGAGATTATATTAGCGACCGCTATAGTAAAGGTAGAGGGAGCTGATGGAATTCAGTACAACATGCGAGCTCTTGTAGATCAAGGGTCACAAATATCGCTGATAACAGAACAAGCAGCTCAACTTCTTGGGATCAAACGCCAGAAAAGTAAAGGAGTTGTATTTGGAGTGGGAGAAAAGGAGAGCAACTGCAAAGGCATGATAACAATTTCATGCAGCTCTGTCTTCAACGACTTCACGTTCAGAAAATCAGTATACATAATGAAAAACTTAATCAAGAATCTACCGAACAAAACCTTTACAAAACCATCGTGGCCTCAAATACAAAATATCAACTTGGCGGACCCGAAATTCAACAGCAGCCGACCAGTAGATCTGCTATTTGGTGCAGACATTTACTCCCAGATCATGCTAGGAGGTATGATCAAAGGCGATGACGTCACACGGCCCATCGCACAACAAACATACTTAGGCTGGCTACTATGCGGACACGTCAAAACAACAAATTTACAATGCAATGTGGTATTGAATAATCTGGACGATATGATACAGTTTTGGGATTCCGAAGATATCAAAGACCGAGCTGATTTCTCAGTGGAAGATCAGAAATGCGTTGAGTACTACACTAACACTACGCAACGATCAGAAACTGGAAGATACGAAGTGAGACTTCCAATGATAAATGACTGGGAATGCAAGCTGGGTTCTTCCAAACAGATGGCCACTGCCCAATTCAAAACGTTAGAACGAAGATTCGGAAAACAACAAAACCTTGCAAGAGACTATAAAGAATTTATAGCAGAGTACATTGACTTAGGTCACATGCAACAATCAACATGTAACAAGACACTCGACTGCTACTTGTCGCACCACGGCGTAGAACGCGCCGAGTCAACAACAACCAAGTACAGGGTTGTGTTTAATGCATCCGCAAAAACTACTACCGGTTGGAGCTTAAACGACCTCATGTACAAGGGCCCAAACCTACAACAAGATTTACAAACGACATTAATACAATGGCGCCAATACAAGTATGCTTACACAGCTGATATTGAAAAGATGTACAGGCAAATTTTAGTGGCCCACTGTGACCAAAGCCTACAACAGATTGTCTGGCGAGAATCACCGGAACAACGTCTACTTTCATATCAGCTCGCTACAGTAACCTATGGTACCAAAGCAGCACCGTTTCTGGCTATAATGACACTAAGAAGACTGGCGGAGGACGAGCGTCAAAATTTCCCGGAAGCTTCAAAGGTAGTGGAGGAGTCATTTTACGTCGATGATCTCGTTCACGGATCGCATACCATTAAACAAGGACAGAAGCTAATTTCGGACCTAAAACAATTACTCAAGAGTGGAGGGTTCAACCTTAGAAAATGGTCATCAAACGAACCAGCACTCTTGGAAAATGCAACAACTCAACATAACAACGACAACACTGTCTTCAACTTCAAAACGGATCAAACATCAAAAACATTGGGCTTATGCTGGAATTCGACAGAGGACAAATTTACATTCCAATGTTCGATTTCAAGTATCAACAGACTTACAAAACGCAGCTTATTAGCTGAAATATCAAAATTGTTTGACCCACTTGGCTGGCTGGCTCCCCTATCAACAAAATTAAAGTTACTGTTCCAAAAACTGTGGGAGGTCAAATTACAATGGGACGATGAAGTTCCCGATAACATACACAAAGAATGGTGCAAAATACAAGCCGACATAAGGGCGATAAAGGAGTGTGAAATACCAAGATGGCTCAGATGTGACGGGAGACAAGCTATAGAACTACATGGCTTCAGCGACGCCTCCCTGGATGCCTATGCGTGTGTTATTTACGCACGAATTCACCCATCAACAGACGTTACACTTGTCGCTGCAAAATCTAGAATTGTACCACACAGAAAAACAACAACATTGCCTAAACTAGAATTAAATGGAGCGCACCTACTATGCAAATTAATGCAAAAGGTTAAGGAATCCTTACATCAACATGATATTCGAGTCTATGGCTGGACTGATTCTATGGTAGTCCTGGGTTGGATACAAGGGGACCCATCACGATGGAAAACATATGTGGAGAATCGAGTCCAAAAAATCAACACTGTAATACCGCGCTCCTGTTGGGATTACGTCAAGTCAAGTGAAAATCCCGCTGACGCCGCAAGCCGAGGCCAGTACGCTGGTCAATTGAAGGGAAACAAACTGTGGTGGCAAGGTCCTATTTGGCTATCATCATTTGAAATGAGGACCCAAGTCAGACAGGTCTACACTTCAGACCAAGAGGTGAAAACAACGGCAATAAAACAAGTCAATGCTGTCCAAACCAATACAGAAACCATCAACATTATCGATCAATTATTGCAAAAACATAGCTCTATCAATCATGTCATTCGAATAGTCGCATGGATACACAGAGCATTGAACTTAACAGCTCGAACATTGGACTCGAAACATCGCCAATTACCGAGTTACCTCACGTTGCTAGAATTGAACAGTCCAACTAAGGCAATTGTGAAACAAACACAACAAAAAGTATTTGAAACGGAAATGAGTCATTTACGTAAACATGGCAGAGTGAAATCAAATAGCAAGTTACTGCCTCTCAATCCTTACATTGATCAAGAAGGCTTGCTAAGAGTCGGAGGAAGATTGAACAACACCACGTTAACTGAAGAGATGAAGCATCCGATGATCATCCCTCACGACAGCCATTTAACGCATTTGCTCATCGATCAAGCTCACCAAATGACGTTTCACGGCGGACCGCGACTCACCTTGTCGCACCTTCGCCAAAAATACTGGATTATCGGTGGCGTGCGAGTCACGAAAATGCAAGTCAGAAAATGCGTAACGTGCCGAAAAATCAGCCCAACAAAACAACAACAAATCATGGGGGAACTGCCGACCGCAAGAATAAACCCTGCCCCGCCATTCTACCATACAGGAGTGGACTACACGGGATTCGTCGATGTTAAGATGAATAAAGGAAGAGGAGCTAAAACCACTAAGGGTTACATAGCCATCTTTGTTTACATGGTGACAAAGGCAGTGCACATTGAGTTGGTCTCTGATCTTACAAGCTCGGCATTTATAGCAGCCCTTAACAGAATGGCAGCAAGGAGAGGCGCCCCTCGCCATATGTACAGCGATAATGGCACGAACTTTGTCGGCGCTAATCGACTGTTCATGGAACAATACAGGGAAATAGAGAACTCCTACAAAAACGAACGATTACAGAAGGAAGTCGCCGAGATGTTCATACAGTGGCATTTCAACGCTCCTGCATGGCCCTCGGCGGGCGGATTATGGGAACGAGCCGTAAGAAGCTTGAAACACCATTTAAAACGAGTGGTGGGTGAGCAAAAATTAACATTCGAGGAGTTCACCACAATCTTAACAAAACTAGAAGCATGTCTAAACTCCAGACCACTGTGTGCACTGAGTGAAAATGTGGAAGACCTAGACTGTCTAACGCCGGCACACTTTCTAACAGGGAGGTCAGGGTTGACCGTCATGGAAACAAGAGAAGACGCCCGGACAAGATGGGACCTTACTAGAAAAATACACAGAAATCTGGAAGAAGTGGAAAAACGAGTACTTGTGCCAACTGTTAGCAAGAACGAAGTGGCAGAAGCCTCAGAACAACGTGAAGATTGGTGACTTGGTTGTTGTACATGATGACCAGCGGCCCGCAGGGAAATGGTTGATGGGCAGGGTAACAGATCTTCACCCAGGAAATGACGGATATGTCCGTGTCGTGACCTTGAAAACAAGAAACGGCTCCATAAAAAGACCCATAACAAAGATATCTATTCTACCAATAGACAGCGAGGAAATCTCTACCGAAAATGGACACAAAAAACAAGCAACAAACGAGGTCACAACAAAACCTCAACAACCTGCCAAGATAGGCAAAATCAACTTGATCGGATTAGTAATGACCCTGCTATACCTACTGAGTCCAGCAAGCGCGACAACAAACACGACAAACGTTATCGAATTGCAACAAGGCCTATATTTCGATAAAACCACTGACATGAAATTGATTCGCGACGAGTGGAAGATAGTTGTCTACTACGACGTCAAACCCTACTGGCATGGTACAGCAGTGTTCACCAAATTCAACGATCATCTCGAAAACATATGTTTAAAACTAAAACAGAAGACTCAATGTGACGTAATTTCATTACAATTACATCACGCGTTCGCTGAACTCGAACACTACAACCGTATGTTGCTGAATCCGCAAGGTCGGATAAATATGAGAAGCAAACGCGGCCTTATCAACGGTGTCGGGTCAATCGCACGTTCCCTGTTCAGAGTATTGGATGACCAATTCGCCGAACAATATCAACGGGATATACAACTCATCAAAGAAAATGAGAAACATCTGGCCCTTTTGTCTAAAAATCAGACAACTATAATAGAAGCCGAATACAACGTACTGAGAAGATCGGAAGAAACAATCGCAAAACAATATAAATTATTCAATCAACATTTGCTAAGCCTAGACAAGCTAACGAGCAACATTCAGCAAGAAATTGAGTCGCAAGAACTATCAATCGAGTTTGTGATGTCTGCTATCTCTGCAAATAGCTTCCTAGAGCATCTAAGAAACGTTCAAGAGATTCTGTTGGATACTGTAACCAACATTTACAACGGCAAGATGAACTTACACCTCATTGCGCCAGAACAACTACGGGACGAATTGAACGTCATATCCGGTCAGCTCTCAAAGGATGTGGCACTTCCCATCACCAACATTCAAGATGATTTCTTTCACCTTTATCAGCTTCTACAAGTGAAGGCAAAAATGACAGAGAGATATCTAATCATTGAGATACGGGTGCCGTTAATCAGTAGAGAAAACTACGAAGTTTATCACGTCATTCCTGTCCCAAAAAAGAATGGCTTCGACATGGTCACCCTACTGCCTATAGCGGAACTGTTAGCTATTAACATACAGAAGGATTCATACCTACCGATGACTGGAACCGACCTACATCAATGCATGCACTACGACAGTACGACTCTACTGTGCCCCATGAGGTCACCAATATACCACATGCAGTCCGACGACAGCCTCTGCAAGAAGAGACAAGGCTCATCTGACTGCAAAACAAAACATGAGAGCTGTCAAAACACGTGGTTGGAACTTAGCAACATAAACAGCTATCTATACTTTTGCTGTGACGCTTGCAAAATACGTGTCATATGCGGGAATCAAGTTTCAACTGCACTACTTAACAACGCAGGGGTAATGACACTCGGTAGCGACTGCACTATCAATAGTGAGACGTTCACTGTACATTCCCAAAGGCAACAGATGGATGTAATGCACGCCCAGGTCGAAGAAATTACGATGGAAATCCCTCCTATTAATCGGATCATCAACCTATCGGTACCGGTTTTGAAACAAGAACCCGAGAACGAGACGGTAATGAACCAAAGCTCATTACTGCAAGATCTGGGAAAACAGATAGAACAGATGAAAGCCGCGGCCGCAGGAGACATCATATCTGATCGGGCAACATATCACGATGTCCACCAATATTTTTTTTTTTTTTTTTTTTTATTTGTGATGGGTTTGCTCTTGACTTTAGTCTATGCCAGAGGCGACAGAAACAAAGTCGACGATGGAGCGAGCTTACCCAGAAGAAGCCTGTTCACTCTCACTTTGAAGAGATTAGGGTTATATGCGTTCGGAAACACAGACGCAGGCAGAGAGTTCCATATGTTGTCATATACGTATTGGCAGCAGTAGCAGCGACAGCAGGTGCAATATATGCTTACCACCGACTTCGCAAACATTGCACGAGTCCAGCAGAACCTGATGCACCACCTGTTCCCAATCCACCGCCCCGAAGGAAGTCGACCGTAAGCATTGTGGACAACGCAGCTGTATTTGACGTCACAGACAACAGCAGCGTAGTGCACCTAACAAGTGCACGTACACTCAACAAAGCAACGTCGCCTATTGCGCGTTGTGATTTAATTGTATAAGGCTCTGATTAGATTATTTTCGTTTACATTTTATATAGTTTTTTAACATTTTATTATTTAACATAACATTTTCATTTTTATTGTTTACAGTCACCTTTTGTGAGTGGGCAATATGTACGAGCTACGCTGTACATTGACCTTTGTGATAGTTTGTACGTCACACTCAATAATGCACATCGATATTGTTTAGCTGTGCATTTCTCTAACATAGCATTTAAGTGTTACAACTGTGTAATTATATTCAGTAGCAATAAATCCATCAAGGGAATCATTCGTCTACTCATTTACATAACAGAACAGAACATACCTAACAAGTCTACATAACATTTTCATTGTTGGGCATTACACCCCAACAGACATGAATATTTACTTTGTAAAGTATCATATTATTTTAATTATTAGGAATATGAGGACTATGTGGGTCATTGTTTTTTTTTGTCTATTAGTTAGTTTTAATGATGGTCTGGCAGTTTGAGTACTTTATGCGGCCTAACCAAATGTCCTTTCTTTGGTATTATTTGTTAAGCTCCTTAAGTTCTGAGTTGAGCTGCACAACTACTGACAAATGCGTGCACTGACTGGACAGGTCCACTCAATCTGTGTGGTTATTTCATTAAAAGACCATTTCAGACACCAATCGACATGGTCTTCATATGATCTGCCAAGATTGAGTGTGGACTTTAAAAGAGACTGTGACCTCTGAGTTTGTTTCGGCCTTTCTTCTCAGAGTAGACAGATAGGAAACGCCGACCTCATTTAGTTTAAAAAAATATGATTGACGTGTACAAACCTACTTACAGAAATAAAATAATTTATCGTTACAAAGTTTTTTTTTTGGAAGGTGATATGTATTTTTCACTTTTTGTTGTTATACCCCACACTAATTCGTATACAATAATTTGCTATGTAAACAACATTCACAGGAACGTATTATTGTAGCTTACTCAAAATCTACGAAAACTAAGTTAATAAAATTTGTATGGACCCACCGCGTGACCTTTACCAAGTGAAAAAAACGAGCTAAGTGTGTGTCGGACCACGTAAGATTTATTAAGAGAAGGGTTCCGTAGTTGGGATTAATTATCCCAAAAGCAAACTTATCATAGTAATCTAAAAACATGTTCATCGATATACGTCATGGTCCATTCTCCAACTCCTAATGTAAGTTGGTTGACTCGTTAACTTGTAAAGCCTACCATGATTTTTTCACATTTATCCAACCATTTAGCTGGCAGGGCAGAGTCAAGTGTCCCCCCCGGACACTTGACTCTAACAAAACATAGCACTTTAAAGCTTAATATTACGCAAACAGATCCCAGAATCGAAAAATGGTGTTGGCAAACCCACAATATTTTTGAACGGCCTATCCAACGATACCCTACACAATGTGATAGACGAAAAAAAAATAATTATCCCCACTTTACATTTAGCAGCGGTATCCTTAAATATATTTAAAGATTTCATTTTACGGCGTGTCAATTTGTATACCTATGCCAAATTACAGATTTCTAGTACTAAGAGTCTCTGAGCTAAGCCGGGGACAGACGGACAGACGGATATGGCGAAACTATAAGGGTTCCTTGTTGACTACGGAACCCTAAAAAGAATCACGTAATTCGGCCCAGTGATCAGCGGGAAATCGTAGAACATACAAACATACAAACGTACATAGAACCTACTCCTTTTTTGTAAAAACCGACAGGTGACAAGCTACAATTCAACAATTTTTTAAGATTTTTTTATAACAAATACCTAGGCCACAGATCGTCCTCTCAATCATTTTAATTTTACACCAACCAGGGTATGGTCCCACTAACAACGACTCAACTAGAAACCCAACCGCAAAAGTAAAAAAATCCACAGTACATAGAATATTCTAGAACCATTCGCTACATAATTCTCACATCCTAAACATCAAGGTATCCAATTAACGCACATACATTACGATTAAAGATGGAGGAATCTAAATAGGTTTTAGATGTTAAATTAAATATTCGAAACACGAATTTTTGGCACAAGACCTTTAGCAAATTAACCCAAAAGCTGTCGGGTTAAGGGGCATTATAAGAATAAATAATGAGTTAGACTGTGATGTACAAAAAAGATAGGTACAGAAGGTCGGCTACAAACAACGAGCGAAAAAAAAAAACAGAAATCAAAAGTCATTTATTCAAACTTGGCTGAGAATCAGCACTTTTCGAACGTCAAAATTACATAAGACAGTCACCCGAAACGCCTACCCTTCACCACTTCCTAGTGTTTTAGCTGGGAAGAACAAGTGGCGCAACAAACTCCCCAGCAGCTCAGTGCTCTCTGTTCAATTAGAAAAAATGGATTATATACATTAGTATGCAAAATAATTTACACTACGCGCAACACAAAACATTAAATTAATAGCCATATATCAGCTAGCACACCAAAATACACACAGCCACACGGGTGGATCAAAGATTAAGCTACGCTTGCCGAGGTCGAACCGTAGCCAGACCATCCATTAGATATTGAGAGGGATCCCGTGCCTCGGAAAGCACGTTACACCGTTGGTCTCAGCTGTCATTTGTACATCTTTGACAGTTATTACGGGTAGTCAGAAACACAATAGTCTGACAACCAGCCTTGCCAAGGGATATCGTATTACCCAGTAACTGGTTGCGGAGGTTAGATAGGCAGTCGCTCCATGTAAAATACTGGTATTTATACTGGCATCCGATTAGACTAGAAGCCGAACCCAACATAGTTGGGAAAAGGCTGAGCAGATGATGGCTTATCTCTTCTCTTAGTCGTCTCGTTAGTCACCCCTTTCTAGCCATAATTATTATTTGTCACATAATCCATCCATCGTCACACGCCATACGTACGCATCTATGAAGTCTGTTCCAAAAGTATTTATTTATTTATTTAACAGTTTATGTACAGACATATAAACAGACAAGAAAGAAAAAAAACAGAAAAATACGTACAAAGGTGATACCTATTTCTAAAGAAATCTCTTCCAGCATACCTGCGATAGAACAGTAGACAAAGATATGTAGGCACCGTGTGTAAGAGTAGGAGAGAAAACGTAATACTAACTATTCACTCATTTAAATATACAATATGAGAATATACTTCATAGTTCTAAAATAAATATCACTAAAATACTTAACAGTAAACAAATGGATCAGAAAACGTACTTACTATTCCAATAAATATGGTGTCACTTACAAATTGAGTGCCTTGATTAGAATACTTAAACCCAAAACTCTAATTCATTGACATTCATTGACTCATTGATTCGTTTCATTTAACATTTACCTAAAGTTCATTTTTTGTTGTAATTTTTCGTCGATGATTTTTCAATAACAACGATTAAATAATGTTAATTAAACCATATTGTACCTAATTTCTGGAAAATATGGTGAGATATAAAGCTCAAATCCTCTACTTATAGATGAATGTATTACTAATTCTCATTAGTGTGTGATTGTGTAAGAATTTAAACCGAACTGGATTTGTTTCCACTTTCATCAGTACTTCTGTAATATACTTAGCCTTACATACATGGTTTAAATTCATGTCCTATGATGCAACTAAATAACTTGTAGTATCATAAATAAACTCTCACGCTAGCATCTTCTCATAATAGATAAATTGCATATCTTACACACACTCACACTCACACTCACAAACACTCTCAGCCTCATTTCTGCCCTGCATCATTAGTCATTACATACAAACTTTTAGTAATTCTTTCTTTTGTTTTTTACATAAGAAGCCTATAATGTTTCCACTGCTGGGACACAGGCCTCCTCTCTGTGAGGGGGAGTGAGTTGGTAGATGTCACGTGTCTTCGAATCTTTGGTTCTAGGACATGCCGGTTTCCTCTCCGGCTTTTGTTTCTTTATTTATTTTAATTTAATTTAATAGAAAACTTCCTTAAAGATGTGAAGGTCTGGAACAAATGTCTTCCATGTATGTTGTGTTGGGCGTTGATAGCTGCGCCACAGTATTTTACTTTTGCACTTATCTTCGTGTCTTTTGTTAAGTTATACCTAAATTGTTCCTAATAAATAAACTTTATTATTATTCTTCATAGTGCGTAAGTATGGCGATTTCAAACAAATGCCAGTCGCGAGTGCGCTTGCCCTTGCTGTACGTGAAGCGTGTCTATGTGTGCGTGCGTGTTCGCTCGTTGTATGGAGCCGACCTTCTGTATCTATCTTACGTCTGTAGGATCACAAGAATTCTGTGTGCCCTCTCAATTAAGGTGAAGTTGGAATTAATTTATTCTAACTAGGGGATTTTGGGCAGGAACCGTGTGTAAGCTGTAATTTTTAAAGAGATTGTTATGATGTTCCAAAGGTAGGTAATTATAATTAATGTGGGTGTGCGTACTTTATTTGATTAGGTATGAGTAGGTAGATTTTGTTTTGGGGTGAAACAAGATGAGTTAATTTATTTGGGTCTTTTACAGGTGTTTTTTTAAATGGTAAACAGAATTAGCTGTAATAATACTAGTATATTGTCTCACTAGCAATGGCATTTTTTACTCAACTGCCCAGAACGAGTATTATGTTTTTCTTGTGTATGTTTGTATGTATGTCTGTATGTCTATTTCTTTGACACGCTCTGAATCCTAAACGGCTTGATGTATTTTATGAGGTATCATTAGATTCGTTTTATTTGCGCGCAAAAGATAGTAAATAGCCAATTCCAAATATATATTGTATTAAAACACTTTTAAGCTACTATTTTTAACACAATTTAGAAAATAGTATCTACTTATTCTCTTCTAAAACCCATCATATCCTATCCTATCTTACTAACCTTACTTGAACGTATAGCTTATCTGCTTGTCAATACTTAACTGAACAATTTGTTCATTAATAACACTAACAAAAAAAGCTTAAATAAAACATATATTAAATTATTCATCACCACTGCTCTCAAAACGGTGAAGGAAAACATCGTGAGGAAACCGGTATATCCGCCCGCACTGAGCCCACGTGGTGGATTATGACCCACTTCCTCTCACCGAGAGGAGGCCTGTGTTGCAGCAGTGGGAACATTATAGGCTGATTATGACTCAATTACCACGTTAGTGATTTCGGATTTCAGATAATTGAAGGAAAGTTTTACCATACGTACGAGGGGAGGGTCTGGATTTATGCTTTTGCGGTTGCACAACGACATGCTTTGCTTGCTTGGTAGTATAGATCTGTATCTATACTACCCAGAACCTCCTCTCAGAACCACCTCCTTCAGAGGTGGTAGGGTGGCGGGGTCTTGAGGGAGAGCGCTACAGTCGTGTAGATCCTCAAGGCAAGTCTGGTGGATACACCTTCCCGAGGTTGCCACCCCGTTTCTTGGTCTAGTTCCATAAGAAATAGACGTAACAAAAACCACCAGGCGTCATCACTTCTTTTCCCCAATTCCCCCCATTCTCTCCCGTCTCTCACCCTCCTACCCTAAATCTCCCAATCCCTCCTTACCCCATCCTACCCACATCCTTATCTCCATTCTTTCACCAGTCTAATTTCCACTCTGAACCGTGACCCCTTTGTGATAGGGTGGTTGCGGGCTCGACTGTCACTAAATTCAGCTGATGGCGAGTAGGAGTAAGAAGTCACCTGCGCTAGGACCTGCGCAGTTGAGCGCCGTGAGCGGGGATGAAGGAGTCCTGGGGGGTTGAGCCGAGCGACTCTGGCGGTAATGTGCCCGTAAGGCAACACGCCCTCTTTGGTCCGAATTTCAAGTAAAACGGTGGCCCTACCCAATAGCCAGGGGTAGGGAAATGGTCATAGTGTCCCGTCAGAGGGCCACAGGCGAGGTGCGTGAGGTCCCCTGAGGTCGTCCTCGGACGGCTGAAGCGGTAGGTAAAGGTCATGCTGACGGTGTAAGTGAGGGTTGATCAGTTCGTTGGGGGTGGGCCTTTCGACCCCCTACGCCAACCCGATCGAGCACCCGATGTCGCACTGTAAGCCAGCCTTGCGCCCCTATATCTCTCTGGTAGTCCTAACGTTCGAGCTTTTTCATAGTGAGACGTTCCCAGGTGCGGGCTCCATGGAGGCTGGGAGCCAGAGAGATGAATCCAAAAACCAATTTAACATGGATCAGAATAGGCCTGTTAAAAAAATAAACACAGGAGTGGAGGCGAAAGCCAATGAGACTCCCAAGGGAGGTGCTAGCACTTCCCTCGCCCCTGGTGGCCTTGCAGCTAACGCTGCGGGTACCAGCGCGGGCGTAGGTCCGGCTGTGGCGAGAACCACAGCCAAGACCAAAACAAAACAGTCCCAAAACACACAAAGGACGTCGGCGCTGATTGTGACTAGTACCGACCCTTCCCATACCAAGGCGACGACCCCGATGCTGGGTAACACCGGCACCACCAGGGTTCCAGCCAAACACCCTCCTCCTCCTGAGGCTCCTCTAGCCTCCTCCCACCAGATGACCGTCACTGGTCAAACCGAGACGGCCAGGTGCACACAGGATGCATTTTCGCATGCCTGGCAAGTGCAGAAACGCAAGGGCAAGGGTAAACGCACTCAACAAGCCCGTTGCCCTTGCACTGACCCTTGAGGTCCATCACCTACTGTAGCTAAAGGCAAGCAGAGGGACGGAGTGACGAGGAAGGAGCGACGCCAAGCCCGCTGGAGGCCAGGTAAGGGCTCCCGCACCAAACAGGCCACTGCCGCTAGTACGGACAAACCGACGAGCGGCCAACTGAGCTTCTCCGCTGGTAAGAGGTCACAGACAGAGGCCGGCACAAGCCGACCAACGCCCAGTCAACCGCAAACCAGTGTTCCGGGTGCTGGCAATAAAAATAAACAGCGATCCGATTGGAAGGATCAGGCCGCGGCCAAGCGAGCTCTCAACGAGTCTTTGACACCTCGGGGGGAGCATAAGCAGCCGCGTCTTGACCAATCCAAACGGGTCGACCAACGAAGCTACGCCCAAGCTGCCAGCTCAACCCTGGACGTCGCGATCACCTGCGACCGCACGGGAATCCTCAGCAAGGACGTATCGGACCAGGTACTCGCTGCTATCCAGAAGCAGATCATTCTTGAGGCCTGCTCCCCCAAGCAAGACACTCCAGGACCGACCTTCAACGCCAAGCCGCTGTTCGCCGGAGGTCCTCGTCCTTACCGAACGGTTAGCTATCTATTGCTCACCATCCGCAAGCCCGCGCCTACGGTGGCCGGAAATCCACCCGGGATTCCCGACGCCCAGGGTATCCTGTGGCGGCTAGGGGCGAGAGGGCACCAAATTTGCCTTTCCCTCAACCGTCCCGCCTCCTCCTTCGCAAGCATTACTGCTTCGCAGAAGGAGGTGACGGCTGCCCATGCCCTCTCGCTCCGTACCAGGGCCAGACACGAGAGATCTCTGCCGCCGATCGCCTCCATGAGACACTATGGGCTTTTCGTCACGGCGGTGCTCTGCCCAAGCCGGGCAGACCTCCACCTTGTGCTTCACCGTGTCCTCCGGGCGATCCACATAGTGGTGACACCCGGGAATTTCCTCCCGCCTTATCCGACACAGGAACCTCCCGAAGCTGCCGTGTCCGGTGAGGACCTGCGTCAGGCGGAAAGTGTGGACGCCGTGGTGCCTCTCTAGCCCCGACCCCTTGACAATACATAAGTGCTTGTAACCGGTTTATTTGAAATAAATGCTTTGAGTTTGAGTTTTTGAGTTTAATAATAATACAAAATTTTCCCATTGGGCAAGGAGATGGCATGAGCATTAATCACCACGCTTGCTCAAGGCCCATTGGCGGTTTCAGACTCATATTAAATATAAGTCCAGTTTCTTCACTTAAAAAAGTCACATTATTGTTTGCCCGGATTTAAACCTCGTAGTTTAATTAGTATTAAATTGTTTTCCTG
Organism: Atethmia centrago; assembly: GCA_905333075.3. Classification (NCBI taxonomy): domain Eukaryota; kingdom Metazoa; phylum Arthropoda; class Insecta; order Lepidoptera; family Noctuidae; genus Atethmia; species Atethmia centrago. The sequence continues at coordinate 9,942,439 of HG995392.1, read as the reverse complement.
GGTTCGATTTTTCATATGAAATTTCTCAGTAGTAGCCCGGAATCTGGATGTATGCCCGGTTGATGACTATAGGCTCGCGTCGTGTTACATGAGACTAAAACATAACTGGCGAAATGTAGGTGTTACTATAGGTACACCTCAGTCTAACCCTTCGGGGATTACAGCCGTGATGATACGTTTTATTATTATGGATTGTTGTATTCATTTAAAATTAATCGGTTTTCTTAGATTATACCCAAATTAAAGATCTTTTCAAAACAATGTCCTAACACAATCTTCCCTTTGCAATGCACAATTACCCCACACCACACGCACGCACTCCACATTGCACACATTGCACATACCACACACATTCACTTACATCTTCCCTTGCATGTATCCTTAATTACATTATTTTCACTATTTTTATTTTTATTTTTGTAAATCAATTTTTATAAACAATATTGCAAAATTATAATGTATGAGATTTTTTATTTGAATAATATTCTATGTGAATCAGACCGTCTCCAGTACAACAATAAAAAATGTAAAACTTTGTTTTAGGGGGCTTGGTGACCTGACATACAGGTTTTCTAAAAAACTTAGTGTAGGCACCAGTCTTCCACAAATTTATTATAAAATTGTATCTGTATACTTTTTACTGGCATTCTCTGTAATTTGTGGTAAGAAATAAATAAATTATTATTCTTATAACTCTGTGCTGTAGCAATTTCCGCATTAGCAGCAGATAAAAGAATGAAAGAAAATATATTTAATTACCACAGACAACGAATTTGCAGGAAAGACACACACACACAAACACACAAACATCAACATCTTCAAATCCACTCAAAAACGATATCTACGGATAAATTTACAGTAATTATAGTCTGAACGTGTTAAATCTTCGCGTGAATCCAGTAAATGCATAAGTTCACTACTAATCTTCGAACCAGAGAATACTAGAGATACCTACAGCTTCATTAAAGACGCATTAATACTGCAAGAATGATGATACAGGGTGATCTGAGAAATATAATCTGAAATATCTCATAATATGTAAAACTAAATTTGACCCAGGGTAAACAAACAAAAAAAATTTAAAAATATCAACTGTCAAATCTTGAAATATCTTTAATTTTATTATTTGACCCAGGTTAAGGTACAAAATATACAAACAAAAAACAAAAAAACTTACCTACTGTCAAATCTTAACTCCAATAAAACTATGTGGGCCTCCCCACATATACATAGTTTTGAAATGGTACTTTAGAACTTGGTGTGCCTTACTAACAGTTAGAATGAATTCTATTAATTCAGCAACTCGCTTTGAAATATAAACTTGTGGATTCTGAGGGATCGTATTACAAGTACCCACCAGTCGACCCAGTTCTCGAAAATTATCATGTCACGTTATACTGGGACCGTTCTATCATTACTGAGAAGACTATTGTCGTCAATAAGAGTGGTGATATACCGATTATCGCACACTTACATTATTCCACATATCGCGAACCTCGTGAAAGCTCAGAAAGAGAAACAAATAAAATATCTCGACTTAGCACATTGACATGTGTAATGTGAGCTCGGCTGTCATTGTGCCGATTGTCGTTACCAAAGGCCTGATGGCCGAAAGCCTAGATCAACGTCTCTCGAGCCTCTCGATAGGCGGTTAGATCACGGGCCTGATTCAGAAGGCAGTACTCCTCGATACGGCGCGTATCGTGAGGAGGTTCCTGTGTCTGGAGCCCTAACCACAGGTAAGTGGGACCCTGGTCTCGACACCGGACCTTATGTTTTATATTTTGGATTTTTTTTTTTTTATATTATTTTAACAAATATTTTAAAATGTAAAGTAGTAAAAAAAGATAAGAAAGTAAATAAATAAACGACATATTAATTCTATATAAACTGCAAAAGAGTACAAGCCCAGTCCATTTCAGAGGTTCCGAACGTCAAAGTATTTGATATAATCATCATCTTTCTGTTGTTTTGTCTAATTTATTTGGGGTTGGTGTCGCTTATTTTTCTTTTTCCCTATATCTCATCAAAATATTCACTTTCTCATCCATATTTTTCTGTTATTTCCCTTTCTCTCTCTTTTTCATAACGTTCTTCCCGAAACAGTAATCTGTATTCCAGTTTGATTCAGGCTTACAAAACAAATACCCTCCCTGTATATCAGGTAGATTAGTCGAAAACAGGAGCAGTTCATGCGCTATGTTCTGCAAAATATTGTACCGTGTATTGAGCGTAGTTCAGTGCATTGCCGCCCAAGTTTCTAATCTACACTGTGAGTTTCATTTGCAAACGTAGGCGTGTGTTGCACCTTCACGAACTTGGGAGTGCGACGTTTGTGGTCTGTTTTACTATCTCCATTACGGGTTAATTTATTTGCTGGAACATTTCAAACCTATAATTCTGATTTTTGCCCATATAAGTAGTTTTGACTTAATAACGACTCGCTTAAAAGCCGCTTGCTCAAAAAGTTTGCGTTTTGAAAGTTACTTTAATTATATCACTAGCTGCTTTTGGGAAACAGTAGGTACACATCTGAAGTCTTTATTAGGTTGCCTCAGGTCTTACTTAATCCTTACTTATTTTATCCTAGCTAGACGTTGCCACGTTCAATACCCGTGGGTGTCGACAACATACTCGTACCTTGCTTTTTTTTCAGACTGATGAAGTATCAGATAGAATAGTAATCGCTTTTACACTAACGTGTACCAGTATTTTGTCTGCAAACAATGTTTGAAGAAGACTATGTTACACAACGGTGTGACATACTCCCGCTATAAGGTGCTTATATACCGCTTAGTTCGCTACTTGCCCAGTCTATGGGTATTAGATGCATAATCAACTGCGAACTCTGCCTGCCCCTTTATATTAAATTGTTCAGGCTTCACGCTATTATCTATAAGGGGATAACGAGTTTTAATGCGTTTATCTTTAGTAGTAAATGGATAAGAAAACTGGGGTCCTGTTGCGTAATCTACTTACAATCACAATAGCTTTTGTTTTGTCATTGGGAGAACCCCGGCTGATGATATCTGTAAGTTGCATATTCACTTACAATAACATCTGGTTGCCAATTAGGTACTATTGTGGGTGTTCAAATCGGACCACCGCACCGTAAGGACTATTCTTGCTTGAAGCGGTAGGCGGCTATAGTAACGCTTACCTACGCTCATCGACCAATAGCATCGCCGCATCCGATTTTTGCTGAGCACCTTAAACGGTTAAAGGGTGGACAGATATCTGTGATCATTGTAACAGAGTCGAAGAAGAAAGACATTTAAACAAAAAAAAATATTTTTTATTGGTCACCGCAAAAAGGGGTGGTAAACAGTTGTGGTCATCGTGAGCACTGGATTTACTTTTGAAAGTGGTCCGATTTGAACACCAGCGATAGTACCCATCACACTTAAGTGTATGATGCAATGAATAGAATATAATAGAATAGAATACTCTTTATTATGTACACCATAAAAATTACAGATACGAGTATAAATGTTGAAATTTAACAAGGGCTGACACAATGGGCGATGAACAACAGTATTAAACTAATATTATCTAAATAGCACAAAGCAAAATCATATGCCACTACTGTAAGGCTCACTCGTTTTCATTTTTATCCGACTGCCCCAGAAGGAGGGTAATGTTTTTCGAGAGTATGTATGTATGTATGTCTATTTCTTTGGCACGCTCTGTAGCCTAAACGGCTTGATGGATTTTAACGTGTGGCGGCATCTACAGCGCCACATACGAACTACGCATCACACTGACGTCACGCAAAATCCTGCATCGCGCAAGCAGAGTTTACCACGCAACTAGCATATATACAACATCCCGACATCAACCGTCGGGCAGTTGCCCACCAGACACGACACCCGTCTGGTCGGAGGATCCTCCCTTTTCTATGGAGGATGAGTGAACTTTACACCCTCTATAAACGTATGAGGTGTCTCTAGATTGGTCTTAATTGTGGGAGTGTAAGTCACTCCCAGCTATATAATATTTAGATAATTCATCAGCAATTATAAAAAAAGCAGGGGTAGGTTTTTTTTTAAATAAATTGCAACAATATTGGTATCAAATAAAAGCCAGTAATTTTCAAATATATGTATGTACGTATATATTATATATATATTAATAAAACTTGAAATAAAACCCGACTGCAAAAACACAACTGAAAAGGAAAAACAAGCATTATAATCTATAGGATGTTGGTCTTGCAGGCCAGAAACGAATAACCTGAAATATGATGTAACTTTTGATTGGCCTGCGAAATCAAAATTCTATACATTATAATTCTTGTTTTTCTCTTTGCAGTTATATGTTTTTGAAGTCGGGATTTTTTATTTTTTTTCATAATTTATTTTATTTTGGTAAAAGAAAAAAAGAAAAAGAAAGAAAAATTGTTTATTCTGCACAAACAAAACTCACATTACAAAAATTAACGTAAAATACACACATACAAAGTAGCTAAAAGCTTCGTAATCAAGCCATATAAGTTTGACAATCCTGTCGATTACCTGATGTTTACATTAAGGCTACTACATACTGGCGCGACTTGTCGCGCGACGACGCGACGCGACACAAAGACACCGCGTGTAGCGCTACAAGCGGTGCCTATGTGTAAGTGCAAGTGTGTAGAAGCCTTTATTTACTCTGTGCTACGCCACTGGCAGATGACAACATACACTAAAAAAAAAAACAGAATGCCGTTTGCAGAGTGCCGAATAACTACTTTTATAACAAATAAACAACTATAACTAGAAAAATTAAACAGCCTATCGTCAACAGCGCTGATTTTCAGCAATTACCTACTTATCATATTATCTTAGATGTCATTTCAATTTTTATTTCACTCAAGAGTATACATGATTCAAATTCCACGTACAGAATAATTTGGTAGCAAAGTTCGCGTGGTTCAAACCAGTTACGGCCCTCCATTATTTAGTTTAGATAAGATTAAGCTCGCCAAAACATAGATTTAATGTTCAATGAAACGAGCGTTTTATGTATGACGTATGATAGGTGAGGTAATTGAATTAAAATGTAATTTTAGGTTATAGCAGCGTTAATGGGTAGGTTTTTTTTATAATTGAGTGAAGTAAAAGGGCAAAGGTAGATTCTTAGCACGTTGGACATAATAATATACAGGCTGGATTTTTGAGATGGAGTAGTAAGGGCAGGTACCTTAACCGTTGTCGCTACAACTAAATGGTCTTAGGAGACTGTCACCCCCTTAGAGCTCGAATTTCCTACCGCCTTCTTTCTAAACCACCCTCTTTCTAAACCGCCTCTTAGTGCTCCCATACATTATAAAAGGAAGCCGTTTGCAAAATTTCAAGTTTGTAGCCCCAGCGGTTTAGACTCTGCGTTGATGAATCAGTCAGGACAAGTATATATGGATATTGTTGAATTGTCAAATTGAAAACTATTGCGCTGCAGATTGGGTTACGCAACGCAATTAGGCTGCGAACCAAGTTAGTTACCAAGGAGATAGATAGACTATCCAGTCAAAATAGAAAATTTATGTGCTTCGGTAATCTTCGTGTTTCCGAATTTATACGAACGTCACTCTACAGAGTTAACCCCACAGGGGCAAAGCTTCCGGGTGTCACCACTGTGTGGATCGCCCAGAGGACACGGTGGAGCATACGGTGGAGGTCTGCCCGGCTTGGGCAGAGCACCGCCGTGTCCTATTGGAGGCGATCGGCGGCAGAGACCTCTCGCGTCCGGCCCTGGTTCAGGCCATGGTACGGAGCGAGAGGGCATGGGCAGCCGTCACCTCCTTCTGCGAAGCAGTAATGCTCGCGAAAGAGGAGGCAGGACGGTTGAGGGAAAGGCAAGTTTCGCGCCCTCTCGCCCCTAGCCGCCGCAGGAGACGCCCAGGGCGTCGGGAATCCCGGGCGGATTTCCGGCCACCGTAGGCGCGGGCCTGCGGACGGTGAGCAATGGGTAGCTCACCGTCCGGTAAGGACCAGGCCCGGGTCGACGGCGCGTTGTATTCCACGCGCGCCTCAAAGAGATGTCGTCAGCACATAGTAGGGGTCCACTAGGGCCGATGCCTGCCGGGGTCGCGGGAAGGTACTTATGGGTCACCGAGGCCCCCGCAACACAGGCAACAAGAAGGAATACGGGTGGGTTTTAGTCAGTAAGAGTCTGACACACCCTCCCGCTCCGCCCAGAGCGGGAGAAGTTATTTGATGATTTCCCACCCGAAAAAAAAAAAAAAAAGGTTATAAGTTTTGTACTTCCACGCTTTGTTGTAGTGCATCTATCAATGCGCGTTTGTATGAAACTTTCTATAGTTAGAATAACTACTCTATTCGCACCTTGTCATCTGCCACTCAAAAGTCTTATGTTTATTGGAATCGCATAGAGTTGTTAATATAAAATGTTGTAAACATGGCAATACAAAATAAATAATTACTATGATGGTTGTAACAGCTCTGTATAAGATCTCATCATCGCACGAACGTATTTCCAAAAATAGGTGATAATTGCCGAAACGCATACTTTTTTCGGTTTAACTGTATATAGTTCTGCAACATCTTGAAATGGCTCTAAATACTCCCACGTCACGTTTGATATGAAATACAGCTGCAATATCTGGGTAGATTTAGTTCAATATGCTATTAATGGTAAGGGATATTGATGAAGCTTTCCTAAATTTATGAATATTAATCTTCTTTATTCTAATACTAACTACTGCCTTCTGCTTCAAGGACGCAGTTTTTTTTTTTTAAGTAGCTTAGGCTAGTCAAAGTCCCGTCAAAATCGGTCCAGGCGTTTCGAGGATTAGCCGGAACAGACAGACAGACAGAAGTTAAAAAAAAAATGTTTTTAGGGTTCCGTAGTCAACAAGGAACCTTTATAGTTCCGCCATGTCCGTCTGTCTAGAAAGTTGTAATTTTAGCATAGGTATACATGTTACTCACGCCGATAAACTCGTAAAACAAATAATAGAAAAAAAAAATTTTTTTGCGTCTCCTTACAAGTAAAATGTTTTTTTTTAGGTCCTTACACGTAAAATGGGGATGATATGTTTTTCTCGTCTATTCCATGGTGTGGGGTATCCTTGGATAGGCCGTTCAAAAATATTGCGGGTCTGTAAACACCATTTTTGGTTTCAGGGATCCGTTTGCATAATATTAAGCTTTAAAGGGCTATTTTTTATTAGAGTCAAGTGGCCCCCTCCCCTTAGCTAAATAATTGTTTTTAGCTTTGTGAAAAAAATCATGGCGGTAGTACTCGTATATAATTATAATGAAATTAAAAGAAAAACTATCACAGCTAAGTAGGCTTTACAAGTTAACGAGTATTAGCCGAACAACTTACATTTGCAGTTGGAGAATTGACCGTAACGTAAGTCGATATGGGAAAACATGTTTTTCAACTACAATGTTAACTTTTTGGAATAATTCATCCCAACTACATTACTAAAAAACTAAATACTACAAAAAAGCTGTTATTTTGACATTACAAACAGACACTTATTTGTTTATTTAAACTTCTCGCACACAATAAGGTACAAAGGCGGACTTAACGCCTTAGGCATTCTCTACCAGTCAACCAAGGCTTGTGAAGAGATAAGATAGCAGGTGCTCTCAGAGGAAATAATAATAATGAAAAATATTAAATATAACATAATAGATTATAAATAGAATAGGTACAGAAGTACATAAATAAAATAGGTACACAAGTACATAAATAGTCTCACACATACATACATACTTCAGTTTTAATTATTTGTAAGTACAGATTCTCGGCGTTTGAAAGTGCGCTTTGTGAAGTATAATGTAAGTAGCATTCTACCTCGTCGCAAAATAATAACAGCCGCACGGATCGATGATCAAGGTTAAGCAACGCTTGCTGGGGTCGGATCCATTACATACCGAGACCTCTCCGTGCCTCGGAAAGCACGTTAAACCGTTGGTCCCAGCTGTCATTAGTAAGATCTTTGACAGTCGTTACGTGTAGTCAAAAGCCCGGAAGTCTAAAACTAGTCTTACCAAGGGGTATCGTATTATCCTGTAACTGGGTTGTGGAGGTCAGATAGGCAGTCACTCCATGTAAAATAGTGGTATTCAGATGCATCCGGTTAGATTTAAAGCTGACCTCAACATAGCTGGGAAAAGGATAGGCAGATTGATTTTAACAATTACCAAGCTTTATTGACGGATTCTTGATCGCAATAATTTGTAACTATTATAAAAAAAACCGGCCAAGTGCGAGTTGGACTCGCGCACGAAGGGTTCCGTATCTATAAAAACAGCAAAAAAAATCATATGGGAGCCCTTAAATACTTATTTTATTCCTGTTTTTTAGTATATGTTATCAATAATACATCATCTGTGAATATTACAACTACACTTCTGGACACATCTATTGGCCCACCTTGTATTTTCAGTTTCGTTTGGTCCTAGCTAAAATTTTATATTAGGTCGAGCAAAAAGTTTTTATGCAGTTTTGAACCTGGCACATTCACAATTTCATTCAATAGTCTTTTTTTGAATTTCGAACACAGAATTTAAAAAAACAAAAGACAATTTGGAGCCTGTTTGTTGATATCAAACAATCGAATACTAAGAAAACTTGGTTTTATTGGTTTACTTGGATTTAATTCTTGAAAAAGTGATTGATATCTTTGGTTTTGCAACAAACATTACTTATTCTTAACATTAAGGTGAGGTTCTATCAATAATCTATGGATACTTCACCTGAAGTCGCCGCCCAAGCTGTGACACTTATTCAGGCCGGACACAGCCAAAGAAACGTGAGTGCTCAACTTAATTTAAGTCGATCTGCGGTCCGAAATGTTTATCGGAGATACCTAGAGACTGGCGGCTTTGTTCGTCGCCAAGGAAGGCCACGATCTTGTGTCACAACTGAAAGGCAGGATCGATTCATCGTGACGACCAGCTTGAGAAATCGTCACCTTACCTCCATTGAGATACAAAACCAACTTCGCGACTTCCACGGAGTATCTGTGAGCGCTCGAACTGTTCGGAGAATGTTAAAAGAACGCGATATGGTACCACACAAGCCAGCTAATGGGCCCAAACTAACGCGAGCCCACCGAACAGCGCGCCTTCATTTCGCACGCAGTCATTTAAATTGGACACAGCAAGATTGGAGCCGTGTACTCTTTTCTGATGAGTCTAAAATTGTGTTACATGGCAATGATGGAAGGAAGAAGGTCTACCGACGTAAGGGAGAGCGTTTCGCACAATGCTGCTTTGAAGAGAGGGTTGCTTATGGCGGTGGCTCATGGACTGTCTGGGGCGGTATATCCGCGAGCGGCAAAACTCAACTTGAGGTTGTTACAGGACCACGGCTGCCAGCATTAAATGCTGAAAGGTACATTCGTGAGTGCTTAGAACCTCACGTGATACCATACGCGGACTATGTGGGTTCAAATTTCCTTTTTATGCATGATAATGCAAGAGCCCATGCGGCCGGCATCGTCAGGGAATATCTTCGGGATGTGAACATCACATTTATGGACTGGCCAGCCAGAAACCCAGACATGAACCCCATTGAGCACATGTGGGACGAGCTAAAAAGACGTGTTAGGGCTCGTCAGCCAGTTGCCCAGACGATGCAGGAGTTGAAAACTGCCATAGAAGAGGAATGGGAGATGATCCCTCAAAATTTCATAGAGCGGTTGATAAACTCTATGCCTAATCGTATGAGAGCTGTGGTAGATGCCCATGGAGGCAACACGCGTTATTAAATTAAACCTTTATTTGATAAAACATGTTTTTTATTCAAAAATCAATTGCCTTTAACAAGGCGCATATCCGACTTGTTAGGCGTAGCTCCATGTCGTATGGTATTCTGAATTCAAATTTAAAACAATACGATCGAAAAATATGGTAAAATGTATCAGGTTTAAAACTGCATCAACAGTTTTTGTTCAATCTAGCAATCATATTTCGGTAGGGGCCATCGAAACCTAAACTCTAAGGTGGGCCAGTAGATGTGTCCAGAAGTGTATATAACTATCACGGTTCATGAGATACAGTCTGGTGACAGACGGACAGACAGACAGACGGACAGCGGAGTCTCAGTAATAGGGTCCCATTTTACCCTTTGGGTACGGAACCTTACAAAAGACGTTGGAACTTACTCATTTCTTTAACAGTCAAAATCTCATAAATTACCTACTACTTATTTCAAATTTAAATTTTTCTCTGTCGACGAAATTGCATCCAGTTTTCCAGAAATTGAAACATTATTCTTACGTCAAAGTAAAACTGTGTATTATTTCTCGAAAACTCTCTCTATGTCATATTGAATATTCCACACTCTTTCACTAACTTAGAGTTCCCAGTAATTTTTTACAAAATCGTACACCACGCATTCCTGGTAACACACACAATGTTCTCCAACGAACGATTCAATGCTTGCCGCACAAAGTTTTTAATTTCCTGTGCCGTTTCGTACTGGTTTCGTGCTGGGTTTGGTTTAGCTTGTCTTTGGTCCATTTTGATACGTCCAGAGAGCATAGAGGGTATTGTTTTAGTTTTCTATGCGATAGAGTGAGTTGTCTATTGAATTTTGCAGGTGTGGTAGCCAGCGTGTGGTTTTAAACGGTCCGACTTTCCGAGTTCGTGTATTGTTTGCGTTTGATTTTTGCGAGAGAGAAATTTATGTTATGAGATATGAAATTCTACGGCTTTGTTGGTCTGTTCGTTGATAAAGGGATGTGAAGTTTGAATAGGCTTTGGGTCGAGGAACATCGTGTTGAAAACTAAAGGTAAACTACGGAATAGAATATTATTTATACGAGTAGTAGCTACAGGGTTTTATAATTAAAGCTGGTTAAAATTAAACAACATCAACACGCACTTGTCTGTAACATACCCCTTTATCATCATCATCATTCATTCCAACCGAAAGACGTCCACTGCTGAACATAGGTCCCCGAAGCACCGCCACTTTGACCGGTTTTGTGCGTCCCGCATCCAGCGAATTCCTGCAGCCTTCATAAGGTCCACCTTGTAGGAGCCCTTCCAACGCTACGTCTTCCTGTACGCGGTCGTCACTCCAGAATCTTTCGACCCCATCGGCCATCTGTTCTGCGAGCAATGTGCCCTACCCACTGCCACTTAAGTCTGGCAATTTTTCGGGCTATGTCGGTAATCTTGGTTCCCCTCGGATCTCTTCATTTCTGATTCGATCTCGTAAGGAAACTCCAAGCATAGCCCTTTCCGGGTGTCACCACTGTGTGGATCGCCCGGAGGACACGGTGGAGCATACGGTGGAGGTCTGCCCAGCTTGGGCAGAGCACCGCCGTGTCCTCGTGGAGGCGATCGGCGGCAGAGACCTCTCGCGTCCGGCCCTGGTTCAGGCCATGGTACGGAGCGAGAGGGCATGGGCAGCCGTCACCTCCTTCTGCGAAGCAGTAATGCTCGCGAAGGAGGAGGCGGGACGGTTGAGGGAAAGGCACGTTTCGCGCCCTCTCGCCCCTAGCCGCCGCAGGAGACGCCCAGGGCGTCGGGAATCCCGGGCGGATTTCCGGCCACCGTAGGCGCGGGCTTGCGGACGGTGAGCAATGGGTAGCTCACCGTCCGGTAAGGACCAGGCCCGGGTCGATGGCGCGTCGTATTCCACGCGCGCCTCAAAGAGATGTCGTCAGCACAAAGTAGGGGTCCACTAGGGCCGATGCCTGCCGGGGTCGCGGGAAGGTACTTATGGGTCACCGAGGCCCCCGCAACACAGGCAACAGGAAGGAATACGGGTGGGTTTTAGTCAGTAAGAGTCTGACACACCCTCCCGCTCCGCCCAGAGCGGGAGAAGTTATTTGATGATTTCCCACCCTCAAAAAAAAAAAAAGCATAGCCCTTTCCTTTGCTTTTGAGTGACTTTTAGCCTTTTAATAAGGCTTATTGTGAGCGACCACATTTCAGTGCCAAAGGTCATCGACATACTCCTTGGGTGTACAATAATAAGAAAATAAAAAGAATATTCTAACATGGATGAACAGAAAACTAAACTGTATATGTTCTTGGGCGCTCCTGAACTCTAGGTCAATACGTGTAAAGTTTATGTTGCCGAAACAGGTCTAAGATGAGGAGCCAAACCAAGAGAGATACATAAACCCCAGGGCAGCATATGGCGAGCTGTCGGGCAGGCGCGACCCCACGGAGGGTCCGTGGGGTCGCACCTGCCCGTGATCTCTCGGGAGAAGTCTTGTTCCTCAACTCTAGCTTGCTTTTATTGGCCGACTTGAGCGGATATTCGTAAGAGTAAACGTGCCCAGAGGAAGGAAGTGTTCTAGTAAGGTACTGGTAGGAATCTTGACAATCTTTCGGGCTCTGAAATTATCCTGATAGCCGTGGAATACCTCTCCACTCTTCAAGCACCTCAGGAAGAGTGTTGCCCCTTTGTCGAAACGTCACTATGTGCTAGCGACACTTTCCGGGTGCACATTATTGAGTATGCAAGTTACCCCCTGCCATTTTATCCGTGTATATATAAAAAAATATCAGTTAGAGGTCATAGTCCTTCTATAGTTCTTGGTAACTAGTCTAGTTTAGCCACCCAAACTCTTAATCCAATATCTTGTTTCCCATATCCTGCAATAGTCCTTCACCAACCGGGGGTTCCCCTTGAGTCCACTTGCATAGTGCATACAGGAATAATCGTAGGTTGGTGCTTCATTTCATCAAAACATTCTAAAGCGCCTCTGCGAGTTGGCTTTGGCCATCGTAAGACTTCTAAAGGTCCAGGACCCCTGGGTCTCCAGTTATATCAATTCAATTAAGATAGAAATACAAATAGGATAAGTAAAAAAGAATAAAAAAAATTATTTAATTCTAGGGTATCTTCAAAATAGATAGATATAGATTTTTTGAAGTAACTTTCTCCAAATAAATGTTTTTTCTTAGTCTACAATGTATGCAGCTAGACAAAGGCTTCTCCATGCTTTTCAAACTGCATGGTTTTGTAACGATGACCAGGAAACAACAACGTCTTTGTTAAAGTTTCTTTCTACCTTCTAGCAATTTATACACTTCAAATTGGGGTGATGTAAATGTTGCCAAATTTATTTACATCCAGCATTGGACTCCAGCTGATATGAATTATAATTCACCAAAAACACAGACCTCTCAAATAAAAACGAAATGTTACCAGCCCCAAAAAAACGAACATTATTTTTCTGGCAACAATTCATTCAATTTATGTTTTGCCTACCCTCGTTTTTATGTGGCAATGTAAACATGCTTGTCTGAATGTCTGCTTATACAGTCGTGCAAATGGCCGTATGTCAAAATACTACGTGCTTTGGGTTTTACATTAAAGGTACAATTCTGAAGGAGATGGCAGACCGCAGACGGCAGCGGCATTGCTGCCCAACTACAATGACAGACCGCAGCAAGACTATGGTTTCTATGTATTTCTATAAAAACGCTTAGATAGAGTGAGAGAGAAACAATTGGATGGCGACAATGCCGCCTGCTGCTGCTGTCGAGCGGTGACTACACCCGGCCATACCAGTAGAGCTGTCAGTCGCTGTCACTAATAAAGCGACAAGACGTATTTTTTTGGTTAGAAAAATTACTTGACGCGAAATTGAAGAAGAGAAGTGCCGCTGGCGCCATAGGTGTGACGTCACGTTCGGAACTAAAACTGCAACAACACTGTCGCCTGCGTTTATTGTCAACCGCAATGCCGCTGCTGTCTGCAGTCTGCCGTTGCGTTCGGAATCGTACCTTTAACGAATTCACCCCATTTGCCATAAAATTGTGAAATCCCATAGATTTCGCTGCGTTGGTCCGACCCGAATAGAAGTTGTTTTATTTCTTATCATGGATTGCACATTAAGTGCGTTTGTTTATGGGTCTGGGTTGTTAAGAGTTGCTGTGACAGCAGCAATAACTTTATGGTAGCTAATCTGTTTTATCTGAGTTTACACTCGTGGTAGTTAATAATTGCATAGTAAGTTATAACTGTTATAAGTGCTTTTCACATTAATGTCAACGTGACGTCGCTTAAAGGAGGCCTATGTCCAAAAATAGACGTATTCGGCTAAAATGATAATGATTTATTGAGACTGAAGTTTTCTTGCAGAATTTTGAATTTACCTTCGAAATTAATATTGACTTAATTAAAATATTTATTTACATAACCAAATTACAAGATGATTATTAACTTTAACTAAATTAAATTAAAACTTAGGTAAGCCTAAAAAAGGCCCTCGGGGAACCGAGGATGTTGGCGGCGAAATGCCGCCAACATCCTCGGTTCTCACTGAATGGCAATGCTGATGCGTTGCGCGTGAAAGCCGCCATTATTATTATATTGACTTAATAGAAATTAAACTTATACTGATATTTCTGCTTTCCAAAGTGCATCAACAACAACAACAACTATCTGTAATGGATTCGTTTTACCCTATACGCCAAGGTTATTTTAATTATCTTCTGAAAGAGATAAGGTCAATTCATGTGTCTTCAAATGGTAATATTCTTTACTAAAGGCACAAGTGACTAATAACAAAAGTAATTTAAGGCAACGTCAAGATGATTTAATAAAGATAAAGATACTACCAGTCCTATGTGGCTGAAAATTTATTTTATTTCAGCCCAGCCAGCACTTTAAATAAACCCAAACCACGAGATACGAAAAAAGCGAAAAACTCAGCGAAAATAATACATACCTTTGCCACGCAGGTCCCGTAGAACATAAAATATATTTGAGCACAATAAATACGTGGAGCAGTTTTATTGTTATTGGCACAATAACCGTACGTTACCTGCGACTCGGTTGAATTAACTGTCTGTCTGTACGTAAGGCTAATTGTGGCTGGTTTTTATTGGCCAGCGGTGTAAATGAGACGTTATTGGATTTTGGCGATACGATGTTTTGGATTGTGGGCTTAGAAGAGCATCTAAAGCCGACCTCATAGAACATTGTGCCACCACTCCTGCTGGTACCTATAATTTATAGCATTGCCCTTTGAGTGACTTTTAGACTTCTAAAAAGGCCCAATGTGAGCGACCACGTTTCAAACGCCATAGCTCATCACTGGGAACACGCACTGGTCAATGATTTTCGTCTTGAGGCACTGCGGTATGTGGGACGAGAAGATATTGCGTAACTGCCAGCCTAACCTAACCAGCTGAATCGGATTCGACGATTTACCTCTCTCTCGAAGTTGGACCTACCTAAGTGGACAGTTTGTCCCAGGTAAACATACTCGTCCATAACTTCGAGTGTGGCGTCTCCGATCTTCATGAGAGTGCGTGTTACATGGGCATTTGACATGACCTTTGTGTAGTCCATGTTCATTTTAAGACCTACTCTTTACTCACAGTATCGTACAGTACAGTAATTGTAACCCGTACGGCAGTGGTAAGAAAACCAGTATGAGCTAGCCCCTCTATTGAAACTCCGTACTCCGATAGGCCAGCTCACGTACAAAGTGTTATTACTAACGTGTGGCCTAGTGTACCTACGTTGATAACTGCAGGTTAGAATTAATATCTTCTGTATTTACCCGACTGCCCCAGATGGAAGGTATAGATGTGAGTCCGCGTATCACTGGTCAGTTTCCCTCAGTCGTCAGTTTATTTAATTCACCTGACTGACCAATCACTGAAACTGACTAATCAACGAAACTGGCGAAATTGTAAAAGCTTTGTCGCTTTTTTGCACAAATTCATGGGGACCGGTGTATGATGGTTGCAATGAACCTCGAAGCGCGTCGTCCCTGAGGAATATGTGGCTGGAGGTAGCGAGGTCCTTATGGACAAATATTAAATAAACTGACGACTGACGGAAACTGACCAGTGGTACGCGGTCTCATGTATGTGTGTTTTTCGAGAGTATGTATTTCTTTGGCACGCTCTGTAGCCTTAACGGCTTGATGGATTATAATAACATGTGATGTGTCGTTAGATTTATCTTAATTATAAGAGTGACATAGGCTATATAACATCTGCAAATACAAAAAAAAGAAGGAGAAGGTTTTTTTTCAAAATAAATTGCAACAATATTGGTATGTGCTAGAACTGAGTCAATTCCAAATATTTATATAAATCTGAAAAACTTGAAATAAAGTAAAAAAATAAAAATTCTATACCTATTAAAATGTTTGTTTTTATCTTTTCAGTTAGGTTTCATATAAGTTATAGGTTAACTCTTGTAATTAATTAATCAAAATAACAGTAACCAAATTATTTCCGTCAATATAAAAATTGACAGCAGAATAATTGGTTTTCAGAAGGCTGACCCCCTAACAATGGCAATGCCTTCCAACTGACAATTCAACAAAATTCATTGCGTTATTTATTAATGATGCGCACACCAATGATTATTTTCGCGATCATGCTTAAAAACGTGGCGTCAATACGAAGATGCTAGAAGGGCCTACAATGGATAGACTTATTTTTGACGCCAAAAAATATAATTTAATAAAATATGTATTCGGCCAGCGTTGAGCGGGCTGCCATATTGTGTTAGTGCACGGAAGAAAAGATGATGCAATCGATCATTTTATCAGCTAAAGATTTTTTTATTTTTTTTTATAATGATAATGCTGATGATGATGACTATTTTAATTTAAAATTTGGATATTTTGTAAATTTGAATGTTAATTACCGAATGATTTTTTATAACATATGACTTAATTTAATTGTTTTGTATGCCTTTGTATGGCTGAGCATAGAGCACTTTAATTGTACTGAAGATCCTGTAACCACCTATGTATCACAAATAAAAGCCTATTCTATTCTATTCATTTACTCACTAGTCTCACCGCAATAAGACCTGCTTACGTACTTATGTGTTTCGTGAAAAAAATTATAACAGCCCTATCATACAGCTGATTTATTGACGCTGCGACTATCATCGATGAGTAAACGTGATTAAAGTGCGTGATTTTGTGAATAAGAAGAACCTGGGCCCAGGACTCGCCAGGACTACTTCCGCTCGAGAAGGCAGCTGCCTTGGCGAGTCAAGACTTGTCGAGGAATGTATTCCTTCCATTTCCTCAATAATGAAACGCTGAATTTACGAAATCATCACACAGATAATCCTATAACCGCGTATAAATAAGTTTCTCATATCATTACTGCTTGTAACTTAAATTAACACTACATAAAAAACCCCACCATTTATCAAGCTACATTTGTCTGAGATGGGGCTTGAAAAATCTTCCTGTGGTGGTGATGTTTTATTTTTGTACTTAATGTTTTAATCATCGTGCGTGTGTGCCTAATTGTACTATGTTGGTAGATTTAATTCATTTTTAATACCAACATGCTATGGGCCTTCGTAGCCTGAAAATATAACGTTTTTTTAACATTCTCAAGTAGACGAACTTTTCAAACATATGTACCAATGGATCAGCAATTTCCTTGAAAATCCATCGGGTTGTGATTGCAAGTGAGTTACTCAATAATTGAAGATAAGTTAGGAAAAGATCAGATAAGATTTCTTTATTTGTTTAAACATTGTATACATACGAGAGTTAGAGTTTAGAGTCCAGTCATATTTTGCCGTAAGTATGGACGTACAAATATTTCAATAACGTTGAAAAGAATTAACACTAAGAAGAATCGATAACTTACCTAGAATGACTTGACATTATAACATAAAATATATTTCTAAATTATAATTAATTATAAACTGACTTACAAAGTTTATAATTTATTATAATTTAGAAATAATTTTATGTTATAATGTCAAAAATCCAAAAAAAGAAAAAAAAAGTGAAGTGCGGGTTTCAATGAACTGATCAGAAAACGTAGGCTGCAGCTGAAACTCAGTGTCTTTTTGTTAATACCACAAGATGCTGATTTTCAGCTCAGCATACTGTTAGATGGTAAGTGTTGCCATCTAACAGTATGCTGAGCTGAGGCCCTTTTGACAAAATATTTTTTTTTAACTGCTTTTGACACAACATGGCAATAGGCAGATGGTGCATCTATAGTCCACCCACATTTTACCCCATGTAATAGAGGAAGAGTCTATTGCCATCAACCGGGCACAAATGAGCGGGGTATTTTATTTATATTTTCTTTCAAAACTTGACAGATATGTCATTCCACTATCATTATTACCTCAGAATATTTCAAAAACGTCCATACAATTACGTCCAAATAGTTTCTATCTACACGCTACAAGGCACATCACTCGAGTTCTTTGCCAAAGAAATTCAATTTCTACTCCATCAGTCTGATATACCCAGTTAGGATTCCAGCGCGTATTTGCATGTTAAAATGAGTTCTCTTACTTAGAAGCTCGGATGGAAACAAGATGGGCGTGTGTTTTGTTTGAATTTGGAAACGGTTTTTGGATGTTCGAGGTTTTTAAGTCTTTGGTGTTGAGCTTTAGCAAAATCAGCCTATAAACATTCCCACAGCTGAGAAACAGGACTCCTACCTGTGAGAGGGAGTGGACCGTAATCGACCACGCGTGAGCGGGTTAGTCACATGTCTTTGAATATTAATTGTAAATAAGACACTGTGGACAGATTAAAACTATTTAAAAAACTGGAACTTTCTTTTCAAAGGAGGAGTCTGAAAGAGCTACTAAATAACTTTGAATAGTAGTGTCCTTTTATCTAGTGTTGATAAGGTAGGATCACCAATCCACCTGACTCTGCCAAGGTCTATTTATTTATTTATTTAACCTTTTGACCGCTGGTGTCGCATTTAAGCGACAAATATTTCCGTGTCCCTACCTTTCGTGTCGTATTTCTGCGACAGAGAACATGCATGATTTGTTCATCCTATTAACTGCGTGGTACAACTAAAACTATTATTAAGCGCTTAAAAGGTTAAGAACACCAATGTCATTACATTCAACACTGGCTTACAATAGTGAAGGACTAGCCAGAGCAAAAAGAAATAAAAGCGTTCATTTGAACAAATAAGCATGATTTATTTACTAGGTTCAAACACCGGGAAAAATAAAAGCACAAAATAATATTACCTACGGAAAAACATTTATAATTATAGTATTACAGTTCTCAGTACTTACATGGGTATTACAAGGTCCTTACACTTTTGCAGTTAAATCACTACTGTCTTACTAAAAAGGCGTTACCCCGTAACTTTTAAAATCCCTCCTATACGAGACTCAAATAATCAGTTGACATCTTAATATCCGGTGGCGCCATTTTAGCATTTTAAATTAAAAAAACCAGCCAGTGGTAACGGCCCCGACTTACGAGTTGTACCTATATCGTGGGTTCGAACCCAAGCAGGTACATATCTTTGTTTAAACAATTTCATCACCACTGTTCTCAAAACGGTGAAGGAAAACATCGTGAGGAAACCGGCGTGTCCTAGAACCAAACATTCGAAGACATGTGACATCTACCAACCCGTACTGGGCCCGCGTGGTAGATTACAGCCCACTGTCTCTTGATGAGAGGAGGCCTGTGTCCCAGCCGTGGGGGGTTATACAAACAAATCAAATAACTTGTTAATTTAACCAGATATAGTACTACAATATCTGGTTAAATTAATTAAATACTACCTAAAATGTATTTTAATAGCTAACAATAGTATTTATGAAAGGTATTATACTGCTAACCTATACACAAATTACAGGTCTACCTACATAATATAATAAGAGAAAATACATTGAACAGAAGCTGTTTATAAACTATAATATTATCGAAAAGTGTAGGTGCTTTATCACAATAGAACGACTTAGATCGATACATCGATCTATGTAGTTTATTATTGTGATAATTAATAATAATACAATAGGCGCGACGCGACAGTGCGACCCGACAGCGCGACGCCACTCTAGTAGAACAATTAAGGCTCCTAGATACTGGCGCGACTTGTCGCGCAACGCGTCGCGACACAAAGGCACCGCTTGTAGCGCTACACGCGGTGTCTTTGTGTCGCGTCGCCTTTAGTGATGCATCACAATACAGCATTAAACCCGCACGCGTTCGAAGTTAGCAGTTTCAGACAATTAAGGGACGGGTAATCGCCGTTGACCTTGGCCACACAAATGTGCGTCGCCGCCGCGCCGTTCGGTTTCATAGGGAATATTTATCTCTATGAACGAAAATACGAATACTTTAAAAATCACAGATAGAATTATAAATAATAAAATAGTCTGTTCATAAAAAAAAAAACATGAAGATATCTTAAGTAGTTTGAAAGTAATATTGTTTCGTTAAGAATAGCACCATCCCATTTCTTCCCGTGGGTGTCGTAAAAGGCAACTAAGGGACTTACTAGAGAATGGGCAGCAGCGTTCTCTATGCATTTTAACACCATACTGCGATCGCCAATCCGCCTGCCTAGCGTGGCGTTTATGGCAATCCGGAGGGGGTTGCCATAATCGCCCTATTGGGGGAGGCCTATGTCCAGCAGTGGACGTCTTTCGGCTGGAATGATGATCGTTTATTATGCTTTGGGTAGACATTACATCCTGAATTTATTTCATAAAGTATTTTACTACAACACTTAAATATTCATAAATATAATTGATGTATATGCGTTCTAGTTTAACATACATTTTTTGTATAACTTACTTGCATTACATGAAGGCGTGATAACGAATTTAAACGTCACTAAAATCATATATCTGCGCCTTAAGAGCCAAATGTGCAGTGGTGATCCAGTGGTAACGGCCGCGTCTTACGAAGGTAATTTAAGGCGCTGACAAGACCCAATTGACAAAAATAGGCTTCTCTTAAGAAAAAAAATTGCCAAATCTGTATAGTTTGTGGTAGCGGAAAAAATATATGTTAATTTTGAACATATTTCCCAGAACTTGGTTGTTACCAAAACACGTTTTAAAAACAAAATCTCGATACGAACTAACGTTAAACTAACCTCTTACTTTGAGTTCTAATCCAAAATACCTGTATCAAATATCAACATATGTTACGTATTTAATTAATAACAAGAACGTCTTATTTGAATGCAGAACTTGGTTGTTTTTATTTTCGATTACTCAACTCAATTTTGAGTAAATAGATAATTACTTCATATTTTGCAATAAATTACAAGCGTTGTGTCATCGCGCTTCTCTTTCTTTTCTATGCAATCTGACAGGGACCGCAGTTTAGGTGTTGTCAGCGTCTTAAGGTGTAGGTCGTAAGTTCGAACACTGGCAGGTGCTTTACATTGTGTAAATATGGTCAGTTCAATAAAATCTCTGACCCATATCGCGAACTTGACACAGGGTCACCCATACCCCCAAAAAGCACGTCAAAATTAAAGGCTAAACGACAAAATTAAGGGAAAACAATCGTAATTAATGCAGAATGAGTGAAAACAAAGGGCCGAACGACAGTCATTACGCCACAATTATGATGGATGGCCGACTGCCCCCAATTTACAGGGGCGCCTTAAAAACAGGACAAAAGGCACAAAAATCGCTTTCCATTAGTAATCGTTGGAAAGTTTGGCGGGGGGTTTTTCGAGTCGAGTTTCCTTTTTTTTTGTCATAAAGTGGTTTTGAATCGAATGTTTTTATTTTATGTCGCAGTTTGTAAAAGCTTGGTTAAGCTAGTCTTGCTAGGTCGGCTCGTAAATGGGTGACCATTGTGAGGGTGGGTAATGGGTGACATGTCGAGAACCATGCGTGCCTCGGAATGCACACTAAGCCGTTGGTCCCACTTGTCATTTGTAGATCTTTGACAGTCGTTGAAGTTATCCGGAAAAGAACCGGAGTTACCGACATAGCCTGCTGAGTAAGCAAGCTGAAGTGGCAGTGGGCTGGCCATGTTTGTCGAAGGACCGATGGCCGGTGGAGCAGACGTGTCCTGGAGTGGAGACCGCGTATCGGCAAGCATAGCGTAGGACCCCGCTGGATGGACCATGGATGGATGCGGAAGGCGGAGGACAGGGTGTTGTGGCGCAGCTTGGGAGAGGCCTATGTCCAACAGTGGACTGTTATAGGCTGAGTTGATTGATTGATTGATTTGCGGTAGTCTGTAGTCCGAAAGTCTGACAACCAGTCTTATCAACGGGTATCGTGTTATCCAGTAACTGGCTTGCGGTCAGATAGACTGTCAGTCGCTCCATGTAACATGTTGGTATTCAGCTGCATCCAGTTAGACTTGATGCCAACTCCAGCAAAGTTAGGAAAAGACTATCCAGATTGATCATTGTCATATTAGGTTCTACGTAACTTAGTCATTTCGAAAAGCATTCATGTGATTTCGAACCTATAAATTGAAGACAAGGCTAGGAACAACCGAAAAATTCCTATCCTTCGAAACTTTGAATTTCAAATATCGAGTTTCAGCCCCCTTCCCCCACTCTGTTACCAACAAGGAAACATCTGTACTAACCGAATAAACAAAAGTTTTCTAAAAAAGTAACTGGCCCCTAACGAAAGGCGGACAAAGAGATACGACGTGTAATTTTCAGCCGAAAAATGCGTCCTTCAGGTCCTTTTTCGGGACGACTTAATCAGAGTGGGTGATGAGTAAAGTTTTTTTAAGTACAGAATGTTCGATCTAATGAGCAAGTTTGGACTTAGAGAGTTTTTTTTTTATTGAGAGAGAGTGTTTTCACGGATGTGAACATGATTATAATGTAGGTAATTGCCAAAATAATGATGATAGGGACTTAACACTGACAGCCGTCCGGTTTATAGCACTTATTCCCTGGTATGCCGGGCATTTTTTAAGATATTTAAGATTTAAAAAAAAATTACTAAGTGCTATATGCATATATTTTTTTTTCTCTCTCTTATGTATTATCTAAACTATATGAAAGTTGATCACGTATTCCGTACGTAATCGGCGACCTGTGGAATGAACGGCATCACGTATTGACTACGTGATTGGCTGTCAAAGATGTAAAACGAGTTTTATAACTACTGTGTTCTAGGCTTATCTCCTGGAAAGCAACTAAAGTAGAATTATTCATTCACTGGAGTGATCTGTCATGTGCTAGCTGTCAATTTGTGTAATAAAATGGTCATATTTATTGTAATGGTAATCGTTTAGTATAATCGATTTATTTAAGTGTAAAATAAATGTAGAATAATAAGTGTAAAAGTCTGAAATACAATAAAAACAATAAATATGACCATTTTTACACAAAGTGACAGCTAGCATATGTCAGATTACCTACTCCAGTGAACTAATCATCCGACTTTACAAGAGTTTAAATATTATAATAATGTACTTCGAAGATTATCTTGAACGTTATTTCAGTAGTTGGAAATAACATTGAAACAGACAACATATAGTATGGCATTTATTAAACTCATTTTACTGCAATAAAAAATAGATTTCAAAGAAATCAGAAACAATAAAGTAAAGACACTTATTAATGAAAATCATTTAAATCAGAATCAAAAATCAAAATCATTTATTTGCATAAATAAGATACAGAAGGTTCGTAAAATGTACAAGATTATTCTCATAATCTGTTTTTAATTTCGGCGTGCAAATATAAAATAAAGATACATATTTTATTTAAATTAATTATTGATCAAAACCATGCAGTCATTAAACAGATTATCCCATTAATCATAAGTGTTCATCATGTCAATAATGGGAGAGATTCGCCACAATAATAATAACAAAAATAATTTAAAATGACCGTCCAATTTTCAAAACTTACTATTTATAATCTAAAACTCATGTACACTAGAACTACATGTTAACATACAATGTTCGTACATATTTATTCCACCCAATTTACATCATTACATAGGCAATAAAAATAATAATCATAAGTTTTGCTCATGTCAATAATGGGAGAGATTCGCCACAATAATAATAACAAAAATAATTTAAAATGACCGTCCAATTTTCAAAACTTACTATTTATAATCTAAAACTCATCTATACTATACCTACATGTTAACATACAATGTTCGTACATATTTATTCCACCCAATTTATATCATTACATAGGCCCTGTAACATTCTAATATTACATAAAAATCGTACTCTTGTTCATTCAATAAATGTCATTATTCAACAGAAAAGGGTGTCTGTGAAAAAGGTGCTAAAAATCACTAATGGGATCTGACAACCCTTTGATTTTGGTATCTAGGTATTATTTAGCATTGACATTATTTTATTTGATCAAAACTCCGTTGAATATGCTTTCTCTCGCCTCATATGATACTGTACAGGTTGATTAATAACGGGTGACGACCAGCCTATTTTCGTAGTCAAAAAACGATCAAATTCAAGTCACAATTTCATCTCAGCAACAATCATAGAAATTTAAAAAAAAAATACCTAGGTAAATTAGAGTTTTCTTTGACACATAAGACTGAACTTAGAATGCGAACGTTCTTAAAACACGGAATTGGGGTCAGGGGATAGCATCTGTGTGACAACTCAATTAGAACAAAAATATGTAATTCATATCAATTTATATAAATTTATATCAGCGTTAATTTTCAGCAATAATAGGGAATTGCTGAAAATCAGCGCTGTTGACGAAGTTTTCGCTGTTGCTTGTCCGACGTCACAGCATTTCGCTAAGCAACGACCTTTTCTTGCACAGATGCGACGCACTGTTTAATTGTTCTAGTTAGTTGTTTGTTTGTTTGTTTGTTATAAAAGTAGTTATTTCCCCACTCAATCGGCATTCTGTTTTTGTTTTGATTGTATGTTGTCATCTGCCAGTGTCGCAACACAGAGGAAATATTACGTAATCGACACAATTGTCAAACGTATATGGGTTGATTACGAAGCTTTTAGCTATTTTGTATATGTGTGTATTTTACGTTATTTTTTGTAATGTGCGTTTTGTTTGTGCAGAATAAACATTTTCTTTTTCTTTCTTTCTTTTGTTTCTACGTAGACACTAGTAATTACTAGGGATTTATGTACTTTTCGAAGACACTCCATCCTTCCAAAGTACTATCATAAGCCTGCACTTACCAATTTCCTGGATTCAAAAACTTTTTACAAAAAGAGTTAACAATGGACTTCTAAAAAAACCACTACAAAGTGAAAAATAACTTTAATTTCGGAAGTGTTTGTTTTGCATTTTATTTTTTATTTTGTTTTCTGTTTTTGCCACCGACTTCCGAAATTAAGGTTATTTTTCACTTTGTAGTGTTTTTTTGGGAGTCCATAGTTTTTTTTTCTGTCGGGTGTTTTTACTTTTGTAAAATGTTTAAATTTTTCACTTCTTAGATATGGTACCTACCCCCAGACAAATTCGAATACCACTAACTGCTATTATTATTATTATTATTGATGTATTTATCATAAACAAAGTTTATAAAAACCTTTACATACGAAGATGCCCCGCATAACCGTTTTCACGGTTTGTCTGCGGGAACAGAACAAACAGGTAAATAACAGTCACAGGAAGTTATTATAACATCATCCATATAGGCTAAGTGGGAAAATACGTATTATTGAAGCTATCTCAAAAACTCCGCAAGCTGAATAAATAAAATTTATATTATGAGACCCCGCGCAAGTTTCCTCTATCAAATAAAAAAATAATTTCCAAAATCGGTCCATAATTGACGAAAATATCGATGAACAATAAAAAATAAAAACCATACGGACGAACATAGAACCTCCTCCTTTTCGGAAGTCGGTTAAAAGTCCTACAAAATAATAATCCTAACAATCCACCTGTCAATTAGCAATTAGCAATCCTGCAAATTAGGCGCTGAAGGAAAAGTGAGGAAACAGGCATGTCCTAGAACCAAAAATTCGAAATCATGTGACATCTTCCAACTCGTATTGGGCCCGCGTGGTGGATTACGGCCCACTCCCTCTCACAGAGAGGAGGCCTGTGTCCCAGCAGTGGGAACATTATAGGCTGATTATGTATGTTATGTAGGCGCTGAAGGCATTGGCTTAATCAGCCTATAGTGTTCCCACTGCTGGGACACAGGCCGCCTCTCTTCTAGAGGGAGTGGGTCGTAATCCACCACGCGGGCCCAATACGGGTTGGAAGATGTCACATGATTTCGAATTTTTGGTTCTAGGACATGCCCGTTTCCTCACGATGTTTTTCTTCACCGTTTTGAGAGCAGTGGTGATGAAATTATTAACACAAATTAATGCGCCTGCCTTTTTTTTTTTGAGGGTGGGAAATCATCAAATAACTTCTCCCGCTCTGGGCGGAGCGGGAGGGTGTGTCAGACTCTTACTGACTAAAACCCACCCGTATTCCTTCCTGTTGCCTGTGTTGCGGGGGCCTCGGTGACCCATAAGTACCTTCCCGCGACCCCGGCAGGCATCGGCCCTAGTGGACCCCTACTTTTGTGCTGACGACATCTCTTTGAGGCGCGCGTGGAATACGACGCGTCGTCGACCCGGGCCTGGTCCTTACCGGACGGTGAGCTACCCATTGCTCACCGTCCGCAAGCCCGCGCCTACGGTGGCTGGAAATCCGCCCGAGATTCCCGACGCCCAGGGCGTCTCCTGCGGCGGCTAGGGGTGAGAGGGCGTGAAACGTGCCTTTCCCTCAACCGTCCCGCCTCCTCCTTCGCGAGCATTACTGCTTCGCAGAAGGAGGTGACGGCTGCCCATGCCCTCTCGCTCCGTACCATGGCCTGAACCAGGGCCGGACGCGAGAGGTCTCTGCCGCCGATCGCCTCCACGAGGACACGGCGGTGCTCTGCCCAAGCCGGGCAGACCTCCGCCGTATGCTCCACCGTGTCCTCCGGGCGATCCACACAGTGGTGACACCCGGACGTTTCCTCCCGCCTTATCCGACACAGGAACCTCCCGAAGCTGCCGTGTCTGGTGAGGACCTGCGTCAGGCGGAAGGTGAGGACGCCGTGGCGCCTCTCCAGCCACTCCTCAAAGAGGGGACTTATCGCCGCAATCGTGGCGTGCCCAGCACTGGGTTGCGACAACCGTACTTTCCATGACGCCATGAGATCCCGCCGGAGCTCCGTCCGCTGTGCCGCGATTTCTCGCGGCAGCGGACTAACGCCCCGGCGTTTCGCCTCCTCGCGCCACTCCCATACGTGCGCGAGGACTTTTGCCTCCAGATCCCATGGCGGCAATCCGGCAAGGAGGCTCGCTGCCTCACAGGAGACCGTGCGGTATCCCCGGACCATCCGGATGGCCATGACCCTTTGGGCCGCGCTCAACCGGCGGGCTGGCCGCAGCGCCAGTGAGCGCGCCCATACAGGAGCCCCGTAGAGGGCCATGGACCGCACGACCCCCGCGTAGAGCCTCCGGCAGGAGGCGTTTGGACCCCCTAGATTGGGCAGGAGCCGCTTCAATGAAGCGCCCGCCCGCTCCAGTTTGGGAGCCAAACGTCGGAAATGCTCCACGAAGTTCCACCGGCTGGCCTGGGTTCAAACCCATGACCTACAACTCGTAAGTCGGGGTCGGTACCACTTTGCCACTACTGCCCTATTGGGCCACCACTGCTCTAAAGCCATAATTATCCTTAAAACTTCCTTCTAAAGGAGGTTTTAAGGATATTAATAGCTTTAGGCTTAGTCAATCCTTTGAATCAGCTTGGCTCAACTGCGAAAGCGGCTTTTCGCTGAACCAGGAAGCGACATTAGAACTTCAATAATTTGTCTAATTCATTCAATAAATGTCGGCTTCATTGAAAAGGGGTGCGAATAAATCCGGGGGTGTTAAATAATCAGTGAAGCGGGATGTCTGTAGCCCCCCGTGTCGAAGGTCGCCCAATATTAAATTATTTCGACGTCCACCATCTGTGTGTCTAAAATTTGTAATTGAGACACGAATTTTTGACCCTCTTGGAATTATATAGAGTGGTTTGTACGATATTGTTAAAGTTATACAGTTTCTTGCCAACGCCAATACCAAAGTTTGAACGCTATGAAAAAAACAAATGAAATTTTATTCAACTAAAAACAAATGAAATTTTATTCAACTGAAAACAAATGAAATTTTATTCAACGGAAAACAAATGAAATTTTATTCAACTGAAAACAAATGAAATTTTAATCAACTGAAAACAAATGAAATTTTATTCAACTGAAAACAAAGAAATGTTATACCTTCACGCTTCCAGTTTTAGCATCCAAATACACATACACACATAATCAGCCTATACATGTTCCCACTGCTGGGACACAGGCCTCCTCTCTGTGAAAGAGAGAGTGGGCTGTAATCCACCACGCAGGCCCAGTGCGGGTTGGTAGATGTCACATGTCATCGAATTTTTGGTTCTGGGACATGCCGGTGTCCTCTTCCTTCACCGTTTTGAGAGCAGTGGTAATGAAATTATTTACTCAAAGCAAAGCGCCTGTCTGAGTTCAAAACTACGACCTACAACTCGTAAGTCGCGGTCGTTACCACTGGGCCACCACTGCTCTAAATAAGCACCTAAATAAAATGAATAAAATCAAATTACAAAGTTTGTAAACCAGCAAAATGAATTGTCAATATAAATAGCACCACACTTCATTTTATTATAAACTAGCGACCCACCCCTGCTCCGCCTGGTTTTTACGACTTGACAAAACATTAATATTCCTTTAATGTATAGTTTAATATTAATATACATAATAAACCTTCCGGAATACATTTTCTGAAAGATGGTGAAATCCGCATCAAAATTCCGTTGCGTAGTTTAGGAGAACAACGCGCTCACACAGACAGACACAAAACCCACTAAAGTTTATAAAATGTATGGAATACCATAATCTACCAGCACTAAAAACACGTACAAAAGAACGATCCAATACACAATTTAGTAGTCATCAGTTCAATAAGGCGGAAATTATTACGTAAGTATTTACTAGTACTAGCTTCGAAAGTGCCTACGTGCGTTTGACCTAGTTTAATCTAGCAATTTAAATTCAATTCAATTCTCCTAGCACAGGTATATTTTTCACTTAAAAGGAGGCCCCTATGTAAGATTTATTGTAAAACTTGTACAGGTTTCTGCAATAAACCCTTTATTGTTGTTTTTTTTTTAAGACGCTGACAACACCTAAACCGCGGTCACTGTCAGATTGCATAGAAAAGAAAGAGAAGCGCGACGACAAAACGCTTGTAATTTATTGCAAAATATGAAGTAATTATCTATTTACTCAGAATTGAGTTGAGTAATCGAAAATAAAAAACAACCAAGTTCTGCATTAGAATAAGACGTATTTGTTATTAATTAAATACGTAATTTATGTTGATATTTAATACAGATATTATGGATTAGAACTCAAGGTAAGAGGTTAGTTTAACGTTAGTTTGTATCGAGATTTTTTTTTCAAAACGTGTTTTGGTGACAACCAAGTTCTGGGAAATATGTTCAAAATTAACATATATTTTTTCCGCTACCACAAACTATACAGATTTGGCAATTTTCTTTCTTAAGAGAAGCCTATTTTGGTCAATTGGTTATTTTGGTCAGCGCCTTAATCATTATTTATTTGAAAGATTTTTATCACTTAGTGATAACATCACCCTCATAACAGAACATTCAGCAACTTAAAACTAAACAATGGGTAATAAACAGTTATTATTATAATTATGACCTTACTAGTGTTGTCCCTATTCGTTTTGGTAAATAACCAACAACAGTCAACAAAACATCTTAGCCTCCTCCGACAAAGGGGACGCTAGGATGTTGTTACATGCGCCCACTTCAAATCCCACACCAAGCGAACATTGTCTATCGTGTATGTTCCGGTCACATTCCATCAGCACGTGGTAAATATCCTCAATCACCCCACAAACTTCGCAGTTTGGTGAGGTACTTTTACCCAATAAATATTTAAACTTATTCGATGGGATGTGGCCAGAACGCATACTCAACAGAGCTACTACATATTTTCTTATTTATCTCCCTTCCTTCAAACCATGGGTAACGAAGCGGTTCAGACTGGATGGTTTTATACCAGATTCCCTTTAACTTTGATCGTTCATCAAAATATTCGTGCCATCTTTTTCTGCCTATATCTTTGACATGATAATGATAGAGTAGTTTCGGGTATTATGTTCTGGTCGGCCAATATGAACCTACTACTATTTATCCGAAATAAACCAACGCTAGCGTTTAACTTATCTGCCATGTTCGAGCAACCCCACCCCTCGCCTCCTCAGTCAATCCATGCAGCGCTGCGAGTGCGCGTGTGTCCTGCATGCGCTACTATCCAGAACTACGTATTTCGATGTTATTTTGTGGTAAGTTTCAATCACTTTAGTTATTCGAATTAGGAATGTTTTTATATTGTTAGTGCACGTTTTTTGTAGGCAAACCCTTAATCTGTAGTGTGGTAACAGTTTTGTATGCATATTGTTTGCTGCCTTTTAGGTTATATTTTACTTGTCAAAAACGTTCCTGCGGCCAATATGGCTCCCCAGGTAGAGGGCCAATATGGCCTAGGCCATATTCGCTGCATTATGATTAAATAAATAGTATTTTGTTCTTTTTAGGCAATGGCTCCACGAAAACCAATTTTGCAAATAAAACGCCAAACTTGGTGCAAAATATCAATGAGAAGAGCAATCGTAGATGTGCGAAATAAGAAAATGGGTTCACTTAAGTCCGCTAAATAAATATGCTTCCGATGAAATAAGATCTTGGGTTAGGAACAATACACGGCCACTGATGCATTATGATATGATGGAAGTTCTTGGACATGCGTATTTACGTGCCCAAAGCGGAGAGATAGCTGGTAGTGGTTTTCGTGCAACAGGACTATATCCTATAGGTTATAAGCTATGGGCTCATGAAGAATGCTCAGAAGTGGAAACTGACATTTTTTACTGTGAATTTTATTCCACAAAATAACTTGCACTTAATTGTTTGTATTGTTTGCTCTGGTGGGCAATATGGCTCACGCCATTTACGGCCAATATTGCCCTAAGCTATATTATCCTACCATGTTCAGATTTCGCTGATTGTACAAGTTTACAAAAATTTTATTTTTAGTTATTCTTTGAAATTATACTGCCTTAAGCTTCTAGTAATTGATTACTGATTAGTTTAACGACTTAATTAACAAATAAACACTGATTGATTTCATACACTTCGAGTTTTATTTCTAAAAAGGCTTATGGTGTCCCGTAATACCCGAAACTACATGTTCCCACTGCTGGGACCCAGGCCTCTTCTCTGTGAAGCAAAGGTGTATTTTACACACACATTTCACCCGTTATGTTTAAGTCCTATGTAGTAGGGGCGAGCCTATTGGGACTTCAGTTGCTCAAAAAATCTGAATGGAAAATCCAATAACATTCCCCAACCTGGGTTCGGACCCCACGTTCAACGGACGTGCTTGCGACTTCTAGACATAAGAAGTAATATTTTCCTAACTTTAAAAGCAATTTAAAGCATTGTCAGCCTAGAAATTAACTTAGCTTATATCGACTATATTTTTCTTGATTTTATATATTAACATTAATATTAATTAAATAATGGAATATATAATATTAATATTAAATTACCACACAAATATCGACCAGCTCCTAAAAAAGTTTAATTAATTATTAAGGAAAATTAAAAAAAACATTTGCAATAAACCTACCTAAGTTAATTTAATAAGCGTAAAAAAATACATAAAGTTCTCTGCGCTGTTACAAACTGAAAGCTTTTAGCTAATGAAATGTATGTTGGTATTATTTTTTGAAAGCCATACGGAGTTATGATTTATTTAATTAAAAGTACCTAGAGAGTTTGTTATTTCAGTGTTAAAAATTGCCCTAAATCTACATTTATGTTATGTAAAAGTATATTTTGTACTGAAGTGCGTAAGTACTTATGAGCGAAAAAAATATACATAATATATTAGGACATCGTTTTGCTGTTTTTCTTTTAAGACTGTCTGTGTTTTTCCACGTTTGTTTTTTTTTCATCGTACCTACTACTGTTGTCGCGTTTTAGCTTAGCAAATAGCGGTCATTGACCTACTTACATTTTCCAGTATTTTTAGTATTCCGTACGTCCAAACGAAAAACGGAACGCTTATAGGATCACATCGTGTATGTCTGATTGTCTGACCGTCCGTCACAGCCATTTTGCTTCGAATCTAATGGACTGATTAAGTTGAAATTTGGTGCCTACACATAAAAAATTCTGTGACCTAAACACCGACGTGTACCTAATTGCATGAATTTTGAATATGGGACTCACTTTTGGAAGGCAAACATATATTTTTTTAAGTTTTGCAAATTGTACCGTTTAGCATATTAAATGAAAGGGCAGATAAAAAAATGTGAGGGTCTTAAATATATTTTTTTAATAATATTAAGATAAATAGTTTTAAAGGTATTTATGAAAATAGATGCAAATGTACCATTCCCGGCCCCTTATCTTCGAAACTACTGAACCTCAAATTTTGAAAAATGTGCAAAATAATAGTTGTATACTTATAGATTATAGGAAAACTTAGAAGAAGTCTATGGTCTTAAAACACCATGGTAAATCTCTCAATATTGTGCCTACAAACTTAAATATGCTGTTAGAATGTATCAGAGAATATGTTTATCAACTACAATTTTGAGTATGTTCTTGGGATAAATCCACCACAAAATCAAAATCAAAAGTCATTTACTCAAACTAGGCTGAAAATCAGCACTTTTCGAACGTCAAAGTTACATAAGACAGTACCCCAAAAATGCCCGCCCTTCACCACTTCCTAGTGCTTTAGCTGGGAAGAAAAAGTGGCGGAACAAACTCTCTAGCAGCACATCTGTCTGTTTAGTTATATAAACTTGATTCTATACAAATCGTATGCAAAGTAATTAACATTACCAAACACAAAACATTAGATTAACTTACATACTTGCCATATTATGTTAGCTAGCACACGCCAGTATACCAACAAAACATTGAACAAACTGTACTCAAGCAGATAAAAATTACAACATAAAAAAAAACGTAAATAGAACTTAATACCTAAATAAAAGCCTCCAGGCATAAAGGGCGTGCCCTAAGCAAGCAAGCAGCGTACATAAGGCTATTGCTGTAACTCGAAGTGAGAAATGATAAACTAGCACCATCGAAGTAAAATAAGTAAACAATTACTAATAACAATTAAAACCATGATCAGCGAGATGACCAGTCACCACAAGCAGCACCCGTTCACGAGCATAACGCAAAGATCAGCCATCACCCCCCTCGCCATATTGGAGGGAAGGAGGCAACCCGACCGCCGACGCTACCGCAGGCAGTGACATCTAAGGGAGTCTGCCGATTGCTCAGGCAAGAATAGTATAATCAATAGTCGAGGACGCTAGCTAACCACTTATTGCAATACAACTCATAAAAAAACACATTGTAATGAGTAGATTATGTCACTAATAAATTAAAATTTAACTAAATTAAATTACATTGACTTATACAGTCAAATAAAAAAATATATAACCTGTCAGTAGGTAAGCTAATTCTGGAGAAAGAACATAAACACTGTCTTGAGTTAATCACAGAGACCAACTATTCTTATCGTTTAAGTAGTCGTTGATACAATAGTATGCCTTTGAACAAAGGGTGGATTTTACTTTAGTTTTAAATGCATTAAAAGGCAAATCTAGCAAAGAAGTGGGAGCATGTTATAATTGTATATTTTGCCTAATTTAAAAGATGTTGGCGAAGATGAATTGTGATGCCACCGTGAGAATACCAACATCTTTAAAAAAAATTCTCAGAGAAACTCTGGCACCAAGCTGGTAAATAGCTCGAACAGCTCGATTTTGAAGAACGAATATATTTTGGATGTCAGCGGCTTTGCCCCACAGCAGAATACCGTAGGCTATAACGCTATAAAAATAACTAAAATAAACTAATTGAGCTGTATCAACGTCAGTGTATTGTCTTACTTTTCTGACGGCGCGGCGTAGGCAGCCAAACCGAGCCTCACAACTACGGAACCCTTCATTGTACGTGGTCTGACACGTACTTGGCCGGTTTTTTTTTTACATTTGTATTCATATTCACATTATCAATCGATACATGTCAATCAAATCGTTCTACCGAAGATCCTTCTTCTCCGATATAGATCAGTCAGGATCCTCCTCATACTGTATTCAGTCTACCCGACATTGGCATTGTCCGACACCTACTTGAACAGTTTATTATACGTTAAAAACTGAAATAAAGTCCGTTAAAGTCCTAAAACTATCGTGACCTTCAACGTGTTCCAATAACGAAAACCATTCATAGTTTATTAGTTTAGCTTCCTACGGAGAGATATTAGGGTAAGGGCAATGACCGCTAGCGTCATGCTAAAGCGTGACGACTATTGTAAGTACCTAAGTACCTTTTTATTTTATTTTATTTACAGTGTTTAGGTGGCTTACGAAAAAAGAATGCATGCAGCGGAGATGAGAATGTTGGCATGGATGTGTGGAGTGACGAGAATGAATAAAGTAAGAAATTAATTTATAAGGGGCAGCTTGAAAGTGGCGCCAGTGACAGAAAAGTTGACAGGAAATCATTTGGCTTGGTATGGGCATGTGATGAGGAGGGATAAAACGCATGTGACTAAAAGAGTGATGAATATGAATGTTAATGGGAGGAGAGGGAGAGGAAGGCCAAAGCAAAGATGGATGGATTGTGTGAGGAATGATATGAAAGAGAAGGGAGTGATTGATAGCATGACGGCTGATAGGGGAGGATGGAAGAAGATAACGTGTTGCGCCGACCCCAAATAACATGGGACAAGGGCAGGAAAATGATGATGATGATGAGTGGCTTAGAGCTATTAAAAAGAAGTAATAGTGGGTAATTCACGAAAAGCCATTTGCAAGTCCCCACAGTTAACAATAGAGTATTGTTATTTATGTATTTATTTATATATACCATAAAATGCTACAACATTGCCT
Organism: Atethmia centrago; assembly: GCA_905333075.3. Taxonomy (NCBI): domain Eukaryota; kingdom Metazoa; phylum Arthropoda; class Insecta; order Lepidoptera; family Noctuidae; genus Atethmia; species Atethmia centrago. The sequence continues at coordinate 9,907,752 of HG995392.1, read as the reverse complement.
GTATTTTGAATTTTTTATTTGATAAATCCTTCATGTTAAAGAAAGTCATATGTGTTTTCAGTTACAATTCAATATTGTACTCTAAGGTATGGGGATAAAGTACTTATTAGCCAAAAAATACTCCTATTGGTAAACACCAAAAAGTGCAATTAAAAAAATAAATTATTTAAAAAACAATAAACCCGACTGCAAAAACACAACTAAAAAGGGGAAAACAAGCATTATAATCTATATAATTTTGGTCTTGCAGGCGGAGACAATCAAAAGTTAAACCATATTTCAGGTTATTTGACTGTCCCCGCCTGCTAGACCAAAATTATATAGATTATAATGCTTGTTTTTCCCTTTTCAGTTATGTGTTTTTGCAGTCGGGTTTTTTGTTTTTTAAATAATTTATTTTATTTCAAGCTTTTTAGTTTTATTAATATATATATTTGAAAATTACTCATTACTTGCTTTTTTTGTTACCAATATTGTAGCAATTAATTTAAAAAAAAACTTTCCTTCTTTTTTTGTATTTGCGGATGCAATTTATAAATATTATATAGCCTATGTCACTTCCACAATTAAGACGAATCTAAAGACACCTCATATGTTAAAATCCATCAAGCCATTTAGGCTACAGAGCGTGCCAAAGAAATAGACATACATACATACATACATAAATACATACATACTCTGGAAAAAAATTACCCTGCTGAGGCAGTCGGGTAAAAAGGAGGCAAAGTTAAGTTGCAAACTGCAACATTGCCCAGCTAAAATAAATAATTATTTGACTATTTCATGACATCATGACATTTGAGGCCAATTATAACTTGAGCCATTGGCCTCAAATGTCATGATTTCATGAAATAGGTAGGATTATATGAACTTAAAGAGTTGTATTGATGATATTTATGATTATAATTCTATAAATAAATGTTTCATACGGCCGCGAATCATATTTTAATCAGCATACAACCTGACACTTTTTTTTTTTTGGATGGGTAATTATTAAATAACTTCTCCCACTCTGGGCGGAGCGGGAGGTTGTGTCAGACTCTTACTGACTAAAACCCAGGCGCTTTACTTTGTGTAAATTATTTCATCACCACTTCTCTCAAAACGGTGAAGGAAAACATCGTGAGGAAACCGGCATGTCCTGGAACCAAACATTCGAAGACATGTGACATCTCCCAACCCGCACTGTAACAACTGTCAAAGATCTACAAATAACAGCCTCCTTTTTTTCTCTCACCCTGCCAAAAACACATCCCTACATAATCAGCCTGTATACCCCCACTCACTGTGAGAGGGAGTGGGCCGTAATCCACCACGCGGGCCCATTGTGGGTTGGTAGATGTCACACGTCTTCGAATTTTTAGTTCTAGGACATGCCGGTTGCCTCAAGATATTTTCCTTCACCGTTTTGAGAGCAGTGGTGATGAAATTATTTACACAAAGCAAAGCGCCTGTCTGAGTTCGAAACTACGAGTACAACCTACAACTCGTAAGTCGCGGTCATTACCACTGCGCCACCACTGTTCCTGTAGGTATATAATGTAAGTTTGTATTTTTTATGCAAACATTCATAATATTAGAAACCTATCGATATAATTTATTTGAGTTCCAAATAAACTTTATTGGCACGTCAAATACAAATATTGCCTCCCTCGATTCTCGCATCATACCAATTGCTGATTGCCACATGAAAAAAACATTTGCCATTTAAAAATTTCATAACTTCTCGTTTGGATGCTAATTTTCATCAATACTGTGGGTTGATATTGGGATGTCTGTGTGTTTGAAAATATGTATATTCAATATTTTTGTCGGACTGCCAAAAGGAAAATTATTTACACATAACATCATAACAACACGCCTGTATTTATGGAAGAGGAAGGCAGGCTACAATAAATTTTGAAATTTAAGAGAGGGCAAACGGTATGGCCACGTGCCGAAAACAAATTCAGACTCCGGGCTGTTTAAGAGAATTTCATAATGAAAACTCAATGACACTGCCTGGGGAGCAAACCCACGACCTACCCAGTTCACGAGAAATAAAACCTTTTTTTTACTTTACTAACATCGAGTCGGTAAAATAAAAAAACCGGACACATTGTACGCTTAGTGGGTATCTAATAATAGCTTACTTATGTTATTATGGGTTTCAGAACCCTAAAATCACACTTAATAGAAATAGACCATTATTAAACACTAAAATAGTTCATACATTATAAATTACTAGATGCGCCCCGCGGTTTCACCCACATAAGTCTCGATCCCTTAAATAAAACGTATCCTATGTCCTAATCCAGGTCATGGTCTACCCGTATGTGCAAATTTCATGCAAATCTGTTCAGCCGTTTTAGCGCGAAAGCGTAACAAACAAACAAGCAAACTCACTGTCGCATTTATAATATTAGTTAGGATTGTAACGTAATATTTAGCTAAAACATGATATATTACGCTACCAAAAGTAGCTTAATATTTCAGTATCAGTCTGAAAATGAAACCAACTGAAATACATACATAATACTCTGAATATACTACAAGTTACCGAATCTTTTGGCAATAATCTTATTTACCTAACCATCTGAGAGCAAAGCTTGATCTTACGTATGGTAGGTGGCATGTAAGTATATGCTACATAAGGTGCTCGACAGACTTGCTTAATAAAATTATTCAGTCTCAACTCAAATACATAGTTTCAATCGAGAGTTTATAGGCATAAAATCTCAGTTGAAACTATTTGAGTTAAGCAGGACGGTAGGCCGACGTATTCCACGCGCGGACGTATTCCTACCGGGGTCCCGGGAAAGTCCAAAAGGGTTACCGAGGCCCCTGGCAACACAGGCAACGGAAGGAACACGGGTGGGTTTTAGTAAGTAAGAGTCTGACACACTCTCCCGCTCCGCCCAGAGCGGGAGAAGTTATTTGATGATTTCCCATCGGAAAAAAAAAAGGCCGACATTAGGACTGTTGCTTAAAATAATACTATCCTGTTATTATATTGCCTCTTCTTGTAATCACCGTGGAAATTAAGGTAGAGTGAGCTAGCAAAGTCTCAATCCCTGAATAGACTGGCTGGACTTAGACAATGCTACCCCGTTATTCTACTGCAGGGCAATTGCCTCTTCTCATATTAATTCCTTGCTAGCACAACAGCTGATGTATGCATCAGCCCAAGTATTCAAACCATTTATGGTATGCCATAAATGGTTTGAATACTAAGCAATAGATCTTTTCCGGAAAAGCGGTTTTCCGCTCCTTTTTTTTTGCGTGGGAAATTATCAAATAACTTCACCGGCTCTGGGCGGAGCGGGAGGGAGTGTCAGACTCTTATTGACTAAATCCCATCCGCGTTCCTTCCGTTACCTGTGTTGCCGGAGCCTCGGTATCTCTTTCGGACTTTCCCACGACCCCAGCAGGTATCGGCCCTAGTGAACACCTACTCTTGTGCTGACGATATCTCTTTGAGGCGCGCGTGGAACACAACGCGCCGTCGACCCGGGCCTGTTCCTTATCGGACGGTGAGCTACCCATTGCTCATTGTCCGCAAGCCCGCGCCTACGGTGGCCGGAAATCCACCTGGAATTCCCGACACCCAGGGCATCTCCTGCGGCGGCTAGGGGCGAGAGGGCGCGAAATTTGCCTTTTTCCAACGGGCCCGCCTCCTCCTTTGCGAGCATTACTGCTTCGCAGAAGAAGGTGGCGTCTGCTCTTGCCCTCTCGCTCCGTAATATCCTGGAGCAGGGCCGGATGCGATAGATCTCCGCCACCGATCGCCTCAACGAGGACATGGCGGTGCTCTACCCAAGCTGGGCAGACCTCCACCATATGCTCCAACGTGTCCTCCGCGCGATCCACACAGTGGTGACACCCAGGCGTTTCCTCCCGCCTTATCCGACACAGGAACCTCCCGAAGCTGGCGTATTTGGTGAGGACCTGCACCAGGCGGAAGGTGAGGACTCCGTGGCGCCTCTCTAGCCACTCTTCAAAGAGATTTATCGCCGCAAAAGTGGCGTGCCTAGCACTGGGTTGCGACAGTCGCTCCGCTCCTGGACTGGTCAAAAACTAATTCTATGATCGTTTAAGATCTGCTTATTGATATTATTGGAGTTCATTGCAGTGACCCTTAAACTAATATAACTAGTATGATCCAACTGCGGAATGATGCCTAGATTATACTCAAACGCCTTCACTTCTTGACTGAACAAATTACTGTTATACAACTTTTATACAATGAAAAGCCTTTTTAATCGACAATCATTTATAATTCACCCAAGCAGACTCAGATAGGGAGCTAGAGTGTTCAAAATAAATAACACAAAAAAATAGAAATACAAACATACGGGTCGGAAAAAGGTTAAAAACGGTCGGCTGATAACCTTAATCACCGAACAGTTAACGACGTGTGGGCCGCGTGGGGGTTTAATCACACACGGACACTTTTAGACACGTTTTTGCTATAGATTTTGTGGACTGGACGTTTCCAGGTAGGGTTTGTTCTTGGGGTTTAGTTTTTCGTCGGTACGACACAGTAATTCAGGATATAAGTCGGGAATAATTACTGTGCCGTTCCTGAGATAGTCCCGATAAAAAAAATCTGTATTGGAACCTGCAACAAAATATATTGCGTCAATATATATAAAATGTAGGAATGTATTTCTATCGATTTTTTTATTTTTGTTTATGTAATTTTGTTTATTACCCGATTGCGGTGAAGCCTAAAAAGGAGGGTTACGTGTTTGACTTGTTTTTTTTTTGTTTTAATTGTTTTAGATCATGTCTTTTAATAGAAAAAATCTTATATAACATACACAACTATCCATAGGAATACGAGCGATTCACATAAAGACTAGGCTACGGCTGGCGCGAGAGTTAAATAATAATTACAAAGACACAAAAAGGGATACAATTATTTATAAAAATAAGAGAGGGGGAATTTTGGAGTTCCGAATGAAATTCGGCTCCAAAATGTCGGGGTGCATCTCCCCGAAAAAGGGACTACCTACAAAAGGTGACGATATTGTAGCACAAAAATTAAAGAAAAACGCACCAACATCTTGTGCTGCACATGCAAGGTTTCATTATGCCTGCAAGACTGTTTCAAACAATTTCATTTGGCTGAATATATTTTTTCACATTGTTTTTCTTATTTATTAAATTTCTCGTTCGCACACTGACCATCCGCCTCACTTCCAAGTAAATAACTCTGTGCACATTTATTTGAGTAACTTCAAAAGTAAAGTCAGGGTAAGTTACTAGTCTATTAATTTATAGACGTAATCGGGCAAAGTGAAATAATTTCCCACTGGTGTTATCCCTAAACGGGCAGAGGGAAATAATTTCTCACACGAATAAAACCTTTTTTTTACAGTTTCAGTAATTTGTATTGTATTTTATGTACACTGATATCGAATATGATACACACTTAAACCATGAAAAGTGGATTTTCTTGTTTGGCCCGATTAAGGGATAAAGAGCCTGTAAATAGTTTAATTGAAATAAATGCTTAGAGTTTTTTTTTGAGATTTGATTATTAATTTTCTATATAAAACATAACATCACGCGTTGTTTCCCCTGAAGGTTCGGCAGAGGTGTACCTCTAGTATACCCACATTTCGACAGTTATGTTTAAAACCCATGTAATAGGGAGCGAGCCTATTGCCATCAACCAGGCTCAAACCCAGACTCTAGGCTGCTACTGAGAAATTCCAGATAGAAAAACCCAATAACACTTTGCCCAACCCGGGAATCAAACCCAGGCCCTCATGCTCAGCAGTAGCGCTTTTTTTTTTGGATAGAAAATCATCAAATAACTTCTCCCGCTCGGGACGGAGCGGGAGGGTGTGTCAGACTCTTACTGACTAAAATCCACCCGTATTCTTTCCTGTTACCTGTGTTGCCAGGGGCCTCGGTGACCCTTTAGTACCTTCCCGCGACCCCGGCTGGCATCGGCCCTAGTGGACCCGTACCTACACTTGTGCTGACTGCATCTCTTTGAGGCGCGCGTGGAATACAACGCGCCGTCAACCCGGGCCTGTTCCTTACCGGACGGTGAGCTACCCATTGCTCACCGTCCGCAAGCCCGCGCCTGCGGTGGCCGGAAATCCGCCCGGGATTCCCAACGCCCAAGGCGTCTCCAGCAGCAGCTAGGGGCGAGAGGGCGTGAAATTTGCCTTTCCCTCAACCGACCCGCCTCCGTCTTCGCGAGCATTACAGCTTCGCAGAAGGAGGTGACGAATGCCCATGCCCTCTCGCTCCGTACCATGGCCTGAACCAGGGCCGGACGCGAGAGGTCTCTGCCGCCGATCGCCTCCACGAGGACACGGCGGTGCTATGCCCAAGCCGGGCAGACCTCCACCGTATACTCCACCGTGTCTTCTGGGCGATCCACACAGTGGTGACACCCGGGCGTTTCCTCCCGCCTTATCCGACACAGGAACCTCCCGAAGCTGCCGTGTCCGGTGAGGACCTGCGTCAGGCGGAAGGTGAGGATGCCGTGGCGCCTCTCTAGCCACTCCTCAAAGAGGGGACTTATCGCCGCAATCGTAGCGTGCCCAGGACTGGGTTGCAGCAACCGTAAGCACCTTGCTTGCGCTTGCGACCACTTGACCAAAAAGACCAAAAATCAGTCAAACACATTAGGTACTTACTATAGTTACCAGTGATAGCCAAGTTGATGACCGTCGGACTGCCAAGTCATAGGTCTCGAGTTCGAACCCAAGGCACGCACCTCTGACATTTCGGATTCATGTGCGTATTGTATAATTATCACTTGCTTAAAAATCCGTGAAGGAAAACATCGTGAGGAAACTGGCATGCCCGAGCGATATTTCTCGACGGCATGTGAAGCCAAGTCAGTGGGCCATGGGCGGTATAAAAACTCTGACACCAGAGACTGCAGTCTCGACATAGATAGCGATGACTTTACGACCTAATTCGGTCGCATTCTTAACGGGGTCCCTAGACAATCAAAATTGCTTGACAAGCACGAAACAATACCCATCTTGTCAAGCAATTTTGACCGTCTAGGGATCCCATTAGGCCTTTGCGACCGAATTTGGTCCCAAAGCGATCACTATCGTTGTCGAGACTGTAGGGTCAGGGGTCTACTATCCGCAGGAGACGCATACCATATTATGCAAATAAACTGATTGATTGATTGACGCCCAGGGTGTCGGTAATCCCGGGCGAATTTCCGGCCACCGTACGCGGGCTTGCGGATGGTGAGCAATGGGTAGCTCATCGTCTGGTAAGGACCAGGCACGGGTCCATGACGCGTTGTGTTCCACGCACGCCTCAAAGAGATGTCGTCAGCACAAGTGTAGAGGTCCACTAGATCCGATGCCTGCCGGGTTCGCGGGAAGGTACTAAAGGGTACCCCTGGCAACACAGGCAACGGATGGAATACGGGTGTCCAGTTTTTGTCAGTACGAGTCTGACACACCCTACCGCTCCACCCAGAGCAGAAGAACTTAACATCCAAACCAAAAAAAAGGGGGTCCGTCCGACAGGACTTGATCCGTCAAAACAAGTGACAAATTCAATTTTTCTGACGGGCAAATACGACTCGGGATTAGGGACAACCTTCAAATCGTGTTGTCATTCATTCTTAGTTCGGGTCCTGAACTAAATTTGTGTCCGTATGTGATACGCAGTAGGAATAGCCCGTAACTATAGCCGAAAATACAGAATTCACGATTCAGGATTAGACTCCCTGGTTAGTCACTAATCATACGTAAAAGAAGATAGTTCCCCTTGCAAATTCACCCGACCATATACCACAATAGTCGCACAGAACGTTTCATATTTCAAACAAAGCTAGGAATGGTCAAAGCCCGGTGATATGCCATTTTGCTATTGTAAATAACTTTGGTAATATGATGGCCGTAATATGCGAATTTGAAAGTCCCGTAATTTCGCATTTCAGCCATTTACAGGTGTGCTTCAGCTATAATTGCCGCATTTAGACGTCCTATCATTAATACTTATGTCGTACGTAGACTGCATCGTTGGTCTAGTGGACGGAAATCCCACTGCTGAGCATGAGGTCTATTCCCAGGCCGGGCAAAGTGTTTTTCTAACAGTAATTTCCCAGTAGCAGCCCGGACTTTTGATTTGTGTGTCCATAATCAGCTTATAATTTCGAGTAAAAGTTTTAATATCATTATATTACATAACACATAATCAGCCTCTAATGTTCCCACTGCTGGGACACAGGCCTCCTCTCGATGAGAGAGAGTGGGCCCTAATCCACCACGCGGGCCCAGTGCAGGTTGTTTTTATTTCTAGGACACGCCGGTTGCCGGTTGCCGGACTTGTGGCCAATTGATGGTGATAGGCCTTATTGCATGGGACATAACTGCCGAAATTTGGGTGTATGTATCTACTATAGGTCACCTCTGCCTAACCCTTAGGGAAACAGGCGTGATGTTACGTAATCAGTAGTACTTAATGTTAATAGTGCAAATGTACCAATAACATTAAGTACTACTTATTACCCTTCCTTCAAACCTTTCTTCCATGATATTTTTTTGGTCAAGTAAAAACTTGACCAAAGAATACTCGTATCATTGAAGAAAGGTGCCGAACTAGGTTTTACTATTTGTACCTTGTTTGTTGAAACGAAGCTCCTTAACGCGGCTTGTGGTGAGCTAACTGGTAGAATGAAATCGTCACGTAAGGAAAAAGCGTTATGCCTCCTTCATACGACTTTCTCTCTCGCTGTCTTTTTCTATTAGATACGAGTGTGTGTGTGCGTGGGCTGCGAGGGGCTTGTGGCTAAATAGTAACAGCCGCACGGGTCCACCGATCAGGTTAAGCTACGATTGTCACGGTTGGTTCGTGGATGGGTGACCATCTTTACTTACCAAGATCCCTCCGTGCCTCGGAAAGCACGCTACGCTGTCGGTCCCGGCTGTCATTCCAGAATCTTAGACAGTCGTTACGGGTCGTCAGAAGCCCGAAAGTCTGACAACCAGTCTTACCGAGAGGTATCGTATTACCCAGTAACTGGGTTGTGGAGGTCAGATAGGCAGTCGCTCCATGTAAAATACTGGTGGATAGCGGCTAGGCAGAAGACGAGTGTGTGTGCGTGCGAATTACGAGATTCGAGCAGACGAGCATTGCACGCGGCTTGTTTACCCTGAATACTAAGATTTATTTTTTTTATGATTATCTAGGATCTTCGTTCCTGACGGGGGTCTCCCGTACGCAAACGTTTAACTTTGTACAGCCTAATCTACTGAATTGATTTTATCAATCGAAAGATCACTGTAGGTACTATTATTATAAAAAATGTCTGAGAGCACTCGGGTTTACCTTTAGGTGACTGTTAGTCAAGCGTGCATACCATCTTCGACAGCATCATCACTTACCATCGAGATAGTGGTCAAACACAAGTCCAATCTATTGACATCACAGAAAGTTTTCAAGAGATTAACGAGATAACCTCTAACCCTAGCTAAAGGCTCGTGCAGACTGGTGTGATATCACGGGCGCGACAGACAGCGCGATACTTTCCATTAAGTGTTCATAGTTATTGTGCTACTAGTGTCGCATCGCGCCTGTGTGCTGGAGCATTAAACTTATTTCCTAGAGAGCTCATATTACATCATCACTCTTGTACCTTTTTATCACTTATAACCACTGACAAGTTATTCTATTCATCCCCTCAAAAAAACCCCATCAATAGCACCAAACATCTTCACCTAGATCACTCCAACCATAATTCGAACATACATTGTGTTCTACAAAGGTTTTTTGCCATAAGGACGAGCCTATATTTCACATCGGCAATCGATAGTAGCTCGAATAATAGTCAGGATGTTCCTTAGGACCTTACAATGTGAATTTTCGTCCCTTTTTCCGATCCAATAGTTTTTTTAAGCGGGTACCCGTAACTCTTCGATGGAAGTGGAAGAAGGATTGTTAAAGCACTTTTTTTTTATTCTTGTGTCCCGGTTTTTTAGTTATCTTGTGGGTTCTTTTGGGCTTTTATCTTTCCGTAACTAATACGTGTTAAGGTGCGATACAATAGTAGATTGTGTCATAAGGGATCAAAATAATGTATTGAGGGCGCGAGCGATTGTTTGAATCCAGAGCGAAGCGAAGGATTCTATAGTAGAATCCCGAGCCTAGCGAGGGATTCTAGAGTAGAATCCTAAGCGTAGCGAGGGATTCAAAGTACGTCGCTCGAGGTTAAATAATTTTGATACCGTGTGACACACTCTGCTTTTCATCCCCCTCTATGAGAAAAATAAATAAGAGATGATTTTAGTAGTGACGAATATTTATATTTACAACTAAATTACAAATTTAAATTCATATCAAATTAAAGTTGTCTGCAATATTTTGGCAAAAAGTAATGAAAAAACGAATAAAAAGTTCCCGTGTATTTTTTTTTATTTGTTTGACCAATGCCGCGTCGGCAGGTGCGCTTTTTTTACTACCGGCTTGGACTTTATCGAAGCGAATTGCGTTCGAACTTTTTAATAAAATAGTGTTCCAAATTCAAAAGTCATTTCGTCACTGTTATTAAGTGCGCCGGAATGACCCATTTTGCTCGCACTTATCGAAGAACCCTTCGCCTCTTTTTGAATAGATGGGATGAAAAGATTTTTACAGGTTCTCCTTTAAAAAAGTCCCAAGCCAGAGTCAAAACTTTTGCCCGACTACCTACCGACAATTTATTTATTTACAAGCCATGAAATTTTTGCTGATGGTATTCCCATCGACAAAAATGACGAACTTCCCTACAAACCATCATCCCCTTTTAAGAAAGAAAGAAAGAAACATATTTTATTTGGGACACGCACAAGAATTTTAAAAAGTAAAAACGGAGCATTTAAAACTAACAAGATTTAAGTATTTGTTCGAATAGACAAGAAACAACAAAGAAAATCAACATAAATGACTTTTACGACGCCAAAAAGGCTCCTATCTCAGCATAATGCTGCGATATTTAAAAAAATAGATACCGCAGCGCTGGTATTCTGATAGATCTTTTAGGGGGTGTATTTTCAAAAATTCTACCTTATTTTCACTTAAAGGATCGTGAAGACTGGAGCGATATAGCGGGCGTGACAGGCATATTGCTACCTGTTCCGCCCGCGATATCGCGCTGGTCTGCATGAGCCTTTACTCGTGTGCAAAACATGTTTCTTGACCCAGCAATTTTGGCTGTGCGTAGTCTGTGAATGAATGAATTTAAGATTTTATTAAGTTGATTTATTTAAATGTACTATCGCGGGTGTTCAAATCGGATCACTTTCAAAATAATAACCCATGCTCACGGTGACCATAATCTAATTACCGGCCCTTTTAGCGTCAACCATTAAAAAAAATTCTTTTGTTTAAATAAATTTCTCAGGCTCTGTTATAATGACCAAAGATGTCTAACCACCCTTTACCGTTAGTTATTTTTACAATCTTTTTTTTTTTTCATTTACCAAAACAAGGGACTCAGACTGGAAGCCGACCCCAACGTAGTTGGGAAAAGGCTAGGCAGATGATGATGATGACAAAAACAAGGGACTTACCAAAAATCTGATGCGGCGATGCTTTTGGTTGATGAGCGTAGGTAAGCGTTACTATAGCTGACGAGTACTGCAAGCAGGAATAGTCCTTACGGTGGTCCGATTTGAACACTCACGATAGTACACACGGCTACATATCAAGCTATACATTTCCAGTATAAGTTGACCTCTCATTGTAGGAAATCCTATACAATGCGAGATCAACTTAAACTAGAAATGCACAGCAACATGACAATAGACTAGCCCCTAATGATACTCATCATACACAGTCCGATTTCACCCCCAATAACTTAAGAAATGTGGGCACACCTCTGCCTACACCTTCGCGGAAAACGAGCGTGATTGTGTGATTAATAATATGAAGGTGATGGCTGACCATATAATTATTGCCGTCAATGAGTACCAAAATTCTTTGCTCTGAGATGAGCCCAGAACAATCAAGAAACAATATACAAACTGCAGGCTTAGCATGACGTTTTATATATCTACGAAGAAAAGAAAAAGCTCTTTCTATACAATGTGACATTTCATTTCTCCATTTTTGACAGCGCACCGTAGAAATTCGTCTTTAAAATAAAATAAATTATTTAAAAAACAAAAAACCCGACTGCAAAAACACAACTGAAAAGGGAAAAACAAGCATTATAATCTATATAATTTTGGTATCGCAGGCGGGCACAATCAAAAGTTACACCATATTTCAGGTTATTCGACTGTCACCCGCCTGCAAGACCAAATTTATATAAATTATAATGCTTGTTTTTCCCTTTTCAGTTATGTTTTTACAGTAGGGTTTTTTGTTTTTTAAATAATTTATTTTATTTCAAGCTTTTTAGTTTTATTAACATATATATTTGAAAATGACTCATTACTAGCTTTTATTTGATGCCAATATTGTTGCAATTAATTAAAAAAAAATCCTTCCCCTCCTTTTTTTGTATTTGCAGATGCAATTTATAAATATTATATAGCCTATGTCACTTCCACAATTAAGACGAATCTAAGGACACCTCATATGTTAAAATCTATCAAGCCGTTTAGGCTACAGAGCGTGCATATACATACATACATACATACATACATACATACATACATACATACATACATACATACATACATACATACTCTCGAAAAACATTACCCTCCTGAGGCAGTCGGGTAAAAAAGGACCTCGACAAAAGTCGTTAGAAACGAAAGACAAAATGACAGATTGCAGAAGGATTTCTACGGTGCGGTGTCAAAAATGGAGAAACAAAATGTCACTCCCTATAGAAAGGGCTGTTTCTATTCTTCGTAGAAATAGAAAGTGTCATGCTAAGCCTGCTGGAGTGAGTTCCTCTGAAGAACCGAGCTTCTCCGAAATCAAATTACTGTTCTTAGAATTATACGTTCACAAACAGATTAATAATGATAAAATCCCGTGGTGCTTACACGTGTTATAATTATCAACACAGATTCCAAGAAAACCCAAAAATAATCCTCCATACTGTCACACCAATTAAGGTAATACACTAATTTTCGACACTCAAAATAAAAGGTCAATGAATACAATACAATCACACACAAATTACGTATCATAAAATAATCTGGCTCAAGCAGGCAGTTTTCCTTTGATGTGTATATTATATTAACATTACAGAATTGTACGCTTTGACGTCAAGAACGTTGTTCAAGATATTGTATGTATCGTTGAATTTGTGCGTGATGGCAGAAACATTCCTTGTATCTTTGTTAAGGTAAGGAGAGAAAGGGGGTATTTGGAGCAGTTACATCCAAATGGAGGTAACTCCATGTGGATCTGGTACACCAAATACCTTCTTTGATTTGATTTTAGACCTGCACCCACTTAATAGCTTTGGTTGGAACTAATATTATACATGCAAAGGTAAGTTTGTTTGTTTGTTGTCCATGCGTCATGTTCGTGAACGGGCGCCGTAAGTAGAGACTGGTCATCTCTTAGCTTATTTTAATTTTTGAATTGCTTTTTTTTTGTTAATCTTTTTATTACGGACGCTTTTACGTTTTGCATCGTTCTCACATGTATAATTTCAAAACGAATGATGTAAACAATATTTTGTAACCATAATACGTTGATTTAAAAGAGTGTCCGTAGAGTTTCTTGCCCGTTCTTCTCCATAGGTATCTACTACGCTTTGGAATGGGCAACTAGCTTCACCTTTCTTAGTGACCGACCGACCTCTTGACAATTCAACAGTGTCTGTAACTGGTTTATTTGAAATAAATGCTTTGAGTTTGAGTTTGTTACTACTCTTTCACGCTAAAACGGCTGAACGGATTTGGATGATTCGTCTCGTTTGGTCGTCTTTCTGACCATGGTTTTATTATTGTTATTAGTAATTAACTGTTTATTTATTTTACTTCGTTGGTGCTATTTTATCATTTCTCACTTCGAGTTACAGCTATAGCCATAGCTATAAGCGGGCACGCCCTTTTTGCCTGGAGGCTTTTATTTAGGTATTAAGTTCTGTTTACGTTTTTATGTTGTAATTTTTATTTCTGCTTGAGTTTTCATTGTTTTGTTGCTATATTGGCGTGTGCTAGCTAACATATGGCAAAAAAAATATTTTTTATTACTTTAAGTTAATTACTTTGCATACGATTTGTATAGAAAAGTTCAAGTTGATCTAACTAAACAGACAGGTGTGCTGCTGGGGAGTTTGTTGCGCCACTTCTTCTTCCCAGCTAAAGCACTAGGAAGTGGAGAAGGGCGAGCATTTTTCAGGAACTGGCTTATGTAATTTTGATGTTCGAAAAGTGCTGATTCTCAGCCTAGTTTCAATAAATGACTTTTGATTTTGATTTTGATGATATTTGGCACATGGGTAGACCACCTGGAGAAGGACATAAGCTATCTCATTATTTATCTATCTATCTATGTACATCATTTTCACCCTGGATCGCAGACGAAGTCACGGCAACAGCTAGTAAGATTATAATTAAGAATGCTATCAAGTGGGTAAAGGTCTAAAATGAGTAACAATAGCTAAAATATAAAGAATATGGCCTGTTTTAAAACGGTCAGGATTTGGACCACATTGTTGACAGCCAAACGGTGGTACGTAATCTTCGTATATCTACTAATGTTATAAAAAGGTAAAATTTGTGAGATTGTATGTAGGAGGTAATCTTCGGAACTACTGATTCCGAAAATTATATCAGTAATGGGAAGCTACAGTATTGCCGAGGGTCGTAGGATATTTTTTAAGTCAAAACAAGAAATTTCACGTGAGGGTCGCGGGTCGAAGCTTACCTATACAATAATAAATACTGCAATAATTCGTATCTGAAGAAAGAAAAAGAAAAATCTTTAAACCTTAAAACTATAAAAAACAGAAAACAGTTACAATAATGCCAAAAGGGCCTCAGCGCAGCATAATGTCCGATGACAACACAAGATGGACCACCTGACGCAAATTTTTAGCTGCAACCCACGAGTGCAATACCCTAGAATAATCAACATTTAGGGAAGTGTGTGTCCATTTTTAATTATTTAAGAGGTTACATTAAAGTTGACAATATAAAAAAAAGCTCATACAAAATAAAATAAAAAGTTGTGACATACATGTGTGCGTGTGTGTTGCGTTGTGTTTAGTGAAAAACTTAGAATATAGAAAGAGCTAGAATCCGCGTTCAACTGCTTTGCAATTGCAAGCCGCACGCTGTGTCCAAAATCAAGACAAGCGTCCCGCGCCCGCCTCACTTCCCACCCGCGTAATGATGCTAGCTTGGACATTATGAACCCGTTTTGGGGTAAACATTGAGAGTATTGGTAAGATAATATAAATAATAACATCACAATTGGTCTTTTCATAGATACATAATTTCATACACCCGCCCCCTCTCGTCTAACATAATAAACCTAATATGAATGTTATGCAATTCTAACAAAATCATAAATACATACGGGTTGCATTGATAACCTTTCTTTTTCAAGTCGGGTTTTTTTTTTAAGTTGTTATTAATTTAACACTACAACGAATAAATGCCCTCAGTAGGTAATAAAAAGAAGGGAAAATCAAAACTCTTATACTGGCAACACTAACAAGATGGATGCATCATTCTCTATGACAATTACAAACTGAACAATTTATTCAGTAATTAAATAAGAGGATATTTGAATGCGCTATTTACACGTAAAATGTGATCCCATCCTGTTTATTTTTTAGCCCCGCTGCATTTTTAAAGGTACGAACGACACAAGACGGCATAATTAAATAAAATTGCACACCGGTAAAACACGTTACGCGATACGACGTTCACAGAGTAACTGATCGGCTGCGCGTCAAACTACTCTATTTAGGAGTAGTTTTTGACGCCTCAGTATTAGGCGAGTTCGCGGCTCTAAAAAATCTACAAATAGAAAGTACCTTCAATGCAAAATCGTTTGAATGCGTGTATTTCTAAGCTACGAAACGAATTCTGATGCGGTTTTCATTACCATTTAAAATATAAAACAATAATAATTGACTAATAAAAACTAAAACTGATAAAATTGATAAAACTGATAATATAATTGATAAAAATGTTTTAATCTGCTATTGATAAAAAATCTATCAGATAAGTTAAGGATGGTGATGAAAATCTCTTCTTATCATTCACTCGTTGGCCCAGCAACGACCAAAAGAGGCATTTACGTTTCTTATAAAATGATCAAATCGAGAAGAAAATTTTCCAGGAACAATTTTCACCTGCCGTTTGTAACTTCTCAGAAAAAGTCAAACGTACTTCATGATATTAATATAGAATAAATTGTTCGCAGAATGATTCCACTGGAATTAATAATATTTGGGATCCGTAGTTGCTTCCCGCTCCTTCGTATGACAATCACAAAGAAGGTATAAGTAAAAAGAGTCCGTCCCCCAGAAATATATTTCTTTAATTTAAGTTCCGCCTTGAAGGTGGAAAAGATAAGTAAATAAATACATGGAGCGGGCGGGCGCTGCATTGAAGCGGCTGCTGCCCAATCTAGGGGGTCCAAACGCCTCCTGCCGGAGGCTCTACGCGGGGGTCGTGCGGTCCATGGCCCTCTACGGGGCACCTGTATGGGCGCGCTCTCTGGCGCTGCGGCCAGCCCGCCGGTTGAGCGCGGCCCAAAGGGTCATGGCCATCCGGATGGTCCGAGGATACCGCACGGTCTCCTGTGAGGCAGCGAGCCTCCTTGCCGGACTGCCGCCATGGGATCTGGAGGCAAAAGTCCTCGCGCACGTATGGGAGTGGCGCGAGGAGGCGAAACGCCGGGGCGTAAGTCCGCTGCCGCGAGAAATCGCGGCACAGCGGACGGAGCTCCGGCGGGATCTCATGGCGTCATGGAAAGTACGGTTGTCGCAACCCAGTGCTGGGCACGCCACGATTGCGGCGATAAGTCCCCTCTTTGAGGAGTGGCTGGAGAGACGCCACGGCGTCCTAACCTTCCGCCTGACGCAGGTCCTCACCGGACACGGCAGCTTCGGGAGGTTCCTGTGTCGGATAAGGCGGGAGGAAACGTCTGGGTGTCACCACTGTGTGGATCGCCCGGAGGACACGGTGGAGCATACGGTGGAGGTCTGCCCGGCTTGGGCAGAGCACCGCCGTGTCTTCGTGGAGGCGATCGGCGGCAAAGACCTCTCGCGTCCGGCCCTGGTTCAGGCCATGGTACGGAGCGAGAGGGCATGGGCAGCCGTCACCTCCTTCTGCGAAGCAGTAATGCTCGCTAAGGAGGAGGCGGGACGGTTGAGGGAAAGGCAAGTTTCGCGCCCTCTCGCCCCTAGCCGCCGCAGGAGACGCCCAGGGCGTCGGGAATCCCGGGCGGATTTCCGGCCACCGTAGGCGCGGGCTTGCGGACGGTGAGCAATGGGTAGCTCACCGTCCGGTAAGGACCAGGCCCGGGTCGACGGCGCGTCGTATTCCACGCGCGCCTCAAAGAGATGTCGTCAGCACAAAGTAGGGGTCCACTAGGGCCGATGCCTGCCGGGGTCGCGGGAAGGTACTTATGGGTCACCGAGGCCCCCGCAACACAGGCAACAGGAAGGAATACGGGTGGGTTTTAGTCAGTAAGAGTCTGACACACCCTCCCGCTCCGCCCAGAGCGGGAGAAGTTATTTGATGATTTCCCACCCAAAAAAAAAAAAAAAAGTAAATAAATACATACATACGTCAACAGAATTTAAGGATACCTTATTCCTAAATTATTTATGAATTCATAGTTTAAAATCTTCTTAGATTCCATAAAAAGTTTATCTATAGAATCTAATATAGTTTATCTAATAAAAAAACAAAAGAAACAACAAAATACGGCGTCAAAATTGTTAGTAATTCGTTACGTTAAGCAAAATTAAAATTGTTTTATTAAATTTAACGTGCCGTGTGAGCTTTAAGAGCCATGTCACGTCGTCATTTGAGTCAAGATGAAATGTTACGACCCGTGGACATGTTACAAAATGGTGCTATTCAACGCGTCGTTGCTGAGGCCCAATACACCAGCCAAAAGGTAATATCAAGGTTGTGGTCACGTTATCGCAGTACCGGGGATGTGGCTGAACGGCACACGGGTAGATATCGTGTTACTATGCAGAGACAGGATCGATTTGTCCCAATGACCGCCAGAAGACAACCCAATATCACAGCGATGCAACTAGTACAAAGGCTCCAGGAGGACCACCAGCTGCCGGTCAGCGACCAAACCATGTGAAGGTGGTTGCATAAAGTTGATCTTCATGCTCGAAGACCGCTACGTGTTCCAGCATTGCGACGTGGCAATCGCGGTGGGCTGCTTTCTTGTGCTCGGGAGCATTTACCATGGAGTGACGAACAGTGGTCTTTGGTGCTGTTCACCGATGAGTACCGGTTTGGGTTTCATCCGGATTCACGAAGAACACGCGTTTGGAGAACTCCAGCGAGACTTAACCGTCTACGGCACCCTCAGGAGGTCCAGTCATACCAAGGCGGGACAATCATGGTGTGGGGAGGAATTCGTCTTGGCGGACGAAGCCAGCTCGTTTGGATCCAAGGCATCGTGACTGCACAAAAATACCACGAGGAGGTAGTAGAGCCTGTTATTGTCCCACCCAGAATCCAAATGGGCCAGGAATTTCTACTCATGCACGATAATGCTCCTTCCCATACGGCGCGGCCCCGAGACCACGATATTCAAGTTTTGGATTGGCCTGCACAGTCGCCCGACTTAAATCCTATCGAGCATGCCTGGGACATGTTACAACGAAAAGCTTTGAGAGATTTCCCGCCAAATTTGACGACGGTACAACAACTTTACGAACACTTGGAAAGAACATGGGACCTCATACCGCAGCAAGACATTGACAATTTAATTTTAAGTATGAACTTTCGATGTCGATGTGTAATTTATGTATGAGGGCAACACTGATTATTAATAATTAGACTTTGTAAGATTTTTTCAATATTAATTAAAATTAATAGTTTTATAAGAAGAAATGAAGTATTTTTATCATACTAATTTTCTAGGGCAATTAACATTTTTATTTCAAACAAAAAAATAACGAAAATTTTTTTTATTTAAGACTTTGAAATAACCTGTCATTCTTCCATTTACTAAATCAGAAAATTCTTCATAGATTTATAGATATTTGATGAAATATAAAACAAAGTCCCCCGCGACGTCTGTTTTTTTTGTTTTTTTGGATGGGAAATTATCAAATAACTTCTCCCGCTCTGGGCGGAGCGGGAGGGTGTGTCAGACTCTTACTGACTAAAACCCACCCATGTGCCTTCTTTTGCCTGTGTTGCCAGGGGCCTCAGTAACCCTTTCGGACTTTCCGTGATAAACTAAAAAAAAAACTACCAAACAGATTTTCATAAGGTTGTCACCAATGGACGGAGCGATTCTTGAGAAATATTTAGGTATTAATTTGTAATTCATTAATGTTTTGTGTAAATTGGCTGAAATAGGACGATGATTGTTGAAGATGTCGAAAAAAGCTTTTTAATCCCGGTAGTACGTTCCCGTGGGATATTTTCTGACATCTACCCGTGCGAAGCCGCGGGCAAAAGCTAAACATTATTAATTATGTAACCTAGTATAATAACATAACTTATCATAACGCCTGTAATACACCCACATTTCGCCAGTTATGTTTAAGTCCCATGTAATAGGGGGCGAGCCTATTGCCAACAACCGGGCACAAATCCAGACTCGGGGCTGCTACTGGGAAATTCCAGATGGAAAAACCCAATAACACTTTGCCCGACCCGGGAATTGAACCCAGGACCTTGTGCTCAGCAGTAGCGCTTGCGGCCACTAGACCACTGAGACTGATAGTATACTAACTGACCTTCTATTTGCCCTTTTTCCATATTTCAAGTTCAGTACTTATAAAATACGACATCATATAACACGAGCTTGCATATTACGGAATAATAAATATTTTATTTTCACATAAATCTCTCAATACAGTTGGAACAGAGTTCAATTCAGGATGTTATTCTAATTGGCCCTTAACAAAAGGCTTTTGTACTTAACGATCTCATGTCGTCCAATTATGTCAAATTTTGTTACTATGAGACATGCCTATTACTTACTTGTTTGGCAATTGTTCAGGAATAAAAAAATACAAAACAAAGAGAAAAACTAACCTAAACTCGAATTATTATTACACCGGAGTAATCTGTATCAATCGGAGTAACTTTGTGTAATAAAATGGTTATATTATTTATTGTATTCTAGACTTTTACACTTATTATTATACATTTATTTTACACATATACACACATATACACACACACACACACACACACACACACACACACACCCACACACAAACACTACACCTACCTCCTTCAACAATGTTTGTAACATCCTACTAGGTACCTAAACTTTTTATTTTTGTTCTTTTATTACTGTTCCTTATTTTGATTTTTGTTTGGTATTTTTAATTATGTCTCAACATTGTAGCTAGTAACGCAAGGGAAGTTGCGAGGTAACCCCATCACAAGTATACTTATAACTTACCGGGGCTGCCTCAATTCTGAGTTGTATAACAATTTTAAGAGAAATGGACTTTTAATTTTATTATTTTTTTTTTTATTTTACACTTACATAAATCGATTAAACTAAAAGATCAACATTACAATAAATATGACGATTTTATTAGACAAAGTGACAGCTAACACATGTCAGATTACTCCGGTGAATAAATAATTCGACTTTAGCAAGGAATTTTATTTTTGTGGGTGTTTTGTGTGGTTGGTGTTTTATTTTATTTTGACACCCTCAAATGAAACATTTTTCATGTTTATAGACAATCGATAAGGTTTTGGGGCTTCTCACACCTTACTATCATATTTCCAAGAAACCCTTGTCCCTAGATCCTATAGAACATCTTAATGCATGATGCATAATAGAACATATAATAATTATTATTAGCAACAACAACAAAAAAATTGAACAAATGCAAGTCAGAACAGGTATTACATATTAATCCATTACCGTACCGTGGTCGTAGGTTCGAACCTGGACAAGCGCTTTACTTGATAATTTTCAATAAGATCAAAACGGTGATGGAAAACATCGTGAGGAAACCGGCATATCCTAGAACCAAAAATTCGAAGACATGTGACATCTAGTAACCCGCACAGGGCCCGCGTGGTGGATTACAGCCCACTCCCTCTCACAGAGAGGAGGCCTATGTCCCAACACTGGGAACATTATAGGCTGATTATGTAAGGTGATCGTCACTTACTCAGAATGTTGAAGCTAGTTGCCCGTTTCAAAATTACTATAGAGAAAAATGGTAAGAAACTCCATGGCCACTCTATTTTTAACGAAAGAAGATAACCCAAAATCGCCCGTCCACCAAACAACATCAAAATCAAAATCAAAATATTTTATTTCTCATAAACCTACATGGGCACGTTTCATAAGTATGAAACGTGAGGGGCTTGTGGCTAAATAATAACAGCCGCACGGGTCGATCGATCAGATTAAGCTACGCTTGCCGCGTTTGGTCCGTGGATGGGTGACCATCTTTACATACCAAGACCCCTCCGTGCCTCGGAAAGCACGTTAGGCCGTTGGTCCCAGCTGTCATTCGTGGATCTTTAACAGTCGTTACGGGTCGTCAGAAACCTGAAAGTCTGACACCCAGTCTTAGCAAGGGGTATCGTATTACCCAGTAACTTGGTTGTGGAGGTCAGATAGGCAGTCGCTCCATGTAAAATACTGGTATTCAGCTGCAACCGGTAAGACTGGACGCTGATCCCAACATAGTTGGAAAAAGTCTAGGCAGATGATGATGGGCACTTATGAAACGTCAGAAGCTAGGTGCACGGTTCCAATTGGTCGTTTCCTATGGAGAAGAACCGGCAAGAAACTCCACGGTTACTCTTTTAAAAATAATTGGCTTTTACAAATTACAGAGTTAATAGGTATGGGTGGACAACAATTCGGTTACTCATCACTTTCTACCAATACCAATATTTTAGTCGACTTATCGACCGTACGGTATGACGTAGTCGCCCCGACATAAGCACCGTGGGTGGTGAAGCCAAAGTCAAAATATTGACTACAATGAAAACATTTACAGATGACTTTTTAACTACCAAAGAGTTGGTGAACCAGGTAGAAATTAGAAACCTGGATTCTAGTAGACAAAAACGAGCAAAAACCTCCACCTACAACCCGCAAATAATAATGTAATAATAATAAAACATTTATTTCAGAATCACTTCCATATTTGTTAGTAACAATGTAAACTTATAAACTAGGGTTATTGCACTTCAATCAACTCAGCCTATAAGCAGTCCACTGCTGGACATAGGCCTCTCCCAGGCTGCGCCACAACACTCTGTCCTCCGCCTTCCGCGTCCAGTCT
Organism: Atethmia centrago; assembly: GCA_905333075.3. Classification (NCBI taxonomy): domain Eukaryota; kingdom Metazoa; phylum Arthropoda; class Insecta; order Lepidoptera; family Noctuidae; genus Atethmia; species Atethmia centrago. The sequence continues at coordinate 9,885,383 of HG995392.1, read as the reverse complement.
GTCCCAGCCACCTTTTTAAGGTCGTCGGTCTATCTAGCTGGGGGGCGTCCCACACTACGCTTGCCGATACGTGGTCTCCACTCCAGGACTCGTCTGCTCCACCGGCCATCGGTCCTTCGACACACATGGCCAACCCACTGCCACTTCAGCTTGCTGACTCTGCAGGCTATGTCGGTAACTCCGGTTCTCTTCCGGATAACTTCATTTCTGATCTTATCCTTCAAAGAAACTCCGAGCATAGATCGCTCCATGGCGCGCTGAGTGACCTTTAATTTGTGGATCAGCCCGACTGTCAGTGTCCACGTTTCGGCACCGTATGTAATAACGGGCAGGACGCACTGGTTTTATTGCACTTATAAAACATTTATTCTAAGCTGCGTGAGCCACACCGATCCCGGGGAATGACTACTTGACTGCGTGCAGTCGTTTCCACCTCCCCAAGATCGGAGAGTCCCACCTATCAGCCAAAGTTCTAAGAATGGTGTTGGGGCTGGCGCGACCACGGCCTAGCAGAGACGGCAAAGCAAGAGGGAACAGGCTTTTCTGGGCACGCTCGATTCATCGTAGACCTCATCCAACGCTTTCTATCAAGCGAGATTGAGGTCAAGAGCACGCACATCAAGCAATTAAAAAATAGTTTTACGCAATATATCCGTCCAACCACACCAGCAATTTCAAAATAATAAAATTTATCATTCAACCAAATTGTGGTGACAGAAATAAATCATTTAGGTAATCATAATTTGTATGATTGATTTATTTCTGTAGGTAAGTAGAATTGTACGAACACTTATATACTTCATTCATATTTTAAAAAGTAGATGTGTTCGGCGTTTCCGACTAATCTGAGAAGTAGGGCTGAAACAAACTTAGAGTTCACGGTATTTTTTTAAGTCCAGATGTAATCTTGATCAGATCATATGAAAACCACGTAAGTACATTGGTGTCTCCTCAAATTCAAACCAACACCATCATCACTTCTTAGCATTCTCACTATTTCAGTACACTCATCGAGCGTACAGTTTGACGACGGAGTCGCCCCAACATTAGCTCCGTGGGAGGTGAGCTTAGCAAACGAGCGCATTAAAATGGAATCGTGTTGGGGGAGGCGCACACTGAGATTGGGGGATTTTATTGTTGGGTGATAAAAATGATTGAGGGAATGATGATTGGGTGAATGAGTTTCAAGTTGAGTGTGTGATTTAAGGTGTTTGATTTGATGTGTTTTTAAGTAATGTAAAGGTATAAAAGAGAACGTAGTGGTTTGGCTTAATAATAACATCCACACGGATCGATTGAAGGTTAAGCTATGCTTGCCGCGGTCGGTTCGTGCATGGGTGACCATTCATTACATTTCGAGATCCCTCCGTGCCTCAGAAAGCACGTTAAGCCGTTGGTCCCGGCTGTCATTCATAGTTTTAGGACAGTCTTTTTGGGTCCAAAAGTCTGACAAACAGTCATGCCGTGTTACCCAGCTACTAGGTTGTGAAGGTCAGATAGGCAGTCACTCCAGTAGGTATGTAAAATACTGGTATTCAGCTTCTTTTGGTAAGACTGGAAGCCGATCCCAAAATATTTGAGAAAAGGCTAGGCAGATTGACTGTAGTGTCAAAAAAAAATTTTGACGCCATTTTGACTATACTGCATAGACAAAATGGCGTCAAACACTGGGAACGAATTAAGTAATGTTTTTAAAGTGGATTAAAAGTTTATGTTACACGGACCAGCAGTCATGTCATCAAGTTCCTCGACTACTTCCCCATTCACAGAAAACCAATCACTTTTCCACTATGCTAATCCAGTTTACACCGAACTGTGAAAACTGAATAGAAAACATGAACGAAATGTCTATTAATAGTTGAAACTTGTACAGGCAACCTCAAAAAAAAAAAACATCGACAAGAATTCATTTAATTGTTTACAATATTTGTTCTATAATATTGTTCAAATGTCTACACAAGACACAATTATGTACACATTGTGTTCTTAATTGTAGCTAGGTAGGTTCTCATTGACACAGTAATAGGGAACACAAATTGTAGACGGTCAAATTAAATCCTTTCGATACATTTTTTAAGTCGGGTTATTTATACCGAACATAACCCTTTCACTGCCGCCTGTGAACTAAATCCGAAAAACTAATTCCACAATCAAATGAACTTATGTTCCTGTACGTCACACTTTACTTAACCTCTTGCTACCCTAGAATTCGCAAATTGCAGTGCCAAGCAGTTTGCGGCCCTTTCCGAATGCTAAGTAATAATTATTCGCGGCAAACGATCTGATTATTGCTTCGAGAAACACCCTGTTAATGTTGTATGGAGAGTATAATTATGTAAGCTAAGTGTGTCTTTCATAATAATGTGTGTGCCACCTTTTTGTGCAGGTACTTGCTAATGATTTCTTGTAAAAAAAATGGTTTGAGGTGAAAATTATCATGTAAAATGAATTGGATTTGCTTGGATATTTAATTCGTAATTACCTATTATAAACAGAGATACTCTTTGAAGTAAATTAACTAAAAAAGCACACATTGGGTACTTTTCAGACAGGTACTTAGAAGACTAAACAAGTAATTTTATTTATTTTACATAACATATTACATTAGGGGGTTAGGGGTGATTTATTTTGCCCCTGAAAACACCCACTAAAAGCGTATTTGTATGTAACCTATATTATAATTTCGACCTCAAAATAATAATACGCTACAAAAAAAACGCTGTCATTAATAATCCTGTAACGCAACAAACGTACATTTGGGACACAAAGCTGATTTATCCGGAAATTACCGGTTAGTGACACCTTCATGTCACACTAATGACACCCCGGCTGTAACACGTAACCTGCGGCGGTAAAAGGGTTAAGTAATGATTTTTTGAATAAATACTATGGAAGTTAGCTTCATTTGTGTGGTCATAGTCCCTTTATGAATGTATGGTAGGAGGGCATCATTTATATTTGGTTTTCGAGGTGGCGTGATGTTGATAAAAGTGACTTAGAATTTATTTTTACCCGACTGCCCCAGAAGGAGGGTAATGTTTTTCGAGAGTATGTATGTATGTATGTATGTCTATTTCTTTGGCACGCTCTGTAGCTTAGACGGCTTGATTAATTTTAACATAAGAGGTTTCGTTAGATTCTTCTTAATTGTGGGAGTGATAATAATATTATAGGCTATATAATATTTATATATTGCATCTTCAAATACAAAAAAGGAGTAGAAGTTTTTTTTAAGTAAATAACAACAATATTGATGTCAAATAATAGCTAGTAATGAGACAATTCCATAAATATAATATATTAATAAAACTAAAAAGCTTGAAATAAAACAAATTATTTAAAAAACAAAAAACCCGACTGCTGAAACACATAACCGAAAACAGAAAAACAAGCATTATAATCTATAGAATTTTGGTCTTACAGGCGGGGACAAACGAATAACCTGAAATATGGTGTAACTTTTGTTTGTCGTCCCGGCGATATCAATATTCTATAGATTATAATGCTTGTTTTTCTCTTTTCAGTTATGTGTTTTAGCTGTCGGATTTTTTGTTTTTTTTTAATAATTTGTTTTTTTTGCACTGTTTAGAAGGAAAAAAAAAAGTTAAAATACGAAAGTGCACGCCTCACAAACAGAAACGTGTTGACAATAAATTTTACGGAAAAAAATCTAAGAAAATGAATCGATCCCAACGTTAATATCTTATGAACGGTTATGAGTTTGACAACGAAAATGAATATGGCTCAACCGAAGGAAGGAAAGAAAACTTATGGAAGAAGATTTAGATTAATCCAATGTGTTTTACGACGGGAATCGTGACGACAAACAGACACTTCCTAACGGAAAGCACTAAGTACATTTTTTTTATTACATTTTTTGTTATATATGTCGCAGCCATCTGGTTAAATTAGCCAGCTATTTGGACGCCTAGGCCGTTCATTAAACGCCGGCACCGAAGTCACAGCCAACTAGCTAATTAGCCGTTTAGTTAACAGCCTAACCGTTGGAAGTAGCGCGGTCGGTCACAGTTCTAACCTTTTTTTTTTTTTTGTTCCCGGGGTGGAAAATCCTCATGGATGTCCTCCGCCCTGGGGTAGGCGGAGGGGTCTGTCAGACTCTTACTGACTAAAAACCACCCCGGTGTTCCCGTCCCACACTTGCACCGGGGATCATGGGATCTAATGCGACTTTCACGATCCCCGGCTAGTGCCGGCCCGCCTCCGCGGGCCACCTCAAGTCTGGGGGGGGGTGAGGTGTTTAAACCCCCTCCTGCGACGTCTGAAAGGGGCGCGCGTGGAACAATACGCGCCGCCACCTCGGGTCCAGTGTGATGGGGGGTGGCGGACGTCCCCAAGTCCGCCGTCCTTGGACCCACTTAGGGGGCCGGAAGAGGGCGTTGTCTGCCCTCTGCCGACGCCCGGTACGCCTGCTGCGGGCCGGGTGAGCGGAAGAGATCTCCCGCTCCCGTTCCGCAGCCTCCTTCTGCGACACGACTGTTTCGCAGAAGGATACCACCGCGTCCCAGGACTCCTCGCTGCCGACCATCGACTCGACCACGGCCGGCAGCGACAGGTCACTGCCCACTCCTAAAATGAGGGCACGGCGTGGCTCCTCCCAAGCGGCACACTCTGCCAGCGTATGCCGCGCCGTGTCCCCCCGACAGTCGACGCAGTGGTGACACCGGGCGTCCGGCTCCCTGTTTATGCGACACAGGTACTTCCCGAAGCAACCATGCCCCGAGAGCACCTGCGTCACCCGAAACGACAGGGAGCCGTGCCTCCTCCCGAGCCAGGGCTCGAGCACTGGCCGGACCACCTCGATGGTGGCGAGGCCGGCGGTAGGGCGTGAAAGCCTGTCCCGCCATTCCGCCACCAGGGCTGCGCGGAGCTGTGACCGATGCAGCTCCATATGTCGCTGCATAAGCCACTCGCCCCGCGCCCTCGCTTCCTCGCGCCACCGGTACAGCGACGCGAGTACTTTCGCCTCGGGGTCCCAGGGCGGGGATCCGGCCAGTACGCAAGCCGCCTCGAAGGAGATCGTGCGATATCCCCTGATGACTCTGACGGCCATCGCTCTCTGCGGCTTTCGCAGGACAGCGATGCTGCCGGCCGTCAGGTCAGCCGCCCAGATCGGGGCCCCATACAGGGCCATCGATCGCACGATCCCCACGTAGAGCCGCCTACAGGCGGCGCTCGGGCCCCCCAGATTGGGAAGGAGCGTTGACAACGCCCCAGCCGCGCCCAACAACTTGGGCACCAGTCGCCGGAAGTGGGGGCCAAAATCCCACCGGCTGTCGAGCACCAATCCTAGGTACTTCATGGTGGACTCGACAGCGATTTGAGCCCCCCCGACCACGATGTGTGATCCCGGCGGCGGCGCCCGCCGGGGGCCATGAAAGATCATGGCCTCCGACTTGTTGAGGGCAACCTCCAGGCCCAGGCGCCGTATGCGGCTCACCACCTGTGAGACAGCAGCCGTCGCCAGCAACGCTGCCTCCCTGTACGAGCTCCCCCGGGCCGTGATCAGTGTGTCGTCTGCATAACACGTCAGGTCCACGCCCGGCTGGAGCTCGCCGCGCAGCACCCAGTCGTACCCGATGTTCCACAGGAGCGGGCCCACGACCGAGCCCTGCGGAACACCGCACGACATGCGGCGCTGGCTTCCGCCATCACGTCCCGGTCACAGTTCTAACCTAACCTAACCCATTTGATCGGAGTGCCCTGGCTTAGTTACTGCTACCACTTCGGCGCGCATGGTTGGTCAAAGTTCTAGATGTCTATTTAATTGAGTGCCGGCCGTTTAATGAACGGCCTAGGCGTCCAATTGGCTGGCTAATTTCACCAGATGGCTGCGACAGAGTTAGGATGTTAACTAAACGGCTGATTAAGCTAGTTGGTGTATAGTATGGATGCGACCTCTAAGAAATATTTATTAAACAAAACCAAGACCAACCAAAGAATCGGGGTTTTAAATGTGGTTGTTGTTATGCAATCCACAATCCAAGAGGATTACATAACTATTTAGATAAAATTATTCCAAATATATGTAGTACGTTATCTTATCTTGACGTTATTTGCTATTGCAGTTTGGTATTTACCTACCTTACAAAATTTGGTAGGATATGCATCCGATTCGATAGTCAGAAAAAAACTCGATATTCCGGAATCGCGGGATTTTTACGATCGTTACAAAAGTGCATTCCATAAAATAGCCAACATCTCAACTTTAGGTGAATATGCATCCGAATATCCGATCTCTAGTTATGAGGCTACAATAAGAATCGTACAAAAATTTAGAAAGATTTAATCGGTCAAGGACAGCTAATGAGGCACAATTAATTTTCTATTGTTTTACACCGAATCGGTGTCGCGCGGGGCTTAACAGGAATATGATAGAAGAACGAAAGAACTCGCACTTTGTATAGAAAAAGATGTATCTATATGTATACGTATTATAAATAATAAACCTGTAAAGACCCGCGCGACACCGATTCGGTGTCAAACAATAGAAAATCAATTGTGTCTCATTAGCTGTCCTTGACCAATTAAAGTCGCTTTTGGTGTCTGACTGTGTGACCGCATGGTTCTTCTAAACTCCATCTCTCTCTCTGTCTCTTCTTCTACATGTCTTGTAAAACCTACCATCTAATTTCACATTGTGGAATGCAAACAAATATTGAGTAATGAATAATTACGCATCGATTTAAGGAATTTATTCCGGAACATAAAACACAACTCCTCCACCTCTAAATCAATATTGAATTCCTCACCCCAAAAAAATAATGACCCCCTTTATAAAACATTAACCCCCCAAAAACACACAACACAAAATAGGTATAAACTACCCCGTATTATGATATTGCAGGGCAAAGCTCTTTGTGACATGAAAAATTATTATCGAATGGAAGCATTTTTCACCTTTTGCTGTAGAAAATTCGCGAGGTAAACATGAGTTAGAGTACTGGATGGGGCCCAAGATTGATGGGGGCTGCGGATTTTGGGGGCCAGATTTATTGTGGTTCCGAATGGGGTACTCTGATTATGATTGGGTGTGATAAGAGGTGGCGAGGAACGGGTTGTAAAGTCACTGAGGGCATGAGCTTCGCATAGATAGGTAACTTGAATTGCCGCGTTGTCGTTGCCAGCGATCCTATATCTTTAGATAATTCAAGTATGGGATTCGAAAGATAATTGCAATGAAAAGCATTAATAAGGCCTTAATTACTTAAAGGAAAGTAAACATAGTTTGTTGATATTGTCTGAATCTTCGTACTTGAACTATTTTCAAGTCATCGCGAATAATCAGGGTATATCTTATTTGTTGTACATATTTCATCATCAATACAAGAAGCTGAACTGTCTTCTTTAGCAAATCATTTTGTAAGGAATGGTACTGGTTATTGGTTTTTCTACCAAGAATTTCTAATGGCTCCCGGAGACTTGGTCTGGATTTGTGCCCAGTTGATGGCAATAGGCTCGCCATTAAATGGGATTTAAAACATCACTGGCGAAATGAGGATGTACAAGAAAAAAATTATGCATCTTAACAATCTCCCTCTAATAATTCTTATAAAATAATAAAGCATTTTTTTTATATAATACAGGATAAGTTTAAAAGGAGTGCGGATGTTTTAGGAGGTAATCAGGTGCATAAAACTGAACAACTTTCTCCAAGGAACATAGGTCGAAATCCAAAAAATAAAATTCAACAATGCAAACTTAAGCCACGTGACCAGCCACTTTGTATAAAAGTCGATTTTAAATTGTAAGACTTCGCCCTGTGTTCCTTGGGGAAAATTGTCCAATTTTATGCACCTGATTACCTCCTAAAATATCCGCATTCCTTTTAAACTTAACCTGTATTATCTTCATTTTATTAATTTTATTATAAATTCTTGACATTATATACCTACAATTTTGATTTCAGACTTGTTGTAATGGCAAACATGTCATTTGGTTTAAATAGGTTTTTATTTTTATTATTTTAATATTATTTTACATGGATTCTTGTGTACGTTGTGAATGTGAGAACGTTGTAGACTTAATAGATTAGATCTTTTGTAGACCTTTTGCTTTTCTTTTTTTAATGTTAAGTACTTCTCGACAGGTCTTCACTGTCCTCCCTTATCTATTAACACTGTAATTTGAAAACATTGTAAAAGCCAATTATTTTTAAAAGAGTAACCGTGGAGTTTCTTGCCGGCTCTTCTCCATAGGAAACGACCAATTGGAACCGTGCACCTACATAGCTTCTGACGTTTCATGAGTGCCCATGTAGGTTTATGAGAAATAAAAATATTTTGTTTTTTTTTTTTTAATTTCTAAATTATATTCATTTACTATTAAGTAAACTTGTGCTTAACTCTTCGATGATTACAGACAGAATGTTGTTTGATACTGGGTATGAGAAAAGAAAACAAAAACAACAACATACATTCTTCTCTATATCCACGTACAACTATGATTTATGAATCCCGCGCCCCGAACATTTCAATTAGGAGTTTGACAAGTCACTCCAAACTGTTAGTATTGATTTATTTCAGCCAATCGCCTACTTATTTACTATGAAACGAAAGAAAACTTTCTGGCATGTGCCATTCATTCATTTTATTACAGAAGTTATTTTCAAAACAAGATGCTAAGTTAGATTTTGTGGTAAATCTTCTGGCAGCGGCGAGTGACGGGTTAGGGTGACGATCAATAATATTTTTGTTTTGTTGTTATTGGTCTTGTCGTTGGGATAATTATAGCGGCCTCCTGTTTTGCTATGAAAGTTATTATTATTGAAAGGAACGAAACCAAAAATAAAACTAAAATCATAATGTATTTTAATTAGGATTTTTCCAAGTAAGCATGTCCAAGTTGAAATCGAGTTTAAATCCATATAATGTGTTTAATATGTATTACTAGCTGTTGCCCTGCGACTTCTGCCACGATACAGGATGAAAAGTAGTCTAGCACGTCCTTGTGCGCGGGCTTGCGGACGGTGAGCAATGGGTAGCTCACCGTCCGGTAAGGACCAGGCCCGGGTCGACGGCGCGTTGTATTCCACGCGCGCCTCAAAGAGATGTCGTCAGCACAAGTGTAGGGGTCCACTAGGGCCGATGCCTGCCGGGGTCGCGGGTAGGTACCTACTAAAGGGTCACCGAGGCCCCTGGCAACACAGGCAATAGGAAGGAATACGGGCGGGTTTTAGTCAGTAAGAGTCTGACACACCCTCCCGCTCCGCCCAGAGCGGGAGAAGTTATTTGACGATTTCCCATCCAAAAAAAAAAGAAAGTACGTCCTTGTCCAGGTCATGGTCTATCCGTGTGTCTAATTTCATCCAAACCGTTCAGACGTTTTATCATGAAAGCGTAACAAACAAAAAAAAAGTAAAAATATGTTTATTATTTAGTAAAACGGTAACACCAATTACATTAATTAACATAGACAGTGAAACATGTATAGTAAACAAAAATATTTCAAATACTAACATATAATAGAGGACAACCTAGCATACTTACTCTCGCAAAACATCAAACATACACGCATAATTTTGCTCCATTCATCAGCAATCAGATCACATTCAGGATTGGTGGTCAGGAGGGCATTAAGCATCCTTAAAGTACGACACACAGCGAACTCAGCTCTGGCGACAGTTTTTGATAATGGCGGCGCAAACAGATTGCGTCGACGGCTTTGGCGATGGATGAAATTTGGCACATAGGTAGACCATGACCTGAGTTAGAACAAAGAATACTTTTTATCCCGATATTCCCACGAAATCGAGACTTAAGCGGGTGAAACCGTGAGACGCAGCTAGTAGGTATTATAAATGCGAAAGTGAGTATGTTTGTTTGTTACGCTCTCACGCTAAAATGGCTGAACGGATTTGGATGAAATTTGGCACAAGGACGGATCATAACCTACGTTAGGACATAAAATACTTTTTATCCCGATATTTTTACGAGATCGAGACTTATGCGGGTGAAACCGCGGAGTGCACCTAATTATTTTTATAAACTAGAAGAAAGTACTTCACTACACTACACTAGTACACTATCGTTTTCGGTAATTTCCAACTTAATCAATTGATTAAGTTGGAAATTACCGAAAACGATAGTGTGAAGATGAATAGAAAAATCAGTAGGTACAATAATACAAAAATATTGTTATTAAATCATATAAAAGAATGCTTAATTTACAACCCACTCAACTAATGAAATAATACTCACGGTAAATCTATAATCAGTATCAAAAACAAAATGGCGGTTATAATGTTAGAAAACCACTAAAAACTAAAAGTTAGCTTCAAAGTATTAGTTTACGAATTAACCGTGATAAAGTTTTAATATCAAAGCTGTCTCGAACAGGACTGTGCTATTTACACGTTGCGCTAAAAGGTAGCTAGTGGTTTAGGGCTGGCGGGATTAGATAATGTAATTGAATATTATTACAACATAAACTCAGGGAATTAAAATGTTAAGCAAATTGAATACCAACTTAAGTGGACAACTTAAGTTGGTATTCAATTCACAACTGTTGTTCAATGACAGCTGTACGAAATTGCTTTAACCCTTAACCAGGTTAAGGGAACATGGCTCCCACGTTGTATTTTCGATGCTCTTAACAGGTTTAGGCGATATACCGCCCGCAAACTGTCAAAAACTCTATAGAATTATATTACCTATGGTCACACAAAAAAAAAGTGAATCGGAACGCAAATGTCACTTTTATATTCAGTCAATCTGAGGTTGTTCGTTGGTTGAGTGTTTTTTGAAGAAGTGCCGCGTTTTTTTTTTAATCATGGCAAAGCAACGAAAGATGTCGTAGAATTTTTTGATATGTTGTAGTTTTTGAGTTATTCTAATGATTTATGCACAAATACAATAAAAAATGAAATTAACACGGCAAATTGACGTAGGGTATAAATTTCCTTAACAATTAACTTCCCTGACTGTACTTACAATGCATGAAGTGAGGAGTGCGGAATAAAGATTTCCAAAAATTATGTCATCTGCATGCGTTGGTCAATCATGCCAGTTATGCTTTGACAACCGAAATATGCTGCATGGCTATAAAATAATGCATTTTTATAGTTTGTCTAAATAGCCAATTTCCTGGAGAGGAGTAGTGGCCCAGTGGTAACGGCCGCGACTAACGAGTAGCAGGTCGTAGGTTCGAACGCTGGCAGGCGCTTTACTTTGTGTAAATTATTTCATCACCACTGCTCTCAAAACGGTGAAGGAAAACATCATGAGGAAACCGGCAAGTCCTAGAACCAAAAAATTCGAAGACATGTGACATCTACCAACCCGCACCGGGCCCGCGTGGTGGATTAAGGTCCACTCCCTCTCACGGAGAGGAGGCCTGTGTCCCAGCAGTGGGAACGTTATGGGCTAATTATGGTACCAACCTATAGTCGGTTTTTGATGTAATGTGTGAACTGTAATTCTAGGAAAACACACTTCTTCCTTCAAACAAGATATTGAGAGATTAATACTCGACCGGTTGGCTGCAATGTCCTATTTTTCCTCCGAAACTTTGTTGAGTCCCTGTGTTGACAACTTGTCTGTTAGTCAGTCCCTTCTGAAAGGACTTTGCATTCAATAACTTTTAAGATATAAATAAAACCCTGTTAACCTGCAAACATAAAGCAGAATCTCCTTTCTTTTCACAACTTGTAACCCTTTCCTTCCTACCTTTAAAACAGATTCAACTACCTAATAAGTTAAGTAGCATCCCTATTAATTTAATCGGGTACCTACTGAGGAAATGAGCGAGAATCTTGTACAAGGGTTAAAATAAATTAAAACGTTTAAGCTTTGAAACGAATCGCCGGGTGTGTATTACTGTGGCTGAGAAGGGTTGATTTTTAAATACATTTTAGAGTTTTTAGGAGGTGCGAAGGTTTAAAAGACAGTTGGTTTGCTTTTTGAAGACGGGTAAGCAAAGTAATGTATTTATTATGACAGCATTTATAGACTTTTTATAAGTAAACAGATGCGTTATATCGTCAGCGTTATCCTTATGACCGTCAGTAACGACATCAAACGTCATTCACATCAAATCACGGTTCAAGTAGATAATGTAGATCAAATAGGGATCTATTATAATAAACTTGAGGAACAGAGTGTAAAATTCACTCATCCTCCATAGAAAAGGGAGAATATTCCGACCAGACAGGTGTCGTTACTGGTGGGCAACTGCCCGACGGTTGAGGTCGTGATGTTGCGCGGAAAACTCTGCTTGCGCGATGCAGGATTTTGCGTGACGTCAGTGAGTTGTGTAATTCGCATGTGGCGATGTAGTGCCGCCACAAACTCTATGACCTAAATAATAATAATACCAGCCTAATGATTAACTGTCCCACTGCAGCGCAAAGGCTTCTTCTCATACACAGAAGGCACGAGCATTGATCATCACGCTTGCCCAAGACGGGTTGGCGATTTCAGACTTATAATAATTATAAGTCCAGGATTCCTCACAATGTTATTCCTTCACCAATGACCAAGATAAACTCAAAAAGTACATATTATGAATTAAGAAAATCACCTTGGTACTTGCCCGGCTTTGAATCACCACAACCTCGTGACGGGGAGGCCTTAACCACTAGGCCACCATGACATTTAAGCTATCAAAATCTAACAGGTAACAGATCGTAACAGGTAGATCGTCGATCGCTTAGACATTTCTAAGCGATCGACGATCTACCTGTTAAGACTTATTCCTGAAAGGGGTACTATTTAGTTTTGCAAAGAGCTAGTAGTTAATCAGCTTCTGGGTTTTTGGATCGAAGCTGAACGCCAGACTCCGGATACCTAAGTTCTTATGCACCAATGGTGTATCACGCGACATTTAAGAGATTACCGCGGCTTGCGGTAGGAATAAACTGGCAGAAATCGTCACGTATCGAAAAAGCGTTATGCCCGAGAAAGTCAGATTAATACAGAGCTATCTGGTATTAGTTTTTAGCTTTCTAAAGCCTTATATGGATGTTTTTATATTAAAATAACTAAATCTTTTGGTACTTAAACTCGAGACCATACTAGATGGCTGTATTAAGATATAATATTTATATTAAAAAAAAATGAACACTTATATATTTTTTTCTTTATTTTTTTATTATTTGTTAATTATTATATTTATAATATTTACTATATTGATATTTTCGCTTTAGCGAAAAAATACTTCGCTCCAACAGGATATCCCAACACCACCCGACTCTTTTTTTTTCGTTTGAGATTTGTGCCTATAAATAAAATGAAATGTTTAAAATTCTAACACAAATCTATACAGTACCCATTTCAATACACTCCGTTTTAGGCCTTGTAACTCAAATTCACTGCTATCCGTAGCACATATGTTATTATAACGTATGTGTACTTCTAATAGACATAGCTACCTATATTTATGTACCTTGAGGTCACTATTGAAGTAAAATATCAGTGTTTATGGTTTCAGCTGCAGATATTCTGTCGATAGATATGATAGGACTTTCAAAAGTAAATTGACGTATAGTATTTTTATCTCACAAAGCGTCGCGCGCTTTACTTGTGGTCACTAAGTGAACAAACACGCTCCGAATGTGTGTGTAAACGCAGAAGCTCTCGGTACCGTCCAAGACGATGATGAAGGCGGAAGTGTGTGTATGCGTGTGTGTTTCATGTGCTAATGCTATTCATCTTCACGCACTTATTCACAGCGTGTTTGGTTACCACAAATAAAGCGCGCGACGCTTCGTGAGATAAAAAAATCTTTTTTACAAAAAAAAATACAACCGACTTCAAAAAAAAAACACAACACATAACTTTAATTTCGGAAATCGGCAACCATATTAAAGTACCTAATCGAATCGCAACTCGTTAACTAAATACTTCTTATTAAGTAGTTCCGGTGGCCATCTGTGGTCTTCATTATCAATTCCACTCCCTCAAATGGTGCTTTCCGAGATCAAATGCACAAGTTACTATAAAAAATACCTAACCCGATATAGGTGTGCCTTTAAAATTTAAGGAATTCCCTTGATTTCCATGGAATCCCCTCATCAGATTATGACTTGGTGACAATGGGACCACTTCGGAACCATACCCTTTCTAACAAAAAAAAATATTTTTAAAATCGGTCTGCAATTGACGGAGAAATTGGCGAACAAATATAAAAAAAAAAACAAATAAACGTGTCGAATTGATAACCTCCTCCTTTTGGAAGTCAGTTAAAAATACTGTACAGCCGAACTACATTGTTAGCTAGCTTAATTAAATAAATTGTGTTTAATAGACACACAAATGTTCCCTAAATAAAAGTAAGTAATAAAATGTATATGCCACTTTATATTTTTATTATTTGTTTATGTATAAAAAAAATACATAAACAATAAAATAACAAATTTCATCTTAGAAGAAAAAAAAAACAATTTCTTTCGCTTAATTTAATATTTGCTTGAATGTTAGTACTTAGTATAACACCCACGTGCTGTCATCACTGCAGTTATGCGGTTTGGGATGCTATACACCATGTTTCTTACAAGATGTTCGGGAATATTCTCCCATTCCTCTACGAGCGCAACTTTGTGCTCTTTAAGCGAGATGGTATACAGGCAGCTAACTTGCTTTTAAACAATATTGAGACTGTGCTTTTTTTCTAAGTTTCTTGACTAAAACCCACCCGTATTCCTTACTTTTGCCTGTGTTGCCAGGGGCCTCGGTAACCCTTTTGGATTGCCACGCGACCCCGGCAGGCATCGGCCCTAGTGGACCCCTACACTTGTGCTGACGACATCTCTTTGAGGCGCGCGTGGAATACAACGCGCCATCGACCCGGACCTGGTCATTACCGGACGGTGAGCTACCCATTGCTCACCGTCCGCAAGCCCGCGCCTACGGTGGCCGGAAATCCACCCGGGATTCCCGACGCCCAGGGCGTCTCCTGCGGCGGCTGGGGGCGAGAGGGCGCGAAATTTGCCTTTCCCTCAACCGTCCCGCCTCCTATTGAGAGTGTGCTGAAAGGTAAATTCTATTACATAACTCTCTTAAGTAGGTAAGCCATAAATAAGATTAAAAAGTTATTACGCACGTAAAACAGTGAGGTTGAAAAATGAATACCTACTTATGTTTCCCGGTAGATATACCAAATACATTTTTTCGAATACATTTGTCCTTAATATCCTTTTTTTTTCAACTTGTAAATGCTATAAGTACAAAATTTCCTGTTCATCAACCATTGGTAATTTATTTAACAGTTTATGTACACACATATAAACAGACAAGAAGAAAGGAACAGAAAAATACGTACAAAGGTGATGCTTATTTCTAAATAAATCTCTACTTGCTATAGGATAGTAGACAAAGAGATGTAGACACCGTGTGTAAGAGTAGGAGAGAAAACAAAATACATAAAAACAAAAATCTATTCACTAATTTAAATAATTATAAACATACAATAAGAGCATATACTTACAGTCATACATACTTCTATAATAAATGTCACTAAAATACTTATATAGAATTATTATTTATTATTCATTTATTTATTTTCTTTATTATTATGTTTGCATACCTACTACTTTCTACCTTACTTAACCCTTTACAAATAAGTCTACAATAATAACCCTCTAGCGCTCTCACAGTCAACATATTAACAGAATTAATGACAAGGTTAGATTCAATACATCGCTGCCCTTGACCAGTCTTTTGACCTTCGATTGTATTTGGACGGTCGTTTGATGTCCTCTGTTTGTTCACAATTCAGGACTTTTAATCAATGAGGACTTGTATTATAGTCGCTTGTAACCGAACGGTAGTTTATTTGTAAAATTAAGACAAAAATAAAAATTGAGTAAAAAAAATGTATTAACAAGAAACGAAATTGTGAAAGCGAGGCTTAGCTATACTCCATTGGTTTAGGTAATTAACGAAAGGTAAACAAATCGTAAAAAGCGGTTTTTAAAGATGACACTTTCTTGTTTAAAAATATGTACGTTCTATCCAAATTAAATTTATTTTCGATTTTATCGATACTTTCCTCTTTTGTTAATGTATGCTAAACTTTACCATTTATTCTTAAACTACTCTTCGTAGATGTAACTGCTTTTTTGAGATTTATAATAATATATAATATTTTGTAATCTGTCTATTGTAAAGAGCCTAAAAAGACAGGTTCTTTAAATCTCAACGAATTATAACGTTGCTTAAAGTCCGGCCGTCGATAGAATGCGTTCCTGATACCTGACAGTTGGACCAATTCTAATTGTAATAAGGATCAAATTCGCAAAACTTAAATTCGTTAGTATGAAACTGACAGATGTCAAGAACGCATTCTCTCGACGGCCGGACTGTAAGGCTGCATTCCGAATTTAGCTGAAATTAGCGGAATTTGCGTTCCGATTTACATAACACGATTATGACAGCTAAGAGATGTCAACAATAATAATATTTTAGGGCATGGTCGGCGTTATCGCAAAATGTCGCATGTCATGACGTCATCTATGACGATTTACAGGACATCGATATCTCACTCACGCTAATTCGGAACGGGTGTAAGTACGCTCAAATTGATTACAGCGTAATTCGGAATGCATCCTAAATTGAAGAGCACAACTGTGACGTAGCATGGCAACTGAATTGACAGGTGTTACGTTTAGTCGGAGACGCCTTTGACAGCTCTCTCGTCACGTGTTTTTTTTTGCTTACCTCTAGTTCTAACTACATATACCAACGGAGTATCGCTAGTTAACCTTACAAGCGAGCTATAACTGGATAATTTTTGGTTACAGTAATTCGGTTCTACTTTTACCTTATTTTGTACTCATAAGTATGTGAGTTCATAATATTATAGTAATATTATATTATATATATATTTATAGTACATGCAAGTAGCAACTTTAATATCATGTGTAAACGGCATGATTTTGATCCTTTCATAAGAGGTGTGTCCTCGGCCAGAAAGTGCCTGAGCCTTGACTTTTTAAATTAAGATCTTATAAGTTCAGATGTTCATTCTTGTACTGAATATGGCATTTTTTTTTTTTGAGGTTGGGAAATCATTAAATAACTTCTCCCGCTCTGGGCGGAGCGGGAGGGCGTGTCAGACTCTTACTGACTAAAACCCACCCGTATTCCTTCCTGTTGCCTGTGTTGCGGGGGCCTCGGTGACCCATAAGTACCTTTCCGAGACCCCGGCATTGAATATGGCATGTGAATTTAGTTTAAGCTTGCACGTTATACTGTTTTTTTTCTCTTCTTTTTTGGTAGCTGTGTTGTACTGTTCACACTCTTTCTTTCCAATCTGTTTTTAGAAGTGAAGACTTTTAATTGGCTGGCAGTCTCTCATACTATTTTTTATCAGTTTGTTTTAGCTGTAAGTAATCCATAGTTAATAAATAAACAAATAAATAATTATTAAGATACAAAAGGAAGGAAGGAAGATAGATAGGAAGCTGGTGAGTTGCTCTTGAAGGAACTTACGACTCTCTCCGGCAAGGTGATCGAGGCATTCATCGACGTTCTATACGGGGCCAATCTATGCGCCCTGCGCAAGAGGGATGGTGATATTCGTCCAATAGGACGAATATCGTTACGGCTCCAAAGCGGGCTGTGAGGCTACCATACACGCATTGTCGACCTACCTAAATTCTGGCAAAGTAGAGGTCATCCTGAAGGTTGACATAAATAATGCCTTCAATTCAGTTTATAGTTTCCTTTGGCAATGTTACTGACACCCATCTAAATTACTGTATCGGGACAACCTTTTGGAATCTGCTGTTGGCTGTAAACAAGGTGACCCCTTCGGGCCAGTGTTTTTTAGTTAAGCCATTTATCCAATTATTCGACAGCTAAATTCCAAATTTAATGTTAGGTATCTTGATGATGGAATCTTTGGAGGCGATGTAGAAACTGTTTTAAATGACCTAAACTTCTTAGAAAACAAACTTCATTTCATTGGCCTTGATCTCAATACCAGGAATAAACATAATCTTGCTGTACTTCACACTCGCCTCCACAGAGTAAGCAACTCGTTCATGGGTCAATGTATACGTTTTTACAACAAACTTCCTATTGATATTCGAAATTTACCCATTAAACGATTTAAAAGCTGTATTAAAACTAAACTTTGTAAAAAAGGGTACTATAAAATTTCTGATTATTTAGAAGACAAAGAAAGCTTGGGATTGAGTTGCTCGGTCTGATAAGCCTTGTGATAAAACCGTAAAACTTGACATTTTAATTATGCAAAATCATTATTATATACAACTATATACATATACATAATTTGACATTGATGAATATTATAAACAAAATTACGTGAATATTTATGTACCTTGAAAAGTATTATATTACTTTAATTATTGTGAATGTAAGCACTATGTGGGTCATTTTTATTTATTTCTTGTTGTTTTTTTTCTCTTAGTATTAATGATGGTCTGGCATTTTCAGTACTTTATGCGGCCAACCCAATTGTCCTTTCCTTGGTATTGTTCGTCGAGTCGTTGAGCTCCTTAAGTTTTGAGTTGAGCTGTAGCTCAACTCAAAACTTAAGGAGCTCAACGACTCGTAGCATTTGCCAGTAATCGTGTACGATTACTGACAAATGCTTGCACTGACTGGACAGATCCACTCAAATTTGTGTGGTTCTTTCCTCAAAGGATCATTTCAGACATGGATCTACATGGTCCTCACATGATCTGACCAAGATTATGTCTGGACTTTAAAAGAGACTTTGACCCTTGAGTTTGTTTCGCCATTTCTTCTCAGGGGTAGTCAGATAGGACATGTCGACTCCATCTAGCTTCTTTTTTTTTTTTTTTAATATGACGTGTAAAAGTGATTCTCATATCCTATTTACAGAATAAACAATTTTATTTCATTTCATTTCATTTCAACCTTTCGAAATATGAACTATATTTAGCGTACAGTACTGACGGACAGCTGATACTTCCCAAATTTAACGCAATAGCTCCAGAAATCAAAATTAGCGGAAAAGGCACTCTTCGTCTCCTCGGGTCTCTAATCATTGAGAATTCCTTTCCCGTTTTTATTGAGGAAAAAATACAAAATTTCCAAGATGTTTTGGAAAGATTGTTCCAAATTAATATGCATTCGGCCATCACTTTAATTCGTTACTGCTGTTTTGGCCCTAAATTAACATATTTCCTTCGCGCTTCCCATTTATGGAAGCACACTCACCAATGACCTAATTATACGGCACACATTAACTTCGATTTTAAATGTGGCCATGGACGAACGAGCTTGGGCACAAGCTAGTCTTCCCATTCGTATCAATCTTGCAGCCGAAGTGCGGGTCGCTTAGCGCGACACGCTAACATTAACGACATCATCCGACGAGCTCTTCTCACCGTCGGCGTTCCAGCTGTATTAGAACCCAATGGCCTGGCACACGACGATGGCAAGAGACCGAACGGCATGTCTTTATTTCCATGGAAGGTGGGTAGGCCTTTAGTGTGGGATGCAACTTGTGTCGATACTCTTGCGCCATCCCATCTTCCTGGCTCGGCGCGCTGTGCTGGCGCTGCTGCTGCGGCTGCAGAGAACCTCAAACGGCGTAAGTATAATTACCTTGTTGGTCATTATATTTTCGAGCCATTTGGGGTTGAAACCCTCGAGCCGTGGGGTTCGAGTACTCATGGCCTTTTTCAGGAAATCTCTTGGGTACATTACCAGTCGACAGCGATGTGGATGAATTTTTCGACGCCCTATTTTAGTTTGTGTATGGTTTTAGTTATTTTATCAATTAATTAATTAGGTATATTTGTTTTTTTATGTACGAATCAACATTTATAAATCTTTTGTCATTTGAAAAAAGATAGAAAAGTAGAACCTATTCCTGCAGGCTTAGCATTTTTTATTTTTTTGGATGGGAAATCATCAAATAATTTCTCCCGCTCTGGGTGGAGTGGGAGGGTGTCAGACTCTTACTGACTAAAACTCACCCGTATTCCTTCCGCTGCCTGTGTTGCGGTGGCCTCGGTGACCCATTAGTACCTTCCCGCGACCCCGGCAGGCATCGGCCCTAGTGGACCCCTACATTGTGCTGACGACATCTCTTTGAGGCGCGCGTGGAATACGACACGCCGTTGACCCGGGCCTGGTCCTGACCGGACGGTGAGCTACCCATGGCTCACCGTCCGCAAGCCCACGCCTACGGTGGCCGGAAATCCGCCCGGGATTCCCGACTCCCAGAGCGTCTCCTGCGGCAGCTAGGGGCGAGAGGACGCGAAACTTGCCTTTCCCTCAACCGTCCCGCCTCCTCCTTCGCGAGCATTACTGCTTCGCAGAAGCAGGTGACGGCTGCCCATGCCCTCTCGCTCCGTACCATGGCCTGAACCAGGGTTGGACGCGAGAGATCTCTGCCGCCGATCGCCTCCACGAGGACACGGTGGTGCTCTGCCTAAGCCGGGCAGACCTCCACCGTATGCTCCACCATGTCCTCCGGGCGATCCACACAGTGGTGACACCCGGGCGTTTCATTCCGCCTTATCCGACACAGGAACCTCCCGAAGCTGCCGTGTCTGGTGAGGACCTGCGTCAGGCGGAAGGTGAGGACGCCCTGGCGCCTCTCTAGCCACTCCTCAAAGAGGGGACTTATCACCGCAATCGTGGCGTGCCCAGCACTGGGTTGTGACAACCGTAAGCACACAGTCTATTTCTTCGAAGAATAGACACGGCTCTTTCTATACAAAGTGAAACTTCGTTTCTCAGTTTTTGACATCTCACCGTAGAAATCCTTCTACAATCTGCCATCTTGTCTTTCGTTTCTAAAGACTCTTACAAACAAGCGCGACACGCGACGCGACACAAAGGCACCGCTTGTAGTGCTACACGCGGTGCCTTTGTGTCGCATCGCGTGTCGCGCCTGTTTGAAGGAGCCTTTACGATCCTTGTCTAGGTCCTTTTTTATGTAAAAGGATTTCTACGGTGGGATGTCAAAAAAGGAGAAACGAAATATCACTTTGTATGGAAAGAGCCGTGTCTATTCTTCGAAGAAATAGAGAGTGTCATGCTAAGCCTGCTGAAGTTTAATTCTATTATATTCCCACATCAAATCACGGTTCTCCGAGCGGATTTCCGGCCACCGTAGGCGCGGGCTTGCGGACGGTGAGCAATGGGTAGCTCACCGTCCGGTAAGGACCAGGCCCGGATCGACGGCGCGTTGAATTCCACGCACGCCTCAAAGAGATGTCGTTAGCACATAGGTAGGGGTCCACTAGGGCCGATGCCTGCCGGGGTCGCGGGAAGGTACTTATGGGTCACCGACCCACAACACAGGCAACAGGAAGGAATACGGGTGGGTTTTAGTCAGTAAGAGTCTGACACACCCTCCCGGTCCGCCCAGAGCGGGAGAAGTTATTTGATGATTTCCCACACTCAAAAAAAAAAAATCACGGTTCAAGTAGATAATGTAGGTCAAATAGGGCTCTATTATAAGAAACAAAAATGATTTTAATGATAGAAATATATTTCAGTAGAATCTCTATGTCCTAAAAAATAATAATAATACCAGTATATTATTAATTGTACCACTGCAAAGGCTTCTTCTCGTACAGAGAAGGTACGAGCATTGATCACCACACTTGCTCAAGACGGGTTGGCGATTACAGAATTTTATTATCTCTAAGTCCAGGTTTCCTCACGATGTTTTTCTTCACCGTATGTCAGTAATTTATTTACCAGTGGTGATAGTTGATAGCTAAAGATATAAATATGTCCATATAGACAGTCAAAGCTGTGTACTCGTAAAAAAATTGTGTCCGACTGTTGGCCGCGCCTGCCGGGGTCGCGGGAAGGTACTAAAGGGTCACCGAGGCCCCCGCAACACAGGCAACAGGAAGGAATACGGGTGGGTTTTAGTCAGTAAGAGTCTGACACACCCTCCCGGTCCGCCCAGAGCGGGAGAAGTTATTTGATGATTTCCCACACTCAAAAAAAAAAAATCACGGTTCAAGTAGATAATGTAGGTCAAATAGGGCTCTATTATAAGAAACAAAAATGATTTTAATGATAGAAATATATTTCAGTAGAATCTCTATGTCCTAAAAAATAATAATAATACCAGTATATTATTAATTGTACCACTGCAAAGGCTTCTTCTCGTACAGAGAAGGTACGAGCATTGATCACCACACTTGCTCAAGACGGGTTGGCGATTACAGAATTTTATTATCTCTAAGTCCAGGTTTCCTCACGATGTTTTTCTTCACCGTATGTCAGTAATTTATTTACCAGTGGTGATAGTTGATAGCTAAAGATATAAATATGTCCATATAGACAGTCAAAGCTGTGTACTCGTAAAAAAATTGTGTCCGACTGTTGGCCGCGCCTGCCGGGGTCGCGGGAAGGTACTAAAGGGTCACCGAGGCCCCCGCAACACAGGCAACAGGAAGGAATACGGGTGGGTTTTAGTCAGTAAGAGTCTGACACACCCTCCCGTTCCGCCCAGAGCGGGAGAAGTTATTGGACGATTTCCCACCCTCAAAAAAAAAAATCACGGTTCAAGTAGATAATGTAGGTCAAATAGGGCTCTATTATAAGAAACAAAAATGATTGTAATGATAGAAATACATTTCAGTAGAATCTCTATGTTCTAAATAATAATAATAATACCAGTATATCATTAATTGTACCACTGCAAAGGCTTCTTCTCGTACAGAGAAGGCACGACACTTGCTCAAGACGGGTTGGCGATTTCAGACTTATTATCTCTAAGTCCAGGTTTCCTTACGATGTTTTTTTTTTGTTTTTCGTATGTCAGTAATTTACCAGTGATGATAGTTGATAGCCAAATATATAAATATGTCCAAATAGACAGTCAAAGCTGCGAACTCGTAAAAAAGTAGCGTCCAACTGTTGGCCGCAAAATGTACGCACATTAAAATAACACACTGACAGCACAATGACGTGGCGCGAGTGTAAGACGTAGCTATCACGCTCACCAGCATAACAAGTTGGCCTGTTTGTTTTAGTTATTTTGCAGCACGACACTCTATCTTGACATTTATATAATCAAAGTTGATACCCATCAGTAATTTTCTACATTGATATGGCGATAAGAATACTAAGAGGGTGTAGTGTGACACGAATGGATAGAATAAGAAATAAGTGCATAAGAGGAAGTCTAAAAGTAGGTTGTCATGGTATGGGCATGTGATGCGGAGGAATGAAGAAAATTTCGTGAGAAAAGTCTTGAGTATGAATGTCGATGGGTATAAGAGTAGGGGAAGACCAAAGAAACGATAGATTGACTGTGTGTGCAAGATGATATGGCTAGAAAGGGGTGACTACCGAGATGACAACTAATAGAGAAGTATGGAAGAAAGTGACATGTTGCGCCGACCACAAATAAATTGGGATAAGGGCAGGAGAATGACGATGATAATTACACTGCGTATTCATTATTTTCTTAAGGTATTTTCCGAAATAGTGTTTGTTGTTTAGAATAAAAAAATACTAACTTTCATCCTTAAATCACTATAATCTAGACCAGTCTATGTTTCAAGGCATAACACTTATCCCAAATTATGCCTAAAGCGTAGTAACCGCAACACGTAGGCAGGTAGACCTAATTGCTTAGATGCCAGTTTGGCTAGATTCCAACTGTCATCAGCTTACTGCACCGGTAATACCATCAGGCTAACCTTTTCCTAGCATTTTAGGATTAGGTTCGAGTCTAGCCATATGCAGCTTGCGGATGGTGAGCAATGGGTAGCTCACCGTCCGGTAAGGACCAGGCCCGGGTCGACGGCGCGTTGTATTCCACGCGCGCCTCAAAGAGATGTCGTCAGCACAAATGTAGGGGTCCACTAGGGCCGATGCCTGCCGGGGTCGCGGGAAGGTACTTATGGGTCACCGAGGCCCCCGCAACACAGGCATCGGAAGGAATACGGGTGGGTTTTAGTCAGTAAGAGTCTGACACACCCTCCCGCTCCGCCCAGAGCGGGAGAAGTTATTTGATGATTTCCCATCCACAAAAAAAAAAAGTCATATGCAGCTGAAACTCAGCATTTCTTGTTTCTTGTGTTTTATTTTCGTTTTCAACTAGTGTCGGTAATTAATCGATGTTTTAGGTTTATTTTCAGTCTTCAGTAGTAGAAAGTACTATGATTTTTAGGGTTCCGTACCTCAAGAGGAAAAAACGGAACCCTTATAGTATCACTCGTGTGTCTGTCGGACCGTCTATCACAGCCGATACGCTTTAATACTGAACCGATTAAGTTGAAATTTGGTACACATATGAATTTCTATGATCTAAATACGGACGTGTAACGTAAATAAATGAACTTTGAATATTAGTCACTTTTGGTGGGCAAATTAGAAAATTAAAATAAAATGGTTTTGCAAACTGTACCGTGTGACATATCAAATGAAAGGAATCCCACATCTCAAACAGTTAAATCAATGAATTCAAAACTAATAAAAAATTCGCAAATATTTTATTGATGTAATTAATTTAGCTATAATTTTCCGAGTAGGACACATTTAATTACTAAGTTACATTCAATATAACGTGTGGATTTTTGAGATGGTGCAGTAAGGGCAGACAGATTCCTTAACTGCTGTAGCTACAGGAAAACGGTTTAAGGAGACTGTCCTTATTAACTTTTTGAGAAGTTATGATCTGCATTCACGGATTTTGAAAGAAAATACAATCCGCTAGAAAATGGGAAGTTTTCACAAAAACTTTTTTGATGTCCATCGACCCTATATCGATCAAAAATATCTATTGGACCAACTGAGATTTGATTACTAGAAAAATCTGGAATCGCAAAAACTCTTCTCATACATTTCGTAGGAAAAGAGCCCCCAACTTACATTTTAGGGTTCCGTACCTCAAAAGGAAAACGGAACTTATAGGATCACTCGTGTTTCTGTCTGTCTGTCCGTCTGCCAGAGCCGATTTGCTCCGAATCTACTTATGATCCAAATACGGAAGTGTAACGTAAATAAATACATTTTGAATAGGGGAATCCCCTATTTTTGCGGGGAAAATTAAAAAACAAAGTTTTGAAGAGTGTACCGTTTGATATATCCAATGAAAGGACTTGAAAGGACAATGAAAGGATTTAAAAAACTTTTTTATAATTTTAAAATATATAATTAGAATTTGAAGTTATTAAAGAAAATTGATGAACATAGATCATTCCCTCCCCCTTATCTCCGAATAATGAGCTGAGCCTAAAAACCTATAGTTCCTTAAAATAACACGGTAAATATCGTAATATTGTGGGTAAAAACTTACATTTGGAGTTGGAATGTATGTAAATAATAATGTATGAACATGACCTTCAACTACAGTATTAAGTTTTTTCTGGGATAAATTCATCCCAACGACGGAACCCTTCATTGTGCGTCACGACATGCACTCGTTTTTTTTACTAGTTTCAAATTCATACTGCAACAGCTACCATCAAAAGCCTTAACACACTCAAGCCTACACAATCTACATATCCAGGTAATTCTAATTGCATAGATTTGGCGCTGGCGGGAGGCCAAATGTCGTCGAGAGGTGGCTACGAGATTAATTACAAAAGATTTACTGTTATAGGCCTCCGTAGTTGGCAAACGTTCTTATTTATAGTAGTAATGATTTGTTATGCCCGTTCAAATGTGCAGCCCGTTGGAGCCTTTGAAATTAGTTGGTGGCAGGAAATTGGGACTAATTTTGTTGTTTACTGATGTAGCTTTTTGACGTAAACAATGGTGCCGATTCCCTTGTTCACAAACTAAACTAAATTGAAGTTCAGTGAATCTTTTTCCTTGTATTTCATTAAGAAGAGGACAGAAGATAAATTTTAGTTTAGTCCTGTCAAATTAATCAGCGCCTGTCACTACTCCATACAAGTTTAGACAAGATTAAAAACTTGCCTACTAAAATTACGTCAATTTACGTCAAGCGCTGATTAATTTGACAGGACTAACCTAAAATTTATCTTCTGTCCTTTTCTTAATGAAATAGACAGAAAAAGATGCACTGAACTTAAATTTAGTTTAGTTTGTGAACAAGGGAATCGGCACCATTAACAACTTGACACACTCGGTTATCTCTTCTTATTTATAGTTGCCGGCATTTAACTTGAGCTCTCGGCGGAGTGGTGGGGGTTTGTTTGCGCTTCGTATTGTCTCAGGAGTAAGGTCCAAAATCGCGTAAAGTAATTAAGGATCAGAGCTCAAGATAAATGCCGGCAACTATAATAGATGTGGGTTAATAACAACGCTGAATAACGTCGCACAGTCTTTACCATTATCACTTTTTAAAAACCCATCGCGATTGGGTCATGGGATTGCGTTTATCAGTTAAGAAATGGTTCATAATAACAAACTACGAGTACATCTATACTAATATTATAAATGCGAAAGTTTGTAAGAATGGATGGATGAATGTTTGTTACTCTTTCACGCAAAAAGTACTGAACAGATTTGGATGAAATTTGGCACACAGATAGTTTATAATTAGAAATAACACATAGGATACTTTTTATCCCGATATACCCACAGGATCAAATCTTACGCGGGTGAAACCGCTGGGCGCAGCTAGTATAATAATATACTAGCTTTGAAATAATTTATAAATAATCAATAGAATTAGCATAAAAATATTATTAAAATCTCGATCATCATTGTAAATGTAATCCTTGGTCCATCCTTAGCATCAGTTGGGATATGTACCATATTCTAGCAAATAAAAATTTTGATTTGATTTGATTTGATTCTATAAAACGGTCAGTTGTAGGACTGCACGTCAGAAGTCAAAACTTCTAAGCAAACAACTTCCACTTCAACTTCTTCACAAACTTGTAAACATCTGTATAATGCACATGTATCTGAGCGTGACGGTCACGCGAGTTCAGTGCTTTTTCCCATCCCAACTCGCAAGCATGCCCCGTCGTCGGCGCGTTGTATTCCACGCGCGCCTCAAAGAGATGTCAGCACAAGTGTAGGGGTCCACTAGGGCCGATGCCTGCCGAGGTCGCGTGGAAGTTCGAAAGGGTTACCGAGGCCCCTGGCAACACAGGTAACGGAAGGAATACGGGTGGGTTTTAGTCATTAAGAGCAGACTCTTAATGACTAAAACCCACCCGTATTAAGTTATCAAATAACTTCTCAGGGTGTGTCAGAACACACCCTGAGAAGTTATTTGATAACTTACTACCCAAAAAAAAATAAAAACATTCCCCATCGTCGTCTGCGCCATCACATGAAGTGAATCAAATCAAATCAAATCTAATCTCTTTATTGTGGGCATAGGTTATACATACAGATGTTAGGTAAATTACAGATTTACTATGTCCTGCCTAGTAGGCATACAATAATAATGTCAGCGAAACAGTAGGTAAATCCGCTTTTCAATTAAAAATTAAGACCACATATATGTCAATCTACGTATTGTCATGATTTCCAAATATTAATAAGGTTTGTAGTGATTATAAATACTAAATATAAAATTGAAAGTATGTGATTTGCTTCAAATGATTTTCGTATCAGGGTAGTCATGAAAAGTATCTAATTTAACAGTTACCGTAAAAGTACTGGTTTTTATAACAAAACCGAATGGAAAACATGATATATTTGGTGTGCCGCGTTAGTTGATAAGTTAGTACTCATCGAGCCTCGGAATTTGGAGGTTGTCTTGTCTTCAATAAGTCTAAAGTCTCTGTAAAAGTAGTGGTTTTTTTAACAAAACCGAATGAAAAACATGATATATTTGGTGTGCCGCGTTAGTTGCTAAGTTAGTTCTAATCGAGCCTCGGAATCTAGAGGTTGTCTTGTCTTCAATAAGTCTAAAGTCTCTACTGATATTACACTGGGTACCTAATTAAATAGTTTGTTAAATATTGGTGTATACCAAGTTTGTATGTGTGCAAGAATATAAATACAGAAATATTCGTACTTACAAGGCGTTTTCATTTCAATATTCTCTTCTGCTTAGTTAATTGAGTTTTATGCAGTAGCAGTGCTATTCTGTAACCTTCTCACCGTGAATTTTAGGTGAAGTTGCCCGAAGTGCCGAAAGAAGTTATCACTTCAGAAACCGGCCAAGTACGTGTCGAACCACGCACAATGATGGGTTCCGGAGTTGGGATGAACTTATCTGAAGAACAAACTTACCATTGTAGTTGAAAACATGTTCCCCATATATTTCATCTGCAAATGTAAATGTATGTCTGTGGTTTGTACGCACAATATTGAGTTATTTGAAGGCCATAGACTTTGTTCTCTCTGTAAGTAAAATTCTCTGTATTCTATTCTGTATTGTGTTCTATTCGCTGTAATTTTTTCAAAATTTTAGGCTCGGCAGTTTCGGAGATAAGGGAGGGGAATGCTGAATTTTCATCAATTTTCTTTAATATCTGTAAATGAATTAATTTAAAATCATAAATTAATAATATTTGAAGTCATCATAACAAGTTCTTTCATTTGTTATGGCACAAGGTACAGTTTGCAAAACATTTTTTTTTATTTTATAAATTTTCCCCCAAAAGTGAACCCTATATTCAAAATTAATTTATGTACATTACACTTTTATTTGGGTCACAGAAACTGATACGTGTACCAAATGTAAACTTAGTCGATCCAGTGGATTCGTAGGAAAACTGCTGTGACAGACAGACAGACACAGGAATGATCCTATAAAGGTTCTAATATTTCCTTTTGAGGTACGGAACCCTAAAAAAAATTACAGCCTGCGTTGAGATAGTGGTCAAACCACTATCTCAACCGATGTCAACGATGACGCTTCGTTAGCAAAATGGGCAGTAAACTGTAATCAGAAAATTGCGAATACAATCCGCAATTTCCAACCGTGACATTATTCCTTCTATGCTTCAATGCTATACTAGCTATTACTTAGGTTAGGAGCAGTGGTGGGTCCAGGAACCTATCCTGTCATATAAGACCCGAGGTGGTGACGCGTAATGTTCCACGCGCGCCCCTCTTAGACGTTGCGGGGGGAGTCAAACACCTCACTCCCCCGCTTGACCAGACAAAGCCTGCAGAGGCGGGCTAGCACCAGTCGGGGGCTACGTTGCACAGTACTTAACTGGCCCTGTAGCCTCCGGTGCAAGTGTGCGAGGGAATAAAAAAAAAGGAGCATGGTGGCTCAGTGGTACCGGCCGCTATTTTCAAGTTGTAGGTTACGACTCACCTGTAGGTTCGCACCCAGACAGGCGCTTTCGGGAAGGTACGAAAGGGTTACCGAGGCCCCTGGCAACACAGGCAACGGAAGGAACATGGGTGGGTTTTAGGCAGTAAGAGTCTGACACACCCCTATTTGATAATTTTCCAAGAAAAAAAAAAAAAAAAAGAGTTCGGCGGCAGAGATCTCTCGCGTCCGGCCCTGGTTCAGGCCATGGTACGGAGCGAGAGGGCATGGGCAGCCGTCACCTCCTTCTGCGAAGCAGTAATGCTAGCGAAGGAGGAGGCGGGACGATTGAGAGAAAGGCAAATTTCGCGCCCTCTCGCCACTAGCCGCCGCAGGAGACGCCTTGGGAATCGGGAATCCCGGGCGGATTTCCGGCCACCGTAGGCGCGGGCTTGCGGACGGTGAGCAATGGGTAGCTCACCGTCCAATAAGGACCAGGCCCGAGTCGACGGCGCGTTGTATTCCACGCGCGCCTCAAAGAGATGTCGTCAGCACAAATGTAGGGGTCCACTAGGGCCGATGCCTGCCGGGGTCGCGGGAAGGTACTAATGGGTCACCGAAGCCCCTGGCACCACAGGCATAATTGTACTACTAACACGTTTGGCAAATAAAGTTATTTTTATAACAATCACAAGTCTCAATCTTTTAACTGGCGCCCAACGTTACGGGCACTTATTGAAGAAATTATCTTATAAATTAAATTATATAATAAATTATATTATATTATATTGAGGTCTTTGATTAAAATGATTATTATTATTATTTTGATTACGATGCAAGACCAAACTGGCAACCTAATCCAGAAATCCCTGAATTACAGGATTAAGACGCAACAATGCGAACTATAACTGAACGCCCTCAACTTAAACGAAATCGAGTATTTAATATCAACGAACCTGAACGAATACCCTAATATTTCTTTCGAAGATTACATGCAATAATGTGAAAACGAATATTTTAGTAACATCAACCCTAGCTATGAATATAACGACCAAATTTGTGAACCAATGCACAAATATGACACAAATAACAGTCACGAGGATTTTCAAAGGGAAACATCCCCAGAAACTCCAACATAAATAATATATCTAATTATGCTCAACTACCCTATATTAAAATACCTGATACCGATGAAAAAATATTAATAGACACTGGTTCAACACGTTCATTCATTAAACATAATATAGCTAAAGAACTGATACAAGATGGATACGCTACCTACGTAGACGAATCATTTTCGGTACAAACACCACACGGACTTTCAAAACATAATGGTAAAAATAACCCTACGATAAATATCTTCGGACAAGATAGTAACCCCATAGAATTTTACATGTTTGACTTTTCTAATAACTTTGAATACTTAATAGGATGGGATACTTTAACTAAACAAAATCTATTAATCATCCCTGGTGAAAATAAAATAAAAACATCAGACGATATTACAATACTGTTACACTATCAAGAAAATAAATCCATTACATTAGAACAAATACTAGAAGAAAATAATGACCTATTTGCGGAAGATGCAGCACAAAACTCATTTACTGCTTTAAAACATCATCTCACGTTAACAAAAAATTAACCTATATACTCGTATCAACGCGCTTACCGTCTACCAGAAACACAACGATTAAAAGTAACACGTCAAGTTAAAGAAATGTTAAATAATAAAATAATTAGACCTTCGGATTCACCATGGTCAAGTCCAGTACATTTAGTTGAAAAACACGTAGACCCAGGAAAACCTAAAAAATGGAGAGTAGTCATAGACTATCGTAAACTCAATGACCAGACTAGAGACGACAAATTTCCCCTACCAAACATAGATGATATATTCTCTAAATTAAACGGAGTAAAATATTTCTCTACTTTAGACTTAACTGCTGGCTACCATCAATTAGATTGATGGTAGCCAGCAGTTAAGTCTAAAGTGGACCCTTCATCAATACCCTTAACAGCCTTTTCCACACCCGATGGACATTACGAATATACCCGAATGCCCTTTGGATTAAAAACAGCACCAGCTACATTTCAAAGAGTAATGAACAACGTATTAACACTTAGAAAATCGTGAATATTTAGTCTATTTAGATGACGTAATAATATTTGCCTCAACAGAATCAGAACATTTAACTAGACTACAAGCAGTATTTAATACACTAAGACATTATAACCTACGAATAAACCAAGAGAAACGCAAATTCATGCAAACTAGCGTTACATTTCTAGGACACATTCTAACAGAAAAAGGACTTAGTCCTTGTCCAGAAAAAAATAAAAGCAATAACCAAATTTCCACCACCAAACTACTCTACTAAAGAACTTCTGAGAAAAAGAATGATTTAATTTCTTTACTTCTACTAAAGAAATTAAATCATTCTTAGGACTAGTATCCTATTACAGAAAGTTTATACCAAACATATCTATAATACTAAAACCAATTACGGAATGTACAAAGGAAGGAAAAGAAATAAAACACGATACACCCTTTCTAGAAGCTTTTCAAAGAGCGAAAGATTTAATTATAAATCCTCCGGTATAGCTTACCCAGACTTTAATAAAACAAACACAATACGGCTTTCGGTCTGGCAAATCAACGTCCGACGCCGTACACGATTTGACAAACTATGTTGTCACCAACTTGGACAAGGGTAAAAAGGTGTTAGGCATATTTTTAGATCTTGCTAAGGCGTTTGATACGGTTTCCGTGCCCATTCTCTCCAATTTGGGAATAAGAGGGAGTCAACTTGAACTTTTTGAAGACTACTTGAGTGAGCGTACCCAGTGCGTTAAGATCGATGAACACATTAGTGATGAACGAACAGTCTCATATGGCGTCCCTCAAGGAAGCGTGTTGGGTCCCACTATGTTCCTTATGTACCTCCTCCACTAATGACCTGGATATGCTCACACTCCCCGGGGGTAGGATAATTACATTTGCAGATGACACGGCGCTTCTTTTTAGCGCTGATACAGGGGATGAAGTATTCTCATACGCACAATCGGGCTTTAATATGGTGTCAAATTGGTTACGCAGTAATGTTCTGGCACTCAACGCGGAGAAAACCAATTATATGACCTTCTCTCTTAAAGCAAACGTTAACGTCCCAAACTCATCAGCGCCCTACATAATAATAACACACAATTGTCCAGAGCCACACGATGAGAATATGTGTACCTGCACTCACCTTTGCGCCACTAGACACGTTAAGTATCTGGGAGTTACAATCGATTGTACCCTTAGATTCCAGCAACACATTGATACACTTAAAACCAGGTTACGCAAGTTGATATATATTTTCAAAACCTTGGGACGAGTAGCTGATGACAAGTTAAAAAAATCCGTGTACTTTGCCCTTGCTCAGTCACTGTTAACCTACTGTATCTCTGTCTGGGGAGGTGCTCCGAAAACTACAATTATTGAACTGGAGAGAGCCCAGAGAGCTATCTTGAAAGTGTCCTCATTCCTGCCTTACCGCTATCCCACAGAGCTCCTATACAAGGAGGCTAAAGTTTTGACAGTGCGTCAACTTTTTATCCCTAACGTCATATTAAAACAGCACTCATTACTTACTTCCCACGGCCTCACATCGAAAAAGACGGTACAACCCTGTAGACCGCCGTCTTAAACACCTATCTACTACCCAATTCTCAAAGCGGTTTTTTTGCCACCTGGGTGGTTTTCTATATAATAAAATAAACAGAATGTCACCCATAGTTAACCTCACTAGAACTATGTGCAAAAATAAAGTTACAGCTTTACTACAACAACTAAACTATGAGGATACTGAAAACTTACTTACCTCTATGGTGTAATATCGCAGCTATAGCAATATCCCTACAAAATAAAAACCTATCTACATCATCCTTTTCAAGTCTTCAAGTTACCTTTAAGTCACATAATAAAAAAATATAACGCTCGCACTGACCAACACCACTCCACACACACACACACACACACACACACACACACACTTCCATACACAAATAACCTATTTAACAAAAGTTTAGTTTATAATATGTAAAGTTTAAAATTTCCACCCGAGCCACCAATCTTTCTATAATGTTGTTTTCTTTTAGGTTGTCAGTGTACAAGTACATAAAAAATAAAATGTATAATATTGTAAAAGGGCGGAGACCTGGTGATCTGAAATACAGGCCTAGAGCTTAGTTTAGGCACCAGTCTCCCACAATATTAAAATTTTGTCTGACTCTGATACCATGTAATATGTATTTTGTAATATTGTGGTGAACATTATTATTATTATTATTTACAGTAACAACCGACGCTAGCGGTATAGCACTAGGAGTGGTTATTTCACAAGAAAATCATCCAATAGCATACGCGTCTAGAACCTTAACAGAAACTGAACAAAAATATAATGCAACAGAGAAAGAATTACTAGGTATAGTATACGCTTTGACGCAATTTAGACCATACATTTATGGACGACATTTCAAATTAGAAACGGATCATCAACCTTTAGTTTGGATAACTAAACTTAAAGAACCAAACGCCAAACTTACGAGATGGAAATTAAAACTACAAGAGTACGACTATGAATTTTCACATAAAAAGGGTAGTACTAATCACGTAGCAGATGCTTTATCTAGAATAATACTAATGCATAATTCAGACCAAGCTACAGTACACAGTAACTTTGACAATACTGATGAAGGATTTATAATAAAAACAGAACATCCACCTAGACTTATGAATAGAATATTTGTAACAAAAGAAACCTATAATGTAGAAACAATACAAAAAGACAATCATACATATGATTATAATTTAAATATAAACAACCCCAAGACTTTATCAAATTTTGCAAAGAATATCTTGGATCAAAAAGATATGCAATAGTAGGAAACGACAATAAGCTCATAGAACAATTATCCGATATATATTGCAAAACTTTAAAATAAAGAATTAGTCATAATATGGTTCACGCAATCGCGTATAGAAATTACAGACAAAGAAGAGACTTTGAAAATAATTAAGAAAACGCATGAACTCCTAGACAGACATATAGGAAACCCTGCACTAATAAAGGAGATATCTAAAACTTATTATATCGAGAACATTAAAAAATACACTCAAAATTACTTAAATCAATGTGTAATATGTAACAAAACTAAATATGAAAGAAAACCGTTAAAACCACCATTCGAAATAACGGAAACTCCTCAGCAACCCATGCATAGGCAATGGCAAATTGACACCTTTCGTTTTAAAAACTATACTTAACAGGAATGATGTATTCTCCAAATGGACTTTTGCCTCTGAATTAACAGAAGGACGTAATTCACTAAGAATCATAGACGAATTACTAAGAATCTTTGCACTAGTAGGAACCCCAAAGATATTATCCACATATAATGTCCCAGTATTAACAAGTGAGATAACTAAAGAATTCCTCAAAGGACTTCAAATAGAACAACATTTAACTACACCTCAACATCACACCTCTCATGGAGACATAGAAAGATTTCATTCAACATTAATAGAAAGACTTAGAATACAAAATGAATTAAAAAAGGAAGACATTAATTTAGCAGTACTAGCATATAATTCCACTATGCATAGTACCACAAATAAAAAACCTAACGAATTACATTTCCTAAGAGAAATAAACCTACCTATCCAAGACGTACAAACATTTGAATACTTACAAAAAATAAATGAAAAAATAAATAAAATAAAAAATAAAACAAATTAAACAAAAAATCTAAAACGACCTACGATAAATGAAATAAAAATAGTAGATCAATTTTATATAAAAAACGATAAATACGCGAAACATAGTAATCCATATGTAGAACCTTTTGTAGTAATAGATATACGACCTAGAAATAAATTAATCTATATACGAAATGGAAAACAAAGAAGTACGCATTTAACAAATAGCGTAGTCCAAACTAATGGTATTCGACACCAAAGAATAGAATACTTAAAAACACATTTAAACGAATGCTTGTCACGAATGCAAGTCAAACGACCCAAACGCGGACTTATTAATGGAATAGGATAATAATCAAAGCTATCTCCGGTAATCTAGACAACGATGATCTAGTAAACATTGAAAAGAAATTTAGTCTAGCAGCAAACGCTATGACTACCATGAATCACAAAATAAATAACGTAACTCATCATCTTAATCAGTTAATAACAATTGTAAATCGTAAACTTAACACTAAAGAATATTTATTACAAGAAGTAATATTAGTATATGAAACCCTGAAAAATATCTGCGAGCATTTGGAAGAAGCTTACGTTTTAGCACAACATAATATATTACAACC
Source organism: Atethmia centrago (assembly GCA_905333075.3). NCBI lineage: Eukaryota > Metazoa > Arthropoda > Insecta > Lepidoptera > Noctuidae > Atethmia > Atethmia centrago. The sequence goes on along the minus strand of HG995392.1, from coordinate 9,849,944 downwards.
AGCGATATTTAACGAAATACATTTACAACAAGGACTAGACAAAATCCCTAGTAAAGTTAATGTAGTACGGGACCTAAATAAACTTCAATCTCTAATAATCCCAAGTGTCGCTATACAAGGGAAGCTTTTAATATTTCAATTCGCTATATCTATTGTTTCTAAAGAACAATATAACCTAGAAACTATAGTTAGTATAATCACCCCCTCTGATAAATATTGTCTAATGCCTAGTATTAAGAACGGTCAGTATTTGACGGGAACTGATCATGTATATATGATAGATAAATGTAATAACAATATATGTACAGTTTCACCCACAAAGAAATGTGTAGAAGGAAGTATCCTGAAGCAACGTAACAACTGTAGTGTTATCAAAATCTATTGCCCAGAACAGAACAATACTCATACAAAATTCAGAGTGATTTATATTTCCAGTTCAAACTAAAAGAACAATCGATCTATGATAGATTTGCTGATAGAAGCATCACCATAATCAACTCATATATAGAAGACAAAACGAAATGCGGAAGTACCCAAGATGCTGTGGACATCCAGACCTTCACAGAAATTGCAGAACCAGCAAACAAACTACCAATGACGTTACCAGAAAACATGGACAATATAGATGAGCAAATTGCAGCCATCAATAGACCAGATCTAACCTCTGATAAAATCCAACAAATAGGTGCATTAACCTATGCAACGATAATAACCATAATCTTGTTAACTATCGTCTTTTTAACTCATCGACTCATAAAAATTCGGAAGAGTGCAAAAAGACTAGGAGGGAGGAGTCAAGATCACGAGTCCAGACCATCAACATTGGAGATAACGCCATTGTCCGATAACGACTCCAGGAACGGACTTAATTAAAAATAAATAAACATAAATATGTAAACATATTTATGAAATGTGGTAGACAAACATCCTGTCCCCACCATTGTACTAGCTGATAAGAATTAGTTTATAAACTAACCCAAACATAACTCAGAGCTCATTATTAGCTCATTATTCTACGATAATTGTACTAATAACACGTTTGGCAAATAAAGTTATTTTTATAACAATCACAAGTCTCAATCTTTTAACTCGAGGGTTTTAGAAGGCAATTTCTAATCTATTGCTTCATAGGTTTGAAATATTCGTCTGCATAACAACGTAAATAACGCAATGAACGTGGCTGAACAAAACGTCAAAATGCAATACATTGCCATCGCTTGCCATTGTTTGTGTCTTATGCAACTATTTTGCAGGAAAGCAAATTAAGACGCTGACAACACCTGAACCGCGGTCACTGTCAGATTCCATAGAAAAGAAAGAGAAGCGCGATGACACAACGCTTGTAATTTATTGCAAAATATGAAGCAATTATCTATTTACTCAAAATTGAGTTGAGTAATCGAAAATTAAAAGCAACCAAGTTCTGCATTCAAATAAGACGTTCTTGTTATTAATTAAATACGTAACGTATGTTGATATTTGATACAGATATTTTGGATTAGAACTCAAAGTAAGAGGTTAGTTTACCGTTAGTTTGTATCGAGATTTTTTTTTCAAAACGTGCATTGGTAACAACCAAGTTTTGGGAAATATGTTCAAAATTAACATATATTGTTTCCGCTACCACAAACTATACAGATTTGGCCATTTTTTTTCTTAAGCGAAGCCTATTTCGGTCAATTGGGTCTTGTCAGCGCCTTAACCACTTTATCAAAATGAATAAAATCCTAACTATCATAATCCTGCGATACACTGAAATGTCTATGGATACATTGAATAGCCACATTTGAATTATTTACAAGAAAATGGCCGGTCTGTCCGTCCCGACATAACTTCAATTAACACTAGACAAAGGATGGCTTTATGCAACATGGCAACACTGATATCGAACGGAACTATGGGAGGATGTTCGGCAAAAGTAATTGTGTGCTAGAGGATTTTACGTTGGATTTTGAGTTTAGATGGGCAGGGTGGCTTCATATTTTGAACAATTTGAGGATTTGCCAGCTTTATATATTTTGATGCTTCGGGGAAATTATTGACTTGGGGCTTCCACTTTTGGAACAAAGGCATAATAAATTAGATAATAACCTACGCCGTAAGTATCTAGAGAAAAAAAAATGCGCTCGGGCGGCTTTTTTAATGCAAAGTGATTGACAACAAAAGAAAACGATGGAATATGTGGCTCCAATGACATGTAATGAACATTAATTGCATAATTAAGTATTTTCTACACTTAACTAACTGAGGGGCAATTCCTGTATTTTGTGAACGTTTGTATTCTAATCTCAGTCTCAATCTGTCAAAAATACCTCTATTTACCTACATTTTTGACGAGTTTTTGACATTGATTGTCGCTGATATGAGATTGCAGCTTGAGTTTGAACATTTTTTTAAGTGCGGGAATAATGCTTTGTTTTCAGAATTTAGAGAGATCTATCGTACTGTAGTACCCATAGTACTTGGTGGATGTGAGTGGGGAGGTGAGTGTGGTGACACTTACCTCACCACCCACTGTTTAAAAGACTGTTCCTTGTCGATAATATTAGCAACAAATTATTTAATTACCGTCATAGTTCCATCATACATAACCCTATCTCAATTTACGTTCTGGCGACATTAATGTGATCAATGTATACCGAGGGCGTGCCGTGCCGCATTCCCATAATTTAGTGGCATATCGTCATGTGTTGCTGGATTGATGTCTAAAGAGACCCAGATGTATTGGTCTCGGTAAAAAAAACAAATAAGTATAGGCCTAATACCTATCGCCAAAAGTCCTAAGCCACAACACCATAGATCTACGCGACTACCTGACAGTTCTGTACTATATTTTTTTTATATATAAAAATTGTAACATATTTTTGTTTTATTTTTTATTCGAACAAATTTGCTAACGATTTATTTTACAATGTATGACAAAGATTTATAAAATTGACTTAAGGACCATTAGGACGATTTTCCTTTTTGATAAGTTTCAACAAAAAAAAAAAAAATAGGCATGTATTTAACGCGGCGACAAACTAATCAGATTTAGGGTTCTAAAAATAATTAAAATTTGTAGCAAAAATAGGTTGACTGTGAAGTAGCATATTAAGTATAAAGTAGCAGCTTAATATAATCATCTGTTAGCTTTGTTTTAATTTAAACTAGCATCGAGTTTTGTTTTGGTAACTGAGAGTCACCAACAACCGAGGGGATCTGACGCTGGGCGGGTGCTGCCGCGGCACGCTCGCTTCGCTCGCTCGCCATCGCGCGTTATGACGCTGACAACACCTAAACCGTGCTCACTGTCAGATTGCATAGAAAAGAAAGAGACGCGCGATGACACAACGCTTTTAATTTATTGCAAAATAGGAAGCAATTATTAATTTACTCAAAATTGAGTTGAGAAATCGAAAATAAAAAACAACCCTGCATTCAAATAAGACGTTCTTGTTATTAATTAAATACGTAACGTATGTTGATATTTAATGCAGATATTTTGGATTAGAACTCAAGGTAAGAGGTTAGTTTAACGTTAATTTGTATCGAGATTTTTTTTCAAAACTTGTTTTGCTAACAACCAAGTTCTGGGAAATATGTTCAAAATGAACATATATTTTTTCCGCGACCACAAACTATACAGATTTGGCAGTTTTTATTCTTAAGAGAAGTCTATTTTGTTCAATTGGATCTTGTCAGCGCCTTAATGGTCACTGTTCACTGTGTTAACCTAACCTAACCCAAATGATTTTATACTTAAAATGCTACTTCACGGTAGCTGCCAACCTATTATTTTTGCTACCCGTTTATTTTTTTAGTAGCAGCAAATAGTTATTCGCCCTTTAAGTTGTTAGTAGCCTGGAAAATAATTAGCTAAAAAAATATATTCCCATCTTAGTTGCATCCTACATAACCCTCTCTCAATTATCGTTCTGGTGACAAATTAATGTGGTCAGTGTATACCGAGGGCGTGCCGCATTGCCTGTCATACGCTACCTTGGAGCGTCATGACACAATGTAGCGGTATATCGTCGTGTTGCTGGATTGATTATAATGTCCAGACCGTTTTGTAATGCGTCTGGGTAAATAAATTTAACTATATATATAACTTCTGCAAAAACATAACTGAAAAGAGAAACACAAGTTTTTTTTTAAATAATTTGCTTTATTTCAATCTTTTTAGTTTTATGAATACATATTATAGAGCAGTGGTGCCCCAGTGGTAACAATCGGATTTACGAGCTATACGTCATAGGTTCGAACCCAGACAGGTGCTGTACTTTGTGTAAATTATTTCATCACCACTGCTCTCAAAACGGCCAAAAAAACATTGTGAGGAAATCGACATGTCCTAGAACCAAAAATTCGAAGACGTGTGACATCTACCAACCCGCACTGGGCCCGCGTGGTGGATTACGGCCCACTCCCTCTCGCAGGAGAAGGCCTGTGTCCCAGCAGGCTGATTGTGTATATATTTAGAATCGACTGGTTACCTTTTATTTGATACCAATATTGTTGTAATGTATTTTAAAATAAACCTTTCCCTCCCATTTTTTTTATATGCAGATGCAATATTTAAATATTATATAGCCTGTCACTCCCACTATTAAGACGAATCTAACTATACGCCGTGTAGGATACAGAGCGTGCCTAAGAAATAGACATACATACATACTCTCGAAAACATTACCCTCCTTCTGGGTCAATTGGGTAAAAAAGTCAATAACGTCTACCCTCTGCCTTATCTTACAGAACTAAAAATTTATCAACAGCAACCTTGTTGATAAATTTTTAGTTCTGTTAGATAAGGCAGAGGGTAGGGGGGTACCCCTACCCCCTACCCTCTTGTTAGATGCCTTTACCAACCGTAAAGGCATCTAAAAAACTACTTGTAAATTCTATACTACAATTTTTAAATGACCATCATCATCTGCCTAGCCTTTTTCCAACTATCTTGGGGTCGGCTTCTAGTCTTACCGGATACAGCTGAATACCAGCATTTTCCATGGAGCGACTGCCTATCTGACTGTATATCTCCACAACCCAGTTACTGGGTAACACGATTCCCCTTGGTAAGACTGGTTGTCAGACTTTAGAGCACAATTTTTAAAGACCGCAATTAATTAAATATATTCCTATAATTGCGACATCTTCACAACTTGTCCCTCAAATCTGTAAAAACAATAGGATTAGGATTAAATTATTAATTTCATAGTTGTTTGTGTAGACTCAATGTTTTAATGGTTTATTTTAAACCAAAAATATGTTGTTTTGTACGCCATGAATGGCAAAACATGTAGATCTACCTGTTATTTTAAGACCTTGCACATATTATTTGATGTATATTCATATTTTACAACAAATATATTCTATTCTATTCTATGTATTGCATATTACAAGAAGAATTCCTGTTAAACACTGCAAATAAACTAATTAATTACTTGTTCCTTTTTGTGTTTGAGTTCTTTCTTTGCATCATGTTTACCGCAAGTAAACGTATTTTCTATTTCTTTCAAAGGCACAAAGCTGTCCATGGGTAAGCTACACGCGTGTTCTTTGTTTAGTAAACAAGGATCTATTATAGTTTCGCCATGTCCGTCTGTCTGTATGTCTCTTTATCTGTCCCCGCTGTAGCTCAGAGACGTTTAGTACTAGAAAGCTGTAATTTGGCATAGGTATACATATTAATTACGCCGACAAAGACATAAATTAAAATCTTGAAAATATATTTTTTAGGTTACCTCCCTTGCACGTAATGTGGGCAGCATATTTTTTTTTTCGTCTATCCCATGGTGTGGGGTATCGTTGGATAGGCCGTTTAAAAATATTGCAGGTCTTCTAATACCATTTTTCGATTCAAGTATCCGTTTGCGTAATATTAAGCTTTATAGTGTTAATTTTTGTTAGAGTCTAGAGTTAGGGGCCCTGTCAGCTAAATGGTTGTTTATGGAGATGTGAAAAATCATAGCAGTAGTAAATATAATGAAAATTAAAGAAAAACTATCGTAGCTAAGTAGGCTTTACAAGTTAACGAGTAATAGTCGACCAACTTACATTTGCAGTTGGAGAATTGACCGTGACGTATATCGATGTATGGGAGAACATGTTTTTCAACTACAATGTTAAGTTTTGTTTTTAGGATAAATTCATCCCCACATTCCCAACTACGGGACCCTTCATTGTGCGTGGTCCGACACGCCCTTGGCCAGTTTCTTTTTCTTTTGTTCCGGGGAGTAAAATCCTCATATATGTCTTCTGCCCTGGAGCGGGCGAAAGGGTCTGTCAGACTCTTACTGACTAAAAACACTCCGGTGTTCCCTTCCGAAACTTGTACCGGGGATCATGAGAACTACGCACGTGTGCGTTTAGCTTGACTTTGTATGAAAATGTTAGCAGGATCATCCACTACGTTCATCGACACGCTACGTACGGAACATGACTGCAAACAAAATGAACCGCGCAGCTAACGTGCGTAACCTTTCCGTGCACATCGGATAGGTTCTACTAATTAATACTGAAAGGGTTGGATCTTAATTCACGATCTCTCAGTTGCCAGTCTAACTTCGTATCTATTGGGCGATTTACGCTTATAAACTTCAATAAAATACACATACACACACGTAACATCACGCCTTGTTTCCCCGAAGGGTGGAGCAGAGGTGTAGAGGGTGAGCCTATTGCCATCAACCGGGCACAAATCCAGACTACTACTGACAAATTCCTGGTGAAGGAACCCAATAACACGATAAAAAAATAAAAAAAATGATGTGTTAAAATTCATCCATAAGTATCATTAAAACCTCAAACAGCCCTAAACATCCATAAACCAACAGAAACATACATAAAACCAACACAATCATACACGAATGGAAAATAATAATTTTCCCCCTTACAACGCCATAATATCCGGCCTATTTGATGCGATACGTTGTTACTTCATGGCTAGTAAAGTAATACCATAACGGGGACCGTAAAACGGTGAGAAGAACAAATATTTGTTGATACGGTGTTTGCTACAGTCTTTGGGTAATAAAACTGTTGTGGATGTAATTGCCTGGATATGGCAACTATTTTTTTGCAAATACTTTAATTAATCACTAGGTCTAGACTTAGGTTTAGACTGGTCATTAGGGTAGTCCATATATATATATTTTAATAATAAAAGCTTTATTTCATAAAAATAGTACTTAGATAGCATTACAGTTATGTGCTATGATAAAACAAAAGTACACACAACTTTGAACATCTGGATGAATATGAAACATATTTTTTCTTTTAAGTGTTCGATACGATTTAGAGGTCACTACCAGTCATCAAAATTAACAAAAAGCATTGTATGGCCGCTTAAATAAAAGTCTCACTAATTGTTTTTGCGTTTATTGATAAATATAATAAATTGATTACAACCAATAACAAGAACAAAAGCATTATTTGTTTTATTGGTGAACGAGTATGAAATAAGTACCCTAATACTAACCCCTCGTTTCTTTAAAAGAAATTATTCAAATACTTACATGTGTTCTTTATAATAATAACAATATTTTTAAAGAGTTTTTATTTAAAATTCAACCCTTAGTAGCAACCCTTAAATTACAATAAAAATAAAAAAAGAACTGAAATAGTTTCGCATGGAATCAAATTATATGATTTTTTTTTTCTTAGGAATAATGGCCATCCACTGGTCGTGTTGCGTTAACAGAACACGTCCAAAATCTAGTCATCTCAACGATAAACAATGTCAAATAATTTACAAAAATCTAGGCTAAATTAGATATATTTTTGATAGATTCAGACTATTGTGATTAGAATGCAAAAGTTCTTAAAAATACGGGAAACATTTCTCTGTTATCGCATTGGATCATTCTAGTAATAAATTCTTTTTTCCGAATATGTCCTTCAACATGGATTTATTCTAGCGCAAAACGCAGTGTTCCTTTTGAGTTAAAAATCCCCAACTAGTCAGAACGGGACTCTGTCTAGATTTTATACAATAGTATTCATAGAGATAGCTACGTATACAATAATAAGCATGAACGACAATCATCAAACTCCTTGGCAAGCGTGATGATTACTTCTTCGACTATCTCTTGTCTTTGTTATCTCATCTTGAGACGATATTGAACTAAGAACTTTAACCATTATTTATACACAATATTCAAAGACACTGTGCCTCGTGGTACCTATGATATGATCTACCATTTTAATAAATTGTTTCTCACACAAAGCCCATACAAAACATGTCATCAAAACTGACTCTCAAACCGCGCTCAACCGCTTCCAGCCAACACACATCCCGAAAACAAAAGCATAGAGGCCGAACATATACCAGTGCAATGCACCAGACAAAGGCCACATTGCCTCCAGTCACTCCCAGGAGAACTGTCGCTTAAGACTGAGGGTTATTTTCTGCTTATACTGCCAGCATTCTTCTGATTATCACCAGGCTTAATGGCCGGGTTAGTCCTTTGTTCCTCTTATGGCTAGACTGGTGACGTGGGAGTCTAGAATATGTGGCTGTTAGGGGCCGTATTTTTAACTCGTATGAGAGTAGTATACTTACAAATTATGTATCAACGAGTATTGTATTCTTCTACTTGTTTTTTTTTCTTTTTTTTCGTAGGATATTATCAAGTAACTTCTCCCGCTCTGGGCGGAACGGGAGGGTGTGTCAGACTCTTACTGACTAAAACCCACCAGTGTTCCTTCTATTGCCTGTGTTGCCAGGGGCCTTGGTAACCCTTTCGGACTTTCCCGCGGTATTCGTCTACTATGCTTCAGTCAAAGCTGTATGGTTTATAACGGACAGCAAAAAATTAACACTATTACTGTTACCTCTGATAAAGTTTGAAAATTACTTTGAAAGCGGGAATAACTATCGACCATAATTCGGTAATCTGCGATTTTTTACCCAAAAGTGGGCGTCGCACGGTGGGCTGAAAATCGGCTTACTTATACTTAGGGATTTTAATTTGCAAGTGCCGGATTTTTTGCCGGATATCGCTTCTATTAGTTATTACTATATTAAAAATGATACCCGAGTTAATTCTGCACAAAAACGAAGGAATTATAATTATTTTACGAAAAATTTGTATGAAGCTACTATGAAAAAGTTAATTATCTCTTTTATATATGATTTTTTGACATATGCCATATAACGATTTTTTTTTTAAATCGTTAATTTATTTTTATTTATTTTTACATATGAAACGGTTCCTTTTAGTGACTAAATTAAGAACATTGTTGATTAAGAAGAATGTTATTGACCCAAATATTAAGAATATATAAAACAAGAAAAATATTTTAAAAAATATCAAAGATAGAAAAAATGAAATCAAATATTAAACATTTTCCTTATCTCTGTCGTTGCCGGACTCCAATTCTGAGTCAGAATCCAGATTGGATATACTCACTTTCCTGAAACTGAATTAAGTCGAGAGTTTCAGCAAAAAAGCTCTGCTTTCTCTTGGCATCTAACTTAGGCTTTTCTGCACTTAGGAAAGGATCCGAAGAAACAACAAGCATATTTATGACATCTTGATAAGAATCTTGCCTGCTTCCTTGCGTCGTTTGAGTTAAAAATCCCCAACTAGTCAGAACGGGACTCTGTCTAGATTTTATACAATAGTATTCATAGAGATAGCTACGTATACAATAATAAGCATGAACGACAATCATCAAACTCCTTGGCAAGCGTGATGATTACTTCTTCGACTATCTCTTGTCTTTGTTATCTCATCTTGAGACGATATTGAACTAAGATCTTTAACCATTATTTATACATAATATTCAAAGACACTGTGCCTCGTGGTACCTATGCTATGAACTACCATTTTAATCAATTTGTTTCTCACACAAAGCCCATACAAAACATGTCATCAAAACTGACTCTCAAACCGCGCTCAACCGCTTCCAGCCAACACACATCCCGAAAACAAAAGCATAGAGGCCGAACATATACCAGTGCAATGCACCAGACAAAGGCCACATTGCCTCCAGTCACTCCCAGGAGAACTGTCGCTTAAGACTGAGGGTTATTTTCTGCTTATACTGCCAGCATTCTTCTGATTATCACCAGGCTTAATGGCCGGGTTAGTCCTTTGTTCCTCTTATGGCTAGACTGGTGACGTGGGAGTCTAGAATATGTGGCTGTTAGGGGCCGTATTTGTAACTCGTATGAGAGTAGTATACTTACAAATTATGTATCAACGAGTATTGTATTCTTCTACTTGTTTTTTTTTCTTTTTTTTCGTAGGATATTATCAAGTAACTTCTCCCGCTCTGGGCGGAACGGGAGGGTGTGTCAGACTCTTACTGACTAAAACCCACCCGTGTTCCTTCTATTGCCTGTGTTGCCAGGGGCCTTGGTAACCCTTTCGGACTTTCCCGCGGTATTCGTCTACTATGCTTCAGTCAAAGCTGTATGGTTTATAACGGACAGCAAAAAATTAACACTAAGAACTGTTACCTCTGATAAAGTTTGAAAATTACTTTGAAACCGGGAATAACTGTCGACCATAATTCGGAAATCTGCGATTTTTTACCCAAAAGTGGGCGTCGCACGGTGGGCTGAAAATCGGCTTACATAGACTTAGGGATTTCAATTTGCAAGTGCCGGATTTTTTGCCGGATATCGCTTCTATTAGTTATTACTATATTAAAAAATGATACCCGAGTTAATTCTGCCCAAAAACGAAGGAATTATAATTTTTTTACGAAAAATTTGTATGAAGCTAGTATGAAAAAGTTAATTATCTCTTTTACATATGATTTTTTGACATATGCCATATAACGGTTATCGCTGCTATTTTTTTTAAATCGTTAAATTATTTTTATTTATTTTTACATATGAAACGGTTCCTTTTAGTAACTAAATTAAGAACATTGTTATTTAGAAGAATGTTATTGACCCAAATATTAAGAATATGTAAAAAAAGAAAAATATTAAAAAAAAATATCAAAAATAGAAAAAATGAAATCAAATATTAAACATTTTCCTTATCTCAGTCGTTGCCGGACTCCAATTCTGAGTCAGAATCCAGATTGGATATACTCACTTTCCTGAAACTGAATTAAGTCGAGAGTTTCAGCAAAAAAGCTCTGCTTTCTCTTGGCATCTAACTTAGGCTTTTGTGCACTTAGGAAAGGATCCGAAGAAACAACAAGCATATTTATGATATCTTGATAAGAATCTTGCCTGCTTCCTTGCGTTGTTTGCGTAAAAAAATGGGAAGCAGCGTTTAGCCACTGCGCAAATATTAAGCCGAAAAAACTAGCTTAGGTACGATTTCTCATGATGAAGAAGAGTTAAGTTTAGTAATTTACAGTGTCAAGCTGATTGAATCTTCCTGATGAGGAAAACCTATCAAGTCTCTAGCTGACTCTTATTCCAAAATGATATAATTTGGCTGAGCTGATAACTTTGAAAAATTGTAGCTTCTCTGACCGTCACGACGACGCCATCCTAACTAATATTATATAAATGTGGGTCTCTCTTGTTTCATCGAAAAGAAATTGCCGAATTATCACTTCCCAAACAATTATCCGAATAATTTCATTTGCCAAATTATTTCTTAGCAAATAATATTTTCACAAATAATTGTAACGCAAACCTAATGTTTGGCAAGTGAACGTTTAAACAATAACTGGTTTACCAACTAGTACTTTTACCAATTTTTATGTATAATATTTCAGTTGGAATTCATTTATTCATTTTACGCAAAATAAAATTTCTACCTTGTCTAACTAGTTCGGTTGCTATCCCTAGAATCCCTTTTTTTCCATATTTTTTTCTATATAATATATTCGTTTCTGGCACTCGCCGGCATCATGTACCTATCACATAATTAATTTTTATCTGTCATTGCTTCATTTTTAATTGTTTTTTACCTATAGTAGTAGTATTAGTATAGTAATTTTATTCTAGGTGCATCATCTTCACATATAATTATATATAATGTACCTATACAAAATTTTGTTAAACATTTTAAAAGGGTAACAGGTAGAGTTTCTTGCCCATTCTTCTTCATACGAAACTACCTTATGGCAACTAGAATTAAATCAATCTTTTTTCGACGTTCAAAAGTGCCCTTTACGTGACTATTTAGGAAATAAATAATTTAACTTTAACTTTGAATGAAATCAGTTTGGTAAGTACAAAAAAAGCTTTAAAAAATAATACAAAAGCATCGAGCTTGTGACCCGTATTTTTAATTATTTATTTATTTAAATTACACGGCATAAGAAACCAATTACATAAATCAAAGTATATATCTATAATATGTACAAAAATAACACATAAACTAATAACAGCAATTAAATACTATTATTCTCACAAAAATGTGGGCACATAACCATTAAATTGGCGAATTTGAACACAAGCTTATTTAGTGTGGTCAGTACGTGCGGTACGGGAGACGCAGCAGCTCACAGGCTGCTGTGCGACACGAAGGCACGCCAAGCAGTCGATGTTTGCCACGGAGATAATTATTCGGTGTGTAGAGTCGAAGCGCATCCGTCGTACCCTTCCACCCTTTGAGCATAACGCCACATGCCCCACCATGCTTGGCCACATGCCCTTCTGGTCTCCAGCATATGATATCCTAGACATCCTAAGACGAACTTGGTAGGATAGAGGTAGGGATAGTAACCATTTCCAGTTCTTCTTTAAAGAAAACGCAGGAATGCTTTTTGCACTTTTTCTAGAAAAAGTGCACAGGTGATAAGACAGGGTAAGCAGGTGTTTGTATCTGCGCCAGTTAAAATATCAATATTCCCTTTGTCACAGATTGGCTATTTATTGTAGTTTATTATGACGAGCTGATTGATGACTCTTGTAATGGAAAACCGTACAATCTAATCACTTTTTCGGTTAAACCTACATCGAAATTTTGGGTTTTTTCCTGAAAACTCGGAAAAATTAATAGCTCCTCTAACCGTCACAACACCATCATGTTTTCTTTTGAGGGTTCCGTAGTCAACAAGGAACCCTTATAGTTTCACCATGTTCGTCTGTCTGTCTGTCTTTCCCCGGCTTAGCTCAGAGACTCTTAGTACTAGAAAGCTGTAATTTGGCATGGCTATACATGTTAATCAAGCCGACAAAGTGGTAAAATAAAATCTAATCTATATCTAATAGTCAACCAACTTACATTTGCAGTTGGAGAATTGACCGTGACGTATATCGATGTATGGGAGAACATGGTTTTCAACTACAATGTTAAGTTTATTTTTGAGACAATTTCATCCCGACTACGGACTTCATTGACAGACATTGTGCATTCGCACTTAGCTGTTTTTTTTAATAATTAGTCTAACACTATGCAAGTCGTCCTAACTGGTTTATCATTCATAAACTATCAACATTAAGTAAACTAACACCAATAGTTAGTATATATGAGTATTTATTTACATAACCAAATTACAAGATGATTATTAACATTAACTAAATTAAATTAAAACTAAGTTAAGCCTAAAAAAGGGCCTCAGTGCATTGTACCGAGGATGCTGGTGGCATTTCCTCGGTGAATTGCAATGCTGATGCGTTGCGCGAGAAAGCCGCCAGCTTTTCGGTCACCAGTTACATCAACTAGACGATTCGCGATTTCCGCAAATAACTTATGCGCACTGGGACCCCACGGACCGAGGATCTCGACGCCAACGGGCACAAAGTTGTACTCTCTGCCAAGACCTCCATATTTAATAACTTTCAGATTTTCGGCATTTTCTGCCGCTGCACCCGCTTTAGAAGTAGTCCGTTGGAGGTGGGACGGTGCCAGTGTGTCTACACAGGTAGCGTCCCACATCCATCCCAAACTCTACGGAACCAAAGACACACCATCAGGTCTTTTGCCATCATCTCTGACAATGCTATTCGGCTCAAGAAGAGCAGGCTCATTGATGCTGGCAAGAGACCGGCGGATTATATCATTATGTGTCGCATGTCTTGAAAAGCGGCCTACTTTTTTTAGACAACAAAGTCCGTGGTGATCCAGTCGGTCCACGTCCGTGCCACAAGGGCATGTGTGTGGAGTACATAATATAGTTATTTACATCGCAGATCAAACCAGTCAGTCAGCATTTCTGTTTATTGAACACAACGACATCTTGCGGTGTAGCTCTGAGGTTGAAAGTTAATACTTTTGCACGAGACATGGTCTATTTTAGGTACTGTCACATTCCGTGGTTTGTTTCCTTGTGGATGGTTTTGTATTAAAGGATTGGAGGAATTTCGCGCCTTGATAAGCACAGTTGTGCGAGTGGCTGTTGTAATGCGGTTTTGATTCCTGTGGAATAATTATGGTTTGTATGGCTTGCACTTACCCTCTTATTTATACGTTGCTTAAAGTTAAAAGACTTTTAAACGTCAAAAATATATGTAAAGAATTAGTGTCTGTTTAAACCACAGAAATAACTTTAATGGTACTACAGGAGCTAAACGCAAATTTCGTAAGTTTTATAAAGTCTAAAAGTATATGATCCAGTGTAGTAAACAAAATCAGATAAATATATGATATTTTTCAGGATATATGCTAGATAGATAGTGTGTTGAAAACATAATACAACTAATTTGATACGATAGAAAAACATCACAAAGATACTTGTAAAAATGTATTTTAACAATAAAAAACCATACTAATATATATGCAATCATTCTGATTTTTTGGCAGATTATTCTACAAGCAACATATTACCATAATAGTGTTTGATTTTTTTATCCAATCAGTAGATTTTATGTAAATAGATAATTGCTTCATATTTTGCAATAAATTACCAGCGTTGTGTCATCGCGCTTCTCTTTCTTTTCTATCCAGTCTGACAGTGATCGCGCTTTTGCTGGTGTCGGCCTTTTAAGCAACTTTTATAAATATGGGGTTAGTTGTACTGCTGGTACACTCTGCAAAAATCTCACCGTGGAAACTTAGGCAAAGTAAGCTCGATGTAAACTGTCATTCCACCTGATGCTGAGAATTGTCACTATTGACAGCTCAATATGTTATGTGCGAGACAGTCTAAGACAGCTATGATGCACAAAAGTGTTTTCTGCATGGCACCAATAATATATGATCACATACCAGATTTAATTAAAATCTTAAATGTTAATTTGTTTAAAAGGCATTAAAAAAAATTCTTTTGAGTAAATCGTACTACAATATCTCGGAGTTCCTATCAGAAAAAATCTGTGGGACCTAAGTGTCGATGTTGTTGCAATTTTAATTGGTACTCATTTTGTTTTAAGTTTTAATATTCCTGTCCTTAGAATATAGAAAGAACCAGAAGCCGCGAACACGCCTAATACCAAAGCGTCAAAAACTACTCTTAAATAGAGTAGTTTGACGCACAGCCGATCAGTTACTCTGTGAACGTCGTATCGCGTAACGTGTTTTACCGGTGTGCAATTTTATTTAATTATGCCGTCTTGTGTCGTTCATACCTGTAAAAATGCAGCGGGGCTAAAAATAAACAGGATAGGATCACATTTCACGTGTAAATAGCGCATTCAAATATCGTCTTATTTAATTACTGAATAAATTGTTCAGTTTGTAATCGTCATAGAGAATGATGCATCCATCTTGTTAGTGTTGTCAGTATAAGAGTTTTGATTTTCCCTTCTTTTTATTACCTACTGAGGGCATTTATTCGTTGTAGTGTTAAATTAATAACAACTTAAAAAAAACCCGACTTGAAAAAGAAAGGTTATCAATGCAACCCGTATGTATAAATGATTTTGTTAGAATTGCATAACATTCATAATAGGTACTATGTTAGACTATTAGGATTTCTAGAGGCGGGTGTATGAAATTATGTATCTATGAAAAGACCTATTGTGACTTTATTATTTATATTATCTTACCAATACTCTCATACGTTTACCCCAAAACGGGTTCATAATGTCCGAGCTAGCAACAATACGCGGGTGGGAAGTGAGGCGGGCGCGGGACGCTTGTCTTGATTTTGGACACAGCGTGCGGCTTGCAATGGCGCCGATTCCCTTGTTCACAAACTAAACTAAATTTAAGTTCTGTGCATCTTTTTCTTTCTATTTCATTAAGAAAAGGACAGAAGATAAATTTTAGTTTAGTCCTGTCAAATTAATCAGCGCCTGTCACTACTCCATACAAGTTTAGACGTGATTAAAAACTTGCCTACTAAAATTACGTCAATTTACGTCAAGCGCTGATTAATTTGACAGGACTAAACTAATATTTATCTTCTGTCCTTTTCTTAATGAAATAGAAAGAAAAAGATGCACTGAACTTAAATTTAGTTTAGTTTGTGAACAAGGGAATCGGCGCCAATGACAGTTGAACGCGGATTCTGGTCCTTTTTATATTCTAAGTTCCTGACATGCCCTATGCAATAATATTTCAAATTAAAATATAATTGGTTAATTGACTTTTGATAAAATAAATTATTTCATTTTCTTATTTTTACGTATTTAAAGTGACATGCTTGTAATGTATCTATTGACATAGTTATCATTGTAGCCAGTGATTTGATGTAATATTATGACATCTTCATCAGCTTCTGTAAATTAGTGTTGATAACAACAATTGTGTTCTGACTGTTTATTATAAAAATTGATTGCATTCAAAAAAAATAAATGTTTGTTAAATGTATGTAATTTTGATTTTAAATTCTTGTATTGTTAAATAGTGTATGCATTAATGGGTAGTTTTTTGAGTTACCATAACCTAACATTAAGACCTACTGCATCACCATGTAAAAATCACTTACTTACTTACTTCAAGTTCACTTCACCTATAAATTCAGTGAGTTTTTTAAAGAATAGGTCAGCAGCTGGCTATGTTTTCATTGAAAAAATATTTTTTGTATTTGTCGTTATATAAGGATTGTGCAGATCGATTAATCTATGAAGGTGAGCGGTACGAACCGTGCTTGCATCGGTCATATCCTAGATTAGCGTGGTCAAACATTGCAGATTTATTTTGCCTAGGAGAGGTATAGATACGATGAACAAAGAGATTTCTTGAAACAGTCGTTCCGGTATGCCCAGGATTTTATTAAAAGTATCCTTTTCTTTCTTTCTTTCTTTACAAAAGTACAGTATTCATGGCGCAAAACCATTCGTGTCAGTCACAGCACCTGTTAATAGTTTCATCACTTTAGCGCTCTCGAAAATATTGTTCATTTTGCCTTTGATTCACATAATGAAGATATCGTATTTTCATAAATTTAAATTTAGATTTTATTTCAAGAATAGCTGAAGACAAGTGTGATTATTAAATTTCTTTAAAGATTTTTACTAAATAATAGGAAAAATACATTACTGACTGGGTTTCTTAAAAAATTCGCTGTTTTAAAACTATTTTTTCTGTGGTATTTGTCTCATCTAAGTTGAAAAAAGTGAGAGTGCAAGTAGATATATATTTTTATGTTCAAAATCACTAGTAGTTTCTTGTAAAACGATGATCAGTCAGTCAGTCTCACCTCATTTTTCAGAAAACTTGTTGAAAGATCACTAATAATCGCATTAGTGATCTTTCATTAATACTTACTTAAATTATTTGAAAAATCCCTTACAGAAAAAAACCCTAAAAATCCTATCCCACAAACAACTTACAAAATTGATCAAAGTCAATCGATTTCGTGACGGCCCCTTAAATTATTTTTACAACGCATTTATTTCCATTCTCACAATTACTTACAGAAAGGCATACCATTTAACTCTATCTAATCTATACTTATGTACATCTTCTACAAGACACATCGGAATCATTAGTCTTGCGGCCATCAAAAGCTCATTTTGTATTTTTTCTAGCTCTGTGTGGCTGTTCGTAAAAACGGTAAAACTAAGTGAGATGAGAATATTGCACTTAGTGCTTATGTACTAATGTCTGGTTTAATGAATCGAGACAGTGGTGAAAGTAATTTGTAGGTAATAACTGGTAAGGTCACTTTAAGATCCGTCCGTGCCTCATGGCACGTTAAACCGTTGGTCTCGGCTGTCTTCTAAACTGTAGTAGAGTCTGTAGTCTGACAATCAGTCTTACCCAAGGTGTCGTATTACATAATTAGCCTATAATGTTCCCACTGCTGGGACACAGGCCTCATCTCGATGAGAAGTAGTGGGCCGTAATCCACTACGCGGGCCCAGTGCGGGTTGGTAGATGTCACATGTCTTCGAATTTTTGGTTCTAGGACATCCCGGTTTCCTCACGATGTTTTCTTTCACCGTTTTGAGAGCAGTAGTTATTAAAATAATTACACAAAATAAAGCGCCTGTCTGGGTTCGAACCTACGACCTTACACCTCGTAAGTCATGGCCGTTACCACTGGGTCACCGCTGCTCGTTGCAGGTACCTATCATATTATTATCCGGTAACTGGGTTGTGGTCAGATAGGTCAGATAGGCAGTCGCTGCATGTAAAATACTGGTATTCTCCATGTAAAGTACTGGAAGCCAATTCTAACATAGATGGGAAAAGGCTGGGCAGATAACGATGATGTACGTGTTTTATTTTCCAAAAACATTCAATCAAGTCTCTAATAACAAAGATTAGACAATTTTTTCTGATTGTTGTATGTGAACAATATCTATTGATAAGTTCAATTACATCTGGATTTGTGTGCGGTTGATGGCAATAGGCTCGCCCCCTTACCATACGACTTGAACATAATTGGCGAAATGTAGGTGTACTATAGGTACCTCTGCTTAACCCTTCAGAGAATATAGGTGTGATGTTATATAAATAAAACAGGATTATAATAAAATCAAAAGTTTTATTGTGATAGCATCATTATCCATTTAAAAATAATGAGAAATAATATTCGCATGCAAAGAACAAAAACACTGTATCATGCAATATTTTTATACATTTTGTATCTTTTTTCTAACAACAAAAAAAAGTTATTTTGCCATTATTATGCCCATACATTGAGGTGCTAATTTTTCTCGTAAAGCTTGTCCCGTAACTTATATTAATTTAATTTATACTTTTTTATATTTACATTTTAATTGAGAGTAAAAATTAAAAGTGGCACTCGAAATATAAAATTATTTTATAACTATAGATTTATAGGTCGTCACACATTGTTCGGAATCTTAACTATTTTACGGAACTATTAAGATGCGATCCTAATTTCTTTTCACTATACAATTATCACAGAAAATATGATTTTCCTACATCATTGACCATTTTAGCTAAATATTTAATCTATCTAAGTAAGTTTTCTGTCATAATAAGTTTGAAAATAACTAAGCGACAGCAACAAGTGTTAAAAATTATTTCGTTTCGATTCAGCACAAATGTCGCTATAACTACATCAATTTTTTAAATAAAATTTATAAAATATTTTACTTTCAGTCTGTATAGTTTATATAACAAGTGATTTATACTAAACTGGAAATAAATGGAATTATAAAAAAAATCGATACTTAATCGATTCATTTATTGAGCAATCGTAACGAGCTAAGTATTCGGAAATGATAAATTAAAAAAATTGTAAAGTAAATAAAATTCACACATACAATGCGGATATAATTCTATATACAGATTGTAACAAAAATATTTTAATTACAAAAATTAGAAAAGTTATTTTTTCATGCATTGTATTTACAAAAATATATTTAATTTTATACAAAACACAAAGCAAAGTGTTGTCAATTATATAGTTTTACAGTTTATTTTCGATGAGTTAATAAAGAATGCTTTGACGCAAAATAATTAACACAGACAAAGTCGATATAATTCGTAATTTTCGAAATCCAATAAATTATATTCAAGTCATTATAATTCGAAGTACTTGACTGGATGCGAAAGAGAAGAACTTTTAAAATGTAATTACGATTCTACAAACACTAAGTTAAAAGATAACTTAGATTTGATACCGATATAAGAAAATCCAAGCAGTGCGTAATTGCCTTCTTTTTCGTAACATACATCATTATTCTTTTTTTTTTTGCAAAAAAAATACCCTTCTCTTTTTCTCCAACCAAGTAATAAATTCTTCGATAATTTTTATTAACAAATTATAAAAGTCTTCAGACTTATCCTATCGTATAATACACCTCAGTCATTTAACATTTAGGAACATAGTATGTTACACATACGGCATAATCAACCCGTATTCGAAATAAATGTCCATTTTTTACACTATCCTTAAGCAGCGGATTCACGATCAAATTTAGATGACGTAAAACCTTTAGTAAGTCATTGCAAAGTACCTTCTATCTCATTGTTAAAAACTATAAATAAGAAAAATTGCCGTGTGTTTGACAAAAATCTAGCCAATCAATCTAATTTATGCCTTACTTTACCGAGATAAGACTTACATTGCAATGACTTACTAATGGTTTTCCGTCGATCATCACGCCTTCACTAGACGTGGGTGCCTTGGGAGGGCTGGCCGCCATTACCTGTGAAAAATGAAGACAATTAGCTTAAGTGATATTCAGAAAAAACCGTTCAACTTAAAGCAGAGGGGTCATTTATTATTTTTAATACAGAATACAAATTGGACGAGATATTTTATGTAACTAGCCTTTTCCGGCACGGTGCTAAGTAAAAATTCGTTTTAATAAAAGACGTGACACGCTCTTTTAATAATAATGTTCAGAAAATCGTGCGATGGCATTGTTGGTTACTTATTGGTTTTACAAGTTTTGTAAGTTCTTGTTTTTTTTCGTGTATGTGTTTTTTGTAATACTTAATAATAATATTATAACTTACTTAGATGACTCTCTAAAGTTAGTTATGTTCACAAAAAACTCATTTAACAATGCTTGAATTAATCAGCTGTTTACAAAAAAAAATGCAACAAAAAAACAGTCTGAATCAGCCATTGACGAAGGTAGAGTAAAGGTTTCTCCTGAACTCAAGATAAACAAAAAAATAATAGATCCCTCTTATTATAAAAAAAATATATATTGTATTATATTTTCCTAATACAGGTAGCTCTGCTACCTAGCTAGGAGAACAGTCGTTCACCCCTACAGATATTTGTTAGTTACTAGCGGTACTACGCTTACATAATTACTAAACTCCGATATGTACGTACTACAAATACCTTATTATGTAATAAATAAATATTATTACCTATATTATTATATTATTATTATTATTATTTCCTGTCGTAATACATCAAAATAACAAATTCCCAGAAACATCTATACTTATGATAAAATAGTAACGAAATTAAAACTGTACATTGAATATTTTTGAAAATAAAAAATGTTTGCTAAAAAGTGAGGCAACGAGTCTGATGCCAAAAATATAGTCATTAGATTGTTTGTCCGTTTGACGGTCCGGATTTATGTTCCGGATTGGCACAAAAACGGCTGAACGGATTTGGATGAAATTTGGCATACAGATAGTTTATAACCTGAGTATTTTAAATCTACCGGGATTACGGGTACGTTTTAGATACGGATAACGATATTTACCGATACCCACGTGGGTGAAACTGCGGGCAAAAGCTAATAAACATTTCCGAGCTTCAGAGCTCGACCCCTCAATACAAAAACCCAGTACCTCAAGTTACAAGTAGCAAGTTAAGTTAACTTAATAAATAATTCAAGTCCCCCAGTTTGAATGCATTAGATTTATGCGACTTTGCAAACACATTGTGGCTAAGATCGATCGTAATTCAAGTTCTAAACACAAACAATTGAGTTAAATTAAGCTCGCGATGGCCCAACTTGGTAATATAACTTTGCAGACAGCCTAGGTATTGTTTAGTGTTTATTTATTTACTTGCTACTGACCGCGGCTTTGCCCGCGTGGCATTTTCTAAAATAAAAGTAGCTTAAGTTACTACTTATAACATCTATCTGACAGTGCAAGTCAGGTTTTTTGTTTTTTTTAATAATTTATTTTATTGCAAGCTTTTTAGTTTTATAATTACTCAAATAATAATATAAAAAAATAATATAATAATAATATATACGTATTTGATAATTACTCATTACTGGCTTTTATTTGCAATATACGGGTATTTTACTATATACGAGAAAAAATCTATAAATAGATTATTGAGATAGTTAAGGCAAAAAGGAGTCGGAAAATGTTACTTTTAGTTCATAAAATAACAAAATAAATTTTAAAATTCAATTCAACGTTTTCAGTTTTTCTAATCTGTTAATAACACCATGAAATAGTAGCCGCCATGTTATTACGTCATACGGCTATGTTAACAAAAACGTGTCAATTATCATACAAAGATCAGCGCATTTGTTTTCATAGCCCAGTGACGTCATAACCACAAAGCAACGGCGTCCACTGCGTCCAGCGCTTTCGTCAACCTAAGCGCGAAATTTGAAAAATTTAAATTTTAAATGCTTTTTATGGCACTTATCGATTGAATAAAAATTTTGTGATTTTTTTTTTGGGCATATTAGCTCTATACAATTTAATTGAGACACTTTACCTTCCCCTCCTTTTTTATATTTGCAGATGCAAGAAAATATTATATATGAAAATCCATCAAGCCGTTTAGGCTACAGAGCGTGCCAAAGAAATAGACATACATACATACATACATACATACATACATACATACATACATACATACATACGAAAAACATTATCCTCCTGGGGCAGTCGGGTAGAAAGCTGTTATTTTGTCATTAGAAACAGACACTTCAATTGTATTTATTTGTATAGTTACAGATCCATTTTGTTGCATGATTTCGTTGCGAGTCTATCATAATTTAACATCGTTTGTTTTTTTTTTAGTTTTCTAAAACTTTTCTAATCTCCAGAAAGTAATAATAATAATAGAAACCGATGTTGTAGATGCTAAGACTTCACGTTCCGATTCACGTATAACGCCAATAGAATACACTGTCACGTGAGCGCGGGTACAGCTAGTAATTATAATAAGTGTCTAAAGAGTTACAAAAGAAGAAATCTATAGGCCATTCAAAGCGTCATTCATTAGCAAGTCGTGCGTGAATTGCAGGTAAACTGTATGGTATTTGAGTGAGACTGATTAAATCGACTTTAGCAGTCTCAGGCGGGTAAGCCGCCACTGTAGTCTAGAGGTAAGACCACCTGTCTCAGACCCACAGGTCTCGGGTTCGATTCCCAACGGAGGCAAAATTTTCTGCTCGGTTTGGTTGGTGGTAGGGCTTGTTCCAAGTCCGCCTGGCTAGCTACCACCATCTTATCTAAGTCTGTTGCCAATACAACAATGTTAACAGCATTTGTTGTTTCGACAGTTAGAGGTAAGATAAACAGTTCCTTTGTGGTTGAGGATTTCGGGTGTAGCTCGCTTTCAACTTCGGCCTTATCATCGCTTACCATCAGGTGAGCGAAAGACAAAAAATAAAAAAATACGGTTCATTCGGTTTGACAGATTCTGTATACCGCAGAAGTAACATGACCAACATAAACCATACAATTATAAATATCGTTGGTGATATTCTGAAACCGCGGAACTAACAGTGTTTAAAACCGCGTGTTTACAAAAGTAGCAAAATCGAGATTTCGGATTTTCTAATTCATTAATACATATTTTACATAACTAATGCCTACAATATTAAGAGGAATTTGACAATTTTAAAGTTTAAACAATAGAAATTCAAGTGGTTTAGTAAATATTACTAACCACTTGAAAAATTCACTGCACCTACCTTACGCGGTTTTAAACACTGTTAGTTCCGCGGTTTCAGAATATCACCGACGATATGTATATTTAAAGTCAATTTCAAACTAGAAACCTTATTAAATGTACCTTGCAAAGGTAAAAAAAATACAACAGAAAAACTTAACCTCCGCACATTGTACTGCTTGGTGAATGTCTTACCAACTCATAAACAACAGAGAAATATTAAGATAAAATATAATAAGATAATGATTTATTTTGTCACCACAATATATCATCTGCCTAGCCTTTTACCAAGTATGTTAGAGTCGGCTTCCAGTATTACCGGATACAGCTGAATACCAGTATTTTACATGGAGCGACTGCCTATCTGACTTCCACAACCCAGTTACTGGGTAACACGATACCCCTTGGTAAGACTGGTTTTCATACTTTCGAGCTTCTGACGACCTGTAACGACGGTCAAAGATCTACAAATGACAGCCGGGACCAATGACTTAAGGCGCTGACAAGACCCAATTGACCAAAATAGGCTTCTCTTAAGAAAGAAAATTGCCAAATCTGTATAGTTTGTGGTAGCGGAAAAAATATATGTTAATTTTGAACATATTTCCCAGAACTTGGTTGTCACCAAAACACGTTTTGAAAAAAAAATCTCGATACAAACTAACGTTAAACTAACCTCTTACCTTGAGTTCTAATCCAAAATATCTGTATTAAATATCAACATAAATTACGTATTTAATTAATAACAAGTACGTCTTATTCTAATGCAGAACTTGGTTGTTTTTTATTTTCGATTACTCAACTCAATTCTGAGTAAATAGATAATTACTTCATATTTTGCAATAAATTACAAGCGTTTTGTCGTCGCGCTTCTCTTTCTTTTCTATGCAATCTGACAGTGACCGCGGTTTAGGTGTTGTCAGCGTCTTAACGTGCTTCCCGAGGCACGAAGGGGTCTTGGTATGTAAAGATGGTCATCCATCCACGGACCAACCGCGGCAAGCGTAGTTTAACCTGATCGATCGACCCGTGCGGCTGTTATTACTTAGCCACAAGCTCCTTACATTTTTAAATGATCAAGAATATATAACAGTTGTAATTATACTGTGGGAGACTGGTGCCTAAGCTAGGCGTAAGGCGTGTATTTCAGAACACCAGATCTCCACCCCCTCGGAAGCAGTTACATTTATTTAGGATTATGCACTCGTAGACAAATGCGGTAAGTTATATAAAATCATAAAAAAGATAACACTATAGATTATTACTTATTCTAGGGTCAGTATATGTGTGTGTGTGTATGTGTGTGAGCGTGCTGTGTTTGGGTGTGTGCGTGAAAGGCAAAATAATGTCTCAAAATCTATGAAATAACAACTAAAATAATGTGGAATGATTACAAACAATAGTAGAATAGCTTTTGTTATTGAACTAAAACTTAAAAGGTAAAGCATTCTCTATAAGGAACACCGCTTACCCGTTACACCCTGATGTCTATTTACCTGTTGGTAAAACGACTGAGTTTCTGACAGCCGAGTAAGGGGGTGGCGCAGGAGTCGATGCTGGCTTGGCTGTGTGTACTTGATTGCTGTAACCTGCATGGAGAAAAAAGTGTTCAAGTTAGTGCGAAGCCTCATTAGCGCGTTGCATTGCGTTACGTCGTCGCAGCATCAACGCTGCGTCGTTTTACATATATTTTTTAATGACATGCCATATTATGCGTTGCATCGTCGCACGCGAGATTTTAACGGATCGACGGACGAGAGACGAAGCGGGGGAGGGAGATGCGCTGCGCTGTCAGAGCTCCGCGGCTCCGGTGCGATGATGGACAGTGTTCCACAGCTAGCGGGGGAAACTAGAGGTGTGTACGCGACATTTTTCACTTCAGCATGAGTGTGGAGGATATCGATATAGATTTTCTCATCTCCTTGGTGCAAGTAAGACATGCGATCGCCTTCGCCCTCTTCGTCGACATCGTGCGTCGCCCTCTTGCGTTGACGCGTCATCGCGTCGTCGCGTCGTCGCAACGCAGGTGTGGCATACAATGCATTGATCCGTTGCGACGATGCAACGCAACGCTCTAATGAGCCCTCAGCCTTACGTAAATTAAGACTGCGTGGTTACGAGGAAGGTACTAGGCCAATGGTTCAGGCGTCAGACTGGCAAGCGATAGGTCGTGAGTTCGAACCCAATCTGTTGTATTAGTAACGTGAATCATTACAAGCATAATATGTAGTATCTACCAATATTGGTAATGTATGTTGGGGTAAGTTCGGTGCTAGAAATAAAATGCCCAGAATTTGATTTGTACGGTCCAAACCGTACAAATCAAATTCTATTTTATTTTATTTTACCTCGACCGTAGGAGTAGAATAAAAAAGCACAGAACACAATGTTGTCAGCATTATTTTTTTTTTACAATGAAAAACAACGGAGTTCCAAAAAAAAAATTACAAAGTGAAAAATAACTGTAATTTCGAAAATCAGTGTTAATTTACAACACGTTTTGGAAAAAAAATCTAGATTTAAACTAACGTTAAACTAACCCCTTACCTTGAGTTAGACCAAAATATCTGTATTAAATACAACATACGTTACGTATTTAATTAATAACAAGAACTTCTTATTTGAATGCAGAACTTGGTTGTTTTTATTTTCGATTACTCAACTCAATTTTGAGTAAATAGATAATTGCTTCATATTTTGCAATAAATTACAAGCGTTGTGTCATCGCGCTTCTCTTTCTTTTCTTTGCAATCTGACAGTGACCGCGGTTTAGGTGGTGTCAGCGTCTTAAATTAATCTCTATTACACTGTTTGGTATGCTGACAATTTAAGAAGCTTAAGTCGGTGCAGTAGCTTAGCACGACACTGTGATAAAGTGGTGTAAAACCGTGTTACTTCGATATTTACAGGAAACAAATACTTTTATAAGATAACGTCAAATACTGATAAAAAATAATAGTAGATTATACAACAAGTGAAAAGAAAGGGAATTTAATTCGAGGGATACAAGGACCGAGACGATTTTTTTTCATGAGTACTCGTATATTTATTATATATATTTATTTATACATATATTTATTATATATTAATATTTATATGTATTTGTCACATTTATTGGTAATAAGAGAACAAAGGATTAAATAAAAACATTAAAATTAATTGGCTCTATGGAATAAGCTCCATTTAGCCAGCCAGTAGGTAGTTTCAGCACGTTTTATTTATTTTTGTACATAATTTGTGGGCGTTCCAAATTCAAAATGTATTCACTCAGTGACTAAAAGAGAGTTTTATTCACTGTTATCGATGAATCAAATGCCCTTTTTCAAGTGGCAATGGTTAAAAGTATTTAACTGTGAGTTAAATAATCAATTGAACTTACCAATATTACTATTCCTCAAGTACGGGTTTCCGTAGGTGGCTGAGTATCGTAGATCCACATTCGGCTGTGGTTTGACGTTAGGCTGGGCGTATATCGGTGTCGGAGACGCTGTTGAAATTATAATGTTTTTTTTTTATTTCTGGAGACGTACAAATTACAATTTAGGGATAAATAAGAGCGCCGAAAACAAGAGTTGTCTTAAAGCAGCAATAAATATAATCCTTTGCCCTGAGCCCTTTTTGCATAGAGCCTAACAGAATTTTAAGGGTTGGCAAATACCATAGCATAATCAGCCTATAATGTTGCCACTGCTGGAACACAGGCCTCCTCTCGGTGAGAGGGAGTGAGCCGTAATCCACCACGCAGGCCCAGTGCGGTTTGGTAGATTCCACATTTCTTCGAATTTGTGGTTCTATAATAATTATTGCCAATTATTGGCAAATAATGGCAAATAATTATTGATCTCTAAAAATATTCGGTATTTTTAGAGTTGTCGTTGCACTTGTCCTAGGATGATTGGCGGTTCTTCAGTCTTTTACAAGTAGTAATCACTAATCTTCCAGTACTCTTACGTCTAACGTCTTAACGACTAACGTCGATCAAGATATGGATGCGATGTCGATCGTCCAATTGTAATAGCACCTTACAAACTGAATAAAACCTACTGAATTAACTGAATATTATGTTAAAACAACTATCCAGCTGCAACTATTTAATATACAGTATAATTTCTAACAAAACTAAAGTTATCTGTTTCTACTTTGAACTTGCACTTACCGTCACCGACGGGAAGGCCCAAATTATTAATTGCGTCCGTCTCATCTGGCGACTTGGTCGTTCGTTGTAAAGTATTGTTTTGAGATCCATTGCCGGTTGACAGTGGAAGTGTTGACGCAGTGTCGATACTGCGCGTCAATGAACCTTGCAAGGACCTGTGGATTGGAATTATCGTTTATTTCTGAAGTGAAGTGCTAGGAAGGTCTGTTGTCGAGTAATAGCATAGGATTCAGATCGGAATTAGTATTTAGAATTGGAGCTTATTTTGAATGTGGTTCAGGAATTGTGTTTTGTAAGTGATTTTGTAACTGTAATAGAAATGTTTATTGTGTTTTACAGATATTTCGACATAACTTTTTTTGTTGAGATTATGTTGGCCAAGATTAAAAGGAGAGAAGAGAGGAGGTGGCGAGATGACAAAGTCAAAGTCAAATTATTTATTTCAAATAGGCACATAAAAGGCACTTTTGAACGTCAAAATTAACAAAAAAAAAATTGAATTGATTCTAGTTGCCCCTTACAAAAGGTAGATTCGTATGGAGAAGAATGGGCAAGAAACTCCACCGTTACTCTTTTAAAATGTTTTACAAAATTTTGTATATGTAAGTACATTTTAAAATTATATGTGAAGACGATGCACCTAGAATAAAATTACTATACCAAAATAGGTAAAAAAAAAACAAGGATACGTGGAAGAAATTGGGGAAAGCCAGTGCCCAGAAGTGGGCCAGTGTAGGCTAATTTAAAGTTAAACCGGGCAAGTGCATGTCGGACCACGCACAATGAAGGGTCCCGTAGTTGAGATGAATTTATCCCAAAACCAAAGTTAACATTGTAGTTGAAAAACATGTTCTCCAATACATCGATATACGTCACGGTCTATTGACCGTGACGTATATCGATGTATTGGAGATATATAGTATACAGTAAAATACCCTATTGGGTATTTTACTATATACGAGGAAAAATCTATAAATTGATTAGAGAGAGATTTTTGAGATAGTTAAGGCAAAAAGGAGTCGGAAAATGTTACTTTTAGTTCATAAAATAACAAAATAAATTTTAAAATTCAATTCAACGTTTTCAGTTTTTCTAATCTATTAAAAAACACCATGAAATAGTAGCCCCCATGTTATTACGTCATACCGCTAAGAAAACTAAAACGTGTCAACTGATAGTTAGATAATAGATCAGTGCATTTGTTTACTAGCCAAGTGACGTCATGGCAATAGAGCAACATGGCGTCCACTGCATCCAGCGTTTTCGTCAAACTACGCGCGAAATTTGAAAATGTAAAATTTAAATGCATTTTTATGGCACTTATCGATTGAATAAAAAAAATTGTGATTTTTTTGGGGCATATTAGCACTATAGAATTTAATTAAGACACTTTTCAAAAATGTTTGTAAGACCCTATTTTCCAACTGCAAATGTAAGTTCGTCGACTATTACTCGTTACTTAGCTGCGATAGTTCTCCTTTTAACTTCGTTATATTATGCTACTGCCATGAATTTATTCACATATCCAAAAACAACTGTATAGCTGACAGGGGTGTGCTCATTTTTGTTAGAGTCAAGTCACTTGACTCACACGCTAGCAACAAAAGTTAGCACTTTAAAGCTAAATATTACGCAAACGGATCCCTGAATCGAAAAATGGTTTTCACAGACCCGCAATATTTTTGAACGGCCTATCCAACGATACCACACCATGGGATAGACGATAAAAAAAATCCACTTTACGTGCAAGGGACCCTACAAATTTCTTTTCCAAGATTTTATTTTACCACAGTCGGCGTGATTATTATACCAAATTACAGTTTTCTAATACTAAGAGTCCCTGAGCTAAGCCGCGGACAGACAGACAAATGACAGATGGACATGGCGAAAGTACAAGGGCTCCTGGTTGACTACTGAACTCTAAAAAATTGGCGAAAATTGACAGCCAGTAATGGCTTGACTTTTTAGCAGTTAGTCAACAATACTATCTTTTGAGTTGGTGACCAAATCCGAAAAATATTTGTGTACACAAAAGTATTTTTTATATATATAACAAATGTTTAGAACAGACAATAAATATATTGTAGCAAAATATTGATATTAAACTCATTCGCTACACAGACACATCTTGACAACGACGCGACTAGAATAGGATTTTATTATATCCTCACATAAAAAATACAATTTGAACATCGCACAAAAACTATCTGAACGAAAAATCAAAAGAAAACCTTATTTTTCATGAGGAATAAGGGCTGTCACAAGAGCGTCAGATAAACTATGAATATGAAAGATCGCTTTTAACGTAATCCTCTAATAAATGAATCGTTGGCTTTACCTACATCAATTTTACAGACAAAATAATTTTATCATTTAACTTACTGTCATCCAATGAAATAGGCATTATATTTATTATATCCACGGTGTAAGGTCGACGCACAAACTGTTGCTGTGAATTCATCACATGATTCTAGACCTATTTTATACTGAATTCATGGTATCACTGCGCGTCGATGTCCCTAACACCCTGTATTTCATTTGTTTGAGGGCTGGCTCGATCTTTGGCCAAAGAATTAGAGTTGATATTCAACGTGGCAATGCTGCCGACACAGTCCGTGGAATTGCCAAACTTAAGTGGCAGTGGGCAGGGGACATAGCTCGCAGAACTTATGGCTGTTGGGGCCGAAGTGTGTACCGGAAGACGTAGCGTTGGAAGGCCTCCCACAAGGTGGACCGATGACCTTGTGAAGGGCACAGGAATCCGCTTGCACAGAACAGGTCGATGTAGCGGTGCTTGGGGAGACCTATGTCTAGCAGTGGACGTCTTTCGGCTGAAATTATTGATTAGGCTGAATGCTGCCAGTCTTCTAGGCACGTTTTCGGATGACAGAAATGAGTACTTTGGTGCCTAAGTGTCCTTTTTTTTTTTCATTTGGTACCTACCTTAGTGTAAACAGTTAGTTTATAATTATAATGTATAAATATATATAAATGTACAGTTTATATAATGTATAAACAAATTTTCTTTTTTCTTTTATTTCAGGTAACATAACATAAATACCTTAAAGACAGACAACTATTTTTTTTACTGACTCGAAAAAAATACGAGATAATTATGTAATTTGTTAACATACACGTATTAGCGATTTTTTTTAAAGGTATTGCAAAGGTATCTACGTCTTGCTTGTACACCAAACTGTTTTATCGGCTGTACCTTCGCAATCAGTCAACAAATATAAAAAAAACCAGCTAAGTGCGAGTTGGACTCGCGCACGAAGGTGTTCCTACCATGATCTATAAAAACGTAAAAAATCATGTCTGTTGTATGGGAGCCCCCTTAAATATTAATTCTGTTTTTTAGTATTTGTTGTTATAGCGGCAATAGAAATACATCATCTGTGAAAATTTCAACTGTCTAACTATCACGGTTCATGAGACACAGCCTGGTGACAGACGGACAGACGGACAGCGGAGTCTTAGTAACAGGGTCCCGTTTTACCCTAAAAAGAACAAAGGTACCTAATGAACCAATTATAAAAATCAAAAGCGATGTATAAGGCGTTACGTGGGTAACGACCCTAAATCCTCTCTTTACTCCTACAATAAAGAAAATAAAAGTTAAATAATCATGTACTTACCTACTGGGAGGCTCGAGGGGGGGCGACTGTACCCGGAGGTGGGACGGGGGTGCGTATCCCTGCGGGTAGTCGTACACGTAGCCCGCAGGACTCTGCCATGAAACATGTAATACCACCTTTATTTTACCGCAGTAGGTTATATTGCAGGATATGTTCAGAAAAACAATTTAAGTCTTGCAGTACCTACAAGCTGTAATTAAAATAACTGAAAAGACGTGATTGACCACCACGAAACTGTTTAAAAGTTTTTATTGTTATTTTCAACATGTTTGTGTCATTCGACTTGGGTACCTACTTCATACTGCCGAGTCATAAAAACATTTCTTTGAGTTTTTAAATAATAAATGACAAATTAATATTTTATCTGGTTTCATTAAATTAACGAAAGAAAACACGGAAGGGATATAAATTAAAGCAAATGTAATAAAATAACGACTATAATCTGAGACGTTTTATTAGTGTGCGTGTGGCTGTTGGACCTGATTATCTTATTCTTAGAAAAAAAAAATACTTTATGCACTAGAGCTTAAAAAGCGACTTTATGTCGCCTACGCATAACATAAAGACGAACTTTTAGAGCATGAGAAGTTAAAAGCAGTTATAGGTGCCGATTTCCTGGTTCACAAACTAAACTAAATTCAAGTTCAGTGCAACTTTTTCTTTCTATATCATTAAGAAAAGGACAGAAGATAAATTTTACTTTAGTCCTGTCAAATTAATCAGCGTCTGTCACTACTCCATACAAGTTTAGACGTGATTAAAAACTTACCTACCAAAATTACGTCAAGCGCTGATTAATTTGACAGGACTTAACTAAAATTATCTTCTGTCCTTTTCTTAATGAAATCGAAAGAAAAAGATGCACTGAACTTAAATTTAGTTTAGTTTGTGAACAAGGGAATCGGCACCATTCTCAACTCATACATCCAGTAACAACGGTAGTGTTGTTACTGGATGTATGAGTTGAAAATGGTGGTCGCCGACCCCAAAAAAATCATCAAATCTTTAGAATTTTTATTTTTCCGTTTTAAGATATATAAACTCATCACGTCTGCGGAGTTTTGCTAGTTAATTTAATTTGACCCTGTTTATAAATACTAAATGCGCCCCGCGGTTTCACCCGCATAAGTTTTGAACCCGTGGGTATAACGGGATAAAAAGTATCCTACGTGTTATTCCTGGTTATAAACTATCTGTGTGCCAAATTTCATCCAAATCCGTTCGGTACTTTTTGCGTAAAAGAGTAACAAACATCCATCCATCCATCCATCCTTACAAACTTTCGCATTTATAATATTAGTAGGAAATAGTAGGATTCAATCTATTGGATAAAGTGGAATTTCTGCACCTATTTTGTTGCGTTTACATACAAAAGGTATTATTTCAGATAACTTGTGACTGTCAAATGGTTTCTTTTTCGCTTTTGTAGTTAGATCTGAATTGGAGCTTGTGAAAATAAGTTTTTCCTTTGAAGTAACATTAGCTGAGGTTTTCTTTGTAAATAATGGAAAAATGAAAACAATATGGCGTATAAAGTGCTTGTTTGGGTGCCAATTTTCGATGTTGAACTATGTACATATTAAATTCGCTTTGAAACTAATACAGCCTTTTTTTGTATACTAAATTGTATTTTTCAAGTCTTTTAGGGGCAAAATCTAAATTGGAAAGTCATGCTCTTTTACTAAATAAGACATGGCACGCACTAGGCGACTTGCGACTGTGACAGCTCGGCGACTAGACACAATGACAGGCTGCGGCCGACAATTTTGATATATTTTGTTCAAAGCTCCGCACACTTGGCGCCGAGTTGCAGAGTCGTGACACGCTCTCGCTACTTGTCGCAGCGTCTAGGCGCATGTTTGTTGTAGAGTTGTCGAAATCGCATGTCGCATAGTGTACGCTCCAGTTTTCACTTTGTTTGTGTCAAAATAAAAGTGTCATACGAAAATATATTTTCTAAACAAAAACAAATGTTATCTTTAAGATTATGAATACAAATTGCATAGGCGAAATCTTGCTTCGCTGTCTTGTTTTGTAGCGGGCTTATACAACCTTAGTTTTTGTTTATCCTAAAAATATGTGCGCCTTAATACTGTAAAAACAAAATAAAAACATAACATGACGCCTGGTTTCCCCGAAGGTTTAGGCAAAGGTGTACCTATAGTACTCGTATACCCACATTTCCCCAGTTATGTTTCAGTTCCCAATAATATTACTTTAAGTTTAAGAAGGTCATTCACAGAAAATAATGATTTTATTATAAGAATAACGCTGTTTTAAAACGATTGATAGGCAAGACCCTATATGTATTCGGTCATTTATTATATGTATATCCTTTTAAGCATTCGGAAGCTTTTGTGATATAGGTGGCGTGTCATTGGAGGAATAATCAGTCTATCGGGATATTATCTCGTGTTAAACGTAACAGTATCCCCAAGAGTTTGTGAGGGCATGGGCAGCTGTCATCTCCTTCTGCGAAGCAGTAATGCTCGCGAAGGAGGAGGCGGGATTTCCGGCCACCGTAGGCGCGGGCTTGCGGACGGTGAGCGATGAGTAGCTCACCATCCGGTAAGGACCAGGCCCGGGTCGGCGGCGCGTTGTATTACACGCGCGCCTCAAAGAGATGTCGTCAGCACAAGTGTAGGGGCCCACTATAGCCGATGTCTGCCGGGGTCACGGGAAGGTACAAAAGGGTTACCGAGGCCCCTGGCAACACAAGCTACAGAAGGGACACGGGTGGGTTTTAGTCAGTAAGAGTCTGACACATCCTCCCGCTCCGCCCAGAGCGGGAGAAGTTATTTGATAATTACCAACCCAAAAAAAAAAAATCCCCAAGAGATTGAAATAATTAGGAGTGTATTTTAACAAATGTACAGCATTCAAATAACATAATGCGTTCCGGGAATTGATGGGGCTGTTCCGCTTCTGTAGCGCATCAGGGATGTTTGCTGATGCTCGTGGCGATTGCTTTTACGCTACGATGCGAAAAAGATGCGCCTCCCTGGTGCGCCGGGTGCGGGCCAGCCCCAACATTATACTCCATCTGCAGTGTACCGCGAGCAGACTGGACTGCTTGTGTGTGAATCGCTGCTGCAAGCTTTCGACTTCAGTGTTGAGCTTGTAGCAGGGATTCTCATAACTATGGGGCAGTTAGGTTAAGTGGGTAGATTAAGTCTACTAATATAGTTGCTAAGAAATATTGTTTCTAACTTATTGAGTCCATTGTTACATGTTAATTAAATATAAATAAAATAAAATGGGATGTATTTAATACCACTATAAGTTTGATGAAAAAAGCTATATACAATCTATCAATACAATCTAGAATTTAAAATAAACATTTAGTATTGTTTGGCAGGAGGAAGTTGGTGGGAGGGAGGAGGTTGCTCCCTTTCCCCTGGCACCTCTCCCATGAACAGGTAACGCACCGTTCTTGAGAAAAACAAATACAATACAATACAATACAAAAAAGTTTATTTTCTCTCTCACATAGAAATATTCAAGGTATAATATACATAATTCAAAGAGTACATAAGCGAATTATAATCTATGTGGGAGACTGGTTTCTGTACTAGGAGACCTGTATGACAGATTACCAGCCTCTCCAGACTCCGGAAGTGGGTAACAGGTTCTAGGTGTACATCATTCCAGGTAAGTGATATTTAAATACGTAAAACTGGGTGAAGTTTGACTGTTGTGAGGATTAAGTAAATGAGGGTGTGAGAATCGGGTGTGTGAATGTGTATATGAGGGTGTGTGTGTTTTGTGGGTGTATATGTGTGTGTGTGGGGTGGGTATATGTGGGTGTATGTGTGGGTGTGGGTGTATGAGTGTGTGTGTGAGGTGGGTATATGTGGGTGTATGTGTGGGTGTGGGTGTATGTGTGGGTGTGGGTGTATGAGTGTATGTGGATGTGAATGAGTGTGTGGGTGTTGTCAAGTCATACGTAGTAAGACTAGGATGGGACTTTAAGCAAATTTTCTGTTTCATCGTAACTGAGGGACTTTAACCAAGTGGTTAAAGTCCTTTTACATTTGACTCGTGTAAGTGGGTAAATTGCAAGCTTCTTATTTATTTTATTGTAAAGATATCCACCTAAAAATTTAAAAAATTTGCTAGAGAAAGCAGTGTTTCGCTTGGTTAGCGTTTGGCAAACCCTGTGTTTGACTCTCTTGTTATTGTTCAACAAAGGGTCATACCCTATTAGTGAGTGTTGTTTTAGAACTGTGCACAATATAAACAGTTGGCGTACTGTCAACACATCAGAGAGCAAGTAGAGATCCTTAGTAGGAAAGAAAAAAGGTAGTGACAAGCTTACTTTTAAGACCGCTCTTTGGGCTCTTTCCAGTTTTAGTATGTGTGTCCTACAGGAGCCACCCCATACAGTAACACAGTAGCTCAAGATGGATTGGCATAATGCCATATATACCATTTTAATGACTTCTTTGTCAGCTATGTGCCTCAGACTTTTAAAGAAGTAAATCAGTTTCCTGGTTCTAGAGGACAGTAAGTCAAGGTG
This sequence comes from Atethmia centrago, assembly GCA_905333075.3. Classification (NCBI taxonomy): domain Eukaryota; kingdom Metazoa; phylum Arthropoda; class Insecta; order Lepidoptera; family Noctuidae; genus Atethmia; species Atethmia centrago. The sequence goes on along the minus strand of HG995392.1, from coordinate 9,814,075 downwards.
ATGTTTGAAGCTTAGATTACTATCAATCATGACTCCAAGATACTTTATACTAGAAGCTATTTCTAAATGTCTACAGGAACAGAGATGGTTGGAGGAGCAGTAGTGAGCTTTTAAGGAGTAGTTTTTGTGAATTGCAGTTGTAGAATTTTTGATGAAAAACGGTATATATTTGGTTTTGTCAACGTTAAGTGTAAGGCCGTTGTCACTGAGCCATTGTAACACTGTGTTGAATCCAGTTTGAGCAAAGCCGTAAACATCATTCCAAGTGTCACCATGGAAGATCAGTGCTGTGTCATCCGCAAACGTCACGATTTTGCCATTTTGTAGAGGAAGATTACACAGATCATTAATGAAGATGAGGAAAAGTGTGGGACCCAAAACACTGCCCTGAGGGACACCGTAGGATATAGGTAAGTCCTCACTGGTGGCCTCACCTACTCTAACTCTCTGATGTCTATCAGTAAGGTAATCCCTAAACAATTCGAGCTGCGTATCGCGAATTCCCATGGTATGTAATTTAGCTAACAGGAGTGGCACAGAGACCGTGTCAAAAGCCTTTGCTAAGTCCAGGAATATTGTTATTACTTTATTTTTATGGTCTAGTTTATTAACAATGTGATCAGTTAATTCGTGAACTGCATCATTTGTCGAGATTCCAGCTCTAAATCCAAATTGAGATCTCGACAGTAGGGTTTTGGTCTCAAGATATTTTATTAGACGTTTGTTAATGAGTTTTTCGACAAGTTTTGATAGTGTAGGAAGTATAGAGATAGGGCGATAGTTATTGACACAGCCTCTGTCACCACTCTTGTGTATTGGGATCACTTCCGCAAGTTTGAATTCCCTCGGAAAAACACCTGTGCGGAACATTAAGTTGAAAATATACTTTAAGGGGGGTACTAAAATGGTGACGTATCTTTTTAGAAAAGCTCCCGAAATATAGTCACGTCCAGCAGTATTAACCTTCTTTAAATTCAAAATACACAGATGAATCTCTGTTTCATCAGTGGGATACAAGGCGAAGGAGAAAGAAGAGGAGTTAGCATACGATGTACTGTTAGGTGGACTGCCGTGTTGAATGCTCTCTGCAAGGTTCTTCCCAATAGACACAAAAAATCCGTTTATGTTATTGGCTGAGGTGGTAGGGCTTGTCGGAGATATAAGATCCATAGCTGGGTTTGTTTTTTTATTGGAGTGTGTTATCTGTTTTATAGCGTCCCATAGATTTTTGTTGGTAGTTTTGGCTGCTTCATTTATTAGACTTTTTTCATATTCTCTTTTTAATTTTTTTAATAACCCGTTGCAAAAATTTCTGTACCTTTTATAAGTGATATTGATAATTTCATTATTTGGTTTTTTTTTGCATTTTATATGGAGTTTATCACGGTTCCTCATACACCTTAATAGTCCAGTAGTTATCCAGGGCTTTTTAATCCTCTTGCGATTGGGTACAGTAATAGTTTGTGTGTTAGATTCTATTTTAGATTTTAAGTCATTAACTAGCATAGTTGTAGCTAAATTTGCATCTGATGTTTCATAGATGGAATTGAAACATATATTTTGCATGTCATTGTCAAGGCCTATATAGTCAATTTTCCTAGTGATAGATGATTTTTTGGATTGGTTAAGGTGTTCTAGCACAAGTATCACACTGTCATGATCTGTAACAGACGTTTCCGCAACATAGCAAAATGCAGGGAAATTACTTTTAAGCATAACATGGTCTAAACATGTTTTGCTATGTGTTGGTAACTGATGGGCTGGTAGGATGCTGTGTGAAGCTAGAAGGTTTAGGTAGACTAATGAGTTGGCATCTTTACTGTTTGTAATTATGTCTATATTAATATCTCCAGTGAGTATAATATTAGGGTAGTTTAAGCTGCTTAAGAGATGATTGAGTGATTCAAGAAAGGGATTAATATTTTTATTGCCGGGGGGTCTGTATATTGCAACTATGATGGTGTTACTGTCTAACTTTATTGTTAGACAGTTGGCATCTTGTAGGTTAGGTTCTGCTATTAACGGTCTTAAACTATCTTTAAAGTATACAATGACCCCTTCATTTTGTGTGATGTTATTTTCAGTTTTAGCACTGTCGTAGCCGCTTATGGTTGGGATGTAGTGGGTGTGACGTAGCCAACACTCTGTAATTATAATAAAATCCCACTCAGTATTTGATCTTTTAAGGAGGGTTAATAGGCCTGAAAAATTGCAATTTACGCTGCGGATATTTTGTTGAATTAATTTTAGACTCGACTGTGGTTTTGTAATTAAATTATGACACTCTTCTATTTCGCAAGTGGATGATTGCGCTATAACAAAATTATCAAGATCGCTGTTAATTAGGTTAATATTATCGAATTGTAGTACAAGTTAGGTAGGTAGGTGGATTCGAGCATGTCATTTGTTGTTTGAAAGAATAATAAGTGCGGTTTATTTGTACACGGTTGTAAGAGAAACTTGTTAGTGGTATCGTGTAGGTAGCTTGTAGTTTTGACAAGTGAATATAATATGACGATTGTGTATAACGTGTATGGAAGTTATATGTATGAGATAGGTAACAGGTAGGTACAGTGTGTATTGACAGTATAGAATTGCTAGAGAATATAGTGGTTAGACTCTTGTAGGTATATTGTTGTGTAGTGTGGATGTAGTGTAATGCTAGTGTTATTTCGAATGTGATGCATGTTTTGGTTTTGGTGTGTAATGTTATGTTTGTATATTGTGTATATTGTAGTAGTTGTGTATATTGTTGTGTAGAGATGTAGTGTGATGGTAGTGTTATTTCGAATGTAATGCATGTTTTGTTGTGTAATGTTATGTTAGGACTTATGATATTAGACTTATAAGAATAGAGAAATATAAAATAAAAATTAGGTAACAAACTTGGTAATATGACGTAGGATAGTCACTTAATTAGGAGTTTTTTCATGTCTTGTTCACAGTCCACTCGAACCGCTGGTGCATCTTGGGTTTTTTTAATAAATATTTTGCCATAGGAGGTCCAAGTACTATGGTATTTGTGCTCCGCAATAAACTGTCTGGCCAGGTAAGCTAGTCTTCTCCCTAAGCTAGTGAGCGATTCGTCAACATAAACCGGCTTGGTAGGGCCTGGCAGTTGAAGGTGAGAGGTATTGAGTTTGTTGTCTTTGTTCATTTTATTGTAGTTCCTGCATTGTTTTATAAAACCATCTTTACAAGAAGTAGTTGTAAAGTTAATCACAATATGGTTATTGGATTCTTTTTTGGTTTTTAAACGGTAAACATCTCGAAAATCAGAGTCAGATAATGGCTGTTCTATGACCTCACCCACTTTCTGGACTAAAGTACGTAGGGTAGTCTTGTTTTCCGAGTCTTGTTTAGGAATGTTCCTTATTTCTATGGTAGATGCACGTGAGTTGCGCTCTAATTGTTCGATCTTGCTCTCTAATGTCTCAATTTTAAGTTCGTAACTGAGGTTTTTTTGTTCAAGGTTGATCATTTTTTCTAATAATCCATCATACTTGTCTGACAAAAATTGCATACTTTTCTGAATCTCGGTGTTCTGGTCTTTGATGATTGTCACCGATTCCATGAGTCTATCGAATTTAGAGTTCTGCTGGGTTTCAAAAGAAGAGAGTAAATCCTTTATTTCGTCTGTGGATATGGTGCAATCCGACGAGCCATGATCGAGATGTTTACGCTTTAATCTGCGAGTTATGTTTTCACTTTGACCACTGGGTGGAGACACATATAATTGAGAATCAGATCCATAAGTCAACACGGGGGTCTTTTTCAAGGTTGAGGGATTTGCTGACTTCGTGGGAGTACGAGGAGTAGACATTGTATAAACAGGTAAATATCCACTAGTTAAATACCTGTTTTGTTGACGCCTTAGCAGGTGTGTTATTATTTCAAATACTTGCGCACACGCAGCTCAGATTGGGTGACTGGGCGGGGTTATATGCGGTGGTCTAGTGGGCGGAGCCGGCCGCAATGCTGGGAAGTTGGATATCTCGCTCTGTCCTCGGCTGTAGTTGGTCGGAGGGCGGGGCTGTATGCGGTCTCAGTAGATGCGATGACCGATGAGGCGTGGAATGTAGTTGTCTCGCTCCGTTCCGCTTCTAGCTCCTTGCTGCGTATGCGCGCCTAGTACTTCAACTGGTTAATTTTTCGGTGTTAATTTTATTTATTGATTTTTTAAACAAAATAAATTGAAAATAAATGCGCGGAGTCTTGTGCACACGACCGTACTCAACGGTATCCGGAGGGGAGAGGATTATTGTAAGCTAACCTCAAAACACTTTAAAGTTGCTTAAAAGACGTAGTCAGAGCCCCGGTTCGCGGGGCTCAATGTTTTAAAAAAGATAACCACGAAGAGGATGGGAACAGTTTACTATTTTTAGATCAGTTTACATGAAGACGGACGTCCTGAAGTTGAGTGATCTTCATCTTATCATAAGTCGATATGAATTTTATATTATGGTAAGCCCAATTAAAATAATGTAAGAGAAAAGGAGCTTGAACGGCTGAACATTATATTGATGACGATGATTTATGAATAACTAGCTTTTGGTCACAAGATAATCCCACAGGAATGTAGTGTACCTACTGGGATCAAAATCAACATCAAAGGTCATTTATTCAAACTAGGCTGAGAATGAGTACCATTTGAATGACAAAATTACATAAGACAGTCCCCAAAATCGCCCGCCTTTCATCACTTCTTAGTATTTTAGCTGGGAAAAAGAAGCGGCGCAACAAACTCCCCACTAGAACAGCTGTCCGTTCAGTTAGAAGAACTTGATTTTATACAATATTATGCAAAGTAATGTTAATTACGAAACACAAAAAAAATAAACTAAACTAATTGCCATAAAACATTCAAAACTATACTCAAGCAGAAATAAAAACTAAAAACTTAAACAGATATAGATAAAAAGTATCCTATGAAGTAACCTAAATCAAGGTCTACCTGTGTGCCGAAGTTCATTGAAAGCCAGCCAGCCAGCTTTGACAAGGTAAAGCTGGCATCCCACAATGAGTGATATTGCGGACAGACGCGGACCAGCCCGCACCGAACGCACCATGAGAAGAGTATCATTCGTGGTAGCGCAGACACGTCCGTCGCTGTGCGCCCGACCCGCGGCGAGTCGGTAACTTCAAAGGTGCGGTGCGATTTCCCTTTACGAGTTCTCTTTCACTTTGCATTTTCGAATGAAAATGGCTTCCAATCTCAAGACCGACACGCACCCTTTTTTTTTTTTTGGGTGGTAAATCTTCAAGTAACTTCTCCCGCTCTGCGCGGAGCGGGAGGGTGTGTCAAACTCTTACTGACTAAAACCCACCCGTATTCCTTCCGCTGCCTGTGTTGTCATGGGCCTCGGTAACCCTTTAGTACCTTCCCGCGACGACACGCACCCTTAGAAGAGCCACAGTGTGCGGTGCGTAGCTGTTCGTGGTCATCGGCCATGCGGCTGGTGTGCGTCCGACCGCAATATCTCGTTGTTGTTGTGCGTTCGTCCGCACCATTGGTGCATAAGAACTTAGGTATCCGGAGTCTGGCGTTCAACGGGCAGAATCAACTTTCGCATTTATAATATTAGTAAGTATAGATAGTATGACCTAATGTCACTTACCTTAAAATAAGGGTCACTATATGTAGGGTCAGAGTAGTCATTGCTGTACCGGAACTGCATCAGAGGGTCATCATGGCGCATGTTCGGTAGAGGCACAGGACCAGCCAGAGGTAGACCTGCGTGCAGCTTGCTGTCTGAACGGTCGGAGCTGGTGTAGTCCTGGGGAGGGAAGAGACTGGTTCAGACTGGATTTTAGCAAAATGGTTCTAGATTTTCAGAGCCGAAGACATGACTTAGACGTGAACGTATGTGGTCGCGATTTTTAACGTAACAAACAAAAAATAACACCATATAAATTATATGTTTTAGCCATCTATAGAATAGAATACTCTTCATTATGTACACCATAAAAATTACAGATATAGGTAAATGTAGAAAGTATACATAGGGTGACACAATGGGCGGTCTTATCACTAAAAGCGATCTTTTAAAGACAACCTTTAGATGGATTAGGGGGGAAAGGAGAGACAATACTGCAGGTAGTCTGTGGTGTACCATTTACATATATACAATAAACACATACATTCATAAAACATATTAATATTATGTATAATATATATTCAATAATAATCATAAAACTACTGTTAAGAACAAAAACAGGTGCAAAAAACAAAGAAAATAAAAAATATGTTTAAGGAGAGAGATAGTGTGTCTATCTATAATGTCTATGACATTGCAAGATGGCGGTAACCGACAGCTGCGTAAAACAGATAATTTCTAGGGCTAATGGTTGTCCGATATATAAATATTATTTATTATTATTATTAAAAAGGAGGAGGTTCTATGTTCGTCTGTGTGTATTTTTTTGTTGTAATGTATGTTCATCGATATTTTTGTCAATTGTGAACCGATTTCAGAAATTGTTTTTCATTTGGTATAGAAAACTTGCACGATGGTCCCATATAAATTTTATTAACTTTGCTTTAGTAGTTTTTGAGTTAACTTCAATTTTACGTATTTGTCCCACATAGTCTATGTATATTAAGTTATAATAACTTCCTGTCACTGTTATTTCATAGCAGGTAGTGGTTTTCGAATTTGTGTGAGATAGGTACCACAATAAAAAATTTAAAAATAAAAACTTTTCCAAAAAAACACTACGAAGTGATTTTTTCATAATTAGAAGTCTTAAAGTTTGACTTTTGCAATATGTCAATAAAAAAATACGTGACTAAGTCACTTATATCAGTAGTACTTACTTCAGTTAGTTTTTTTTCTATTGAAAGTTCCAATGTAGATGTAGATAATATTTAATATATGAACAAAATATACGCCAAACAATCATTAAAATTCGTTCTCCAAACATTTATAGTAATGGATTTCTTATCAAAAATATATTTTAATCTCTCAAATCACTTTGTAATTCTAGGAAAAAGAGATTCTTGTAAATGTCTCTGTTATTGTGCCAAACACTCACCAACTCATAGCTCCCATCACTTTGCGGAAGCTGCAGTTTCAGATCACTGATATTAGAACTCCTGTCACTCTCCTTGTTATAAACATCTCCTGTGGTCACCGTGACGTCAGGCTTCTCATTCATCTGGCCCTTCTTCCGTCTCCTTCTGTGGCAGACCACCACGAGAATGATGAAGGCAGAGAAGATTACGATGCCGGAGGTCACGCCGATTAGGATTATGTAGAGAGGTAAGGTTTCTGCAAAGAAGGTTTTCTGTTAGAATCTTTCATCGTCGACCACATCCTCGTTTACCATCAGGTGTGTTAAAGATCAAACGTGAGTCTAGCAATAATAAAATTAAAAACTGTCCAACTTTTTTGTTAAGAACTTTGGAATAAGTAACAGAAAGTAATGTTAACTAGAAAATGGAAATTCCCTAAGCCCGTAGGCTATTTGTAACCGACATCTTAGCATTGCTAATCTGGGCCGATTAAACCGAAAAATTCGTTGCTGTGCGACAAATACTATGAACAAAATCTCAGCCCTCGTGAACACTTGTAAAACACTTGCAAAGCAGTTAATCTATCCACCCTGTTCTCGACCGTCCTGTACCACTTATTACGGGAACAAATCACCCGATAAGTTGAGTACATTAGATTGAGAACGTTTAAGAAAAAAAAAAATTATATCTAATATATGTGATATGTAAAACACGGGTCGATCTTCGATTTAATTTGTAATGCCAGCCAGATATTCGATATTATTTTAACTAGCGATTAAGATCGATTCTCAATTAAAAAACCGGATGTATATGTTACGACATATACACCCGGTTTTTTAGAGCAGTGGTGGCCCAGTGGCAACGGCCGCGACTTACGAGTTGTACGCCGTAGGTTCGAACCCGGACAGACGCTTTACTTTGTGTAAATTATTTCATCACCACTGCTCTCAAAAACGGTGAAGGAAAACATCGTGAGGAAACCGGCATGTCCTAGAACCAAAAAATTCGAAGACGTGTGACATCTACCAACCCGCACTGGGCCTGCGTGGTGGATTACGGCCCACTCCCTCTCGCAGAGAGAAGGCCTGTGTCCCAGCAGTGGGAACATTATGGGCTGATTATGTTGTATGTTGTTTTTAATTGAGAATTTGAAGTTGAGAACTTAAGGCGCAGATATACGATTTTAGTGACTTTTAAATATGTTATTACGCCTTCATCGAATGCAAATAAGGTTTGTAAAACATGTTGGAAATAAATTAAGGTAGTAATATTGTATACCCAAAGAATAAAAAACGATTACTTTAAAACTACTGAAGATATTTTCATGTTTTTTTTTTGTGTGAATAGACTATTTTATTATCTATAATTCTATCTGTGACTTTTTTGTGAATATTCATATTTTCTTTACTAAAAATAAATATTCATTAAGAAACGGAACGGCAGCGCGGCATTAGCGCGACGCGCATGTGTATGGCTAAGGTCAACGACGATTACTCGACACTTAACTTACTCTACTTAAGCATCACTTAAGGTGATTCCTTCAATGTAGCCCGCGAAATTTAAATTTACTCGACGTAAGAAATTTTGATTTTCGCGTGCTACGTTGTAAGGATTCAAATTCTCAATCCAAAAACCGGGTGATTGTCAGGAAAAACCTGCAAAAACAACTAAAAAACCTGTTCTTCCACTTACTCAAAGGCTTCAACATGATGGCAGCATTAGCGTTTCCATACTCATTGGTGACACTACAGTTATATTGTCCATAGTGTTTCGACTGGCTTGCTCTGATCACCAGGCTGGATTTTATCACGCCGTCTGGTAAAGATTCTTCTAGTGTTGCGTAATCCTGTAAGAGAATATTAATAAAGAATTTTGTGGGATAAAAGTTACTTAAGTGTTTTTTTGTGTGTGCCAATGGAAGAAAGAAACTTTCCATGATAGCTTGAGGCTGTGGCCCGCAAGCCGCGCGACTCGCATATATACAAAGTCCCGACATCAATCGTCGGGCAGTATAGCACCCGACAACACCCGTCCATCTTCCCTTTTCTATGGAGGATGAGTGAACTTTACACCCTCTTCCTCACACCTATATAAAGCTATTAATTGGGAAATAGGTAAAGATAAAAATAGCCTCAATATCTGCAAACTGTAAAGTACTACTCAATGTTTTTGACTTAGCAGGTCTAGTCAGGTATGGTTACTTTCAGTGTTCCCTCGAGAGCCATAAAAGTCAATTAGCCTTACCTAAGTCAGGATATTTCTTGTGTTCAAATAACCGATTATACTGAGATCACGAATTTCGTACGAAAAATCTTACATTTTATCGAGACGACAGAACACTTTATATTTTTAGGATCTCACTGATTGCAACATAATTAGAAAATTCATTCACAAAATGTATGTTGTAAGATTCATCATCATAATTTTCATCATCATAATTTCTGCCCGGAATCACCCATTGCTGGGTAAAGTCATAAGCCTCCATGAGTTTGCAGTGCTCAGAAGAAACGCTCAGCTCAAGCTTTCCATACAATGGTTGGTCGGCTCAGAGCATTCGCAGAGGGCATACAATCGGTGGCCAATTTTTCGTAGAAGCTAAATGGAAGAGATATCATCGCACGCGTCCCACAAAACGTAGGTCTAAATGACGTAGGGCAAAATATTCTGACCGATTGTAGGACCTACTGAAAGTATGCCGTATGCAATCACGCTTATACTGGAAGTATACAACTTGAGTCATCAAGAATTTGGAATTAAGGAAGCTAAATATAATAATTGTAAAATAGGCTTACCGGATCTTGAATCACACTGATCTCCCGACCTTCGAAGTACCACCTGATGTCATCAGGTTTAGGTACAGATCGAGCAGCACATTCTATTCTAACGCTTTCTCCCTCCATGCCCAATTGAGTCCTGTTTGAGAGGATCTTTGGTGCACCTAGGAAATAAAGTTACACATAAACATACATGAACTCACGCCTTCGTCCCACGGGGGTAGGCAGAAACTATAGAACGCCACCTGCTACGCTCCTTACATACTCCTTTTGCTTCGTTTACGTTCATACATCTGGTCAAACACGCACGCCAGTTGCGAGTACTACGCACCTGACCTTTTTGAAGAAGAAGTTCTTAAACGCCGGGACGGATGCCTCAGGAAGACATATAGTGACCTCATTGGTGAAGACCAATGAGGTCACTATGGTGAAGACCTCATTGGTGAAGACCAATGAGGTCTTCCTGAGGCATCCGTCCCGGCGTTTCCACTTACACCTGCCTTTTCTTAGTCGCCTTTCATTCATCCTCTCAACATGACCAAACCATCTAATCATACTTTTTTAAATTTTTGTCACTACATCTTTCTTTAAACCGCACCGTTGCCTTATCACATCATTTTTCAGCCTATTATTTATAGTCACACCACACATGCTTCTCAATGATCGCATTTCCACAGCATTTACATGCCTTCATGCTTCTTTTGCCACACCCAACATTCACTTCCATACATAAACTTCCAGAAACAAAGTTGCGTGGTTAATAATTATTAGGATGTCCAAGCTGCATGGTAGCCGAGTGGAACACGGTTCACTGCCTCACTAGTATCAAGTTCTGGGCTCAAGATATTTTTAAAAACGGCTTGCTTAAATGTCGCTTTCTTCCATACTTCTCTATTAGTTGTCATCTCGGTTGTCACCCCCTTTCTAGCCATATCATCTTTCACACAGACCATCCATCGTTTCTTTGGTCTTCCTTTACTTTTATAGCCATCGACATTCATACTCAAGACTTTCCTCAGGACATTTTCCTCATTCCTCCGCATCACATGCCCATACCATGACAACCGATATCCGCACAACTTTTCAGTCACCAGTGCCACTTTCAGACTTCCTCTTATGTACTCATTTCTTATTCTATCCATTCGTGTCACACCACACATCGCTCTTAGCATTCTCATCTCAGCTGCATGCAATTGCCTTTTATTCATCCCTTTTGTGGCCCAACATTCTGATCCATACAAGACAGCAGGTCTTACCATTGTTTTATATATCTTCCCTTTAAGTTTAAGGGGAATGCGGGAGTCGCAGATTGTTCCCGTGGCTATTTCATCCATCCAGTGTTAACTCTATGCTTAATATATTAATAATTTTGGAAAAGTGTATGTGTTTTAATTTTATTTCATTTGAATTTTTGAGTATTATTTTATTGTGTACCTATGTGTGATTTTTATATCAATGTTATGCTTTCATTTAATGTAATGTAATAAAATGGAAAATTTCAAAAACAAATATAAAATTATATATTTAACTAAATTGGATGTTTTTCGATGCTAAAGTTTATATTTCCCCTCTCACTAAAAACTAAGTATTGTAATGAAGGCAAAATTACCGTTCAAAGTGAACAGGGTTAACGCTCCTTGTGAACTTTCATGATATAAGATAGTTAAGTTTACTTGAAAAAATATATTTTATTTTTCGTAGCATACAACAAAGTAATTTTAAAAGTCAAAGACAGTCACTGTTGCATGTTACTTTCAAATAGATAAATTGAAAATACTATTTTATAATAAAGCGTAATGCAACTTTGTCATGACAATAATATTGATCTTATTTTTTTTTTGTTGAAGTGTTATGTTTTTCCTTTCATACATAGAAACATTTGCGATTTTCAAGTTTTAAACCATTTTCTGGGATGATCCAGACCCCTAGAAACTTTGTCAGGTATCAAGCGATTCCATCCCATTATTTATCTGAGCCGGTTTCGTAGTTCAGCACTAGATAAATATCTAGGTACCAACAAACAGAAAAACATACCTGAAAAGACATAAAAAACATTGTATCCAAGTCTTAATACTTTTTTCTGCTGTCATTTATGGTTTTTCTTTATTTCTTATTCCTTTGTATTATTATTATTAATTTGTTATGTAATTCACTTTGTTTCCTTTGTATGATTTTCGTGTGAAGTATTTTAATTTTAAAGTAAATGATGTGGTCTCCTATAATTTTAAGCGCACACTTGTACTTGTCCCTATTTTATATAAACTTGCATGTAATTGTGGAGCCTCTGTTGGAGATCCAATAAAAAAAAAAATGTAAAACTGCAAAACAAACTAGCAAGTATCATGGACTAAATCATTTAGGAACTTGTCATTTTGGAATCGGTAGGAAATCCTGTTAAAAAGCCTGCCTCCGTTTCATCCAATTCTGGCGATCACGCGCTGTACACCAATCCATAGATTATGAACTAAGAACTTACTCTTTATAAAAATGATGGCTTCACTCTCAATCTCAGGGTACCCCTCCTCGATGACCTTGCAGATGTACCGCCCAGCTGTCTCCCGGTTCACGTAGACCTTCAAGTTCGGAGCCTTTCCTTTGACCTGCTGGAAATAGCACATGTTCACGTAACACTGTCTACTTTTGGTAAAGTTGATGCATCTCACGAGCGCGCCTCAATCATTCCAAATTAGACCTTAAGTCAATCACATAAGTCACATGGCGCGGTCGGGATTAGCTACTACTTTAGTTTAATAATTACTATGAAGATAAAATATTTCGACTAGACATCTTTTGTGTAGTGTTAGCCCATAAACTACAATTACCAGAAGCGGTAATCAATCCAATTTTAATCGATTATCGACAAAATTATATCGAAAATATTGACAGTTTCAATAAAAACTGTTATTTCGCAGAAGAAGAAAGTTAACAAATAAAAATCAAAATCAAAAGTCATTTATTTAAACTAGGCTGAGAATCAGCACTTTTCGAACGTCAAAATTACATAAGACAGTCCCCCAAAAACGCCGGGCCTTCATCACTTCCTAGTGCTTTAGCTGGGAAGAAGAAGTGGCGCAACAAACTCCCCAGCAGCACACCTGTCTGTTTGGTTATATAAACTTGATTCTGTACAAGTCGTATGCAAAGTAATTAACATTACGAAACACAAAACATTAAATTAAATTACTTGCCATATGTTAGCTAGCATACGCCAATATACCAACAAAACAATGAAGCTGTACTCAAGCAGAAATAAAAATTACTACATAAAACGTAAACAGAACTTAATACCTAATTAAAATCCTCCAGGCATAAAGGGCGTGCGCGCTTGCATAAGGCTATACTAGTAAGTTAATCCACTCTGAATCACATCTTTGAATGCTCGAACAACGTTCCACGTTCAACCTTAAGATTTACATAGCCGCCTCCCTAAATTTGAGATCCCTGTTCCGACAAATTTCTCCTCCTTACTAACACATTCCTCTCCAGATCTACTTGTGGCGCTGATGACCTTCATCCGTCGTAAAAACATAAAGTTATGAACTTATTCTGTCTGTGCGGGTGTGTGGCATTATATTTTGTTTTAACAATTTTGTTTTTTTGTTTCATTCCCGTACTAATGCAACCATGCCATGCATGCATGCCTGCAGAGTTAGCAAGTTGAAGTGGCAGTGGGCTGGCCGTATTTGTCGAAGGACCGATGGTCGGTGGAGCAGACGAGTCCTGGAGTGGAGACCGCGTATCGGCAAGCGTAGTGTGGGACGTCCCCCAGCTAGATGGACCGACGAACTTAAAAAGGTGGCTGGGACTGACTGGATGCGGAAGGCGGTGGACAGGGTGTTGTGGCGCAGCCTGGTAGGGTTCTATGTCCAGCAGTGGACTGTTATAGACTGAGTTGACTGTTGATTGACTAATGCAACAAGATCTATACTGTATCTAAATTCACAGACAGACTGCACAGCCTCAACCGCTGGGTCTAGAATGTTGAAATTGTGCACAAGAGTTGCTAGTATAAGTCGAACATTAAGAAAGGGTTTTTGATCATGTATCGGCTAAAAGGTTTAATTTAAATAGGGGAAAAATGTCATTAATACAATTACTGACAGACAACGTACAGCATAATATTCCCCAACAATGATGACACTGACAACTCTTGAACGCGGTTTAGAAATGCTGATCGCGTTCGGTGACATTGGTGAAATGGGCACTTAATCGTTGGGCCTAGATGCATGAAATATACAAGAGTACCATAAATAACAAAAAACTGGCCAAGGGCTTGTCGGACCACGCACAATGAATGGTTCCGTAGATGGGATGAATATATTCGAATATGTATTTTTTTAACATTCTTTTTTTACACTTATTTCCTCAACTCACTTTAGACATTGGCAGAATATTCGACATCGGCGTTGCTTGTCATATATTAAAAATAGAATAGTAAGTTAATCTCAGTAACTCGTTTTTCTTCAAAGTATCTCACATAAATACAATTAGGTATTACAATAATAATTGTAATTCCTTTACCGTATACCAATCATATTGATAGACAAATACTTAGGTATCGATTACACGAAAATCTATCAATCCCGCTACTACCTGGGGTATTTCAAAGTTTTTTTCGATCTAGACAGCTAGAACATTTCAGACACCATTTGGATCTGGACCACACACACAGTACATTAACTCTTAGTAATACGTACTATAAGCAGTTTGTGAATAATAATGAGTGATCTAATTTTACCACATGTTTTTGCGGTTTGATCCAATGTTAGTCATCGGGATGAATATTAATATAGACTCGTCGTAATGTTTTAAAAAGAAATGAAACATACTTTATTCAACTACAAATAATTGAATAACCTTATGTTCCATCCCAAAAAGATTTAGCTGATCAATCAATTAGCGTCCGTGTGGTGCCGGATGTAAAGAATAGTACCATCCCATTTCTTCCCGTGGGTGTCGTAAAAGGCGACTAAGGGACCTACTAGAGAATGGGCAGCAGCGTTCTCTATGCATATTAACACCATACTGCGATCGCCAACCCGCCTGCCAAGCGTGGCGATTATGGCAACCCCCCCCCCCCCCTTTTGGGGGAGGCCTATGTCCAGCAGTGGACGTCTTTCTGCTGAAATGAATGATGAATCAATTAGAAGACCAATTCCCGTATTTAAAAAACTGGCCAAGTGCGTGTCGGAATACGCATAATGAAGAGTTCCGTGGTTGGGATGAATTTGTTTGAAAAACATGTTCTCCCATACATTCCAACTGCAAATGTAAGTTGGTCGAATATTACTCGTTAACTTATAAAGCCTACTTAGCTGTGATAGCTTTCCTTTTACCTTAGTTATACAGGGTGTCCAAGAACCTGGCGTCCAACTGGATTCCCACGATGCCCCAAGTTCTAACAGTACTCAGAAAAATATTTTAAAAAATCCACCCCATGTACTTACAGAATTATACTGATTTAAAAAAAAAAGGGGAAATGAGCACCCTGTGACATACTTTTGAATGCTGTGACTGCTAATGCTGATAATTTCGATATTTCTTGGAGGTTTTGTAATCTAGGGTATTGCTGTGTCTAAATAGAATGTAAACATAATGTACTTATTGTACCATTTTAAAATAAAATATTATTTTAACTAAAGGTGATATGGAAAACTATTGAATTTCGCAACTTTGACCGACTGTAGTGTAAAAAAAATGTACCAAAATAGTATGGCAAGTGACGTCAAATTTTGACGCGTTTATTCCTCTTTTTAAAAAGGTATAATACTTACACATTAATTTGAAAAAAAAAATTTTGATAATATTTTTACTCAACAACCCAATTTTTACGAAGTGCCTACCTACTAACGGTAACTGTCGGACCCTTTCTTATCTTAGAAACTGTTATGTTACTACTATTATTTACTTCGGTTCCAAGAGTGAGCAAGAAGGAAATACACACAGGTAGATGGGTTCCCAGTAGAATAAAAGCAAAGAATGTTAGTTTAAAGATATTTTATTACAATAAATGTTCAAAATGTTGACCACCCGCGGCAATACAAGCTCTCACTCTCCTTAAAAAGGACCGCTTTATGTTTCGCGAGTAACTTTTTTGACGTATCACCTGCACTGCTTGTGTTATCTTCTCACGAAGGTCAGCGATGTCATTAATGGGCTTCGCATAAACGAGCTCCTTCATAGTTCCCCAGAAAAAAAAATCCAGCGGATTTAAGTCAGGTGAGCGGGCTGGCCACGGGATTGTTCCTGATCGCCCAATCCACCTGTTCGGGTATTGCTCGTCCAAAAACTCTCTAACGGATACGCGAAAATGTGCTGGACAGCCGTCGTGTTGGAACCACATATCTGGTGGGGTCTCTTCTAGTAAGTTTGGCAAATCATTTTGAAGAAAATTTAAATATGATTCGCCAGTCAAATTCTCGGGCATCTCAAATGGACCAATAATATTCCCACAGAGAATACCGGTCCACATGTTCACTTTGAACCGGTACTGGGATCTATCTTCTCGCATCAAGTGCGGATTTTCCACATGCCACTCGTGCAAGTTGTGTAGGTTCATGTAGCCATCCTTCTTAAATGTTGATTCATCTGACCACAAAATTTTGTCGATAAAGTTTTCGTCTTCTCGATGTTTTTGCAGGATTGTTTCACAAAACGCGACTCGGCTCGGATAGTCTCGAGGTAAAAGACTTTGCACTCGCTGTACGTGGTACGGATGATATTCTTCTTTTTGGAGAATACTGTGTGCTGTGCTCTTCGGTATCCCCGTATCAGCTTCTATTCCTCGCACAGAGATGCTTGGATTTGCCGACACCGCCTCTAAAACTTCATCGCGTATGAAGTCATTTACGGGTCGTCCTTCACCAGCTACTTGATTGGGGAACCGCCCGTCACATAGTGATCTGTGCACATTAATGAAAACTCGATGGTCGGGATATCGCGTAGCCCTCGGATACCTTTCTCTGTAAAGTCTCGCTGCAGCTCGTCCATTACCTCTACATTCTCCATAAATGTAGTGCATATTTGCGTATTCTTGCGGAGTGTAGGTCGCCATGGTAGCACACACAAAACACAAACTGTCCAAACACAGGCAAAGGTCGTCGTAAAGAGTTCGTTTCAAAGTCCAGAGCACAAAGACTAATCGAGTCCAATAAACAAAGCTTTAAATCGTAGTACGTGATCAATGGTAACAATAAGAGAGAGGTGCGTAGTAACGGCAGGAGGCAGTGACGCGTACTGACCGTACTGTTATCCTAAATAGCACGATCCCAGATAGCGTCACTATCTATCTCACTCGCACCTCTAACCTTTTTCTCCCTCACTCTTACCTGAATAATGGGGTACCATAAAGAAGAACCAGCAAATCGCAAAGATAGTTTCTGTCTTGCTCCCTCCTGTTGTAATAACGAATCACTATGGTGAGATGCATGCACATACCGTCCCTTACGGTCTAACCTGTTTTTTGAGAGGCCTGTTGTTATTTTTATGAGCATACAATAGTAATTCTTTAGAGGTTAGATTCAATTCGTCGTAAATTTTTCTTTCTAAGAATTCTGTAAGACATCGTAAAAATTGGGTTGTTGAGTAAAAATATTATCAAAAATTTTTTTTTTCAAATTAATGTGTAAGTATTATACCTTTTTAAAAAGAGGAATAAACGCGTCAAAATTTGACGTCACTTGCCATACTATTTTGGTACATTTTTTTTACACTACAGTCGGTCAAAGTTGCGAAATTCAATAGTTTTCCATATCACCTTTAGTTAAAATAATATTTTATTTTAAAATGGTACAATAAGTACTTTATTTTTACATTCTATTTAGACACAGCAATACCCTAGATTACAAAACCTCCAAGAAATATCGAAATTATCAGCATTAGCAGTCACAGCATTCAAAAGTATGTCACAGGGTGCTCATTTCCCCTTTTTTTTTTGAAATCAGTATAATTCTGTAAGTACATGGGGTGGATTTTTTAAAATATTTTTCTGAGTACTGTTAGAACTTGGGGCATCGTGGGAATCCAGTTGGACGCCAGGTTCTTGGACACCCTGTATATATAAGTACTACTGCCATGAATTTTTTCACATTTCCAAAAACAACCATTTAGCTGGCAGGGACACACACTTGACTCTAACAAAAATTTGCACTTTAAAGCTTAATATTACGCAAATGGATCCTTGAATCAAAAAAATAGTGATTCAAAGATCCATTTGCGTAATATTAAGCTTTAAAGTGCAAATTTTTGTTAGAGTCAAGTGTGTGTCCCTGCCAGCTAAATGGTTGTTTTTGGAAATGTGAAAAAATTCATTTCATTCAAATAAATTTCGACAGAACCGCAATATTTTTGAACGGTCTATCCAACGATACCAAACAACATAAAATAAACGAGGAAAAAATATCATCCCCACTTTACGTACCTACTAGGGAGGTACGCTACAATTTTTTTTTTCTAGATTTTAATATACCACTTTGTTGGCGTGTTTAATATCTTTCACTCATGCCAAACTACAGCTTTCTAGTACTAAGAGTCTGAGCTAAACCGCGGACAGAAAGACAGACAGACAGACATACGAATATGGCGAAACTGTAAGGGCTACGTTGTTGACGACGGAACCCTTAAACGTACAAAATCTGCCTAGTCAGAGTCTCATTTAAGCGACAATCGACGTCAAAAACTTGACAAAAATGTAAGGAAATTAGAGGTATTTTTGACACACTAAGAACGAGATAAGAAAGCGATGGATTCTTTGACAGTTTCGCCATGTGCGTCTGTCTGTATGTCTTAAATTTACTGAAATTACCCCTCAAGTTACATTAATGTAAACTGAATTATTTTGGCTCCTCCCGTTTATCAGTCTACTCATTAAGAACTGAATGCAGCACATAGTGGTCACGGATTTCTCTACAAAGGTATAGAGGTAACGACTTTTTCTTTCGGAAACGATGACCACAATGACGTAGCGTGTAATGGGTTCCTTCCACAGGAGATCCGTAAGTGCTTTCTAAATGTTCTGACGCTGACAACAGCTAAACCGCGGTCACTGTCACACTGCATAGAAAAGAAAGAGACGCGCGATGACACAACGCTTGTAATTTATTGCAAAATATGAAGCAATTATCTATTTACTCAAAATTGAGTTGAGTACCTAATCGAAAATAAAAAACAACTAAGTTGATATTTAATACAGATATTATTATTTTGGATTAGAACTCAAGGTAAATGGTTAGTTTACCGTTAATTTGTAACGAGTTTTTTTTTTCAGTACGTGTTTTGGTAACAACCAAGTTCTGAGAAATATGTTCAAATTAACATATATTTTTTCCGCTACCACAAACTACACAGATTTGGCAATTTTTTTCTTAAGACAAGCCTACTTTGGTAATTTGCCTCTTGTGAGCGCCGTATGTAGTTATTAACGATTGTCATACATATACGGCCCTACCGGCCTTACGGCCTCATCATCAGTCTATGGCAGTACACTGCTGTATAGCATGCCACTGGGCTTCTAAATTTCATCATAATTCACAACATAATCAGCCTATAATGTTTCCACTGTTAGTACACAAGCCTTCTCTTAGTGAGAGGGGCCGTAATCCACCACGCGGGCCCAGTGCGTGTTGGTAGATGTCACATGTCTTGGAATGTTTGGTTCTAGGACATGCCAGTTTCGTCACGATGTTTTCCTTCACCATTTTGAGAGCAGTGGTGATGAAATAATTTACACAAAGTAAAGCTGTCTTGGTTCGATTTTCGGTTACCACTGCTCTCACATAATTCACAACGCTAACTCAAATCTACCCTTGAGTATTCCTATAACTGGTATTCCACCATGGCATTCACTTACCCCTATCCGTCCCGGTTCGTGGAACAGCCACCTGATCTCTGGCTGTGGTTGTCCGTCAACGTCACAGCTCAGGACCACACTGGATCCGATGTCAGTTTCCACGTTCTGAGGCCGCGTTCTGAATGTTGGTGGATCTAAGGATAAAATGCTTTGTAAATATATTGAATAAAATACTATTATGTAATTTTCGTTTGCTGTCTAGTCGATAGTAAAGGTTTTATGTCTAACGAAACTTGGCGAAGACTGATGAGAACCTGCTGACGCATTACCAAACTTACAATTGAAGATGTAAAGTTTCATGGACATGTAATTTTGTTGGCACCTGAACTTTATAAATGGCAATTTTATTTAAACAATTATTTGGTTTTATAACTATTTCATGTGGATTGTCCCCAAAACCGTAGAAGTAGCCAACTCAATTGCCGCATCAGTTAGGCTGCTTTTCCACCAGTGATTTGCTATGCTGCGTTGCCGCATTTGATATCCACCATTCATATTCATTGCTCCTCATACCACTAGTGGAATCGGCCTCAACTAAGAATAGAATAGAATAGAATAGAATACTCTTTATTATGAACACCATAAAAATTACAGATACAAATATTGAAATTTTACAAGGGGTGACACAATGGGCGGTCTTATCGCTAAAAGCGATCTAAGCTATGTTTTTTTTTTATATGGAAGGATGCGTGCTATGGATGCGTTTGATATCGTGTGCATCTCCCCTCACCGCGCCACAGCCGCTCCCCGTGCCTTCCCTACTGTCGATGTATCGCATAGCTCGAGCTGCACATCTTCCTCGCACAGCTACCTCGCGGTGGCGCATGTTACTCGCTCCGCTACTCAGCTTAGCATTAGTGAAGCGAGTAAGTGTGCTATAAAGATACGCCGCCTCGAGGTGACCGTACGATGAAACGGTCACATAGTTTCGTAGCTTAGGTTTGACATCATCACATCTCTGGTGGAAAAGCAGCCTTAAACTATTGTTTTCTGTTCTACTATTATTCAAATAGGCAAATCACTGTCCATCCCATGGTTGCCTGGAAGAGATCGCAGAAAGCGATAAGGCCGCCCATTGTATGTATATTTTGTAGTTTGTTTTTGTGATGTACATTAAATTATATATAAATAAATAAATAATTAGATTAGTTTGATTGTATTGTGACATGAAAGAAACAACAGATTTGATGAGAATGTTTGTGAATGTGAGTTTAGTGTCTGTAAACGCACTCACAACACAATCAAAATCCTACTTTAAAGCAACATTTTCAGAAAAAGTCGTTACTCGTTTGTTTGACTTTAGTTCCTATCATCCAATACATTTTTCTGTCCAACAAATCAGTCTTTAGTACGCAGTGACGTCACGGACTGTGCGCCCGCGCACAATGTTATGGTTGTTGTAATGATACAACAACCAAAATAAATAGCCGCGATGTTTATACCGATGACGGTATAAACATCGCGGCTATTTCTCCCACAAAAAAAACGGGGTATGACGCGTTTGCGTACATAAAATATCAACAAAAAAATGTTCTGTTCGCTTATTTTTCTTTGGTTTGGTTAGATATCTGTTACCTATCGAATCTATAGAATTAAACTCAGTTTTTTTGGATACTTGGATAAAAATAAAAATTGCTTAAGACGCTGACAACACCTAAACTGCGGTCACTGTCAGATTGCATAGTAACGAAAGAGAAGCGCGATGACACAACGCTTGTTATACGCAAAATATGAAGCAATTATACGAGAATATTTGCTCAAAA
Source organism: Atethmia centrago (assembly GCA_905333075.3). Classification (NCBI taxonomy): domain Eukaryota; kingdom Metazoa; phylum Arthropoda; class Insecta; order Lepidoptera; family Noctuidae; genus Atethmia; species Atethmia centrago. Next base: position 9,792,676 of record HG995392.1, on the reverse strand, counting down.
TTGAGTTGATTAATCGAAAACAAAACCAACCAAATTCAAATAAGACGTTCTTGTTATTAATTAAATACGTAACGTACTCGTATGTTGATATGTAATGCAGATATTTTGGATTAGAACTCAAGGTAAGAGATTAGTTTAACGATAGATAGAGTTTTTTTTTCAAAACGTGTTTTGTTAATAACCAAGTTCTAGGAAATACGAGTATGTTCAAAATTAACAATTTTTTTTATTTTTCTAGAGAAAGATTTAACATCACGTAATGATCCTTAGGAGCCAATCAAAAATAAAAAAGTCATAAAGAACGCTAAGCGAAAACGAAGTAATAGTTCGGGCGCGAAGCAATGCCACGCAGTGAGTCGGGGGAACAAGAAATTTCACACACAAACATTTTATTGTATTTATAAAATCGAGCTTGTCTTTTTGGCAAGCCAGAATCTATCCGGAGTTTTTAAAGACACAAGATCAGCCTGAAAAAGACGAAGGATATACTTTTTTTTTTTTTTTTTTTTTTTTTTTTTTTTTTTTTTTTTTTTTGAGGGTGGGAAATCATCAAATAACTTCTCCCGCTCTGGGCGGAGCGGGAGGGTGTGTCAGACTCTTACTGACTAAAACCCACCCGTATTCCTTCCTGTTGCCTGTGTTGCGGGGGCCTCGGTGACCCATAAGTACCTTCCCGCGACCCCGGCAGGCATCGGCCCTAGTGGACCCCTACTTTGTGCTGACGACATCTCTTTGAGGCGCGCGTGGAATACGACGCGCCGTCGACCCGGGCCTGGTCCTTACCGGACGGTGAGCTACCCATTGCTCACCGTCCGCAAGCCCGCGCCTACGGTGGCTGGAAATCCGCCCGAGATTCCCGACGCCCAGGGCGTCTCCTGCGGCGGCTAGGGGCGAGAGGGCGCGAAACGTGCCTTTCCCTCAACCGTCCCGCCTCCTCCTTCGCGAGCATTACTGCTTCGCAGAAGGAGGTGACGGCTGCCCATGCCCTCTCGCTCCGTACCATGGCCTGAACCAGGGCCGGACGCGAGAGGTCTCTGCCGCCGATCGCCTCCACGAGGACACGGCGGTGCTCTGCCCAAGCCGGGCAGACCTCCACCGTATGCTCCACCGTGTCCTCCGGGCGATCCACACAGTGGTGACACCCGGACGAAGGATATACTTACAAGTAACTTCTAAAGTGGTATTCCCTTCGCTTTTCCCGACGGAGTTGCTTACTTCACACCTCACAATGGCGTTGTGATGTTTCCGAGTCACGTTGAAGATGATCTAAAACAAAATAAAGCAATATTAAGCAACATTTTTAATAATGTTCCTGTCTCCTCTGGCAATCGATTCAGTTTCATTTTGTTTGGAGGCACGCACATCTATTAATCGTATCTTGCTAACTAATATTATAATATTAATTAATTGATATGATGAATATTAATTAGTTAATATTAATTTAATTATTTGATATTAATATTAATTAATTAATAATATTAAAAATGCGAAAGTGAGTTTGTTTGTTTGTTACGCTTTCACGCTAAAATGGCTGAACGGATTTGGGTGAAACTTGGCACATGGGTAAACCATGACCTGGATTAGGACATAGAATACGTTTAATCCCGATATTCCCACGGGATCAAGATTTATGCGGGTGAAAGCGCAGGGCACACACAGCTAGCAATTCAATAATGGTAAAAATAAAATAATTCAAGTCAATTGTTTTAGACGAAATGTGTTATGAAAATCACGATCAGATAATCACGCATGGTGTTCATCAAAGGGGTGTTTCATCATAAGCTCACGGAAAGTCAAGAGCTATTTCTTTAAAAACCACCAATGTTCACCTGTATAACATAATCACCCTATAATGTTCCCACTGCTGGGACACATGCCTCCTCTCGGTAAGAGAGAGTGGGCCGTAATCCACCACGCGGGCCCAGTGCGGTTTGTAGAGGTCACATGTCTTTGAATGTTTGGTTCTAGGACATGCCGGTTTCCTCACGACGTTTTCCTTCACTGTTTTGAGAGCAGTAGTGATGAAATAATTCACACAAAGTAAAGCGCCTGTCTGGGTTCAAACCTACGATCTACAACTCGTAGGTCGTAGCCGTTACCACTGGGCCACCTCTGCTCACCTATATAGTGCCTACAAAATGTAATATTTAATTTGTAAATTCCCACACAACCGTCCATTTTCGTTTATGACTGCAGCAAACTTTAAATTTTTCAGCACATCGCATAATATAGTTAATGCATGAATGAGTTGCGCACACCGTGAAATTCAGTTGAATTGCTAACTTAACGTGAATTGCTCTCTGTTGCTTTATTAACGAGTTTACTATTGGTTTGTTGCTTTTGTTGCTGTTGTTGCGAGGTGTTTGTGTGAAAGGAGGTTTACATTGTTAGTTGAAAGTTGAAATGTGGTAAGAGACTGTGTTGTGTGTCATCATTATCTGCCTAGCGTTTTACCAACTATGTTGAGATTGGCTACGAGTATCAGTCTAACTGGATTCAGTTGAATAGTACTTTTACTTGAAGCCAATTTATCTGACCTCCACAATCCAGTTACTGGGTAACACCCTATAGTTATCACCAATCTTATCATTCTAAAATCATAATATTAGCGATAACCATAGGGTACCTACTGCGTAAATATTAGCGTGATGAGGTATTGCGAACATAAATGTAGGGGACAGCAGTTTTTTTTTTTGGGATTTTGGCTTTGGTCCCTTAGTAAAAGTTGTTCATAATGATGAGTACAATCTCCCATTTCGATTTGTCGCATGTTTTCAATGTCACCCTGTACAACTAGGTCCAATATAGACATTGTAAACACGCTCCATACATTGAAACTTATGTATATGCTGTTCACTACTTACAGTGTGTGTCGGACATTTATTGCGAAAGCTCCTCAACTGTGAAGCGTACACTTTGTGCTGTCTGACATTAACGTCGCAATTTGTCTCGTAGAGTGCTATCTTAAATAAACCTTTATTATGTTAATCTTGAGATAAGGATACTGCAATTATGTGTAACTAGCCTGCCAGTGAACTCGCTCGCGAGGTTTTTTCTAAAATAAATGTAGCCTAAGTTACTCCTTAAAACATCAGCTTCAGCTGCCAGTGAAAGTCCCGTCAAAATCGCTTCAGCCATTTCAGAGATTAGCCGAAACAAACAGACAGACACACAATTTTTTTTTTGTTTTATTTACCGTATATATCGCAGCTAACTAGCTTAATCAGCCGTTTAGTTAACATCCTAACTATGTTGCAGCCATCTGGTGAAATTAGCCAGCTAATTGGACGCCTAGGTTGGTTCAGCAAACGGCCGGCACCCAATTAAATAGCTGAAGGACAACGCGCCAAAGTGGTAGCAGTAACTAAGCCAGGGCACTCAAATCAAATGGATTAGGTCAGGTTAGGTGGGATGAGAGGTTCTAGGCAGCAGTCGCCTCCTTCTGTGAACACGTCATGTCCCAGAAGGAGGCAGCGGAGCGCGCGCGTGAGGACGATCCTGACGCGGTGCCACTCCGAAGGTAGAGGAGGGGTCGAAGAAGACGTCAGTTTGAAAGTCATCTCCGACTCCTCCCAGGTGGAGGCCAGCAGCCAAGGGTGCCTACCTGTATACCTGTATTGCACAGGCCTCCACCAGTGTCGAACGGGAATGGCCAGGCGTTCCCTGCCATTCCCGTAGCCTCCCAGCCTGGGGGGCCATGCGGGGCCGGCCAGCTAGGCGCGCATGCGCCGGGAGGGTTGTGGAAGAAAAGGCTGAGCCAGTTTCCCATGGCTCCCCCATCAAGGCGATGCGGGAACACCGCTGAGTTTTAGTGGGTACACTGTCATTACCGACAGGAATCCCACATACCCCGACTCGTCCCCCACAAGCGGGGATGCGTAATGCATTTCTCAGCGAAAAAAAAAGGTTAGGTCGCGCGAGCTGAGCGAGCGAAGCGAGCGGTGCCGCGGTAATGGTTAAGCTGTTAACTAAACGGCTAATTAAGCTAGTTGACTGCGACGTCAGTGCCGGCGTATAATGAACGGCCTAGGCGTCGAATTAGCTGGCTAATTTAACCAGATGGCTGCGACATATGCATCATTACAAACAGAAACTTACATTTTATTTATTGGTATAGAGTATCGTTGTTATCTTTACAATGTTTAGTACAAATGTAATGTGAACAAAATACAAGGACACGTATTAATTATTTGTGAGATTAATTGACAGTCATGCAAATAAAAGCGTTTGCGACTAAAAGTCGTTTTATTGCAAACGCTGAAAATTCAAAATTGCCTTCGACTATTGGGAATAGAAGCTGCAAGGCACAATACCAAATCCAAACCGCATTTGAAAATCTTGCAGTAACCAAGATAAAAACCCACCAGTCATCTTTTTCAGGGAGCAGTGGTGGCCCAGTGGTAAAGACCGCGACTTACATAGCTTCGACCCTGACAGGCGCTTTACTTTGTGTGAATTATTTCACCACTGCTCTCAAAACGGTGAAGATAAACATCGTGAGGAAAACGGTATGTCCTAGAACCAAAAATTCGAAGACATGTGACATCTACGAACACTCATTGGCTCCGCATGGTGGATTACGGCCCACTCCCTCTCACCGAGAGGTGACCTGTGTCCCAGCAGTGGGAACATTATAAGCTGATTACGCAGCTTTTTTAATCCAAATTTTATAAAAAAATAACCGCTTGCAACTTGGTATCTACTCTCGTATAATTCCAAACTATTTTTAATGCAGCAGCAGATCGAAGTTAAAACTAGATAAAAAAATAACGAAAATCATCCTCACCATCTCATCAGCATAGTCCCCGACCACGGGGTTGTTGTTCACGTACCACCGGTAGATCTGCGCCGGGGGGTTCGCGTCCACGTCACACCGCACCCTCAACTCGGACCCCTCGGGGATCTTGCCACCAGCCTGCCCGGAGCTGATCGTTATGTTCACTTTTGGCACGTATTTCACCTGGAAGGTAAGATTTTGTTAAGATACCAGTTTATTTTAGGGTAACCATGGGAAGAGCAGTGGTGGCCCAGCGATAACGGCCTCGACTTACGAGGAGGTCATGGGTTCGAACCCAAACAGGCGCTTTACTTTGTGTAAATAATTTCATCAACACTGCTCTCAAAACTATGATGGAAAACTTCGTGAGGAAACCGGCATGTCCTAGAAACAAAAATTCAAAGAGATGTGATATCTACCAACCCGCACTGGCCCTGAGTGGTGGATTACGGCCCATTCTCTCTCACCACCTACCACCACTCCTATGTCCACTGGGACACAGGCCTCCTCTCGGTGAGAGGGAATGGGCTAATGTGGCAATGTGGGGGAATGGCTCTTCATTTTCAATACATGTTCCTATGTTCCCACTCAGTAGTGGGAACATAGGCTGATTATGTGTTGGAAATGGAATGTATTGGTATTGGAAATTAATAGATCCGCAGGTGAACCAAGGTAACCGACATAGCCCGAAAAATTGCCAAACTTCAGTGGCAGTGGGTAGGGCACATTTCTCGCAGAACAGATGGCCGATGGGGCCGAAAGGTTATGGAGTGGTGACCGTGTACTGGAAGACGTAGCGTTAGAAGGCCTCCTACAAGGTTGACCGATGACCTTGTCAAATCCGTAGGAATCCGCTGGATGCGAGATAGCACTGGACCTGTCGAAGAGGGGGTGCTTGTGGAAGGCCTTTCGGCTGAAATGATGATGATGAGAAGAGTACATTTCTCAGGACCTTGAAAATTTAACTTTCAATTAATAAATAGCCCCCTATTTTACTTAATGCGTTGAAAAGTTGTAATAACAGGGATGCAACTTTACCAATAGCTTCTGTAGTGGGATAATATGGCCTTATAAAAGCAAGCTCCTATAGTGAGTAACCAGTAAGTATTGGTCTAGCCTGCGTGCTGATTTCAGAAATTGTTCTCACTTTCGAACAGGCATTTTTAATTAAAATATTCTGTAGAAGCGTGAATGCGTCTTTCTGATAATTATTTCGAAAACCATAAAAAAATATGTAAGTAGGCAATTTATAAGCCCACCTTCTTTTACGTTATTATCTGATAAAATCATATAGCCAGAACTAGGTTTCATCAGATTTGCAAAAAGCAAAACTTCAATACGTCTTGGTAATCCCCGAAAACTTGGGAAGAGATGTACCTAAAATACATCCACATTTCGCCAGTTAATAGGGTGTGGCTCCCATGCAATAGGAGGCGAGCCTATTGCCATTAACCGGGCACAAATCCAGACTCCGGGCTGGTACCGCGAAATTCCTGATGGAAAACCCAAAGACACACTTTGCCCGACCTGGGAATCGGACCCAAGACCTCGTGCTCAGCAGTAACGCTTGCAAAGTCAAATTATTTATTTCAAATAGGCACATAAAAGACACTTTTGAACGTCAAAATTTACAAAAAAAATTGAATTCGCCCCTTCCAAAAGGTAGTTTCGTATGGAGATGAATGGGCAAGAAACTCCACCACGCGACCTCTAGACCAATAAGGCAGTCTCAGAATACGACTTTAAGGTATCTAATAACAAATTAACAAAGATAATTACCTCAATATGTACAGTGGCCATCCTGGGAGCCCTATCCGCCGTGTTCTGCGCCTGACAAGTTATTGTCTGATTGTGGTGTCCCTTACTTGGGGTCAGCCGCAACACCGACCTGCGATTGACAATGATAAATTATAATATGGTATTAGGTGTCTGTTGAATTGGTTACTTAGATAGGTATGTTGTTCTGTAATGTGATGTTATGCTGGAGATGCGACAAGAAGGACGGTGTAATATTATATCTGGAAAAGCCACAAAAGATGTTACGGACGCTGTGACCTAGGACACCTAGCTCTTTTCTTTAAACCTTGGCATACCTGGAGGCAAAAAGTTATACGGTATGCCTGGTGGGGTCTGTTAGACCTTGATTTTCTACTTGTTATATTTCTCAAAAATAAAAAATAAAATAAATGATTGTAATAAACTAACGTTTTTACTAGGAATATGGATTAGGAGTTAAAATAAAAATCAACATTTTTTATGAATTATTTTCTAATTAAACTCAAGTAGCGCTTTTAACAAAAAAAATAAAATTCGTTACTCTTATAACATACATTACAGTGTTACAAAGACCTGCGCGAACTAAACGCACGTCCTACTACTACAAGCGCGTGCTCCGAACTGAGGGCGTCTAGTGATTCATAACGGCCAGCTTCAGAGTGCGGTTAGGCGGGAAATTCAAATTTGAAGGAAAAACAACGGTTTGTGTGCAGAGGTGGGTCTGACAGAGCCTACCAAGAGTAAATAATAGGAGAAACATTTAAAATACAGTTATTTTCAACAGCTATCTCAGTAAACAGATATCAACTAAAACTACAGACTTATTACATTTGGGACAAGCATTACGCTGCAGCTTAAATTAGTGTTCCATTTGGGTCTAATATTATCATTGTAGAAATGTTACAGAAGAATGCTAAGCGGTAAATGTTACATGACAGAAGGAAAATCAATCGTTTGTTTTTCAAGTAACACGGAACGAGAGCAGGAAGATGACGATGATGCTGAATTATAATAGAACACGTACCTCGTTTTAAATCTCTGGCCGTCAGGTAACAGTTCCACTGTACTTTTGACAGGCTTCTTGATCACTGATTGGCTTCCATCCAGCCAAGTAATCTAAACAAAACAAGAACACATTATTTGACACTAACATGACATATCTACTGTTTTGAAAATAACGTAAAATCATCCTGGACTTATTTGTTTGAGATCAATGAAATGAAATGAAATGATTTTATTTTCTGTAAGTAGGTTTGTACAAACACTTTTACACGTCAATCATATTTAGAAAAAAAAACTAGATGAGCTCGGCGTTTCCTATCTGACTACTCTGAGAAGAAAGGCCGAAACAAACTCAGAGGTCACAGTCTCTTTTAAAGTCCAGACATAATCTTGGTCAGATCATGTGAAGACCATGTAGATTGGTATCTGAAATGGTCTTTTGAGGAAAGAACCACACAGAATGAGTGGACCTATCCAGTCAGTGCACGCATTTCTCAGTAATCGTGCAGCTCAACTTGCAATCAATGCAATTATTTCTCTCTGTTTGAGAAGACTCTTTTAGACTTTTTTTTGTGATTGGTATTAGGTATATAAACTAATGAAAAAAGAGAAAAAAATTGATTTTTTGTATGTTTTTTTGTTACGCTTCCACGCTAAACGGCTGAATGCGGTTGGAGAATTGACGGTGACGTATATCGATGTATTGGATCACATGTTTTTCAACTGTTATTTTTTGGGATAAATTCATGGGAATATCGGAATAAAAAGTATCGTCTTAACCCAGGTCATAGAGCCATGTGCCAAATTTCATCCTATTTGGATGAAATTTGGCATTTCCTATTTGGATATTCCCACGGAATCGAGACTTATGCGGGTGAAACCGCGTACAGCTTCAGTACTTGTTTTTTCTTAAACCTTTAATAAGCCTGTATCAAGCGTTTTCAAAGCCTTTTATATCCTTCTAGAGTATTCGATCAGTAATGATTTTCTAGCATATTTTAAAAATTGGCCAAGTGCGAGTCGGAACTCGCACAATGAAGGGTTCCGTAGTTGGGATGAATTTATCCCAAAAACAAACTTAACATTGTAGTTGAAAAACATGTACTCCCATATATCAATATACCATGATCAATTCTCCAACTGCAAATGTAAGTTGGTCGACTATTACTCGTTAACTTGTAAAGCCTACTTAGCTGTAATAGTTTTTCTTGTTACTTCGTTATATATGAACTACAGCCATATTTTTTTTCACATATCGTCCCTTAGCTAACAACACCGCATAAGTCATTTTTACCAACTTTACAAGAGACGAAAAGCTTGTGCGGTGTTGAGAGGCCAACCGACTTGCGGCGCTGTCACTACTTTTAGAATTACGGCTTCTGATTGGCTGAAACCTATATCATGTGACACATGGTTAGACGCGCAATGAGCAGCTCCATCTAAAGGCATTCAAACCGCATAAGTAAATTTTACCAACTTTACAGGAGACGAAAAACTTATGGGGTGTTGAGAGGCCAACCGACTTGCGGCGCTGTGATTACTTTTCGAATTATGGCTTCTGATTGGCTGAAATCTATATCATGTGACCAATGGTTACATGCGCAATGAGCAGCTCCATCTAAAGGCATTCAAATGTAAAAACCGTCATTTTTCGACTTGAGCGGTGTTGTAAGCTAAGGGACGATATCCGAAATCAACCATTTAGCTGGCAGGGGCCCCATACATGACTCTAACAAAAATTTGCACTTTAAAGCTTAATATTACGCAAACGAATCCCTGAATCCAAAAATAGTTTTTTACAGACCCGCAATATTTTTAAACGGCCTTTCCAACAATACCCTACAGCATGGGATAGCCGAGAAAAAAAATAACATCCCCACTTTACGTGTACGGGAGGTACGCTAAAAAAAGTTATTATCCATATTTTATTGTAGGTACCACTTTGTCGGCGTGATTAATATGTAGGTACGCCTATGCCAAATTACAGTTTTCTAGTACTAAGAGTCTCTGAGGTAAACCGCGGACAGACAGACAGACGAACATGGCAAAACTATAAGGATTCCTTGTTGACTCATCATCTGCCTAGCCTTAACCCAACTACGTTGGGGTCAGCTTCCAGTCTAACCGGATCCAGCTGAATACCAGTATTTAACACGGAGCGACTGCCTAGCTGACCTCCACAGCCCAGTTACTGGGTAATACGATACCCCTTGGTAAGACTGGTTGTCGAGACTTTCTGACGACCCGTAACTACTGTCAAAGATCCACGAATGACAGCCGGCACCAACGGTTTAACGTGCTTTCCGAGGCATGGAGGGGTCTTGGTATATAAAGATGGTCTCCCATCTACGGACCAGCCGCGGTAACCGTAGCTTGACCCATGCGGCTGTTTTTATTTAGCCACACGGAACCCTAATAGCAACTAAAGTGTTACATACCTCAGCCGCAGGTTTTCCCCCTGAAGACACGCACTCGATTTCAACCGGCTGGTCTTCTGTCGCATCAATGAACGCCCCCCTCAGTATTCTGGGTGCTTCTGGAGCAACCAGCACTGTCAATTGAGCGTAGCGGGAGCGGATCGCTGGCTCATCTGGAAAGATAATTCTTGGTTTATATATCGTACGGTTAACTAGTCAGCTCTTTGACGGAAACTTTATTTTGTGATGGCATGGCTCTCGAAAAAATCGACTTTTAATGACTAACGCTAGTGCAGGCATTATAGTGTTTGAAATTCATGTCTATTGATTTTAATGATAAGATTTTCAGATACCAGATTCGTTGAATACTAAGTTGTTTTTTGTGACAAACAATTTATGTAAGTAATATATTACCGAACATCAAATATCTATTTAGAGATTATAAAGTACAAAATAATGTCAAATAATATATAATTCATACGCCCATTAAAATCAAGTCGAAACTTCGTTCTATATCGGAAATCAACGTGACATATCATCTATCTTCCTAATCATATTAAAATGAATTAAATACTAGCTATTCCCCGTGACTTTCCCGATATGTAAATAATTGTGTAGGTAGGTTAGAACAATTTTGGGCGACAATTTCAAAGTCAAAGTCAAATTATTTATTATTTTAAATAGGCGCATAAAACGCACTTTTGACGTCATAATTTACAAAAAAATAGAATTGATTCTAGTCGCCCCTTCCAAAAGGTAGTTTCGTATGGAGAAGAATTGGCAAGAAACTCCACCGTTACTCTTTTAAAATGTTTTACAATATTTTGTATAAATACATTACGTAATTATATAATTATATGTGAAGACGATGCACCTAGAATAAAACTACTATACCACAACAGGTTAAAAAAAAAACTAAAAATGAACCAATGACAGATAAATACATTTTATGATAGACACATGATGCTCACATATTTACAAACATTGTAAAAATATACGTTTTCTTAAAAAAAAAATGTAATAGGTCAGTGTGTAAGTTAAAGTACTCACAGAATGTAAAATCAACATTGATTTAAATTATTTTTATCAAATAATAAATTATACAATTAAAATAGCAACCAGTTTGATTTTTTCTAGACTCTAGAATTGAAAGAGTTTCCACTGTTTTCATCCAATGTTTTCATCTATTATGAAGGATAGATGAGAGGAAGGCCAAAGAAAAGATGGATGAATTGCATGAGGAATGATACGAAAGCGATACGAGCGAATGATAGCGTGACGGTTGATAGGGGAGAAAGGAAGAAAACGTGTGCGTCAACCCCACGTTACATGGGACAAGGACAGAAAGATAAAGTCAAAGATGATGACGGACTACAATGACAATCGCTTTCAAAGCGTTTGAGCGTGAAAGTCGTTGTAGAAATACGTTCTATAACGACTTTCTACTCTCACAGAGAGGAGGCCTGTATCCCAGCAGTGGGAACATTATAGGCTGATTATGTTATATAGTCAAGACAATACATTTGACTATTTAATGTCAGTCCCATTCATTTTTGACTTTTCGTTGATCAGTTTTTTAGAACACCTAATCAAAGGCTAGGGATGACTTATTCTTCCTGACATCGCTATTTAAGGCACGGTTCATGCCGTCGAGAAGACGGCAATAGGAAGTAAATGCAATAAAATTGACGAGCAAAACAGCGTCGTCTTTGTCCGTAGTCCGAATCCCGACGCCACAGTGTGCATCGAACCTAACAGTATAACCTATGTACTATCGCGGACATTTGCGGTCGACCGTTTACCTAATAAAATAAATTTAACTACGCAACATGCGTTCTTATGCACGTTGCGTAGTTCAATGTATTTTAAGCGGTCACACCCGCCCACCAATATTTTTTGCAAATCAGAGAGAATTTCGAAATTCTCTGTAATTTCGAAATCAATGCTTGTACCACCTGCAGCTGCCACTAGACGGCTTATCCTTTTGTTCTATTATTCACAAGTAAAGCCGGTTCGATAAAAAATACATCTTATAGGTATATGACAATAAGCCCGAGTTTTAAAACATGGCAAATACTTAAACCAAATATTTATTTTGATAACACTCATGTGCCCGCAGATGGTAATCTAGCAGTTTTACCTCTTTCTTCGAGAGATACTTCGTAATTAGTTGAGTATTATAGTTTATCGTCCATACTACAAAATATAACTCGAAATAAAAGTCACAATTTAGATATACTTATTTTCGATATTAACATAATTAGATGTTACTTATTAAATATTTATCAAACACTTACTAAATGATTTTTATAACTAAAAATGTTTTTTTTTTCTTTCGTTTTATCTGAGAACCTTACCCTACAATACACTTAGTTGGTTGAATATAAATACATGTTTTAAAATTTAAAATATGGCCACAAACCGATTCATATTAAAGCAATTATTTAATCATAATAATTATATCTGATAAAATAATATAAAAAACAAATGATGAACAATAATTTGTCTTCACAAATACATTGTCACCATTTTCTGCAAAAACTACCTTACATGCGATCACAATACATTCTCACTGGCATATCGACTCTCATAGCATTAAACAGAAAAAAAAGGAATAATTAATGAAGAATGCCTTGCCGATTTCAATTCACGTGCACATTGCAACTATATTGCTTACAGTAGAAACATAGGTGCGTTTGTAGGGGACGAGGCTAGCTCTGCATTCGTTCTGTGCAAGCGACAATAGCCTTAGAGGTGATTCACCGGAAAAGTCCGTGATTGTACCTACCTTAAACCGTTTCTTCCCGTGGGAAAACCAATTTAAATTACTTATAAGGTATAACTATAAAATATTTATCGCTTATATCCCGGTTAGTATAGAGTGATTGAGACTTTAATTTAGTTTCCAACTATATTGAAGTACTTTTAAAATTTAGGAGAAGTGATGTTCGTTGCTATCGTCTTATAGAGAGCAATCGTTCCGTTTTGTGTCCCGTAAAAGAAAGGGCTTGAGTTTCAGTTTTTCATACGCTTAAAAAATCTCTAAAAGGGTTTTATTATTTCATATCGCGCGTCGGTCGGCATTCAGATGTATGATTTGATTTAGTTAACTTGGAATCGGAAAGAAAAACCAATTTTAGTAGGACCAGCGGAGTAAGTCCACCAATTTATGGATTCAAGCTGTGCCTAGTTTGGGACCCGCTGTTAAATCTGTCTAAGTTTTCTGTTGGTTAGAATTTCATGCGTGTTAATTTATTTATTTAACAGTTTATGTACACACATAACCAGACAAGAAGAAAGGAACAGAAAAACACGTACAAAGGTGATACTTATTTTTAAAGAAATCTCTTCCAGCATACCTTTGATAGGACAGTAGACATAAGACATAAGAGATGTAGACAACGTGTGTAAGAGTAGAAGATTAAAAAAAATATCTAAAATAAAATAAAAAACTATTCACTACTTTAAATTACACATAGAATAAGAGAATATACTTACATACATACTTACTTCTAAAATAAATATCACTAAAATATATATAATTATAATTTATATATAAAATAACAAATACATAATATGCAACTATGACGAAGTTGAAAGTCAGTGTTCTTTCACTCTTCTTTTAAAACTTGCAACAGTTTGGCAGTCCCTAATGTCAGGCGGAAGTGAATTGTATGTTTGTGAACTGTGTAAGTTTAATAAATTAATATGAATTTGAATTTGCGAAAGTCCACCAAATAACGGTTACACTAATAAAGGCACGGTTACGCCAACAACAATACACACTACACGATTACGGAAACAACAATACACAATACAACAACACTCACACGGTTGAAACTAAAGGTAAAATTGTGTGTTGGTTGTTTTTTTTTTATTGTTGTTGTATACTGTGTCTGTTGCTAAATATACAACACAAACAAAATGTCACTTGGCTTGTATGTTGGCTTGTATTAATAGGATGAACAGTGTAGCGATTGTAGCATACGCATAGCATAATCAGCCTATAATGTTTCCACTGACACAGACCTCTTGGTGAGAGGCGCGTAATCCACCACGCGGGCCCAGTGCAGGTAGGTAGATGTCACATATTTTCGATTTTTTTTTATTCAAGGACATGCCGGTTTCCTCACGATGATTTCCATCGCCGTTTTGAGGGCATTAGTGATAAAATAGTTTACTTAAATTAAAGCGCCTGTCTGGGTTCAAACCTACTTCACGGCCGTTAAGACTGGGCCACCACTGCTGACGATTGTAGATAGACCAATAAATAAACAAAACCACTAAATATGGATTCGGCAAACAGACATTTTCAATAATACCAATTCTCATAATATAACGACACTTACTTTAAGAATTGATGATGTCTCTCCCATTATATAAGTGACAACTTATTCTCCCTATTTACTTCATATTAATGTGCTACAATACACATAATGTCTTCGGAAGATTTCTCATTATTACTCTTAAGTGAACCTTTAATAATCTTCATACTTTTACGATGACATATAAAGATATACTGGTCCATTATAAGTTGACAACACATTGTATAGGCTTGTTATACTATGAGACGTCAGGTTATACTGGACATATTCCTAAGGCAGCTGTCCCACCAGACGAGGAAGCGACTCGCTATCAACGATTTTCTTGCTCAAGAAACGTACAAAACATTGTAGGTCTCGTGTACGTAAAAGAAATATATGTATATACAAATAGTTGATCGCTATATGTTCTCACCGCGCCGGCGAGTACTTGTTTGTTGCAGCGTCAAGATCTACCAAAGAGAGTACTCGCTCAGCGACGCTCGCTTAGCGGGCAGAACACTCGCTGAGCTACTCAGTGTAATCGCTCGTCACCGTCACGCACTCGCTGCTGGTTGCTCGCCAAGCCATTTTTAGGGTTCCATAGTCAACAAGGAACGCTTATAGTTTTGGCCATGTTCATCTGTCTGTCCCCAGCTTAGCTCAGAGACTCTTAGTACTAGAAAGCTGTAATTTAGCAAGGTAAAAGGTAGCTGTAATTTGGTTTTTGTAATTTGTTAATCATGCCGACAAAGTGTTAAGCAAAATCTTGAAAAAAAAAATTCAGGGTACCCCATTTTACGTGTAAGGGATTACACGTAAAATGGGGATATCATTGGACAGGTTTTTAGGGTACCTCCCTTACGATGAATTTTTAGGATAGGCCGTTCAAAAATATTGCGAGTTTGTGTGACTTTTCGATTCAGGGATCCGTTTGCGTAATATTACTTTTTTTTTAAAGTGATCCCCCTCGCCAACTAAATGGTTGCATTTGGATATGTGAAAAAAGTCATGGCAGCAGTAGTTTATATACCGAAACTAAAAGGAAAACTATCACAGCTGAGTCTTTACAAGTTAACGAGTTGACCAACTTACTTCTGCAGTTGGAGAATTGACCGTGATGGGAGAACATATTTTTCTACTACAGTGTTAACTTTGTTTTGAGATAAATTCATCCCAACTAAGGAACCCTTCATTGTGTGGTTTTTAGTTGATGATGAAATGAAATGATGGAATTTATTTTCTGTAAGTAGGTTTGTACAAACACTTTTACACGTCAATCATATTTAGAAAAAAACTAGATGAGTTCGGCGTTTCCTATCTGACTACTCCGAGAAGAAAAGCCGAAACAAACTCAGAGATCACAGTCTCTTTTAAAGTCCAGACATAATCTTGGTCAGATCATGTGAAGACTAGTAGATTGGTGTCTGGAATGGTCTTTTGAGGAAAGAACCACACAGATTGAGTGGACCTATCCAGTCAGTGCACGCATTTGTCAGTAATCGTGCAGCTCAACTCAGAACTTAAGGAGCTCAAAGTTGCTAGGTCTACTCGCTTCTCTTTCATCGCCGGCTCTGGGACAGGTTCTTATAGTTTGACGTGTCATCGTACCTACTGAGTGAAACAACAATAATTATTGTCATGTCAGATAGTTCTGTTCTTATATAATATTTTATTGGAATAAGAATACAAGAAAGATACACAATGTGCTCATATTGGATATTATTCGAAGAGTCCTTTATTTTAATAAGGGATTCTGATCTTCACAGAATTGGGTATTTGACGTTGGGATACCAAATAATCACTGGTATTGTTTCATAACAGCCTCATTTGAACTAAATAAAAAACAATTGTGAGCATTACAACCAAAGCCTACGACCTACAACTCGTACGTAGGCTTTGGTTGTAAGTTCGAACCCAGGCAGGTGCTTTACTATGTGTAAATTATTTCAACACCACTGCCCTCAAAACGGTGAAGAAAAACATCGTAAGGAAACCGGCATGTCCCGGCAGAACCAAAAAATTCAAAGACATGTGATATCTACCAACCCGCACTGCTCCCGCGTGGTGAATTACGGCCTATTCCCTCTCACAGGGAGGAGGTTTGTGTCCCAGCAGTGGGTGGGTATAGGCTGATTATGTAAAAACAAATTCCCTTGGTAAATGTATGGAAAAGACTATTGAGAATCACGTTACTATAATATTACGTAGTGAATAAAATGTTTGTGCTCAGGATACAGTAAATATTCATCATCAAATTATGTTGCGCTGTGCTGTGCTGCGTTCGGTTTAGCTAATTCGCTACTTACTCGTAAATTATAAGGAGGACACAAACAAAGTATGCTGCGCTGCTGTTGTTTGTGGCTACGATATGTTTAAAACACAGCACACTTGCACTTCACCGCACGCTTGGCCATCACGGTATTCTGTCTATCTTGCTTATACGGTTCGGTCGTCTTGTCACTTTGATGAAGCAAGACGTACTGACTCAAACAACACGCGCAGCTCAATGTTGTTGGTAGCTTAGCACAACAAAGCGCAGCGTAGCCTAAGGCACTGCAGTCATACCCAGTCCTGTTGTGAAGTGAATAAATTTTAGCATTGTCAAACTTACTGTTATAACCGGAGCTGACTTGGCACTGATACAATCCGTCATCTTCTAGAGTAACATCTTTGATGTCCAGTGAGTAGTCCCCTGAAACAAAAATAGTAATATTAGTGAGATATTCATAATAAACTTCTTTTTTTTTCTCGTATTGGCAAAACTAACCTCATGTCGCTTTTAAAATGTCAGTAAGGTGGTAGCGGGATGGTTAAGAGTCTATAATACGTCAGCACCACCTCGATCTTTATCTCGCTAGCACACTGCCGCGAGCATGCGAGACAAGTCGGCAAAGAGAAGGCTCCAAGGCACCGATGGCTTAGGTAATTTCTTTTTACAGTGAAGATAAGGGCAATTTAAAAAATATAGTATCTGCTTTTATATTTAGTTCAGTTATTATACAAAGTTTCGTGATCTAATTTGAAGTATTTTTTAATACTAGCGGTTTGGAGGTAACTTTGTATTTTTTTCTTTCGAGAAATTTTACAGAATTCTGTTTTCATCAAACACTAATCCTCAACTTTACCATTTAATTACTTCAAAATTAATGCTACAGAATTTTCGATATAACAGAGGATCATGCTAAGCAATTTGAGGTGTTTGTAGGTCTCTTAAGCAGACTACCAAACTACCGATGCGTTGTGCCAAAATGTCATTGAAAATCAATTCCGTTGAGTGGCTTATCCAACAGAAACTTAATCATCATCATCATCTGCCTGCCTTTTCCCAACTACTCGGCTTCCAGTCTCACCGGATACAGCTGAATACCAGTATTTTACACGGAGCGACTGCCTATCTGACCTCCACAACCCAGTTACTGGGTAACACGATACCCCTTAGTAAGACTGGTTGTCAGACTTTCGAGCTTCTGACGACCCGTAACGACTGTCCAAGATCTTAATAATTAATATTATTCTGGTAAGCGCAGACTACATTTTTGGATGAATTTCAACTCTTCATAAACATATTCATATTTTGAGAGACGTGTGTCAGTTATCTAGATGACCCTAATAAGCAACACTACTCTGAATATTTTAGGAATCGTCATTAAAGAAAGGAAATGAGAAAACTTTGATAAGATTATGGACAGTTTGGGTTATCGTTAGACACTCGGGATCGTTCCTTTCCGAAACACCTAGAATTCTAATAGATACCTAAATCAAGACTGCTGTAATTCAATAAAAGGTTTCATAAAAAAGATCTAGGTTCCAATATCCGCAAAATGGAATAATTAGCCCCAGTATCCTTATTAACAATTCCTTGTCTGAACAATATAAAACTAATAAAATTATTCTCTAAAAGGCGATGCAGCAAAACCATTCCAACGAGGGATTTCTATTTAATAAGCTGACTGTTCCCGTTTTGTTCCGCGTCCGATAAAAATGGATGGAGCAGCGGGATTACCCTACTTCAGTTCAAATAATTAAGTACCTATAGGTGGATTATTAAGTTAGTTTTTCAAAAGAAAAGGAAGGAACTATAATATCTTTATAGGAAAGGAAGTTTTTCAGCTGAAGTGACTGATATTTTAAATGGGGTTTATGTTTTTCAAATTCAAATAATTTATTTTATAGGTAAGTCTGCTATGTCCCGCCATTGAGGCATACAAAATTCATACGATTAGTTCGGTAGCTACATAGTTAAAATATAATAAATCAAATGGTCATCCAATACATTAAGATTAAATTACAAGATGATTATTAACATTAACTAAATTAAATTAAAACTAAGTTAAGCTTAAAAAAGGCCCTCGGGGCATTGTACCGAAGATGCTGGCGGCATTTCCTCGCTGAATTGCAATGCTGATGCGTTGCGCGAGAAAGCCGCCAGCTTTTCGGTCACCAGTTACATCAACTCGACGTTTCGCGATTTCCGCAAATAACTTATGCGCACTGGGACCCCACGGACCGAGGGTCTCGACGCCAAAGGGCACAAAGTTGTACTCTCTGCCAAGGCCTCCATATTTAATAACTTTCAGATTTTCGGCATTTTCTGCCGCACCCGCTTTAGAAGTAGTCCGTTGGAGGTGGGACGGTGCCAGTGTGTCTACACAGGTAGCGTCCCACACAAGCATCCGTCCCAAATTCCACGGGACCAAAGACACACCATCAGGTCTTTTGCCATCATCTCTGACAATGCCAGTCGGCTCAAGAAGAGCAGGCACATTGATGCTGGCAAGAGACCGGCGGATTATGTCATTAAGTGATTAAATTATTAAGATTAAATTAGAATAATATTTATGTCAAATTACAAATTAGTCATGTTACAAAATAGTGTTGTCATTTAGGAAATCTCTTAAATATACATACAGTAATAACATTTACTTATCAATAATGCGTGTATGTATTCAGCTGCATCCGGTAGACTGGAAGCCAACCCCAACATAGTTGGAAAAAGGCTAGGTAGATAGATATTAGTCGTTCCAGAGTTAACGGATTTTAATATGATATAAATGCAGCGTTGGGTGTGACTGAGAAACCTGATTAAAGTTTGTTACAGTAGCCGGCACGTAACTTGGCAAGGATTTGGCATAGTGGGGGTAAGTTCGCGCATCGTACACTTAGTGGCATTCGGGAGCGAACGGGACGTAGATACAATGCGAGGCGCAAGGATCTACTGATGCACCAATCGCGCGCTCGGCTCGGCGCTGCCTCACACCCCGCGTCCCGCGCGAGTACCAAAGGGACCTAAAATACGACTCTTGCCAACTTACGTGCCGGGGACTGTACTACATAGTTAATCATTGGATTTTTTTAGTTTTTTTTTGGGATTTTTGTGTGAGTAGGTCTGTTTATCTAATGATAGTAGGTTAGTACTCTTTTAATACTGCTATAATTATTAATGAATAAGTAGATAAAATACGGTGGAGGCTTAATCACGACCGGTGATTTCTTACAAGCACCTTTTGGGTAGAAAAATATCACCTGAGATCAGTCAAAATGTATTGGATCGACATGTACACGATCCAATACATTTTGACCGAAAAGTTTGTCATTCCTGTTGAAAGTTGTTGTAGATATACGAAACGCTTTGAAAGTGATTGTCACTTGGTTAGGCCCTCTGTACATGAGTGTTATACTCTCCTGGGACTGATAAGGTTATTGATTTCTCACTAACGTCATCAAAAAAGTGCTCGGTATGCCAATTCATTCAGAAAATAGGGATTAAATCCACACAATCCATCAAAATGATTGTTGAATCGTATCCAGATTTAAAAATATGTTACCGCAGCTATTTCGCCGCGGTACAATTAATTGGTTCAATTCGTGCAACTAAAAAGAATTTCGCCCTCGTGTGCTTTTATAACGAGCATTTCGTCAACAGATTTATATAATTTCAACGACCAACCCCTGTTTCGCACAGTTTTCAAGACTTGACAAAACATCGGGATTTATATAATATGTTTTTAAGTTTAATATTAAAGAAATACACAAATAAACCTTTAAACCTTCCGGAATAAATTCTCTAAATTTGTGTTTGTTACAAAAGTAGTTAATTTTCCCGCTCTGCAATCGGCATTTTGTTTTTGTTTTGATTGTTTGTATGTTGTATTCGCCAGTGTCGCAACACAGAGCAAATATTACGCAATGTAAATTGTCTGTGGTCCCTGGCCCTGACATCAAGCAATGGACAACATTGTCAAACTTTTATGGCGTAAATACTCGTATTTACTACTCGCTTTTGATTACTTTTATGTGTTTATTTTATGTAATATTTTTGTAATGTGCATTTTATTTGTGCAGAATAATTTTTCTTTCTTGTTTTCTTTCTTTCTTTCCAAATGATTGTGAAAACCGCGTCAAAATCCGTAGCACAGTTTAGGAGAAAAACGCGGTCACACAGACGGACACAAAAAGAGACTAATTTGTAGTATGTACTACCTTTTGCCCGCGGCTTCGCCCGCGTGGGTTACGGAAATATCCCACGGGAACGTACTACTAGGGTTAACAGTACCCTATGTGTCAATCCAGGAAAACAATTTATTAATTCCGTAACACATTGTTTTCATATAACTCTTATTTGTTTAAGCGGCGCACGCCAGAAAAGCTCCCAGTCGGCATGTTTTTTTTCGACATCTTCAACAATAATCGTCATATTTCAGCCAATTTACACAAAACCCTAATGGATTATACACTTAAGCCTTCCTCATGAATCACTCCGTCCATTGGTGGAAGCCGTGAAAAGACATTCGGTACTTTTTGAGTTTATCGCGTACAGACAGACAGACGCGGCAGAGCACTTGGTTTTATGATATCTAGTGATAGACAAGGCGTGGGCAAAAACCCGGCCAAGGGATGAATTTATCCCAAAAACAAACTTAACACTGTAGTTAAAAGACATGTTCCCTATCAACATCGACATCAACATCGACCAACATCGATATAAATCAATGTAATCAAGTCAATTCTCCAACTGCTAATGTAAGTTGGTCGACTATTACTCGTTAACTTGTAAAGCC
This sequence comes from Atethmia centrago, assembly GCA_905333075.3. Lineage (NCBI taxonomy): Eukaryota > Metazoa > Arthropoda > Insecta > Lepidoptera > Noctuidae > Atethmia > Atethmia centrago. Next base: position 9,771,342 of record HG995392.1, on the reverse strand, counting down.
TACTTAGCTGTGATAGTTTTCCTTTTAATTTCGTTACATGTCTACTGCCATGATTTTTTTTCACAAATCCAAAAACAACATTTAGCTGACAGGGGGGACACTTGACTGTAACACAAATTATCACTTTAAAGCTTAATATTACGCAAACGGATCGAAAAATGTTTTCCACAGACCACCAATATTTTTGAACGGTCTTTCCAACGACACCATGGCATAGGGGAGAAAAAAAATATCAGCCCCACTGTAGGGTACATGCAAGGAAGGTACTCGTTTTACAAGATTTTATTTAACCACTTTGTCGGCGTGATTAATATGTATACCTATGCCAAATTATAGCTTTCTAGTACTAAGAGTCTCTGAGCTAAGCCACGGACAGACAGACAGACAGACAAACGGACTGGCGGCACTATAAGGGTTCCTTGTTAACTAAGGAACCCTAAAAATTACGACCATACAAAGGTCATCCCTTATTTAACTACTTTGGGGAATTAATTTTCTGAAATCGTTCCTTTGTCATCTGTTAAGCCCCGACACCGATTCGGAGTCAAACAATAGAAAATCAATTGTGTCATTAGCCGTCCTTGACCAATTAACCTATTGACCGCCACGTCAAAAAAGCAAAAACTTGCCCTCGCCGCCAAGCTACGAATTATTCCTTAAAATCTGTCATGTAATCGTGACCGTGGCGTGCTGGGCACATTTTGTCTGTCTCTATAATATGACTGTGGCGGTCAAAAGGTTAAGGAAACTCTCGTGTTATTTCATGCTTCTAGAACCAGTGACTTAGACTGTGCATTGACTGTCAGTAAATAAATTGAAGATTTTTAAACTAGTTTTTTCTAAATAAACTATTCTTCCACGATTGCCATAACACCCGAAAATGGGTTTCGGGTTCCAAATATAATAGTAGTAGTAGTTTCGAAATATAATATGACTTTACTTTAAGTTTCTCTTTATGTTTAAAAAAAAACGTTAACCACAAGAAGCACCATAATCTGGAAACGTGAAAATTAATCGTTTTTCATTGTATTCCACACCTATCAAAACATTTAAAAATCAAACCCGTTACTTCAATAATTCTATTCCGAACTAAAGATAAAACTTTCATAACTGTCGAAGATGAATTTGAGGGCTTGTGGCTAAGTAATAATAGCCGCACGGGTCGATCGGTCAGGTTAAGCTACGCTTGCCGCGGTTGGTCCGTGGATGGGTGACCATCTTTACATACCAAGACCCCTCCGTGCCTCGGAAAGCACGTTAAGCCGTTGGTCCCGGCTGTCATTTGTAGATCTTTGACAGTTGTTACGGGTCGTCAGAAGCTCGAAAGTCTGACAACCAGTCTTACCAAGGGGTATCGTGTTACCCAGTAACTGGGTTGTGGAGGTCAGATAGGCAGTCGCTCCATGTAAAATACTGGTATTCAGCTGTATCCGGTAAGAATGGTAGCCGACCCCAACATAGTTGGGAAAAGGCAGGCAGATGACGAACTGTCGAAGATGAATTGCAAACCAAACGGACAGAGTCGAGCTGAATCGAGTCGCAATAAAGTGAAGTGCAAAAATAGTTCATTATTTAAAACGAAACACACTTGAACTGTGAAGCTTTGATTGCTTCCAGGTAGGTTTAGAGAAAGATTACAAATATGCGACTTATTGATACATCCTCATTATAATGTATAAGTAATAGAGCACAATCACTGGGTCGCCTTTGGAAGCTCTAATCTTAATCTCTTTGGCAAGCACAGGTCTTTAAAGAAAAAGGAGAAGAAATCGGGTGATCAGCAAGAAATCAGAAAGGGAGCCATTCTTAATCCTCAAAAAAGTTATTCAATTTATGCCAAACGTATCATAGATATAAATTTTTCTATGGCTAGCTCTCAGACCAAATAAAAAACCAAGACATAGCGCTGTCAACAGTGACGAGAGGCCGGTTTCGTAAACATGTGTGCACTTAGTGAGTGTTCCGGTGAAGTGTAGTTTGGTTGTAAAATTCTTGCGTGTGAGCGTGTATGCACAGAGCAAGGTGTAGTTTTGGCATGCTTCACTATATTGTTCGCAGCACTGTCTTGGTTTTTATTTGGTCTGAGGCCTAGCTATGTTGGCTGTTTTTTGTAATACTGATTATGTCACCTTTCCTCTTGGTTGTCATTTGCAGTCCACCATTGCATTATTTAATTTTTATCGCTAACAGTACCTACTTATACCACAGCTGATTTAGCCCAGTATTCCACAAACAAACAAACAATATTCATGACGAAACTGTATAAAACATCCACTCAAAATTAAGGCTCCAATTTCCTAACAAAAGCTTTCTTAAACAAGTAAAATGTTTGGACTTACTCTATAATTAAAACAAAGAAATAATTAATAAGAACGAAGTAACAAATACTTCACAGCCAATTAAACTTAGAAGTATTTCAATCAAAAAGTCAAGTTACGATTTTTTGTTTTCGCAAGTCCGAGAGTGGATCAAGCAGACTTTACTGTATTTGCGTTTTAGTTTCCAAGCATGTAAACAAATGTTTTTTTTTAATAACAACTTTTCAGTTTGCGTTTTAACTTCACATATTTTGATGACGCTTACACTACTAGTAGTACCTACCTACTACTAGTCATTCTAAAATCAAATTAGTTCACAATATCATAATGTTCAAATTCGTTTGAATGTAAATAACATCAATTGAAAACAAGGATTTGAATAGGCTTTAGAGTTGATTTGTAATTTCAGTAAATTTGAAGATAGAATGCAAAATTGATTGTTTATTTATTTAACCATTTATATACACATGATACACAAACAGATAAGAAAAAAAATCGGAAAAATGCGTACAAATGTGCTGCTTATTTCTAAAGGTATCTGTTCCAGGTGATAGAATATTAGATAGGATGTAGACACCACACATGTGTAAGAGTAGATGAAAAAATAAAATACATAAAATAAAAAAACAATTTATTTAAGAAAATAAAACAAATTATATGAGAATATACTTTTTTCAGTTAGCAACGCAACAAAATATCAATATTCTAGTGATATTTCACTCAAACTCAAAACATTTATTTCAATTAAACCAATTACAGGCACTTTTGAATTGTCAAAGAGTAGGTCAGTCAGAAAGCTGAAGCTAGTTACCCATTCCAAAACGTAGATCTCGACGAAAGTAGATCTCTATGGAGAAGAACGGGCAACAAACACCAAGGACACTCTTTTAAATCAAGGTCTTACAAATCCTTGGTAAATTATTCTTGTTGCTTACGTGAGAACAATGTAAAAATAAATTAATTAAAAACCAATCAGAATTTAAATTACAAGATTAAAAATAAGCTCTGGCAGTTAAGAGATGACCAGTGTCAATTGACGGCGGCGCCCGGTGTTGTGTTGCTTATTGAACAAAGTCTTATTACACAGGATATATTATGTAAGTATTTAAGCTCGCAGATAAGATCAGTAATGATGGCACAATTATAACACACATTTATAACCACAACCTTGGCTTCGGGCAATCGTTCTTTCCACCAATAGTTAAATGTTAAAACCATCATTCGGACGAGTGAACTTCGGGCAATTGTGAAGCACTTATGAAAAACAAACGCCAAAAACGACTTGATCTAAAAGGAAGTCCAGAACAAGCTTATAAATAGATAAAAGTAAAACTACTGCACTTGATAATAACTTAGAATTAAATCAAAGAACAGAATTTTGAATATTTTGCTCAACCAATCAAACTGAGTTAAGATTTAAACAGTAGTACCAACATTAAACGTGCACTGACCTACATAAAAAATCACACAGCAATAAAAAAGTAAGTTTGCACAAAAGTACATAGAAAAACGAAATATCTTTTTCCATCTCACCCGCTGTGACCCGCCCTAGAACGGAATATAAATATTACGTGTCTACGCGCTGAAGAAATACGGTAAGTTCCGTTTTTAACTCCGTGAAAAGCGCTCTGGTTGAGAAGCCCACTTAAAAAGATCTTTCACCGTATCTCTAAAATGTTAAAAATACATTTTTCATCGCCACAGTGGAAGGCATACAGGTAATCTGTGCTATACATCTGGGTATTGTTTCTGGGGTAATCTGGATGAACGTGGGAATTGCTCGTCATGCTAGATATGAGTGTTGAATAGTGATAATAATTATAGACTATGTACACATTCCATTAAAATAAAAGTATTGCGGAATTTGATAATTGTAACAACTTGAATGTGGAACAATTTTACTACGCTTGCTCAAAGCGTATCTACCTACTAAAGGAATTCAAGAAAAACCGGACAAAGTGCGAGTTGTACTCGCTTGGCGAGGGTTCCGTACAGTGAATATGTTATCTATCATGTTTTTTATCCCAAGATAATTTATCGCTAAAACAAACTTAAAACATGTTCTCAAATATATTCCAACTGCATATGTAAGTTGGTACGCACAATATTGAGAGATATAACATGTTATTTTAACACCATAGCCTTCGTATAGGTTTACCTGTAATCTATAAATAAAGAACTAATTCCTGTATTTTTTTCAAAGTTTTTGGCTCGCTAATCACGGAGATAAGGGAAGAAATTTGCATCTGTTTTCTTAAATAACTTTAAAAATATTTATTTTAAAATTACAAAAAAATATATTTGATACCGTGTGGGTATCAAATATATTTTTTAATTTTTTTTTCATTGAAATTTTCTAATTTGCCCCCCAAAAGTGACCCTCATATTCAAAATTCATTTATTTACGGTCCAGTAGATTCGGCGCAGAACGACTGTGACAGACGAACAGACAAACAGATACACAAGAGATCCTAGAAAGGTTCAGTTTTTCCTTTTGAGGTACAGGACCCTAAAAGAGGCCATAAGGCTAGTTCACGGAGCTAAAGAAGTTCAGTTGCAGTTTAGTTTCGATCAAAACAACGCTTCTCGTATTCTCTACCACTGTCAGACACGCTCGCGTCAAGTTCGCGTCACGCCAGTGCATGAAGAGCGCATTCTACAGTGCGTTCATTATAATTTGACGCCTGACGCGATTGGTAGCACTGAATTTTGCAGTCTTAGTTTCAATACAAAATGGCGACTGACAGAACAGAACTACCAATCACATGACTGCATAATTCAGTGCTACCAATCGCGTTACGCGTTAAATTATAATGAACGTACTGTATTGCTACGCGCGAAAGATTACAAGAATACGGTTTCCCACTCGAACTGAACTCCAACTACACCGCAATTTGAACAACGTCGTGAAATTACCTTAATTATCGGTTTTACGATCGTTCTTGATAAGTTAAAGTCGTCGCAATCTAAGAAGTCGGATTTGACGTTTCTCGTTTGACATGCCGCGATAACATTGTATGAACGTCCATGTAAGAAATTGAAAAATCAAATTCATAATCCTATTTAATTACTATGTTACCCATACTATCACAACGCGTATCATTCGTAAGCATCAAGTTTAACTTATATTGAAAAAATGCATACAAAAAAACGAATTAATCGTTGATTAATATTCCGACAGGACGTTACTACAATGTCATGTCTTTGGGTTGGTTGCCGTAGTGTTATGACCGTTAAAACCCGTTTTTTGACAGAATAAAATCGATTTTCTGAAAAATCGTTTACATACATTACATTTAAAAAAAAGAGATAAATGTGTAATTACTGTATTATTTAATATTTAAACATAAAAACAAAATCTGATCACATATATTTTTAGCTTTATTTTGATATTTAATATGAATATTTTGATATTATAAGAAATTATTTTTAATGTATTATAATACATATAATAATACATACAATGTATTATTATTTAATACATTGTATGTATTAAATAATAATAAACCTTAAATAATAATAGCAAACCTTCCGGAAGAAATCACTATGTCGGGTTTTGGTTTAAGTCTTGGTTTCTTTGAATCTAAACTTCGTCCAAATTTAAACTTCGTTGGAATTTATGTAATAACTGTTAAATATTACAAACTCGTGCGTGTAATAAAACTGTCGATTACAAACTAATTATTTTAAATCGATATGTCTCAAGAATCGGTTTTTAAAGCATCCGATTCTTTTTCCCCTCACTACACAAAGTATTTTTATAGCTGTCTAATCCGACTTCTTAGATTGCGACGACTATAGTGGTGTTCGAGATTGACTTATAAATTACATTATCATTACAGTAAGTCACATTAATTCATGAAAGCTTTTGGATTAGCTTACACTGAAAGTGTAATGATTTGCGTACAATTTAAAATACCTACTCAAGAGAGAATAATACTATAGTACGCGCTCAAGTCACATAATTAGCCAAGTAATTTAGACTTTGCTAATGTATTTGAAGAACATTTTATGTTACTTTAAAATATACTAGATGCGCCCCGCGGTTTCACCCGTATAAGTTTTGACCCCTTAGATATATCGGGATAAAAAGTATCCTATGCGTTATTCCTCGTATCCGTGCAGTACATACTGTACATACATACTATATGTGTGCCAAATTTCATCCAAATCCGTGCAGTACTCTTTGCGTGAAAGAATAACAAAATCCATCCATCCATCCATCCATCCTTACAAAGTTTGTATTGCATTTATAATATTAGTAGGATTCTTACAAATCTGGTTGTTTCTATATTTGTCCAAACGTTAGCCGTAACGTAGCCAAGAACAATTATGACAAAAGAAAACACTTTTTGTCAAATTCATTTGGTCATCTTTCAATCTTTACTTTTTTCTCAATGTCTATTTCTAGCAAAGGCTTCCCCTCAGTTCTAAAGCAATCAAACTGAGGTGAATCCCGCGCGGGATGCGTGATGCGACTATGCTCGTCAATTGTTTTAATGATTAAGAAGTCACGTGACTATTCACACAACACATCCATATAAGTTAGATGACGCGAGCGAATTTCGTCCCGCATCCTGCGCGGGATTCTCTTCAGTTTGACCAGCAGGCTTTTTTTTTTTTGGGTGGGAAATCATCAAATAACTTCTCCCGCTCTGGGCGGAGCGGGGGATGTGTCAGACTCTTACTGACTAAAACCCACCCGTATTCCTTGCGTTGCCTGTGTTGCCAGGGACTTCGGTGACCCTTTAGTACTTTCCCGCGACCCCGGCAGGCTTCGGCCCTAGTGGATTGCTGACGACATCTCTTTGAAACGTGCGTGGAATACAATGCGTCGTCGACCCGGGCCTGGTCCTTATCGGACGGTGAACTACCCATTGCTCACCGTCCGCAAGACCGCGCCTACGGTGGCCGGAAATCCGCCCGGGAATCCCGACGCTTGACCAGCAGGCTTAGCATGACGCTTTCTATTTCTTAGAAGAAGAGACACAGCTCTTTTTATACAAAGTGTCATTTCGTTTCTCCATTTTTGACATCGCATCGTAGAAATCCTTCTACATAAAAAAGGAACTAGACAAAACTCATTAAAAACGAAAGACAAAATTACAGATTGTAGAAGGATTTTTACATTTAGTGACATTTAGTTTCTCCATTTTTGACACCGGTCAAAAATGGAGAAACGAAATGTCACTTTGTGTAGAAAGAGCTTTGTCTATTCTTCGTAGAAATAGAAAGCCTCATGCTAAGCCTGCTGAGCTTTAATAGATAGATAGAATACTCTTTATTATCTACACCATAAAAATTACAGCTATAAAAATGTAGAAATTTTACATAGGGTGACACAATGGGCGGCCTTATCGCTAAAAGCGATTTTTTAAAGACAACCTTTGGATGGATTAAGGGGGAAGGTGAGACAATAGTAGTGTACACTTATTTATATAAAATTATACACAAACTGCAGGCAGTCTGTGTATATTTTTTTATATTACAGGTGTTTCCAAGTGAAGAAGTGTCTTTCCCATTTTACTATTATTTTCTACCTGCCAAGTAACTGGTGGATAACCTTGAATCTATATTCCGCGTCCGTCAAATCATTATTGCTATTGCTAGCCAAGATTTCAACGGTCAATGACTTTTGTTGCGTAAATCTTCTAATAATACTCCCTGATGCAAATATGATATGAAATGGAAAGTGAATGTTTTTCATATAAATATGATGCGGACAGGATCGCAGGAATATTACTGGAGAAAAAATATCAAATTTTCTTACAGTACGAAGGAGCACGGGTGGGTTTTAGTCAGTAAGAGTCTGACACACCCTCCCGTTCCACCCAGAGCGGGAGAAATTCTTTAATTAAAAAACGGACCCACAATAAAACTAATTGGTGATCCCTGGTATAGACAGTACAACTTAGTCGACGATGAAGTACCTGGGACTCGTCCTCGACAGCCGGTGGAACTTCGTGGAGCATTTCCGACGTTTGGCTCCCAAACTGGAGCGGGCGGGCGCTGCATTGAAGCGGCTCCTGCCCAATCTAGGGGGTCCAAACGCCTCCTGCCGGAGGCTCTACGCGGGGGTCGTGCGGTCCATGGCCCTCTACGGGGCACCTGTATGGGCGCGCTCTCTGGCGCTGCGGCCAGCCCGCCGGTTGAGCGCGGCCCAAAGGGTCATGGCCATCCGGATGGTCCGAGGATACCGCACGGTCTCCTGTGAGGCAGCGAGCCTCCTTGCCGGATTGCCGCCATGGGATCTGGAGGCAAAAGTCCTCGCGCACGTATGGGAGTGGCGCGAGGAGGCGAAACGCCGGGGCGTAAGTCCGCCGCCGCGAGAAATCGCGGCACAGCGGACGGAGCTCCGGCGGGATCTCATGGCGTCATGGAAAGTACGGTTGTCGCAACCCAGTGCTGGGCACGCCACGATTGCGGCGATAAGTCCCCTCTTTGAGGAGTGGCTGGAGAGGCGCCACGGCGTCCTCACCTTCCGCCTGACGCAGGTCCTCACCGGACACGGCAGCTTCGGGAGGTTCCTGTGTCGGATAAGGCGGGAGGAAACGTCCGGGTGTCACCACTGTGTGGATCGCCCAGAGGACACGGTGGAGCATACGGTGGAGGTCTGCCCGGCTTGGGCAGAGCACCGCCGTGTCCTCGTGGAGGCGATCGGCGGCAGAGACCTCTCGCGTCCGGCCCTGGTTCAGGCCATGGTACGGAGCGAGAGGGCATGGGCAGCCGTCACCTCCTTCTGCGAAGCAGTAATGCTCGCGAAGGAGGAGGCGGGACGGTTGAGGGAAAGGCACGTTTCGCGCCCTCTCGCCCCTAGCCGCCGCAGGAGACGCCCAGGGCGTCGGGAATCCCGGGCGGATTTCCGGCCACCGTAGGCGCGGGCTTGCGGACGGTGAGCAATGGGTAGCTCACCGTCCGGTAAGGACCAGGCCCGGGTCGATGGCGCGTCGTATTCCACGCGCGCCTCAAAGAGATGTCGTCAGCACAAAGTAGGGGTCCACTAGGGCCGATGCCTGCCGGGGTCGCGGGAAGGTACTTATGGGTCACCGAGGCCCCCGCAACACAGGCAACAGGAAGGAATACGGGTGGGTTTTAGTCAGTAAGAGTCTGACACACCCTCCCGCTCCGCCCAGAGCGGGAGAAGTTATTTGATGATTTCCCACCCTCAAAAAAAAAAAAAAAAAGACAGTACAACTTAACCGAGCTCAAACAAGATTGCTGAAAGATCCTTTGGAAAATATGTAGAACTACATGAATAAGTTAAGTATCTATTGGATAGTGCAAGATTTTTTCTACATCAAGAGTAAGGCCTCCTTTTATACAAAGAAGAAACAAACATTGACCGTTATGATTGCTCACTGCGTGATACCTACTGACCGCTTCTTAAGTCTAGCTGACGTATTCTGTAAAAATCTGGCTCACTGCGAAAATTCTGTTAAGAAAACAGCCGGTTTATTCTGTACAAATCTCACCATGAGACCTTAGGCGAAGTGAAAGTGAAGTGAGCTGTAATTCCGCCTTATGCTAGGGATGACACTAATGACAGCTCACCGTAAGCTCACTTCACTTACGTTTTCACGGTGTTATTATTGCAGAATAGCACTGCAGGTAGATTGGTTTCCTCGCAATAACGTTGGTGTCATGGAATGTACAGGGTCAAAATAAATTAGCTAGCAAAATTCCATAGGTATTCATTATAACACTCACATCATATCTGCGGAATTTTTATTATTATTTATATTATTATTATTTTATTTTATTATTATAATTTTTTTCTTTACATATCTCGGGACCATGGGGTCCCGGACCTTTGGAAGGCATACGAGGGGCCGAAGCCAACTCGCAGAGGCCCCTTGGACAATTGTAATGGATTGAGGCACCAACCGACGATTATCCCTGTTTGCTCTATGATGGTGCACCCAATGACAATATTTTTATGTGCTTACTTATCTCGGGACTATGGGGTCCCGGACCTTTGGATGGCGTACGAGGGGCCGAAGCCAACTCGCTGAGGCCCCTTAGACAATTGTAATGGAATGAGGCACCAACCGACGATTATCCCTGTTTGCTCTATGATGGTGCACCCAAGGACAACCCCCGGTTGATGCAAGACTATTGCAGAACATGGGAATAAAACATATTGGGATATGGGTTTGGGAGGCTATAGTGGATCGGTTTCCTAAGACTATAGAAAGGCTATGGCCCCTACCTGACCAATGCTTTATATAAAATACACCGATAAAATGGCAGGGTAATTATTATTATTATTTTTTTTTTTTTTTATTTCCCTATTTTTCGTTTTTTTTTTGTTATCGTGATTTAGATAAACACGATAAACTAAAAATAAAAAGATTTGATTTGATATTTAGTCAACGACTGCTTGTTGTGATGTTACTTGAAGTATGAGTCGAGGATCTGTTTTATTTTTGTTTCATCGTGTTTAGATATCAAAACCCATCACGTCTGTGAAATTTACAGCAAAAGGAAAAGATATTTTAAATCTGTATATAGAAATTTCATGTGACTATTACTGCCTGCGATTAATGACCAAAAAAAAAAAAGCTCACGAAATGAATTTATTTTTTGTTTTATCATATTTAAAGATCGATACCCACAACGTCTGCGGAGTTTGGCTACCTAAAAAATAATTGAATTTGACCCAGTATAGCTCCCAAAGAGCATTATAAATGATGGAATGTACCAATGTGGTATTGGTACATTCCAACCACTCTTCTACGAATACGAAGAATATCATTCACAGAATCATCATCTGCCTAGCCACAACATCGCAGTGTTAGACGCCAAAACAAAAATGAATTAGCCTTACCAAGCTCAAAATTAACTATCTTCCATTCAGGGCCTTTAGCCATGTGCGTGAAAATATATACCGGCTGATTTTTTAAACAGAAAAAAAAAGAATAAATCGATGAAAAAATATCGAAATTCAAATCATACGCACCCTGTATGATATGAATTTCGATATTTTTTCATCGATTTATTCTTTTTTTTCTGTTTTTATTGTTTTAGTATGAAAAGTATACTTCAAATGGGTAGTATTTATTGATAAATCAATTTCATTACAAATTGAAGAAAAAAAAAATTGGCTATGCCATAGGCTTCCACTCCGTTCACCTACTATACCCTATATGTTTTTCGAGACGATAAAAAAAATAAGCCGGTATACTTGTAACAATTTGTAAACTACATAGATGCAATAAATGATGATTATGATTATGATTAGCCTTTTCCCAACTATGTTGGGGTCGGCTTCCAGTCTAACCAGATGCAGCTGAATACCAGTATTTTACATGGAGCGACTGCCTATCTGACCTCCACAACCCAGTTACTGGGCAACACGATACCCCTTGCTAAGACTGGTTGTCAGACTTTCGGGCTTCTGACGACCCGTAACGACTGTCAAAGCTCTACAAATGACAGCCGGGACCAACGGCTTCACGTGCTTTCCGAGGCAGGAAGAGATCTTGGTATGTAAAGATGGTCACCCATCCACGGACCAGCCGCGGCAAGCGTAGCTTAACCTGATCGATCGACCCGTGTGGCTGTTATTACTTAGCCACAAGCCCCTATATCATTTACAGAATATCTCCTTCTATACAAAGTGTCATTTATTTTATTCATTCTTGACACCGTGCCGTTGGACTTTCTATAATGGCATTTTATTTTTCGATTCTACAGGTTTTAAACCCACAACCTGGGAGTTAAGAACCAAATCCTTTAACCTTCCAAAACTACCTACATAATAAAGTCACGTTAATTTTAACTGACTTCAAAAAAACAGGAGATTTTCAATATTTTCTTTTGTTACTTCTGTAAATCCGTCGTTTATAAACCGATTTGGAAAATTCTTGCTATGGTAGAAAATTCTTTTTTTTCTTTTTATTTTATCAAAATCCAGTTCTGATGATGGGATCCATGAGGAATTGAGGAAACTCCTCAAATATTATAGGCATACATTTTTATATGTTCCTCAACAAGTCAAGCATTTGCATTCAGAAAGTATAATTTTGTGAAGTGGTGACTGATAAAGAAGACCACAGATGGCCACTCAAACTCCTTAACGATAAGTATTTCACGGGTGGCAATATGATACAAGGTGTCGTCTTACATCCTCTTCATATTTCAGGAGGCTGCTATGAAAGACGTATATAATCAAATAAAATTACTATACCTGCTCAATAATTAAAACATACTTGTTTTTTTAGTTATTTACGTTTGACAGTATTTTAGAATATACCACTTTCACAGAATAGAATCATCCCGTTGCGTATGCGGTAGTGTGTGTGTGAAAGGGCAGTGACAGTGTGATCACACGGGCAGCGTTTTAACATGCGTGTCCCAAACATGGTGATTTCCGAAAATTAAAAAAAAAGACCTACTTGTTTTATTATAGATTCGTGTCCAGAATCATTAGCATAGTTACCTCCTTGAATTTGACGAGGATCCAAAACGACACCTTGTATTTATTCGTAGAAAATTTAAATAAATGGCCCTGAAGAAAATGGTACTATCAAACTGATCTGATGATGAAGCCGGAAGTTAGGCGGAACTCCGTAATAAGAGAATGTATTCTAGCCGTGTCTGGGCTTATTAGAATTGTCCATAAGATGCACTCTGCCAATAAATGGTTTTATTCGACTTCAAAAAAGGAAGTAGTTCTCAATTATTATATATATTAGTTATATTTATTTTCGGGCATAACTTATTTGTTAATTAATTGATTTTTATTTGGTAGAGGAAGCTTGCGCGGTGGTCCCATATAAATTGTATTAACTTTGCTTGGGTAGTTTTTCAGTGAGCTTCAATAATATGCCTTTAATCCACTTGGTGTATGTTGACGATGTTATAAAGCTTCTTGCTTCTTGTCACTGTTGTTTACATAGCAAGTAGTGGTATACGAATTGCCGTGGGGTAAGTACCACAATTAAAAAAAAAACAACCGAGTTCCAAAAATAAAACACTAAATGTGTAAAAAAATAACTAAAAGTGTTATTTTTGGAAGACGGTGGTTTTTTTTTTGTAAAAACGTTTTTCCTCCTCCTAATCTCAGAAACGTGTCGCCCATAGTTCAATAATAACCTTTAAGCGAATCGAAGCGTAGGCGTATGATCTTAATTCGAAAAGATTAAGTCAAAGTCCAACAAAGCCTGTTTGAGTCTTTCTCCAAATGTCGGATAAACTGTTTTATTAGGAGAACGGATCTACGATTTTATTTTATTTTTACTTGCTAGCCCAGTTTCTTTCAGGGATTGATATTGTCTGTCAACGGACCAATGTTTCAATGTTCATAGGGAATCTTATTAGCTGATAATGTAAAGGTGATGTTTACATGGCTGTAATTAAATTGGTATTTTATAGGTATCTAAGTGTTTCATAGTCTTATATAAAACGGTTGTAAAAATAAATGTATTTTTTTTCTAATCATTTCGTACATAGCTTGCTATTTTATTTTATTCCATAAAATTCTCAATTCTTTATTGCGTACCATAATGTATATAGTTGCAAAATAATTATATTAGTCACAATTATGGACCCTGTCGGGCACACCATAGATCAAGTGGGAGAGAGGAGGAAGAAACACTGGCTGTTTAATGTGTTAACTGATAAATTTTATTATTATTGAAGTAGTACGTAGGTCACGCACGCCTCAAAGAGATATCAGCACAAGTGTAGAGTCCACTAGGGCCGATGCCTGCCGGGGTCGCGGGAAAGTCCAAAAGGGTTACCGAGGCCCCTGGCAACACAGGCAACGGAAGGAATACGGGTGGGTTTTAGTCAGTAAGAGTCTGACACACCCTCCCGCTCCGCCCAGAGCGGGAGGAGTTATTTGATAGTTTCCCACCCGAAACAAAAAAAGTACGTAGGTTATTTAAATACTAGTCTGACCGTGGCTTCGTCCGCGTGAAATATATTGTTTTAACATAAAATATATCCTATATCACAGTCGGCAATACTGTAGCTTCCCATTAGTGAAATAATTCTCGGAATCGGATCAGTAGTTCTGAACACAACCCCCACATACAAACTCACAAATTTTACCTCTTTATAACATTATATTAATACCTATAGACAAGACAAGTACTCAATGCCCGAATGATAAAATGTTTATTACTTTGAATGCTGAAAATACAGAGTTCTTGAAACAACGAAACATCAAAGATCGATCATTCAATAAATCGATTAGTTAAACATCAAACCTTTAAAACATCGAAAGATCAAATGTAAAGCTATTAGTCATCAAATATGATTGTTCTCGTAAATAATGATATATTATTTAAGACCTAAGGCACGCTTGAACCACGAATCACTTAATGCGTTTATCGTTAAACATCCACTCAAACGAAAATGTTTCCTAAAAACTAAGTAGAAGAATTATTTTAATCAAATTCAACTCATAATGGCGCCGATTCCCTTGTTCACAAACTAAACTAAATTTAAGTTCAGTGCATCTTTTTCTTTCTATTTCATTAAGAAAAGGACAGAAGATAAATTTTAGTTTAGTCCTGTCAAATTAATCAGCGCCTGTCACTACTCCATACAAGTTTAGACGTGATTAAAAACTTGCCTACTAAAATTACGCCAATTTACGTCAAGCGCTGATTAATTTGACAGGACTAAACTAATATTTATCTTCTGTCCTTTTCTTAATGAAATAGAAAGAAAAAGATGCACAGAACTTAAATTTAGTTTAGTTTGTGAACAAGGGAATCGGCGCCATTGTCAGGCTTATTTTTTTCTTGAACTGTCAAGGGGTCAGTCAAGAAAGATGAAGCTAGTTGCCCATTCCAAAGCGTTGTAGGTTCCTATGGAGAAGAACGGGCAATAAACTTCAAGGATATATGCATATTAAGTATGCTATTTAGCCTTAGCCTTTTTTTTTTGGCTTGTAAATCATAAAATAACTTCACCCTCTCTGGGCGGAGCGGGAGGGTGTGTCAGACTCTTACTGAATAAAACCCACCCGTATTCCTTCCGTTGCCTGTGTTGCCAGGGGCCTCGGTTACCCTTTGGTACCTTCCCGCGACCCCGGCAGAATATTGTCAGGCTTAACTTTTTTTTAAGTACTTTGCACTAGTTGTTGTAACTTAGGTTTCACATTTACTGATTTTGTGTAGTTTTAGATATGCACACGAATTTTTATTTTGGTATACGAGTAGCTGCAGCAGTTTTTTAGATAATAAATAAAAAGTAAGAAATGGCAGGGGCCCATAATTCAGACGGGGCCGACATTTCAAGGGGATTGCTGTCAAAGTATGGACGGTTCAGTAGATATTTAAAACATCATTCTGACGACTCTTAAAACGATTGACAGACTGGACAGGTCCACTCAAATCCGTGTGGTTCTTTCCTCAAAAGAACATTTCCGACAATAATCTACATGGTTCTCACATGATCTGACTAAGATGTCTGGACTTTAAAAGAGACTTTGACCCCTGCGTTTGTTTCGCCATTTCTTCTCAGGGGTAGTCAATTAGGAAATATGGACTCCAATTAAGCATTTCTTTTTAAATAACAGGTAAAAGTGACACCTTTATGCTATTTGCAGAATAAACAATTTCATTTTCAGAAACAGAACCATTTTTTTACATGCGTTTAGCGCTAAATGCATTTAGTGTTGTGTAGTGCACACCGGGACTAAATCTCGGTCTAAGGCCGTTTGTCCACCACGCCATCAACAGGACGCCAACGAGAAACGAGATGGCGCCGAAGTAACGAAACATACATTTACTATGGCCGCGTGTCTACCGCACGCCACCACATCCCACGTCACGTTAGGTTCGAATAATCCCGGTTCTCGTTGACGTCCCGTTGACGTTGTGCGTTGGACAAACAGTGAGACGCCGTTTGTCCACCACACCGTCAACAGGACGTTAACGAGAACGAGATGACGCCGCTAAAGTAGCGGCAGTACATTTACTATGGCCGCGTGTCAGATTTTCTCGTTGACGTTTCGTTCACGGTGCGGTGAACAAACAGTGTAAGTATTTTAGCATAATCAACCTATAATGTTCCCAATGCTGGGACACAGATCTTCTCTATGTGAGAGGAGGTGGGCCGTAATACACCACGCGGGCCCAGTGTGGGTTGTTAGATGTTACATGTCTTCGAATTTTTGGTTCTAGGACATGTCGGTTTCCACCTTCACCGTTTTGAGAGCAGTGGTGATGAAATAGGTTATACAAAGTAACTCGCCTGTCTAGGTTCGAATCTACGACCACCTACCCGTAAGTCTCGGCCGTGGCCATGGGCCACCACTGCTCATGAGAGAAAGAAAGACGGTTGACAGGGCAGAATGTATGAAGAAAACGTGCTGCGCGGACCCCAAATGAGACAAGGACAGGGAAATGATGAAAAAGAGACAAAACATCAATCAACAGCCGCACGGGTCGATCCATCAGGTTAAGCTACGCTTGCCGGGGTCCGTAAATGGGTGACCGAAACGCCTCCGTGCTTCGGAAAGCTCGTTAAGCTGTTGGTCCCGGCTGCCATTCGTGGATCTTTGACAGTCCTTACGGGTTGTTAGAAAGCCCAAAAGTCTGACAACCAGTCTTAACAAGAGGTATCGTTTTACCCAGTTACTGGGTTGTGGAGGTCAGATTGGCAGTCGCTCCATGTAAAATACAGCCGCAGATCTTCATTCGGTTAGACTTGAAGCCGACCCCAACATAATTTGGAAAAGGCTAGGCAGATTGAATGAGAACAACAAACGCACTGGGCTCGCGTGGTGGATTAAGGCCCACTCCCTCTCACAGAGAGGAGGCCTGAATCCCAGCAGTAGGAACGTCAAAGGCTGATTATGGTACAGTCAACTGTGGCATCTTTACTTTCCGAGAACAACTTTACCCATGAGTATTGTACTTAAATATATCTCGATTCCAAAAAATCTGTTGCCGCCATTTAATATCAAAGCGATACAAAAGTAGAAAGAAAACCGGCCAAGTGCGTGTCGGATTCACGCACGAAGGGTTCCGTACCATTATCTATAAAACGGCAAAAAAATATTTTTTGTATGGGACCCCCCTTAAATAATAATTTTATTCAGTTTTGTGTTTGTTGTTATAGCGGCAACATAAATACATCATCTGTGAAAGTAAAGATGCCACAGTTGACGGTATACAATTCGAATGGTAAAGATAACAAAAGATATTGATTTCATACTTCCTTGCTTTGTTACAAAGGTACAAGTAGATATGGGATGCTGTTTATAAGCAGATGAGCTAACAGATAACCTGCTCTTAAGGACTTACAATCTTGATGTTGTACTATTGCTGTACACACACAACTAATGAAATATCTTTGTAAAACGCTGGCGATATTATTTGTGATAAACTGCTTGGGTTATATTTTTAAGGGTTCCGTAGTAAACAAGGAACCCTTATAGTTTCACCATGACCGTCTGTCTATCTGTCTGCCCCCGGCTTAGCTCGGAGATTCTTAGAGTACTAAGATTATTATTATTTCGTTTATTTATTTTTTTATATATAAAATATATGTTTAAATACCTATTTCTAAGAAAAATATAAAAAAAAAACATTTAAAAATATAGAAAATAGTGGTCCGCCGGTATCGGGAGCAGGGTCCAAGTTACCGGTGGTTAGGGCTCCCGAGACAGGAACCTCCTCACAATGCGAGCCGTATCGAGGAGTACTGCCTTCTGAATCAGGCCCGTGATCCAGCCGCCTAACGAGAGCCACGAGAGCTGGGTTGAGGCTTTCGGCCATCAGGCCATTGGCCGTAACGACAATCGGCACAATGACAGCCGAGTTCACATTCCACATATCAACAACCTCGTGTGCTAAGTCGAGATATTTTATTTGTTTCTCTTTCTCAGCTTTCACGAGGTTCCCGTCATGTGGAATGGTAACATCGACTATCATTGTGCGGCGCGCTAATCGGTCTATCACCACTATATCAGGCTTATTGGCGACAATAGTCCTGTCAGTAATGATAGACCGATCCCAGTACAACGTGACATGATCATTTCCGAGAACTGGGTCGGGCACATACTTGTAATACGGTACCTCAGAGTTCACAAATTTATATTTCAAAGCATTATTATTATTATTATCACGCTTTTACTAGCTTCTTGTGTGTATGTATGTTTGTATGTAAGAATCTTTGAACTCGATTTTCGACCACTTCAAAAGATCGATTCAAAAGATTTGATATTTTGCACAATTATCAAGAACCGGTGACAACACATTAATTTAATAAGTTTGTCCCATTATCCTTATCAGGATCTTCAGAAATAGCGATTTTTCATATTCGGAGACACGGTAGTGTTTGAGCTTTTTTACTTTAAAACAATTTTCTTGTAAATCACTCTATTCTTATTTCAAACTTATTTAAAATTATTTTCTACTTTTTTAGTTTAGTTTTCTAGTGTGCTTTTAGTTTTTTAAACTATTATTTATTTAAAGACACGTTCAGAGACGTTTCTCTGTACGTGTCTTTAAATAAATACTAGTTTAAAACTATATAAACTCTATAGCCTGAGTAGTTAAGTTTTTGACATCGTTATGATGTATTTAAGTTTTTGACATCGATATAATAAACTTAACTACTCAGGCCATACAGTTTAAGTTCGCTGCCTGCACACATTAATTATGTCTTCTGGACTGTACCAGGTACCTTTACGTTTAATACCTACTCTGCAATCCCTGTCAGGCTTATTCTCATTTATGTAAGTGTCATGAGCTGCTCAGGGGACAAATAAAAATGTGGCTAATACTTCCTCATTTTCAGCCGATACGTGAATTGTTTTCGTTTTATCAATGTTGCAAATCCCCAGTTTTATAGATCGAAAATGTGACATTTCATGAGACACAAAAAAAACACGACTGGCCTGCCAAAAAACGAACTAAAAAGTAAAAAAAACAAGTTGTATTGTATTGGTTAATCTGTATATATAAAGTGAAAGGTCACTCCAAAGCGAAAGGTCACTCATTTACGCGCTGACTAAGCAGATAAATAAAATTGTTATTGCTATGGGGGGACCGTTCTGTGGAACACTTTTAATCTAAGAGGTCCCCTGACTGCAATGATATTTTTGTCCACGTTTGAAAATGGAGCTATACTACCGCCATATTGATTTTTTCAAAAATATTTATAGCCTATCTTACTCGGGATGATGTAACGATTCTAACGATACTGGGACACACCTAAATCTTTTCAGGCATTTAAAAGTTATGGTGGCACAAAGAAACTCACATAGATACATACATGAACCCTAATCACCAGAGATCGGATATTCGGATGCATATTTACCTAAAGTTAAATTTTAGCTGTGAAAGTATGGAAGCGTCTTCTTAAAATATTTTTATTTGTAAAAAAAAACACGGGAAGCCAGGAACACCGGGAATGCATAGCTAGTCGGGTGTATAATAAAGAAGCGACTCCTAAAATATGTATATAAATACGAGTATGTATGCATGTAGGGTGTCAGAGGAGGGGTGGTGTGTGTTAGTTAAAAAGAAAAAAAAACCCCGAACGCATGGCAAGCACAGCGACGAATGCAATTATTGTAATTAAATAAACTAAGAGAACTATTTGTCGGGGTAGCTACTTGCGCATAAGCAGGTATAATTTGCCGTCCCACTCACAAACTCGTCGTTTTCTATTAATATAATGGTTCTAACATATACTGTTTTTTTCGCTAAGTGGAGAGGACAGAAATTTAACAGAATTTCACTAAGCACAATCGTTTTTAACTATTTGTTTCAATAGGTACCTACATCAATTATTCTAAATATATGTAGTCCGTTGACAAATGCGTGCACTGACAGGACAGGTCCACTCAATCTGTGTGGTTCTTTCATCGAAAGACCATTTCAGACACCAATCGACATGGTCTTCACATGATCTGACCAAGATTATGTCTGGACTTTAAAAGAGACTGACCTCTGAGTTTGTTTCGGCCTTTCTTCTCAGAGTAGTCAGATAGGAAACGCCGGCCTCATCTAGTTTAAAAAAATATGTTTTGACGTGTAAAAGTGTTTGT
The DNA here is from genome assembly GCA_905333075.3 of Atethmia centrago. Classification (NCBI taxonomy): domain Eukaryota; kingdom Metazoa; phylum Arthropoda; class Insecta; order Lepidoptera; family Noctuidae; genus Atethmia; species Atethmia centrago. The sequence continues at coordinate 9,751,005 of HG995392.1, read as the reverse complement.
AAAATCCTACTTACAGAAATAAAATCATTTATCATTTATCAGGAAAAACACAAAATTTGTCGATTCCGGAATCGCGGGTTTATTTTTTACTATAGTGCATTCCATGTAAGCCAACATTTGAAAGTAAGTTATATGTAGATTATAATACTAATCTTATTCAATAGTCAGAAACCTCGTTGATCCCGGAACCGCGGGATTTTTTCGATACAAAAGCGCATTCCACATTCGCCAACATCTCAACTTTAGGTGAATATGCATCCGAATATCCGATCTCTACTAATCACATTACATTACATTTTTGTGCAGTCGAGTAATAAGCTCAACTTTAATTACCTAACTTTAAGAGAATTGGGTGAATTCCTAATCACCACAGGGTAAGTGAATTGTAAAAACGTTAAAACAATATACCTATATTTATTAGACTTTGTTAAACGATTACAAAACTTATTATTTTTCTCTATCCCAGCTATTACAGTATCTTAGCACTTACCCTCGACCCTCTACCAAATCCCAGCATTTATCTAGATTTAACAGGTATGAATCTAGCCTTTTTCTCGACCAAATATACAGCTTGTCTAGCAATTTACCTAAATATCTTGAGAGCGTAGTGTTTCTGGGCGCGAACTCGTGTGCCAAATAATCACCTTTTTTTAATAGTGTGTAGTGAGACGTGTATTTGGAAGTGGGTTCTGTATGCCTGAATTTATTTTGAAAAGGTACCCACCTTTGAGGGAAGGAATAAGAACTGCAATTTTGAAATTATTTGTATTCGGTAAGGACAAAACGTAGATTAAAATGAAATAGGTGAATTTTATTTCACTGCGGGTGGTAAAGAATTAACACTCTTAATAAAGAATAGTTAATAAATTTATTATTCGAATAGAGAATAATTTCCAATTTTAACCAACTTCAAAATGGAGGACGTTCTCAATTCGACTGAAAGTCCTTTATAGGGTTCCGTACGTCCGAAAGAAATAACGGCACTCTTATTGGATCACTCGTGTGTCTGTTTGTCAATTTGCTCCGAATCTAATGGACCGATAAAATTTAAATTTGGTACACATTTGATAAATAAATGAATTGTAAATATAGACTACCATTTTATTTTTTTTTTCACTAAGTTATCCTTACATTAAAGATAACAGGAAAACCCATAATAATAAGAAGTCTATGGTCTTACAATAACATGTTAAATCTCTCAAAATTGTGCGTACAAACTTAAGATAGCAGTTGGAATGTATGGGAGAACATGTTCAACTACAATGTTAGGTTTATTTTTGGAATAAATTCATCCCAACTACGGACGCACCTTTCATTCATTGTGGGTGGAACCGTCCCGTACTTGGGCGGTTTTTTTTTATTTAAGCGTTTTCAAAAAATCTATTGCTTGGTATTTATAAATTATATCTTATCGAAATACAGTAAGTACACTAAGGCAGAAAGAATTTTCATCGTTCTCACTACCGAACCCCATAAGATAAATTGTTCTTGTGAATATACAATGTTTTTACTCTATTACTCAACTTCCAACTCTATCTTCACACAATAAAGCTTAAAACACGTTGTTTACATACGCTGCTATGTTTAAAAAGTGCGTTTTTATTTACATTTGAGTCATGGCCAAAATGCGTAGCGATGACCGAAGCGAATGTTTTATTTGATTGCAATAAGGAACATTTTGTACTAAATATTTTAGTTATACGTATGTTTTGAGGAAAATCAGAAAAGTTGCAAGCTTCTAATTAAAAAGCTCGACCAAAGAAGAACTTTTTCTATTGTACTTCAAATCGGAATGGTTGTGATTTGAATTTCTAGCTCATATTTCTTCTCTCTGCCTCTATTTTGCAGCCTCTTTGATCTGGTCGCAAGCGAGAATTAGCATATCTTAACTCGAAAAAAAGAGTAAATAACTGAGGTCGAAAAAGAATTAAGCATTGGGTTTTTAAATAATGGCTAGAGTCTAGGTTTCTGTCCGGTTAGTGACAATAGATAATCACCCTGCTGGGAGTTGCCCGTAATCTACCACGCGGGCCCAGTGCGGGTTGGTAGAGGTCACATGTCTTCGAATATTTTGGTTCCAGGATATGCCGGCTTCCTTACGATGTTTTCCTTCACCGTTTTGAGAGCAGTGGTGATGAAATAATTTACACGAAGTAAAGCGCCTGTCTGAGTTCGAACCTACGTTCTAGGACTGGTAAGTCGCGGCAGTTACCACTGGGCCACCACTGCTCCCACTGTTACTGTTTAGTGGAGATCGGCGAGCCTATTGGCTGAACTGAAGCACGGAACAAAACGAAGTGATTTTTCCATAATTATAAATGGTTTTTAGATCAGATGTGAACTTCATTTTATCCCGAAAATAAATGTATTGTTCCTTAAGAACAGACTATGGAAGTCACAAGCACAGCCGCCAGTAAAAGCCAGTTAAAAGACTTCCGGTTGTACCGTTCTAGTATATTCTATGTGCAATTTTGTTCACCCTTTTAATGTACAATAAATAATATTTCCATTAATAAAATCAAGTAATAAATACCTTCTTCGTCGCTCCCAATCATAGCGTATCGGTCGTATCCGCTGAGGTTTCGGTTCATGCCGAGGCCGAAGTCGTCCTTCGTCCACTGTAGGTTCCCCACTTTGTTCTCGACGCGGCATGGCAGGGTCACTCGCGACCCGACTATGGCACTCTGAGGAGGGAGAAGTAGAGTTAGAGACGGATAAAAATAGAGTAACTTGGAAATGAGATAGAGGATTTATTTTTGCATCAATAAACAAATAATAATAATAAATTTATTGCATAAACAAAAATCACATTGCACTGCATACATTCAGTTGATATAATTCAATATAACTAAAACATAGGAGTATAATAATTTTAAACTCTGTCCCTTAAACGAGGTCTGGCCTGTATCTTAATAGATAGGGTTCAGTCATTGTGTTAGACTAAATTATAATTATTTAAGGGGACTACAGGACCTAAACGCAAATTTTGTAAGTTTTATAATGTCTAAAAGTATATGATCCACTGCAGTAAACAAAATCAGAAAAATATATGAAATTCTTCAGGATATATGCTAGGTAGATAGTGTGTTGAAAACATAATACAACTAATTTGATACGATAGAAAAAAATCACGAAGACGCCTCTAAAAATTTATTTTAACGATTAAAAACCATACTAATATACATGCAATCATTCTGATTTTTTGTCAGATTATTCTAGAAGCAACATTAGCATAATAGTGTTTTATTTTTTTTATACAATCTATAGCTTTTTCGTAAATCTATAATTGCTTCATATTTTGCAATAAATTACCAGCGTTGTGTCATCGCGCTTCTCTTTCTTTTCTATGCAGTCCGATAGTGACCGCGCTTTAGGTGTTGTCGGCCTCTTAAAGACCGGTGAAACCAGCGACGATGTGGTATCCAAAAACGTACATAAATAAAAATAAAAGGAAAAAAGTAAAAGTGCGGAGGTATGAATCGGTTGCGTATTTTTGGGTGGGTGTGTGTGGTGTTAAGTGTGGTGTGTATGTGTATAGTATAGTGTGATGGTAGGCGAGATGTGACGGTTGAGGGAAAGGCGAATTTCGCGCCCTGTCGCCCCTAGCCGCCGCAGGAGACGCCCTATGCGTCGGGAATCCCGGGCGGATTTCCGGCCACCGTAGGCGCGGGCTTGCGGACGGTGAGCAATGGGTAGCTCACCGTCCGTTAAGGACCAGGCCCGGGTCGACGGCGCAACGTGTTCCACGCGCGCCTCAAAGAGATCGTCAGCACAAGTGTAGGCGTTCACTAGGGCCGATGCGATGTCTCGGGAAAGTTCGAAAGGATTACCGAGGCCCCTGGAAATACAAGCAACGGAAGGAACACGGGTGGGTTTTAGTCAGTAAGAGTCTGACACACCCTCCCGCTCCGCCCAGAGCGGGAGAAGTTATTTGATAATTTCCCACACAAAAAATAGGGGAGATGTCCATAGGGTTCGTATTGTTTTGCTTACCCTGATTTTTTCTATGGAATGAAAACTGCTATAAGCTCACTTTGCGCTTTTTCTGAACATTGAACGAAACTGAAATGTCACGTTCGGGTCAGTGTCGCTGACTCACGTATACTCGGCTCCGGTCATAAGTTTTCACGTCTACCGTGTGGTTCATGACACACACATTTTTCTTTATACACAAGTAATATATTACCGTATATTTTGTCCGTATTTTGAACCGGTTACTTATGGTACTATCATGGTCTTCATAAAGGCGTGTATGCACAAACGAACAAACAAAACATGGTGAACACGAACATCGAGCACGGAACATTTGTTTCGTACGTGTGAACGTAAATTAGCAAAGCGAACACAAACATCATACGAAAACGTTCGACTTATGTTCGCGTTCAACCACCCCGCTCTCTTAAGTAGTCATGGATTCGCCGTTGGAATTGGTACACTGTTGGATAGGTGGCTGAGAACTGATGCCCCCGCGCGGTCACCCCTCGAGTTAGGAACGAACAATGTTGCATCAAATTTCTTCGAATACCGTCCGAACAGAAAAACGAAATTGGATCGCCACAATTTTTTTAGACGAACATAGTGTGTTAGTGGTACGACATGCGAACAAAGTGTTCGATATTCGTGTCCACCATGTTCTTGTTCGTTCGTGGGTACACGCCTTTATATAATCTCTTATTCGTTAATTGAAGTTTGTCGGTTACATTAAAAATATAACGGAACTTATTTTTATAAGTACCTAAGTGACTTATCGGTTATCGATGAAAACCGACATATTAATACAATCGATACGAAGACGATCATTCGTTCCTCTGTTAATAAGATTAAACACACGTACCTAATCGATTTTAAAATCGATACATACCGAGTTCAAGTTTTTAAAATAACCATCGTTCAGCCCAAGGCCTTATTATCGAAACTGATCGTATTATAATAAACGTAGTCATTACGAAAATTTACAAAATTGCATTCACTACTCTATTAAGGGATTAAAATTAATAATTGTCGGTTCAAAATTGTGTGTAATGGTGGCATTATTATTGCTAAATCACATGTAATTTGTGGATAATGTTATAATCAAATTGATTAACCTATGAAGTTTGATATATTTAGATGTATTGCAATCTTTATTCCGATTTGTTTCGTAATGGTGGGTGAAAATCGATTACTGAACATTGCACAATGAATATAAATTGTGGGATTTAGAAAAGGAATTCTTACGAATCGTCTGTATATTGTTTTTTTTTAAGGTTTCTGGGTGGCCTACTGTAAAATGCGAAGTTGCTACTAAAACATCTAGAAAATACCTGGTTGGATAATAGATAGGTATATCTGGGCTCATCATTTTAACCACACACAGCAAGGAGATGAGCCAAATTGAACCCTATTTCTACTAAACACAGACTGCATTATTTATATAATAAACTACCTTATGAAATGAAAGATATCCAGTCCTTTACTCTACACAAAAACAGATCAACATCTTGAAAGATTTCTCTCTATTTTAAGTCAATTCTATGTTTATAAAGTCAGTGTCATTTATTTGATTTATTAATTTGCTTCTACTTCATCAAATTATTACTTATTTAAATTAAAATACATAGCAAGGTGTAAAATACATTTAGGTAGGCACTAAATAATTTTGAAACTTGAACAAATTAAAGAGCAGCAAGCCCATTGACCCGGTGTCGGTGGCGCTGTCGGTGTCAATTTTCATAGCGATTTTTTTAGTTCCAATTAAAGCCACCGGGCCGGATAAGATTGCTGTACTATAAAAATATTGATAGCTTTTTTTTTGGTTGGGAAATCATCAAATAACTTCTCCCGCTCTGGGCGGAGCGGAAGGGTGTGTCAGACTCTTACTGACTAAAACCCACCCGTATTCCTTCCTGTTGCCTGTGTTACCAGGGGCCTCGGTAACCCTTTAGTACCTTTCCGCGACCCCGGCAGGCATGGGTCCTAGTGGACCCCTACACTTGTGCTGACGACATCTCTTTGAGGCGCGCGTGGAATACAACGCGCCGTCGACCCGGGCCTGGTCCTTCGACCCGGGCCTGGTCCTATTTATTGACAGCTTGCCATCAAGAAACGATATTTAATGGTACACTCATTTCTTCTTGTTAGTCACAAAACTGTAGAAATAAAAATGTGCTTCTGCTACTTACCAGATTATTAAAACGAGTACCTACCGTTCTTCATAAATTCGTATATAAGATTAATTTGTATTTCTCATGCTAAGTGAACGGTATTATTTTTGAGGAATGAAATGTCTTCTACCGTAAACCGTATATTATTTACGTTACAATAATATTGACAGTGGTGCCGATTCCCTCGCTCACAAACTAAACTAAATTTAAGTTGAGTGCATCTTTTTCTATCTATTTCATTAAGAAAAGGACAGAAGATAAATTTTAGTTTAGTCCTGTCAAATTAATCAGCGCTTGACGTAAATTGACGTTATTTTAGTAGGCAAGTTTTTAATCACATCTAAACTTGTATGGATTAGTGACAGGCGCTGATTAATTTTACAGGACTAAACTAAAATTTATCTTCTATAAGTCGGAAATTGCCAACTCGTCTTGAGCAAGCGTGGTGATCAATGCTCGTTGCTTTTCTGTATAAGAAGAGGCTTTTACCCTGCTTTGGGTCAAAAACAGGCTGGTATTCAAACTCAAACCCAAACTCAAAGCATTTATTTCAATTAATGATTATTTATTTCAAGTAACGAAAATAGTGGGGCTTGTGGCTAAATAATAATAACAGCCGCACGGGTCAATCGATCAGGTTCAAGCTACGCTTGTCGCAGTTGGTCCGTGGATGGGTGACCATCTTTACATACCAAGACCCCTCCGTGCCTCGGAAAGCACGTTAAGCCATTGGTCCCGGCTGCCATTCGTGGATCTTTGACAGTCGTTACGGGTCGTCAGAAGCCCAAAAGTCTGACAACCAGTCTTACCAAGGGGTATCGTGTTACCCAGTAATTGGGTCGTGGAGGTCAGATAGGCAGTCGCTCCATGTAAAATACTGGTATTCAGCTGCACCCGTTTAGACTGGAAGCCGAACCCAACGTAGTTGGGAAAAGGCAGGCAGATGATGAGTAACGAAAATATGAACATTTGAAAAAACCTGATTGAATTATAAATAATAAAATAGTCTGTTCATACAAAAAAAAAAAAACATGAAAATATTAATATTATTAAAAATATTAAATATTAAACATGAAAATCTTAAGTAGTTTGAAAGTAATATCGTTTTTTATGCTTTGGGTAGACATTACTTCCTGAATAAATTTCATTAAGTATTTTACTACAATACTTAAATATTCACACACGGAATTAGAAAGAAAGAAAGAAAATACGTTTCTTTGCGGTAAACATGACGCAAAGAAGGAATACAAATACAAAAAGAAACAATTTGGCGGAGAACGTGCGTCGCATCCACGCAAAACGGCCAACGCTCAGCATAATGCTGCGACCCTATGCGAGACAGAGCCCCAGCGCTGGTTTTCAGCGATAGCCGGCGTTGACGTGATGACGTCGACCGGTGCAGCACATATTGAGATTTTAATAAGAAAAAAAAGAATTGATGTGTACGCGTTCTAGTTTGACATACAATGGCGCCGATTCCCTTGTTCACAAACTAAACTAAATTTAAGTTCAGTGCATCTTTTTCTTTCTATTTCATTTAGAAAAGGACAGAAGATAAATTTTAGTTTAGTCCTGTCAAATTAATCAGCTCCTGTCACTACTCTATACAAGTTTAGACGTGATTAAAAACTTGCCTACTAAAATTACGTCAATTTACGTCAAGCGCTGATTAATTTGACAGAACTAAACTAAAATGTATCTTCTGTCCTTTTCTTAATGAAATAGAAAGAAAAAGATGCACTGAACTTAAATTTACTTTAGTTTGTGAACAAGGGAATCGGCGCCATTGTTGCATAACTGACTTGCATTACTTTAAGGCGTAATAACATATTATAAAAGTCACTAAAATCATATATCTGCGCCTTAAACCAATTATAGGCACTTTTGAATTGTCAAAGAGTCAGGCAGTTAGAAAGTTTTAGTTAGTTGCCCATTCCAAAACATATTATAACATAGGAAATTTTTGCCTTACAAAGACAATTAATTCCTCAGTGTACAATTGTCTTAATGATATCTCTATTATCAAGAACACTCACTGTTATTTCTGCCGGCATATGTCATTACTTAGTACTTACACAAATACAATCTTGTGAAAGCACCATGTTAAGTGCGGTTTTCTAAAGAGACTACGGAGCCCGGTTTTTATCTGAATGCAGCGGGACTTTGAATCTAAGCTTGGTTTTTTGGTACGAAATAGCTGTTCGTTGAGATGTTTCTTCAACTCTTCTAGGAATTCCACTCTAAAATGAATACAAGACAATATTAACTATTGAATGCTCGTTGTCTGGCCTTTCATGTGTCACAAGTACTTTATACTTGTCAAACTTTATGGTGGCTTTGAAGTGCGCTACTCGCTGCGCAGTACCGCACCCCTCACCCCCGCTGACACCTGAATTCGTTACTGTGCAGCGGCTCGCCTCATGTTCCGAGCCGCCATAAAGTTTGAATCGGGCTATAACCATGGAACCCTTTGCATGGGCCATTTGTATTGCTCGTTTCGATAGAACAGCATAGGCACTGGATAAATTAGGTTGGGGAAAAAGTCTTTTCGCATTATACATAGTATGTATGAACTTGTAATGAAATCTTTTTGGGTATACTATTTGTATCTGGCTGGTTTTGGTATCATTGAAAGTTTAAATTTTAAAGAACATAATTCCAAATTCAAATTAGGAAACGTGTGATTTTCATTTGTTTTTCGTACCGTCAAGATGAGTGAATCTAATGAAGAAATTCGATACATTTTAAAATTTTACTACAAAAAAGGTAAAACTGCAACGCAAGTCGCGAAAAAAATTTGCGATGTTTATGGACCTAGTGCAGTGTCTGTGAGAGTAGCACAAATTTGGTTTAAGCGTTTTCAATCCGGAAATTTTGATGTCAAAGATGCACGTCGTTTTGGTCGTCCTATTACGGATAAAATGGATGCCATTTTTGAAAAAGTGGAGCAAGATCAGCATATCAGTGGTTACAACGTAGCTGAAGAACTGGGAATTGACCACAAAAAAGTTTTGGTGCATTTGAAAAAAACTGGGAACACAAAAAAGCTCTATCTTTGGGTACCTCACGAGCTCACTGAAAGAAACCTAATGAACCGTGTACTCATTTGTGATTCTTTATTACGACGTAATGAAACCGAACCATTTTTGAAGAAGCTGATAACTGGTGATGAAAAGTGGATCACGTACGACAAGAACGTGCGAAAAAGGTCGTGGTCAAAGGCCGGTCAGGCTTCACAGACTGTGGCGAAACCCGGGTTAACTCGCAACAAGGGCATTATTAATTATGAGCTGTTACCACCAGGCAGGACCATCGATTCTGAACTCTACTGCGAACAGCTGATGATATTAAAGCAAGAAGTTAAGAGAAAGCGGCCGGAATTAATCAACAGAAGGGGTGTGGTTTTTCATCATGATAACGCTAGACCTCACACATCTTTAGCCACTCAGCAAAAATTAAGAGAGTTTGGCTGGGAGGTGTTAATGCATCCGCCGTATTGTCCTGACCTTGCACCTTCAGATTTCCACCTATTTCAGTCTCTTCAGAATTCTTTAGGCAGTGTCAGGTTAACATCACGAGAGGACTGCCAAAACCACTTGTCGCGGTATTTTGATCAGATGTCCCAAAATTTCTATAGCAATGGGATCATGTCCCTACCTGCAAGATGGCAAAAAGTTATCGAACAAAATGGTACCTACATACTTTAGTTAAATTTAAATAAACTATATTAAAAAATGTTTTGAATTTTCTTAAAAAATGCGAAGAAACTTTTTCCCCAACCTATTATTTCTGTTTAATGTGCCATTAAAGGGAGAGCAGTGGTGGCCCAGTGGTAACAGCCGCGACTTACGAGTTGTATGTTGTAGGTTCGAACCCAGACAGGCGCTTTACTTTGTGTAAATTATTACATCACCACTGCTCTCAAAACGGTGAAGGAAAACATCGTGAGGAAACCGGCATGTCCTAGGACCAAAAAATTCGAAGACATGTCACATCTACCAACCCGCACTGGGCCCGCGTGGTGGATTACGGCCCACTCCCTCTCGCAAAGAGGAGGCTTGTGTCCCAGCAGTGGGAACATTATAGGCTGATTATGTGTGTCATTAATTGGTCAAGGACGGCTAATGAGACGCAATTGATTTTCTATTGTTTGACTCCGAATCAGTGTCGCGCGGGGCTTAACAGGTTAAATTCGTTTTAGGTTCATAAACGTCATCGCATCGTGATGTGACACGAATGGACAGAATAAGAAAAGAGTACATAAGAGGAAGTCTGAAAGTGGTACCGGTGACTGAAAAGTTATGCGGAAATCGGTTGTCATGGGAAAGTATTGGGTATGAATGTCGATGGCTATAAGAGTAGGGGAAGACCAAAGAAACGATGGATGGACTATATGAAAGATGATATGGTTAGAAAGGGGGTGACTACCGAGATGACAACTAATAGAGAAGTATGGAAGAAAGGGACATGTTGCGTCGACCACAAAAAAATTGGGATAAGGGCAGGAGAATGATGAAAGGTCATCGCACACATATCAACTCGGGAAGGGATCGTCAACGTATCGCCTGTCGCCTCGCCGCCAAACAGGCGTCAATCTAACGTAAGCACGTAACCAAAGCGGATCAGCAGCTCCGATACGACGACTCGGCTACGGCTAGGCGATGCCGCGATTACGGCTCGGCAAGCGCTGGTTGACCTGGCTGGCACCAGATCAGTTTGAATCCGAACGTGAATAATATTGAAAAGGAATTTAATTAAACACGCGCGCAACACGAGTGGAAGTTGCCTTGTGAATGACAGCACGAGTGGCAACAGTAGTATACTGCAGGCAGGCCGCGGGGTGAGAGGGGCTTGGTGGACGAAGAGACGTAAGCTCGGGTACGGAGAGACGTAAGCGCGGGGACGACGAGCCGTAAGCGCGGGAACTGCAAGTTGATCACGCACCGCACCGCGTTTCGTGAGTTTGGCTCGAGACGAGCCGATTGCGTTACGATTCCGAATAGTCTGCGTTGCAGTAAGGAGTTTCATACAAAGAATACTGAATGGGTCGAGTTGATACGGTGTCGATCCCTTTCCGATTTGATATGTGTACTTATTTCCTTTAGGCTCGTTGTATACAGCACGGTTTCTTTACAATACGGCTGCTAGCCGAACCATAGAATAATCGTATGAGCATGTTCATATATGACACGGCAAACCGGCGCCGTAGTCCTGCCGTGTCTGTCAACAAGCTGCCGTAGTGATCGATACAACACTGACGACCGTAGACTTGTAGAAAAAATATCGATATTTTTTATTCGATAAATCGAATGTTTTTGCCGATATCTATTATTTCGATGTGTTGATATGTCAATGTTAAATATATTTACAAAAGCAACACTGTTGTCGCCACTGACTAAAACCGCTAGAACTCGGAGCCGTAAAAAAGTAGACTTATTATAGTCCATGGTTAATCAATTTATGATTGTACATCAGAAATGATGTTCCTTTTTTTGGTATATATATGTATAAAACACAAACACAAAAGAATTTCATGAAGTACAAATATTTTTAGAAAATTTCATTTAACGATGTTTTTTTTTCGATACATCGAAATCGATATCAATTGTTTTTTTTTTTATATATTAAGACTTTTGATCCTTCTTGCACCCTTGAATGACCGTGTCTACACACGGCGTATCAACCGTAATTTTTCACGACAAAACCCTCGTTTTTTTACGGCAAGAAAAATTTGTGTAGGAAAAGTTACTAATTTAAGTTTTGACAACTTTTTTATGTGTCTGTTTGACAATATAAGCACTAGCAACCAGAAATAAAAATGGAACAGAAGTTGTTCGGATTTTCTTCCTGAAAAGTTAACTGGAACTTATCAGAAGGTGGTAAGACAGGCCATTAGCGTCACAGTTTTAAACAGGGTGCTAAGTTTCGTAGTACACTGTCACCGTCGAAAAGTGCACAGAGTAGCATAGATGCAGTTAACCGAGAGTTGAAAGTTGGCGTAAATATCGTTCTACTCTTACAAGTCGAATTATTCAATGACCTTGCTGACCTTACTAAGTAAGTTAGGCTAAGAACTCACGGAGCGGTTTTCACCAGCGCCCGCCCCGTTTGCAGGCCCGCAGCTTCTGTAGGATGCAGATTATATGCAAAAATTCAGAGCACATTTCACGGCGCGTTTTACACCCGCGGCGCGCGCGGTTGTTTACGGGCCCCGCGGCACCGGCGAGCAACTTGTAGAATCGCGCGGGCAGCAGTCACCCGCCGCGCCGCCTCGGCTGATTGCGCCCGCGCGCTCTGCGATCGCTTGGCGGGCGACCGCAGTATCTGGCGGGGCGGGGGGTACAGAAATCTTGTATAGTAACCGCCCGTCTTGCAACTGCCCGTCTTGCGATCATCGCCCGTCAAGTTTGCGGGTGATGATCTCAACCGCGACGGCTGCGTGACCGCGCAAATCACCAGTCTCGTGAGTTTAGAAATAAAACCGCAGCTCCAGCACTGCGGCGGGCACGGGACAAAACCGCTCCGTGAGTTCTTAGGCTTAGAGCAGCTGGAACTATACAAATTATAAATGAAAGTTGCTTTTGGTGTCTGTCTGTGTGACCGCGTTGTTATCCTACCTACACAACTGATTTTGATGAAATTTTCACCATCATTTAGAACATTATTCCGGAAGGTTTATGTGTATAATATATTCCGTAACTTACATGTAATAAATGCGTCCGCCTGTTATGACATACGGTGCCGAAAGTCGGGCTGGTCCACAAATTCAAGGTCGCTCAGCGCGCCATGGAACGGGCGTTAAGTTATCCAGAAGAGAATCAGAGTTACCGACATTGCCTTCAGCGTAAGCTAGCTAAAGTGGCAGTGGGCTGGCCATGTTAGTCGAAGGACCGATGGTTGGTGGAGCAGCCGAGACCTGGAGTGGAGACCGCGTATAGGCAAGCGTAGTGTGGGACGCCCCCCAGCTAGATGGACTGACGATCTTGAAAAGGTGGCTGGGACAGACTGGATGCGAAAGGTGGAGGAGAGAACCACAACAGGCTGCGCCACCACAGTGGCGTAGCCTAGAAGAGGCCTATGTCCAGTTGACTGTTATAGGCTAAGTTGATTGATTGATTGATTGATTGATAATAAAGAAGTCTCGATGTTTCGTCAAATCGTAAAAAACATGCAAAGAGGGATTTGCTAGTAAAGTATATATATATTTTTTTAAATATTTATAACAATATTTAAAAAAATAAAATAAACTGGCGCCTATTTTGAAACTCAAACTCAATCTCAACCTCAAAGCGTCTATTTCAATTAAACCATTTAAAGGCACTTTTAAATTGTCAAGGAGTCGGTCAGTTAGAAATATGAAGCTACTTGCCCATTCCAAAGCGTAGGTACCTATGGAGAAGAACGAGCAAGAAACTCCATGGACACTCTTTTAAATTAGTATAAATAATGTTGAATTTATAAATAAATGTGAGGACGAAATAAAAAAAAAACGCGTCCATAGTAGCAAAATAAACAAGAAAAAACCATTTCAAAATAAAATAATTAAAAATAAGCCGAGGCAGAATACCCGAATGTTGCCTACGAAACACGACGAAAACGCATTTAAGAAATTAATAGATAACCAGATGAAAAGATTAGAGAATCACTAAACCAGCAATTTATATTTATTTACCGATTACTATGTATGTTGAACGAACTACATACAAAGCTATACATTCCTTAAATGCTGAATTTCGACTTCCGATGCCAATAGGAAGATATGAGCTGGCGCGTCCACAGACTAACAAAATGCCAATGTAAATGAGTATGACAATTATACATTTAAATTTATTCTGTTATTCAGTCCGAGTTGTAAGGAAAAAGTGGGACAAACAATGGTCCATAAAACCGGTATATAGTCTTGAGTTCATAATTTGTGGACTATAATTTCAGTGTTACCGAGTTTTAATTATATTAAATGCAAGTTATGGTAACGTGGACCTATTTGTATTCTCTTTTTTCCTTGAATGTATTTTACATACATAATCAGCCTAAAATGTTCCCACTGCTGGGACACAGGCCTCCTCTCTGTGAGAGGGAGTGGACCGTAATCCACCACGCGGGTCTAGTGCGGGCTGGTACATCGATGTCACATGTCTTCGAATTTTTGGTTCTATGACATTGGTTTTCTCACGATGTTTTTCTTCTCCGTTTTCTACTCCTCTAATGTATTTTGGGCAGACATATTTAGTTTTGTTTCGTGAACGTTGCAGAAAGATTAGGGTCTATACACACTTAATGTATTTATTTTAAGGCGCCACGGTACACCCGTAAAAGTCACCCTACGTTTTACGTTTTATGTTACCCAAGTCACGCGTGCTATTTTCGTGGCCATCTATTTTTAAATGCGGCTGCTCCTTCCTATCTTGTCTGGCTTAGATAAATGATTAAGGGCAAATTTCACCACTGAAACTGAACGGGATCAGCACATCTAAATCGCGTTCAAGTGCTGTGACTATCATTATTGTTATGAAATATTGACACTGAATAATATGACAATACAAGTAGTGTGATGTTAATGTAATTTGACATCTGTGTCATTTTATTTTAATTTGGACCATTATTTTAATTTTAATTATTTGATTGTTAAGTCTATGACATGTATTATTATTACTCTGACATTTATTTATTTTTTACTTTTATATTTGTAGTAGGCACCTATTCTGAATTTATTTTATTTTGTTATTGTATTTTTTTTAGTATAATAATTTGGTAATGTTATTTTAATAATTATTTAATTAGGTTAACAATAATATAAACGTTTTCACACCTTATTAGGTAATGCAGATATAGAATACAGAATACTTTATATTTATTTGTAACATCTGTGTATACCTACCTGTATTAAGCAAATAAATATTTTGATTTGATTTGATTTAAAATATTGAGAATGCAGCCCCTGAGCGTGGTTTGCATGTGCTGGTCGCGTTCCAGTTTCATTTATTAAATTGGTCCTATCCTAATTACATAGCTTCGCCTTAGACTGAAAACCTCGTATATGCGAAAAAGGCAACTTTATTGGAAAAAAATGAGCCCTGTGAAATTTTATTACCACATTTGTGTCATTTAGTGTGCAATTTGGATATATTTCAAATGATGAGATGAGAAATACATATTTAATTTTACTATGGTAAAAGCGTAAAATGTTACTTACGAGTTTTTCTTAACAAAACATGGTTTGCTGGTGGCAGTTACAAGTTTATCAATGAAACATTATAGAGAGAAAAATACCCGTTTATTTCGTTGCCTTACTTAACTATAACTTATAATAATAAGTAACGTAATAGTATTAAAGTATAGGCAAATAAACATCAAACAAGTCCAAAACATAATTATTAAATTCTAAGTGTTGGTAAATTCAAAACCTCGTCTGTTCTTTTGCGAGCTTTTCGAAATCGCCATAGATGGCGCTACAGGTGACTAAACTTGGGAAACTAGGCGTGCGTTGCGAGGTTTTGCTTTCCAAAATGTAATAAAATAAAAATTGCCAAATAACATTCCCGAGGTTTTCACTCTATGACGACGATTATTAGACGTTTTCACTCATGATCGGAAGAAAAGAAAGGTATACCCGTATACTCAAGTTATAGTTTACTATTTGCTCACTTTCTCTCCAATCAAGTAAGTAACTACCGGATAATGGTAAAGCTCAGTGATTACGATATAAATCTTATGTAGTAGTCAAATTTCTCCTCTTTAGACAAAGTGTTTCCTCTTATTACGAGCACTGTTATAACTATTGAGGATTTACGCAAAAACTTAACGACCCTATGAAGCGATCGTGCAGATTTTTTATAAGAAAAGATATAAATCAAAGCATTTTATACAGAGTGTCGCATCGAGCACGTAAAATAAAAATTTCTTTGCCCGAACTTCTCCATGAGAAGCTACACTTCAGAATCGGCACCTTTATTTAACCTTCCGGCTGATCAACTCCTTGGCAATTCAAATGTGCCTGTCAATGTTTTAAGTACTTGAAATAAAAGCGTTTAAGTTTGAGTATAAAGAGAATTAACTATCCTTCTTGTAAATCGCTTTCCTCTTATAGCTTAAATAACTAACAAAAATACCTAGTTCACACTTTTAAACTATGTATTTAAACACTGTCGCCTCTCCATATTTACATCTGATCACACGATAATCGTATC
This sequence comes from Atethmia centrago, assembly GCA_905333075.3. NCBI lineage: Eukaryota > Metazoa > Arthropoda > Insecta > Lepidoptera > Noctuidae > Atethmia > Atethmia centrago. The sequence continues at coordinate 9,734,675 of HG995392.1, read as the reverse complement.
TACATTACGTATGTAAGTTTGTATATCAAGATTCTCCTAATCTGCTACATCAATATTCATGAAACATTAATTTAAGAATAGGCGTCTACATAATTATAATAAAATATGCGACAGATTATTATCTTTTATAATTTATGCATACTGATTTATTTTATCTGTGGTCTGATTAAATGGCACGTGAGAGCAATTCATTATTTTGTTTTTTCTTACGTTGTTAAAGTTGAAATGTGTCTATTGTATTTAATTATTGCTTTTTTAACATGCAGATACGCTAAAAGTTCTCACATATGGCTACTTATTTATGACGAAAGTAATAATTTTCTTTTGCTTAATAATTATATCAAATAATAATATTTTAAGGCTTTTATTATTATTTTTAGCCACAACTGGGTTTACGTAATATGTAAATTATAAAAATATCTTTCGTCGAATGCCATTTAGATCAATAACCCTATGACCATCATAAAAACAGAATTGATAAATGAAAAGTCGTTAAAATGCCGTAAAACTCTCGTTAATGTGTCGCTGTGTTGTTTTAACAATTAATTAAATTAAAGTTATCTTTACTCACCGTATAATGGGGTCACAAAAGCTTTTTAGAAATGCCGCGGGCTAAGTTATGTGGAGTTATGGTGGATATATTTAGACTTTTTCTAATAGATATATTAACACTGTACATTTTTGCCAATCTATAAACTATAACATCTGCCATTTTTTTTTTTTTTTTTCTCTTGAGCTGACATAGGTATAGGTAACTTTGACATCAATTAATTAAATTATTCCATGAAAATCTTAATGCATGAGCTCATATTTGTTGTTGCTGTCTTTTTATGTAATAATAACATTGTGCAGTACTAAATTAAATATTTACACACTATATAAAATGGTAGAATGTAAAGGGACCATTATAGTTTTTAAAATCGTACATAATTTTAAACCTACGTTCCGGCAAATAAATGTATTTGATTTGATTTGAACATGATAATTTGCAGGCAATTTATGACTTTTTTTGCTTACCTCTACATCTTTTACTTGGCAAGTGAATGACGGGCTTAATTATTTAAGCCCCTCATTCACTTTCCATTTTTTTCTGATTGGGGGGATCCACATTGTGGATCTCGTGGCTAAGCAATAACAGCCGCACAGATCGATCCATCTGGTTAAGCTACGCTTGCCGGGGTTGGTCCGTGGATGGGTGATCATCTTTAGACATTGAGACTCCTCCGTGCCTCGGAAAGCACGTTAAGCCGTTGGTCCCGGCTGTCATTCGTGGATCTTCGACAGTCGTTAAGTCTTCAGAAGCCCGAAAGTCTGACAACCAGTCTTATCAAGGGGTATCGTATTACCCAGATACTGGGTTGTGGAGGTCAGATAGGCAGTCGCTCCATGTAAATTCCTGGTATTTAGCTGCCTCCTGTTAAACTAAATACCGACCCAAACACATAAGTTACTATTGCGGGATCCAAAAGACTGGTTGATGATTCCGGAATTACCAACTAGTTGGAAATAAAATCCTTTCATACTTTGCAATAACTAATTTTCATCTTCCAAGATTAGGTATGTGTGGACTAAAAAAGCGACTGTGACCTCTGAGTTGGTTTCGACCTTTCTTCTCAGAGTAGTCAGATAGGAAACGCCGACCTCATCTAGCTTTATTTTAAAAATATGATTGACGTGTAAAAGTGTTTGTACAAACCTACTTACAGAAATAAAAATAAATTATCATTTATCATTAATTACTTCAAAGATCAAGATGAAATCGTCAAAGTATTTATTTCAATTAAACCAGAGCCAGTAAGTAAAATTGCCTATCTTAAGTTTGTATTTCCATGAAATTGACAAGATTTAGGTTATAGAATAAAAACAATTAGAGTAACCATTTACAGGCACTTTTGGATTTCGAGAAGTCTGTCAGTCAGTCAGAAACATGAAGCTTGTTGCCCATTCCAAAGCGTAGAAGTTCCAGTTGAAAAATGGGCAAAAAACTCCATGGAAACTCTTCTACACTGGTGCATAAACAAAAATGTTTAATATTCTAGTGATATTTATTTTAGAAGTATGTACATATGTATGCTAGTATATTCCCATATTATTTGTTTTGTGAATTGTATCGATTATGTAATCTATTTTCTCTTCTAATCTTACACACGGTGTTTACATCTCTTTATCTACTTTCCTATCGCAGGTATGCTGGAAGAGTAGGGATCCACTAGGGCCGATGTCTGCCGGGGTCGTGGGAAAGTCCGAAAGGGATACCGAGGCCCCTGGCAACACAGGCAACGGAAGGAACACGTGTGGGTTTTAGTCAGAGTCAGAGCGGGAGAAGTTATTTGATAATTTCCCAACCAAATAAAAAAGGTATGCTGGAAGAGATTTCTTTAGAAATAAGCATCACCTTTGTACGTATTTTTCTGTTCTTTTCTTCTTGTCTGTTTCTATATGTTTGTACAGAAATGGTAAAATAAAATAAATAATAATCATAAAACGCGACGCGGTACTTTCAAACATGACTATATAATCTTTGACTTGAGATTAGCACGGCAAGTAATAAAATGAATCAACCTAAGATATCAGTCAGCAATGTTAACTGTTAATGGCGTTATACATTTAACTTAAAAGCGGTTTTATTGCATTTTTTAATGATTGTTGATTAAAACTGGCTATTTTAACGTTATTATTATTATTATTATTTAACAGTTATGTACACACATATAAACAGACAAAAAGAAAGGAACAGAAAAAAACGTATGTGTATTTTATATAAACGAGACGTGATTGTTACTAAATTTAAATTATTTAGTAAATACGAAATTTTTTTTCGTATATCTTTACACAAAAAAGACTGCACAGTGTGAAAGATGATATAGATCGAAAGGGAGTGACTACAGATCAAAAATCAAAATCAAAATATTTTATTTCATATACATGGGCACATAAATGAAACGTCAGAAGCTAGGTGCACGGTTCCAATTGGCCGTTTCCTATGGAGAAGAGCCGGCAAGAAACTCCACGGTTACTTTTTTTTTAATAAAAATTTGTATATTATATGTTTTTACACAAAAAAGACTGCACAATGTGAAAGATGATATGGCTGGAAAGGGACTACCGAGATCAAAAATCAAAATAAAATATTTTATTTCACATACACCTAAATGGGCACATAAATGAAACGTCAGAAGCTAGGTGCACGGTTCCAATTGGTCGTTTCCTATGGAGAAGAGCCGGCAAGAAACTCCACGGTTACTTTTTTTTTAATACAAATTTGTATATTATAAGTCTTTACACAAAAAAGACTGCACAATGTGAAATATGATATGGTTAGAAAGGGACTACCGAGATCAAAAATCAAAATCAGAATATTTTATTTCACATAAATCTACATGGGCACTTATGAAACGTCAGAAGCTAGGTGCGCGGTTCTAATTGGTCGATTCCTATGGAGAAGAGCCGGCAAGAAACTCCACGGTTACTCTTTTAAAAATAATTGGCTTGTACAATGTTTTCAAATTACAGTGTGAGATGACAACTAACATGGAATGGAGGTAGATGGCATGCTGCACCGAACCCAAAAAAAATGGAATGAGAGCAAGAAAATAATTTAAAAACATATGCAGAAAATCTAAAAAAACTGTATACATACACACTACATAATATTTTTTGCGAAACCCGTCCGTCGTCCGTCCTTCATCGAATTTAGCCGTAAAATTACTTGTTTGCTTACAGCAGCACACAAACCCTTCTAAGAAACATTTGTTTATAACACTTTTTATTTATTTATCGACAGTTAAAAACATACCTGATCCTGTGGTTCCATGGCGAACCTCTGTTCCTGGTAACCATGGCAACCGATAATCAAGACGAAGAACGACAGGAAGTGAACGCCGACATCCGGCCGAGCCCATTTCCGGCGCCTTTCCGTTCTATATTTGAATTCGGAATCAGCCCTGCGCCCGCGCAGCCCTATAAATGGCGTTCCATTTTCAAATGTCTCTTTGTGTTGTGCCGCCATAGTTTATATGTTTGAAGCATATTGATGACTGATGTTAGTTTTTTGGTACATTTGTGTTGATTTTCAGGAATTCTTTGTGAACATTGTATCTGTAACAAAATGAAAATAACGTTAGGCAAATTATTTTACTTATACATACATATAGGAGACAAAGAAACGATGGATGGACTCTGTGAAGGATGATATGGCTAGAACTGAGGTGACTACCGAGATGACAACTAATAGAGAAGTATGGAAGAAAGGGACATGTTGCGCCGACCCCAAATAAATTGGGATAAGGGCAGGAGAATGATCATGATATAGGTTATTTTTGTTCTGGATGTATCTTAGAAAAAAATTATGATCATTAACCTGCATGTGATTTTAATCCTAATAAAATCATTTTAAAACAATACAGTGTTGTGTGAAGGCGGGATGAACTGGATAAGTTTCGTACAAACTTGAAGGAGGACGGGCAGGCTCACGAAAAATGATAGGAGTGTCAGTGAAAGGGACGCTTTTTCCCAGAAGTGAGACAGCGCATGGTAGAAAAAAAGTAAAGGTATTTTAGTTATTCTTGTGGCCTTGTTACCGTGAGCAATAATTGTTAAAATGCAAGAAATAATAATATTTTAGAAGAAATTATTAAGTATTTTGCCCAAAACGTTTATGGACTGGTTGGCATCGTAAAACTATGTTTAGATAATTTAATGTGTATAATCTACTAATTGTTTTTACATTCATATAATTATGCCCATTTCTCTAATAAATTAACATGATCTTCCATAAATGTATTTTGTGTCTCCACGTTTAGGCAATGTAGTTAATTAATAGTTTGAAGTATAATAATAACAAAAGACCGCACATTGTATATTTTGTAGTGTTTGATTTATTTTTTAAATATTATTGAGTTTTTCTATCTGGAATTTCTCAGTAGCAGCCCGGAGTCTGGATTTGTGACCGGTTGCTGGCAATAGGCTCGCCGCCTATTACATGGGACTTTAACATAACTGGCGAAATGTGGGTGTACTATAGGTACACCTCTGCCCATCCCTTCGGGGAAACAAGGCGTGATGTTAGGTGATTTATTTTTGTTATGTATTTTTGTAGTGTACAATAAAGTATATATAAATAAATATAAATAATAAATACAGTGTCTAGACGCCCCAGTGCTTGAGGCCTCGCCTCTGAATACGAGATTATGGGTGCAAATCCGGGCAATTACTTGTCAATGCAAATCTACATTCTTCTGATTTTATCGGCCACATACAAATCTGAAATCGCCAATCTGCCTTAATTGCCGCGCTTTGCCTATATGAGAAAGGGCTTTTGCCCAGCAGTGGGACAACAATAGGCTGGTATTAGTATAGAAAAGTGGGGAATATTGAAAGTGGCACCGGTGACTGAGAAGTTGTGTGGAAATCGGTAGACATGGTAAGGGCATGTGATGCGGAGGAATTAAAAGAAATAATATTGTTTTTGCTGTAAATAGGATATCGGAATCACATGACCAGGTCATATAAAAAAAATAAAAATAATAGTAAGCTAGATTTAGAGAGAGACTGGGTCCCTGAGAAGAAATGGCGAAACAAACTCAAGGGGTCCTGCTGGGGTCACGAGAAAGTCCGAAAGGGTTTCCGAGGCCCCTGGTAACACAGGCAAGGGAAGGAACACGGGTAGGTTTTAGTCACCCTCCCGCTCCGCCCAGAGCGGAAAATTCCAGACATAATCTTGGTTAGGTCATGTGAGGTCCATGTAGATCCCCGTCTGAAATGGTAGTTTGAGCAAAGAACCACATACATTTGAGTGGACCTGTCCGGACAGTGCAAGCATTTGTCAGTAATCGTGTAGCTCAACTCCTACGTAAGGATCTCAACGACTGAGTAACATGTTGTGAGGTTTGGGTATGGAAGTGGATGGCTTTATAAGGACAGGAAGATCGAAGAAACGATGGATTGATTGCGTGAAAGATGATATGTCTTGAAAAGGGAGGACTTCAAAGATGACGGCGAATATGGAAGAACGAGATATGATGCGCCGACATCGAATAAATTTGGATAACAGTTACAGTAGAGGGATGTTGATTATAGAAGTGTTTGAGCTTGTGTCTGTGAATCGACGCTTAAGGCGCAGATATACAAGGTTATTTTGATTTGGCTAGCTAAACTCCGCAGATGCGATGCGATGCGATGGTATCGATATCCAATCATGCTAATACAAAAAGTAAATTAATTTGATGGTTGTTTTTTTGTGGGATCATCGACCGCAAACACTGTCACTTGAAGAAATATCAGTTTAAAAAATCTCTTTTTTTGTGTAAACTTCACAGGCGTAATGGGTATCGATGTCTAAACAGGATAAAACATAAGAAAACAGTTTTTCTTAACAGCGGTCGTTGACCTCTCATAAAAAAAAACATGAAATCTTTTTATTTACTATGACTTGACTTTTAAGTCTGTTACTAATAATAATGCCTTACGCCTTTATAAATATAATGCAACTAAATAAAAAAATGTATATTAAACTAGAACGCATACTCATCAATTATATAAGTGAATATTTAAACATTGTAGTAAAATACTTTATGAAATAAATTCAGGAAATTTACCCAAAGCATAAAAAACGGTATTACTTTAAACTACTTAAGATATTTTCATGTTTTTTTTTGTATGATTATTTATTATCTATAATCCTATCTGTGCTTTTTTTAAATATTCATATTTTCGTTACTAAAAATAAATATAATAAATGAAACCGAACGGCGCGCCGGCGCGGCGTGAGCGCGACGCTCATTCGTATGGTCAGGATCAACGGATATTATTGGACCCTTAATAGACCCTAATCTCGTAAAGATGTTGCCGATACGAAAGAAAACGTAGCATTATATGACAATTTAAGTACTTCAACTTACAACCCCTTTCCACTTTAACATACTTTATTTTAGATCTGTCGCAACAAGGCGAATGCGGATTGAGCTTTCGCCTTGTTACGACAAAACCACAAAATGTGTAGTGTCGTACTTTTAAACCAGAAGAATGATGTTGAAATACAGATATAAATTAATAAAAACTGACAATAAACTTTGCAAGCAACGCTTTTATGATTGTCAAGGCTTCGTGTTATGTATGTAAGGTTATGCGTCGTTTAGTCGAGCCCCTGCAGTGTTTTATAACGTTTAAGATCATTTCTAATAAGTTATCGATATTTAACTGTCCATTTTGTGCATACTTTATTATGGCTGTCAATTCTTTTTTTTTTTTTTCTTAAGGCGTACTATGACATCAATGACTTAGGTAAATATTTATCGATATATTTGCATACAAAATGACACACATTTTTTTTCTATCTAAAATACCTACTTCATTATCAAAGAACGATAGAAAACAACATTCCAATCGAGAAATCTAGCTATAATTATGCCTGCCTCAATAATTAATAATTTTATTTATATTATCCCTAAAGATATTTTAATATAGTTATAAATTATAATTATAATCCTTTAAAATTATAATTAATAACTGCTTATTTTATGACGCGATATCGTGAACAGAAAAACAGCTTTTTTTTAAATAATGTAATCAATTATTGCCTTTACTAGCGCTTCATATTCTCATAAATAAATAATAATATTGTTTTTTTTAGTTTTCCCCAGTTGTTATTTCATTTCCAGAAATTCATTAGCCCGGAAGGGATATTTAACGAGTGGGAAAAATGCAGAAAATATTACTTTTTTTTACCAATTCTTTCGACTCATTTGGTAGAAATACGAGAGTATCACAATGCCCTTAGTAAGGAAAATTACAAAGCAATTGATAACAATAATAAAACCAATAATTTTTCTTCCTTCTATGATTTACCTTTTATTTTTGTGTACTCTGTAAATTAAAATATTAATACTCTTACTACGAAGGAAAGAAAAAAAAAACAATGAAAAATTGACTGCCTCATTGGTCTAGTGAGACTGCTGAGAATGAGGTCCGAAGATCGATGCAAAAAGTTATTGGGTTTTTCCATCTAGAATTTCTCAGTAGCAGCCCGGAGTCTGGATTTGTGCCCAGTTGATGGCAATAGACTCGTCAGTTATGTGTAAGTCCCATGGTAGGACTTACTGGCGAAATGTGGATGTACAATAAGTACACCTCTGCCTAACCTTTCTGGGAATACAACCGTGATGTAACGTTATACAATGTAAAATAATGCCTTGCACAAACTAAGTTTCTACACCTATGTAGAAATTAATTATAATTAGATTATTATTATTATTTATAATTAGACTGCCTACAGTCTAATGTTGACAAAATATGACAAAACAGGATGATTGTGCTTTCATAATTTGAAGAAACTAGTAGTTGCGTTATGGAGTTAAGTAATGGGCCAAGAAACTGATAAATCAGAAGTATGATAGGCCAAGAAAATAATAAACCAGGAGAATGATAGGTCAGAAGAATGATAATTAAGCTCTTATAGAAAATAAAGGTCCGTATTTAATCGAACCGCTAATAATTCCCATTTTGCGCTCCTAAATACATATATTCTTCAACACTCTAATATAATGACTGCGCCTCTTTTGGTGAACCTTAGATAATTCCTATTTTAGGGTCCTAAAAATACTAAATAACTAAAGTAACTGCGGCCAACTTGGATGTAGCGCTCACCGGCCACTGCGGGCGGTGGCACCGCTCGCTTCGCTCGCTCAGCTCGCGCGTGACTGGTCACAGTTCCAACCTAACTTAACCCGTTTGGTCTGGGTACCCAAGCTTAGTAACTACCAACTGTCAGACAAGGCCAGAAAGTTAAAAAGAGGGTCAATTATTTAAAAATTGTGCGTCATTAGAAGCGCAAAACGTTTTTAGAGGTTCATTTATTACATAAAGTGCCCATCATTAATTAAAAGGAGATTTTTAGAGGAGATTTTAACCTAACATTATTTTTCCAACATCGTTCAAATGTATTGGCATGATTAAGGTTTACGCTAATCCTTATAAAATATTTTAGTGGATCACATAAATTATGTTTTGAAACCAAATCTTAAATTTATGACCATAGTAATCTTTTTTAAACTTTCATATTTGCCTTAAAAGCACTTTTACGTGTCTACAACACTTACGTAAATACTAAATTAGGTAATTCATTATTTTCCTTATTAGAATTTAATCATGTGGTTAGTTATTTATTTGGCATGTTAGCGCCCATGTCTAAATTAGTCAATCACTTGATTCAAAATAGTTGTGCCCGTTGTGGACAAAGTAGGTACAACGCTAAAAGGTTCTTCTGGCGCGTGGTTAAAATCGGAGCCATCTTATTTTATCAATATATTTTCTGTGATATTTTCACAAATGTTTACCAACAACCCCTGTCGTCGAAAGTCGCTTTTAGTGTCTGTCTGTGTAATCGCCTTGCTCTGCTAAACTATGCAACGGTTTTTTATGCGGTTTACACTATCATTCAGAGAATTTATTCTAAAATGTTTATGTGTATAATACATTAATATTAACTTTACATACACTAAAGCAATCTCAATGCTTTCTCAACTCGTAAAAACCGTGCCAAACAGTCCCGCATCGTTAGTAGTTCTATAAAAGATACACCATACTTTTAAAGTAATTATAATTTCGATCATTAATAAGTTCATTAACCTATCTTAAAGTACTGCCTTCATTCATCACATGCCAGTACATTCAAGTACAAAAATACATTATATTATAGAGCGACAATATCGAGACACATGGTCTGAACCCGCCATGTGTGGCAGTGTCAGTTACATTGATATGACGTTATCTGGATGTGACAGTTTTGAGTGTACAATCAGGTGACGATTTGGAAATACGTTGTGGTTAATTGTAATTTTTTGGGTTTGTTTCAATCATTGTTTGAAAGTGACGCAATGGTTACCACCATTGCGTCAACAATACATATTAAGGAACACAAAGTACTCAGAGTTAGATTCATGTTCTATATGGTAAATCATTGCTTAAAAGAAGGTACTGAAAAATGAGGTTATCTGTGGTGTTTTAGACACAAATGAACAATATATGTATCTGTTAGTTAAAGATTTTTGTTTGTTCTGCACTAAACTTATTGTATGACCGTAACACAAGATAAAACAAATTATTTGAAAATACCTCGTGTCTGGTTTCCTTTCATCAACCCCAACTAACACATTCGTTTAATACAAAACATTAAACTCTTAACACAAATAACTCATAACACACCCTTTGATCATAACACTTTTACGACCATCAAACTATGCTCCACTCCCCTCAAAATTAACACCCTTGTCACTTCCATTAGGTTGACATCTTCCAACCACATGGACCTTACAAATATTATTTCAACGCCTTCTTTTTATAATTATGTGTACTTTACTTAATTATCATCTCCCACAAGAAGCTATCATGAATTTTTGACGGTTTTTTTTTGGGCCGCCATGTTTTATTTCTTTCATTTATTTTACTTTTACTGGTTGGGGTTTAGTGTTGGTGTTATTTTGTACGTAAAAGGATAAGGTGTAATGTTTATGTGTTAGTAAGGAATTACTACGTACTTGTGTACTTTGGCTAAGTAATTGAGTTCTATCATTCTAAGGTTTTAAAGTCTTCTGTCGCGTCAGCACAGTTAGGTATGCTAGAAATGCAATGTCTTGGAGTGTGAAATTATATTTCGTCACTACTATTTTAACATTTGTCAAACATTTGGAAGGCCAAATGTTTGAAAAATATCGAACTGTTTTATTAAATCTATACAGGGTGACATTGAAAACATGCGACTAATCGAAATGGGAGATTGTACTCATCATTATGAACAACTTTTACTAAGGGACCAAAGCTACAATCCCAAAAAAAAAACTGCTGTCCCCTACATTTATGTTCGCAATACCTCATCAAAATGTAGGAAAAGCAGATTTTTTTTTGGGATTACAGCTTTGGTCCCTTAGTAAAAGTTGTTAATAATGATGTATACAATGTCACATTTCAGTTTGTCGCAAGTTTTCAATTTCAACCTGTATATCTTTCTATAAGCTAAAACTTCTGATATAACAATTCTTCTCAGCTGCCAAAAATAATCAGGTAATATTCAGTTCCGTATCTGGATTTGCATTAAATCGATCAAAAATAATTATAATGGTTTATCATATCATCTTATTATGCGTGTACGCGTCGTGGGTGGTCTGCTGATCCTCTAAACAGATAGCGGATTGAATATACAAACTGATTTACTTAATGGATGCGTATCTGTTATATTGTAAACGAAAGTTACGGGATTTCAGTGCAGAGGCTGGCTTTGGTTCGTTGAGATTAATCATAGATGCGTATGGATATTTGAAATATCAATATTAAATGCATCGTAAGTGCGTTGTCATCCTCGAAACTAAACTAATATGTCCCAAACATAGATACATTAATAAACTCAGACATTTTTCCCATGGGGGTAGACAGAAACTAAAGAATATTCCTTCAGTGTAGGGTCATGAAACTTGGCACAAATACTTATCTAAGTAAATAATGGCAACAGAAGGAACACGGGTGGGTTTTAGTCAATAAGAGTCTGACACGCCCTCCTGCTCCGCCCAGAGCGGGAGAAGTTAATAAAGGTCATGATCATACATTTTTCAAAAGTACCCTTAAAGAAGCAAATAATGAAAGGCAGCTGAGGTGAGAATGCTAAGATGGATGTGTGGTGTGACACGAATGGATAGAATAAGAAATGAGTACATAAGAGGAAGTCTGAACGTGGCACCGGTGACTGAAAAGTTGTGCGGATATCGGTTGTCATGGTATGGGCATGTGATGCGGAAGAATGAGGAAAATTACGTGAGGAAAGTCTTGAGTATGAATGTCGATGGCTATATGAGTAGGGGATGAACAAAGAAACGATGGATGGACTGTGTGAATGATGATGTGGCTAGAAAGGGGGTGACTACCGAGATGACAACTAATAGAGAAGTATGGAAGAAAGGGACAAGTCGCGTCGACTACAAATAAATTGGGATAAGGGCAGGAGAATGATGAGGAGCCTTAAATAGGGTGGAGGGGTCGTTCACGTTCCAAGGGGAAAGCACGAAATCCACGGGGATGAAGTCGCGGGCGAAGAGCTCGTCTGTTATAATATAGTCTAAAGACTGGAACACGGCAACGCTTATTGGCAGAAATAAGTATGTGGCAGCCATCTACATCGCCATATGCGAACTACGCATCACACTGACGTCACGCAAAATCCTGCATCGCGCAAGCAGAGTTTACCGCGCAACTAGCATATATATACAACATCCCGACATCAACCGTCGGGCAGTTGCCCACCAGACACGACACCCGTCTGGTCGGAGGATCCTCCCTTTTCTATGGAGGATGAGTGAACTTTAAACCCTGCTCCTCATGCCTCTATAAGTATGTTGCACAAAGAACTAAAATACTACTAATATAAAATAACATCACGCCCTTATTCTCCGGAGGGTTAGGTAGAGGCGTACCTGTAGTGCACACACGTTTCGGCAGTTATGTTTAAGATGCTGACAACACCTAAACTGCGGCCACTGTCAGATTGCATAGAAAAGAAAGAGAAGCGCGATGACACAACGCTTGTAATTGATTGCAAAATATGAAGCAATTATCAATTTACTCCAAATTCAGTTGAGTAATCGAAAATAAAAAACAACCAAGTTCAGCATTCAAATAAGACGTTCTTGTTGTTAATTAAATACGTAACGTATGTTGATATTTAATACAGATATTTTGGATTAGAACTCAAGGTAAGAGGTTACTTTAACGTAAGTTTGCATCGAGATTTTTTTTAAAACGTGTTTTGGTAACAACCAAGTTCTGGGAAATATGTTCAAAATTAACATATATATTTTCCGCTACCAGAAACTATACAGTTTTGGCAATTTCTTTTTCTTAAGTCAACTTTATTTTGGTCATTTGCGTCTCGTCAGCGCCTTAAGTCCCATATAATAGGGGGCGAGCATATTGCCATCAAACGCACGCAAACCCTGACTCCTGGCTGCTGCTGAAAAAATCCAAATTAAAAAACCCAAAAACACTTTGCCCGATCCAGGAATCGAACTCAGGACCTCATGCTCACTAGACCAACGAGGCGACAGCCTTTTCCAACTAATAGTCACAAAACAATCATTTTCTATGAAGTACCTAAACCGTTTATGCACCGGAAAAACGGTTGAATGACGAAGACGAATCCATAGTACATTTAAAAATAAATAAAAACGTAATGCTATTGAGATAAAAACGATTGTGTTACGTAGGTATGTGGCGCCACGGATACGGCTGGATTTAGAATGTCTGACATATGGACACAACTGCTAAACAAATAGAGGGAATTCTTATAATCACCCTGGAGAGAATATAGCGTGATATTGAACAATGAAGAGTTCTGCAGCTGAGATGACTTTATCCCAAGAACAAACTTAACATTCTAGTTGAAAAGCATGTTCATACACGTATATTCCAACTGCAAAATAAATGTAAGTTGGTCGACTATTTCTCGTTACCTTGTTAAGCCTGCTTAGCTGTGATAGTTTTCCTTTTAACTTCGTTATACAGTCTTGAATTTTTTCACATATCCAAAAACAGCCATTTAACTGGCACTGGACACACATGAATCTAACAAAATGTTTGCTCTTTTAATCTTAATATTACGCTACAGACTCGCAATATCTTTGAACGGCTTATCCAACGATCACACCATGGGATAAACGAGAAAATAAAATAGAATACCATGCCATGCATGGAAAGGCAAATTTCACGCCCTCTCGCCCCTAGCCGCCGCAGGAGACGCCCTGGGCGTCGGGAATCCCGGGCGGATTTCCAGCCACCGTAGGCGCGGGCTTGCGGACGATGAGCAATGGGTTGTTCGCCGTCCGATAAGGATCAGGCCCGGGTCGACGGCGCGTTGTGTTTCACGCGCGCCTCAAAGAGATGTTAGTACAAGTGTCCACTATGGCCGATGCCTGCCGGGGTCACGTGGAAGTTCAAAGGGGTTACCGAGGCCCCTGGCAACACAGGCAACGGAAGGAATACGGGTGGGTTTTAGTCAGTAAGAGTCTGACACACCCTCCCGCTCCGCCCAGAGCGGGAGAAGTTATTTAATAATTTTCCACCCAACAAAAACATGGTCGTGCGCTTGAACCCGAGCAAACACTTTGTGTGATTTATTTTATCACCGCTGCTCTATTGAGAGAAAAACATGGAACATCGATTGAATGAAATCATCGTGAGGGAACAGGCATCCTGGAATCAATAATTCGAATACATGTTACCACCACCCCGCACTGGGCCCGCGAAGTGGATTGCGACTCATTCCCTCTCACAGAGAGCCTCCTCTCTGCGTCTCTCTTATGTCCCAGTAGTGGGGACGTTACCTTATGCTACGTTAAATAAAGGTGCATTTCTTATGCACAGATTCTTAGGCCTCTCCAATCGCACGCGATTTAACTAGATCTTCGACAACTCTCCAGTTGCTGCCAGCCACACGTTAAATAATAAGCCAACTGTAGACATAACCCACACGTATTAATCAATTAGCAAGATCTTCCAGTAGTGGATTTTAGCGAATGATGGGGCTAGTTAAATGGCTGTTTTTGGAAGTATAAAACCAATAATAGCAACAATACTATTTCAGCTGCCAAGCATTGCTGTACTATGAAGGGTAAGAGTGTCAGTTACAATTGATCTTGAGACGTTTTGACGGGCGCAATGCAATGATGCATAGGAGGCATCCCATGTCAAGGATTAGGTAATTCTAACAGCAGCAACCCAACAGCAACCGTATTGAAATGAGAATAAAGATCACTGTGATTTTGACAGTGACGTAAAATTTGAGATAGAATAGCTGGGTCTAGATCAAGAACTAAAAAAACTGGGACCACAAGCTGTGGGAACAATGAACTGTTTAATACATCATCGTGTCGTTGCCGTAACAAATATAACAGCTCTCTCTCGCATTGAAACAATTACAGATATAACTGTAACAGTTCGCAGAACCTGAATAAAAAAGGTGAAGGAAAACATCGTGAGGAGCATGTCTGAGGGATATTTCTCGACGGCATGTGAAGCCAAGTCAGAGGCTTATGAGCGGCATAAAAACTCTGACACCAGGTTAGTCACTAACCACACGAAAAAGAAAGAAAGACTTGGAAACTTTACTCAGGGTAAAGTGACATTTTATCAGCGATAACAATGGAAAAGTCAAAAATGTATGGAACTGACATAAGCTACCGATAAGCTCTTGTCAATCCCGCTGAAACTGTTTGTGGAAACACTTTAAAAGCAATTGCCACATGTCTAGGCCCTCATGTGGCATAATAAGCATAATCAGTTTAATGTTCATAATGTTCCCAGTGCTGGGACACAGGTCTCCTCTCTGTGAGAGGAAGTGGGCCGTAATCGACCAGGCGGGCCCAGTACGGGTTAGGAAGATGTCACATGTTTCATTTTTGGTTCTAAGACATGCTGGTTTCCTCACGATGTTTTCCTTCACCGTTTTGAGAGCAGTGGTGATTAAGTTATTCACACAAAGTAAAGCTTATCCGACTTACAACTCCTAAGTCGGGGCCGTTACCACTGCACCACCACTGCCCTCAAGTGGAGTAAAAGATAAATAATATCTAACATACCATCATCATCGTCTGCCTAGCCTTTTTTCC
This sequence comes from Atethmia centrago, assembly GCA_905333075.3. NCBI lineage: Eukaryota > Metazoa > Arthropoda > Insecta > Lepidoptera > Noctuidae > Atethmia > Atethmia centrago. The sequence continues at coordinate 9,719,031 of HG995392.1, read as the reverse complement.
AACGACGTTGGGGTCAGCTTCCAGTCTACCCGGATGCAGCTGAATACCAGTATTTTACTTGGAGCAGTTGCTCCATGTAAAATACTGGTATTATCCTATCTGACCTCCACAACCAGTTACAGGGTAATACGATACCCTTTAGTAAGACTGGTTGTGAGACTTTCGGGCTTCTGACGACCCGTAACGGCTGTCAATCCACGAATAACAGCCGGGACCAACGGCTTAACGTGCTTTCCAAGGCACGGAGGATGTATGCCTTGGTATGTAAAGATGGTCACTCATCGACGGACCAACTGCGGCAAGCGTAGCTTAACCTGATCGATTGACCCGTGCGGCTGTTATTATTTAGCCATAAGCCACTTTCTAAATAATTTATAAAAATAATCTAACATACCATAGCTAGCTAATATTGATGTACAATAAAGCAATTATTCTATCGATCTAGCCGTTGTCCTACTGTATTTTTAGGGTTCCGTACCTGAAAAGGAAAACGGAACCTTTTAGGATCACTCCGTCTGTCAATCTGTCAAGACCCTTTTTCTCAAGAGCACGTGGAAAATGAAGTTGAAATATCAAATATCAAATACGAAAGTCTACCCTTGTAAACGAAAGTCCCTTGGAGCTCTAAAACAACAAGCTTCTAAGTTAACGCAATAAAAAATACAGGTATTAGGGCTCCCACACAAAACTGCGAATTCGCATCGCATCGCAAAAATCTGCGAGCTCGATGTCAGTTTTTCATAATAAAATGACAACGAGCTCGCAGATTTTTGCGATGCGATGCGAATTCGCAGTTTTGTGTGGGAGCCCATAACGCGAATTATTTTGATACTCGCATTTTTTTGCGATTACAAACTTACATTTCCACTTGACCGTGACCATATCGATGTATGGGAGAACATGTATTTCAACTACAAGGGTAAGTTTGTTTTTCATAAATAGATAAATTCATCCCAACTACGGAACCGTTCATTGTTTTTGGCCGGTTTTTTTTTGCTACAGTCTCGCGTTTGACCATTGTTTTACACGATGATAAACGAAGATATGATCTAATATTTGAAATCTTTGCATCCCATGTAAAGCCAAAATATTCTAGGAAACACAGTGAAGAAAAGCAGATAATTCTAACTCAATAAAATACGAAAGTAAGTTTGTTTGTTAGGCTTTCACGCTAAAACTGCTAAACGGATTTAGATGAAATTTGGCACATGGGTAGACCATGACCTGGAGAAGGACATAGGCTTTTCACCCTAGATCGCAGAAGTCGCGGGCAACAGTTAGTTATTTATAAGTCAAGCCAAGACAACAAGGGGACTTAAAGTTCAATGATCGGCCCGATATAGACAGGAATGTTAAAACAACAGCAGACGGACAGACGGACGAACGTAACAGCTTCTAATGATCTTCTAAGAGAGCTTTGTGCACTCAAAGTTGATGTGACTTATGGAAGTTTCAGAGTTATTGAGTTTTATCATGATCTATTAAGGCCCTGCATGAAACAACCTTTCCAGCCACATGGAAAACAAAGAACTCGACTTTTCAAATCACAAATAGTTCTTTTTCCTTTTCTCGCAAATTTTTTGATCAAACTCAGTCAATTTCGTGCTCCTTAAGGCGCAGATTTTAGTGACTTTTAAATCTGTTAATTACGCCTTTAAATAATGCAAATAAGTTTTGCAAAAATTGTGTGTTAAACCAGAACGGATACACATCAATTCTTTATGTGAATATTTAAGTATTGTAGTAAAATACTTTATGAAATAAATTCAGGAAATAATGTCTACCCAAAGCATAATAAACGATATTACTTTCAAACTATTTAAGCTGTTTTCATGTTTATTTTGTATGAACAGTCTATTTCATTAACTATAATAATATCTGTGATTTTTTTTATATTTACTTTACAAAAAATAAATATTCCCTTTGAAACCGAACGGTAGCGCGGTAGCGTGCAACAATTGTACCCATGTGTGGTGCCAGTCAATTGTTGTCAAGTGTTCAATTTTATGATATGCCACAGGCAATAAATTAGCTCCGTGTAAATGGAGCTTTATTGACGAATTCGCAAGACCTAAAACTGTATGTGATTTTTGTTTGTGTATGTTTTAGTGAGTATGTTGTTGAAGTGTCATAACGATAAAATATAAATAAATCACTTTCTTGTCCATCTGTCACGGAGGTTTTTTTATGATACAATTTGATTACTGAAAAATACAACTTTACAATGCTAAATATTTACTAAGAATGACGTCAGTATTACAACGCATGAAAACAGATCTCTTTAACTGTACAAATTATGTTTTAATGTATGCTTACCTACAGTTCCACACTCCTGCAAACCACTCCGGGTTTGACAACTTTTTGTTAACAAAAATCGACTTATTCGGAAGCAGAAAAAAAGCGTAAATGAAGCGAACCAACTTAGCCATTAAGCCGTACAGCCCTCATTAGCATCACCTAAAAGTTGGAGGAAAGGTAAACAAATGGCCAACTTTCAGGTTTCAGCTGAAACAATGTTACACAAACTTTGCTCCACAGCTTTTTGATGGAATCTATCTTTTCAATTTAATTTAATAAATTATTTTGGGATTATAACACGAGTTGGCGAAACTTCTGGATACGTTTCGTGATTTTTGGATACTTTAGATTAGAGTGCTATATTTTATATTTAATTTGTGGAAACTCTCTGTTCTCAAAGTCAGATAATTTGGCACTTTGACACTTATTATTTATTTATTTAATGCTTTAAGCACAGAAATGTACAGAGGTGGACTTAATGCCATAGGCATTTTCTACCAGTCAACCTCAAGGTAAAGTAGAGACAAACATTGGTAGGTGCAATAACGAAAATTGTGGAATAAATATTACTTATTTAATAATATTAATAATTATAACATAACACATAACATCACGCCTTGTTTTCCCCGAAGGGTTGGGCAGATATGTAATCTATAGTAGGTACACCCACATTTCGCCAGTAATGTTTTAATAAAACAAAACTGAAAACTGACTGACTTTTGTTTTAAATATTAATATTATTAATTACTATTGATAATTATACAAGGTGTAGTTATGCATCCCCGACAAATTTCAGGAGGCTGCTATGAAAGACATATATATCCAAATAGAATTACGATACCTGTTCAATAATTACTACATACTTGTTTTTTTAGTTACTTGAGTTTGACAGTTTTTTAGAATACACCACTTTCACAGAACAGAATCACCCTGTTGCGTATGCGGTAGTGTGTGTGTAAAAGAGCAGTTACAGTGCGGTATCACACAGGCCGCGTTTTAACATGCGTGTCCCACACAGGCCGATTTCCAAAAATTAGAAAAAAAAATTACCGACTTATTTTATTATTGATTCGTTTCGAGAATCATTAGCATAGTTACCTCCTTGAATTTGACGGGGATGCAAAACGATACCTTGTATATTAATTAATTATTATTAATTGTTATTTATTATTCATTATTTTTATTTAATATTATTTACTTATTTCCTGATTTGTTGTAAATAACTTTAAGAACACTGCGGGGATAATTATTGCAGATTACGCCTCGTTAATTGGGTAATAAATGTCGCTACACTTTAAAAGTTCAACAGAAGGCGTCACAATAGACTTTAACATCAAAACTACAAAGGCCTTACATTGTATGAGTAAGCCTCTACATTTAAATGAGCACATAACTCGCTAGAACGTGCCACCCCATGCAATTAATTTAAGTGTCTGATAGTAACATGTCCTACTATGTCCAGTCCAACAAGCTTATTCTGTAACCCAGCTGTATTCGGAATGTCATTCAAATTCCTTTTGAAGGTGAGTGTACTCTGGTTAACAAACGAAAAACAACCCTCTTCCTGTTGAATGCACACTCGGAATGACCATCCATTTGAATTGTATAATACAACAAAATCCATTGTTACAAATTTTCGTCAGTTCTACACCAAAAATAACGTAATGAATACCGTTGAATCGATAAATGAAAGATATTGTTATTCAAAGTGTGTAACGTAATTAGGGTTATTAGAACAAAGGGAAAGTCACGGAAAATTACAAAAAAAACATGGTTGCCTGTAAAGTCGGTTTACGGACCATAATTTTACGTGATAACGAGAGAGAGATGCGTCACAAGCCGAACGCTCAGGCCGATCGTGCCTCTCAATTGCTAGTTCCGCGCTCTCGCTTGCATGCTCGGCTCAGGCGGAACGTGACACTTTTTCGTGCGTGCAGCCGGCGTTCATCGATTTATAAGACGTTGTCACGTCCAAAAGACTCGCGTTAGCAATCCGAAAGCAGCTGAATTGACATACCTTCTGAAAGCAACTGTGTTTCATAATAAGCCTGAAGTTTATCTAACAAAACAGTGAAGCAAACAGTGAATTCTTTACTCCTGTATCTAAGGTTTATGTGCTAGAATTATTTAGTGCTGAAGTTTTTTGTATGTAGGTAAAGTATGGACTTTCATACGTACCTACAATGAACAAAAGTGAAATATAATAATATGTACCCATGTAAGCTACAATTTTTTAACCTATACTTGTGTGCTACAGTTCAAAGGGTCTATCCGGATAAGTATGACGAGTTGGCCCCCAATTGGGAACCTGTATCGAAACTTATGTTTTAAGATCGACTTGATATACAAACACAATTTATGTACATTTCGCGACCAGCTTCCGTTTTGTCCTTGAGATATGGAAACAAAATAACCGTACGCATGACTACTATTCAAAGTAATATATCTCAAAAACTAATTAAGGTAGAGAAGTGAAACCAAAGCGAACCTTTAGGTTACATTACAGAGTACATTACCTATGTTTTCTTTAATTTTTTTTTTTTTTATTAAAAAAAAATAAAAATTAATAAATAAAAACATTTTTTTTTTCATGTTCTCTAAGACTTACAATCACGAAAATAATATATGTTATGCTCCTTTATGTGCACTATTACTCATACAAATTACGTGAAAAAAAAGTTGGAGCAACATTTCGAAAAAAAATAAAATGTGATTCGCGCCTTGTAATGTATAGATATAATGCACCTGTGCACGCGGTCACAATTGTAAACAAACAATTTCGTAGAGTCCGATTCAAACTTCACGTTAATTATTGGCTCAATAACGTCGTATTGTCATTGGTTTTGCTCTATTTCCATCGATTTCCATGGGCTCCCCTCATCAGGTTATGACTTGGTAACAATGGGACCACCTCGGGAGTATATAGAAATAGTTACTACTAGTAACTACGTCCAGTTCACGGAGAGATCAGCGAACATACATAAAAAATATACGAATTGAGAACCACCTCCATTTTGGAAGTCAGTTAAAAAGATAGATTGATTGATTAATTAATTAATTGAGTATGTATTTCTAGATCTGTTGATGTCTGATATCGAAATCAGTTGGCAAAGGAAATACTGCTTTTATAAAAAAATAAAACGACTTGATATCACAAACTGAACCAGTTTCAGATTATCTACAAACATTTATTTTAAATCATTGATCGTTTTGTGTTTCTAATGGACGAATTAAATAAAAATAATAGCGTCTTCTTGCATAATTTAGCTTTTTGTATTAGGAGTTAGACATCTATAAAAAGTTATTTTTAGTTCCATTTTAGGATTATGACGCTTAGGCTAGAAAAGGTTTTTTTTTTTTGCTACCGCTACACAAATGTATTTTTTTTTTCTAAATATAATAAGTATTATCTTTCGCTACTGTGTTGAACAAAAAAAGATATAAAAATAATTATAAAATGATGATTAAATTTTTGATGCACGCAGAATAAATATAATAATAAAAATTAGAAGTCAAACAATAACACAACAAAAAATAAGTTCCGACTGCAAAAAACCAAGTAGGTAATCTGTTGCTTGAGAAATTGTATCATAAAAAACAAAAAGCGGTTGTGTTCGGCCACATTTTGTTCTATCGGGTTTCGTACAAGTGTACAATATTTAACACTACATATGTATTTATGTTAAATAGGTACACATAACATCACGCCTTGTTTCCCCGAAGGGTTGGGCATAGGTGTACCTGTAATAGGTGCACCCACATTGCGCTAGTTGTATTTTAAATACTATGGTAAAAAACACGTTTCTTGTAGCGGTCCTAGAAGTACACACTGAAAAATTCAAATCTAATACTTTTCTACCGTTCTAAAGATGGACAGACGGACGGACGGACAGCGGAGCCTTAGTAATACGGTACGGAACCCTAAAAATCACTGTTCACTCTCTTCAATAAAATAACATAGACCCAGAAAAAACAACAAAAAATCATTATCTACCTCCAAACGAGGTTGAAACGGAAAATAACAATAAAAACGTCAACGATTTTTAATTGAACATTTGCTAGCGGAAACGCCCATACGTTTTATTTTACGTATCGTCACATAAAATATTTTATTTTATTGTAGGACAGATTTGTTTTTTTCTTATTTTTAAACGTAATTTTGCAGTAGTTTTGCCACGAATAACAAGTTTTATTTTTATAGAATAATGAACGATGTTGCGCCGACCCCAAATAAATTGGGGCAGGAGAATAACGATGATGATAAGAATAATAAACGATATTTTTCCGGTCTTTGGTGTGGTGTGGTGTTCACAAACCCGCAATATTTTTGAACGGCCTATCCAACGATATCCCACACCATGGTATAGACGAGAAAAAAAATATCATCCCCCACATTACGTGCAAGGGAGGTACCCTAAAACAAAATGTTTTTCAAGATTTTATTTTAGCAATTTGTCGGCGTAATTAAATCTATGCCAAATTACAATTCTCTAGTACTAAGCGTCTCTGAGCTACAGTGGGGTCAGACAGACAGACAGACGGACATGACCTGCCGGGGTCGCGGGAAGGTACTAAAGGGTCACCGAGGCCCCCGCAACACAGGCAACGGAAGGAATACGGGTGGGTTTTAGTCAGCAAGAGTCTGACACACCCTCCCGCTCCGCCCAGAGCAGGAGAAGTTATTTGATGATTTCCCACACCGAAACTATAAGGGTTCCTTGTTTGTCGCGGGAAGGTACTAATGGGTCACCGACCCCCGCAACACAGGCAACGGAAGGAATACGGGTGGGTTTTAGTCAGTAAGAGTCTGACACACCCTCCCGCTCCGCCCAGAGCGGGAGAAGTTATTTGATGATATACCACAAAAAAAAAAGACGGACATGGTGAAACTATAAGGGTTCCTTGTTTACTACGGAAACTCCTACTTCGAGTAACAAAACTACCAGCGGTCGATGACCCCAAAAAAACATGAAATCTTCATTTGTATTTTTTTGTGTTTCGATATCGATACCCATCAGTTCTGCGAAGTTTCTCTATCTAATTTAATTAAACCCTGTAGAATCACGCATACATAATCAGCCTATAATGTTCCCACTGCTGGGACACAGGCTACACTACAAGGAGTGGGCCGTAATCCACCACGCGCGCCCAATGCGGGTTCGTAGATGTCACAAGTCTTCGGATTTTTGGTTCTAGGACATGCCGGTTTCCTCACGATATTTTCCTTCACCATTTTGAGAGCAGTGCTGATGAAATAATTTACACAAAGTAAAGCGCCTGTCTGGGTTCAAACCTACGACCTACAACTCGTAAGTCGCGGCCGTTACCTCTGGGCCACCACTGCTCAAGAATCACGTCATCATCATTATCATCTGTCTAGCCTTTTCCCAACTATTTTGGGGTCCGCTTCCAGTCTTACCGGATACAGCTGAATATTTTACATGGAGTGACTGCCTACCTGATCTCCACAACCCATTTTACTGGGTAACACGATACCCCGTTGGTAAGACTGGTTGTCAGACTTTCGAGCTTCTGACGACCCGTAACGACTGTCAAAGATCTACAAATAACAGCCGGGACCAACGGCTTAACGTGCTTTCCGAGGCACGGAGGGGTCTTGGTATGTAAAGATGGTCACCCGTACACGGACCAACCGCGGCAAGCGTAGCTTAACCTGATCGATCGACCCGTGTGCCTGTTATTCCTTGGCCACAAGCCCCTTGCTCGAGAATCACGTATGGTCTTACATAAAAAAATTATATCTATGCGATACCGTAACGAAGACTAGCGCGATTTCGCAGGCGCGACAGGCAGTAACATGACTGTCATGGCCGCGATATCGCCGCAGTTTGCGGGAGCCTTAAGACGCTGACAACACCTAAACCGCGGTCACTGTCAAATTCCATAGAAAAGAAAGAGAAGCACGATGACACAAAGCTTGTAATTTATTGCAAAATATGAAGTAATTATCTATTTACTCAAAATTGAGTTGAGTAATCGAAAATAAAAAACAACCAAGTTCTGCATTCAAATAAGACGTTCTTGTTATTAATTAAATACGTAACGTATGATGATATTTGATACAGATATTTTGGATTAGAACTCAAAGTAAGAGGTTAGTTTAACGTTAGTTTGTATCGAGATTTTGTTTTCAAAACGCGTTTTGGTAAAAACCAAGTTCTGGGAAATATGTTCAAAATTAATATATATTTTTTCCGCTACCATAAACTATACAGATTTCGCATTTTTTTTTTCTTAAGCGAAGCCTATTTTGGTCAATTGGGTCTTGTCAGCGCCTTAAGTGTTAATTGACACACGTATAATTGTAACAATGGGCAATTCATTCCCTTCTTACGTCACGCAAATCAAAATTAAACTTTCAGCTTTGAGCTTCGATAGTCTCATAATATTTTAACTATTATAAAATCTGCCTGTTTGATTAATACGTTTTTATAAGTTAACTACCAATACAAATCGCAAGCCTATCTGGCCAATCTTGGCGCAATTTTAGTATACATTTAGCTTAGGAGTAAAAAAAGGATTTATGGGAATTCAAATTACAGAAAAACTAAATATTTTCACGCAAACATGGTGGCCCAAGAGCAGTGGTGGCCCAGTGGTAATGGCCGCGACTTACGAATTGTGAGTTGTGGTTTTGAACCCAGACAGGCGCTTTACTTTGTGTAAATTATTTCATCACCCCTGCTCTCAAAAGGTTGCAGGAAAACATCGTGAGGAAAATAACATATCCTTGAACCAAAAATTAGAAAAAAAAGAAAGAATGAATAACGTTAAGACGCTGACAACACCTAAACCGCGGTCACTGTCAGATTGCGTAGAAAAGAAAGAGAAGCGCGATGACACAACGCTTGTAATTTATTGCAAAATATGAAGTAATTATCTATTTACTCAAAACTGAGTTGAGTAATCGAAAATAAAAAACAACCGAGTTCTGCATTCAAATAAGACGCTCCTGTTATTAATTAAATACGTAACGTACGAGTATGTTGATATTTGAAACAGATATTTTGGATTAGAACTCAAAGTAAGAGGTTAGTTTAACGTTAGTTTGTATCAAGATTTTGTTTTCAAAACGTGTTTTGGTAACAACCAAGTTCTGGGAAATATGTTCAAAATTAACATATATTTTTTCCGCTACCACAAACTGTACAGATTTGGCATTTTTTTTTTCTTAAGCGAAGCCTATTTTGGTCAATTTGGTCTTGTCAGCGCCTTAATAGGGATCCAGTTCATGCAGTTCAGTGCATTAGAAGTCATGTAACATCTAACAACCCGCACTGGACCCACGTGGTGGATTACAGCCCACTCCCTCCCATCGATAGGAGGCCTGTGTCCCAGCAGTGGAAACATTATAGGCTGATAATGTGATGGCCCGTGAATACGTCATTTTAAGGGATTTTTCAGAAGCACCTTTACAAATCTATTCCAATCATTCCCATGATTTTAATAGCCTACCATCAAGTTAACTCGTAGGTACAACAATTAATTATTATAAAACTTTTTATAAACAAGCTTTTACGTATTCCTCTCAGCAAACTTTGATTTGATATCCATATCATGGAAATGCATAAAAATAATTAGTCCGCTATCTTTGGGAGTCCACCATATTGTATTTAAAATGATGTCACTTAGCTACCCGTGTGTTATCATCCAAACCAAACGTGTATGCAAACTTTCAGCTCAATCAATTGGGGATAACTGTTTTAAAATTCAGTTGCAATATTTGACCCGTAAATACTAACTAACTAACTAAGCAAGTCTAAATAATCTAACTTTGTGTTAATTTTATATTTTACCTGGCGTGTTTGGACTCCTATACATTCCCTTTTTTTCCGTGGGGAAATCCTCATGGATACCCTCCGTCTGAGAAGAACAGAGAGTTATGTCGGACTCCTACCGACTAAAACCCCAATATTTCTTCTAGTACCATGAGTTGGGGACCTTTTTTTTTTGGGTGAGAAATTATCAAATAACTTCTCTCGCTCTGGGCGGAGCGGGAGAGCGTGTCAGACTCTTACTGACTAAAACCTACCCGTGTTCCTTCCGTTGCTTGTGTGTTGCCAGGGGCCACGGTATCCCTAGTGGACTTTCCCGCGATCCCGGCAGGCATCGGCCCTAGCGGACCCCGTCAGTTGTGCTGATATCTCTTTGAGGCGCGCGTGGAACACAAGGCGCCGTCGTGGATCGGGCCTGGTCCTTATCGGATGGTGAGCTACCCATTGCTCACCTTCCGCAAGCCCGCGATGAGTTGGGGGCCTGGGAAATACTTGTACATTTGCCACAACCTACACATTCCCTGCTTGAAAACTTTTGCACATGCGCTGTAGTGCGTCGGAGGGCAGACGCACAGACCGTGTAGCTAAAAATTTGTGAACTAAGCGTTTTAGATGGATAGAATACTCTTTATTATGTACACCATAAAAATTACAGCTATAAATGTAGAAATTTTAGATAGGGTGACACAATGGGCGGTCTTATCGCTAAAAGCGATCTTTTAAAGACAACCTTTGGATGGATTAGGGGGAAAGGAGAGACAATACTGCAGGTAGTCTGTGGTGTATCATTCACATATATACAATAAATACATACATACATAAAATATATTAAAATTATCTATATAATATATTCAATAATAATTAATCATAAAACGAGCGTTAAGAATCAAAACAGGTGCAAAGAACAAAGAAAATAAAAAATATGTTTAAGGAGAGAGATAGTGTTTTACTCTAGTTTTCATCATTTTTATTGTTGTTGCTAGTCATATTGTGCGATAACGGTAATCAGGTCGAAACCTATAATATGAACCTATTGATGTCCTGTGATTTGTTACCTGTGGTAGTTGCCTTGTGGATAAATAAATTCAAGTTAAATAAAAGCTCGTAAAACAACAACACTATGTTGTCGGTACAATAGTAAAAAGATGGCTGCCTAGATAATTAGGATGGTGTAATTATTTCATAACATTGTGTTCATATGTCGTTATAATTGTGATAATAGCATCACTCGTGCTCATTTATGAAATAAGCAGATCTCTGGATGAAAGGACCACGTGGCTTAATGAAATACTTAACTCAAATATTTATTTGTTGCTTGCTGCTGCCCGCGACATCGCCCGCGCGGCTTTTTCTAAAATAACAGTAGCTTTAGTTACTCCTTATAATATCAGCTATCTGCCAGTGAAAGTATCGTCAAAATCGGCCTAGCCGTTTCGGAGAGGATACGATACCCGGGACAAACTGACAGACAGGCAAACATTAAAAAAAAAGTTTTTTTATAAGTACCGTATATACTTTCATATGCATTTAGTAAAAAAAAGTTATTTTGAAATTACATACAGACACTTCAATTTCATCTATTTTTATAGATTTTAATAAAATAGAAGTATTTATTAGCACTAGTACGTCTTTGGTAAAAGGACAATGCATAAAAATGAACTCAACTCAACTTACTAGAATTCCAAGTCAATAAAACTTTTGTTTCAATAAGTATTTGTCTTACTCCTAACCTGACAAACATTTGTCCTTCGTACGAGGATCGAAGCTTTTAGTTGTCTAAGGATAAATAGGGATTGTACACACGTACATTTAGCACTAGTTATATATATCAAACAACAAACGGTCAAAGGCTTCTGCAGACTGGGGCGATATCGCGGGCGTGACAGGCAGCAAAATGCCTGTCGCACTCGCAATATCGCTCCAGTCTGTAAGAGCCTTAACACATTACCGATAACTTCAGTATGCAAACGGATCGTAGGTACTAATCGTAGCTCAGTGAAATGCATATACATAAATGCATAACATCGTAACTTTACGCCCGTACTCTCCAACGACTTAAGACGCTGACAACAGCTAAAGTGCGTTCACTGTCGGACTGCATCGAAAAGAAAAAGAAGAGCGATGACACAACGCTTGTAATTTATTGCAAAATATGAAGCTATTATATTTAATCGAAAATAAAAAAACAACCAACTTCTGCATAAGACGTTCTTGTTATTAATTAAATACCAGCGTACGTAGATTATTTACGTATAATACAGATATTTTGGATTGGAACTCAAGGTAAAAGGTTGGCTTACCATTAATTAGCATCAGGATTTTTTTTTTTTTTTTAAATATTGTTTTGAAAACGGCCGAGTTCTGAGAAATATGTTCAAGATTAACATATATTTTTTCCGCTACCACAAACTATACAGATTTGGCCTTTTTTTAAGAAAAGCCTACTTAAATCATTTGCCTCTTGTCAGCGCCTTAAGCAGAAGCTTACAGTGCCTACACCCACAAACACAATTCGCCAGTTATGTTTAAGTCTATTACATGAGACGGAATTCTGCCCGGAGTCAAAATTTGTGTCCGGTTGTTCGCAATAGCCAACAACCGGACACAAATTCAGACTCCAGGCTGTCACTGCACCTGCCGGGGTCGCGGGAAGGTACTTATGGGTCACCGAGGCCCCCGCAACACAGGCAACAGGAAGGAATACGGGTGGGTTTTAGTCAGTAAGAGTCTGACACACCCTCCCGCTCCACCCAGAGCGGGAGAAGTTATTTGACGATTTCCCACCCTCAAAAAAAAAAAAAAAAGGCTGTCACTGCAAAATTAATAATGCAAACCCCTTCTTCCGACTTTGGAATCGATCCTAGGAGCTCAGCCAGCAGCATTCGCGCTTGAGACCAATAGACCAACAAGGTAGACCAAAATCAAAGAACTATTCACGAAAAATCTTCACTATGAAGCTCTACAATCAAACAAATAAAACATTATTAGCAGAGATCATGAAATCATCCAATATTCTTAGTCTAAGAGTACAGGAAGACTACATCCGTTGAGATCTAATTTTATACTTGAAATGGAAAATCATAAGCAAATATCTATTGAACAATCATTGTTATGAAATCTGTCTTTCTCTGGCTGACAAGCAAAGAATGGAAACAAGAATTTGATGGCCGTATTCTAGAGCGATACTTGCATTGATCTCAATTCGAATCATATAAACTAATCTGTACTTAAAGTTAAAAGTTAAAGTTTTAACACAAAGATTCATTGTATAAACAAAGCAAAAGGAGTGTGTAAGGATCGTAGCAGGTGGCGTTCTATAGTTTCTGCCTACCCCCATGGGAAGAAGGCGAAATCTCTTAGAAGAAACGAAACACTTGAAGGCTCACGCAGACTAGCTATGCGCTAGTCTGCACCAGCCTTGATGAAGTGAAGAGAGAAGATGAGAAACGCTGACGTTGCTACCATATTTGTCCTACGTAAAAAGAGATAGAGTTATAAGTATTATAAAATGGAATTACCAAACATCATGATCTTATATGAATATTCATCAGCTGTTATTAATAACAGCTGATGAATATTCACATGGCGCACCGCACTACATTGACGCTACTATTAACTGAAGAACATGTACGGAACATTTACAGAGTATGCTGAGTACCAGGAATGTGAGCCCATATGATGTTTGGAAAGAAAAGAAATTCCCGGAGGGCCATTTTCAAGCCGAGGAAGTATGACGAAATATGACGCCGATAGAGCTCACCCCATTTCAACCATTTCCTTTTGGGAGAAAGAGAACAACCACGTAGCTGTACTTTCCAAACGTAATGTTCCCACTGCCGGGACATAGGCCTCCTCTCTGTGAGAGGGAGTGGGCTGTAATCTACCACGCGGGCCCAGTGCGGGTTGGTAGATGTCACATGTCTTCGAATTTTTGGTTCTAGAACATACCTTTTCCTTACCTTTTTGAGAGCAGTGGTGATGAAATAATTTACATAAAGTAAAGCGCCTGCCTGGGTTCGAACCTACGACCTACAACTAAATCACCCACAATCACCAGAATTGGCTCGGATTGGAGATTGCTGTGTGATATTGTCACCTTACAAGAGAATGAGCTACATATCAATCTATCTATCCTTGATTTTCTTTTAATGCACAAATGTGAGAGGGGTTGGATTTCATCAGTAGCTACTGAAATTCACTAAAATACTGACGTAATTCTAAGATGAATATAAACGTCCCAAATAAACCTTCACAAAGTTTTCTTTTAGCAAACATGTACCCACATAGTAACATCAACCAAGTTCATATATTCAGCCTTTCTTTGTTCAAAGTAACTTACAGTTTTTTATTACCAGAGTTTTTCATGAGAAAAATGCGTCCCGTAGACGCTAAAACGGCGCCAAATAAGCATTAAGTTTCCGAGATTCATATTTTACAGACGAGCATAAAAGCGCAAAAAATCTATTGAAAGAAGAAAAAACTAGTATTTTGCTAGAAAAATATTAAAGTCAGACCGAAAATGTGAAAGTATCTTTACTGAGAATTTGTTACACATAACTCTGAAAATAGTTTATTATTGTGCGTATTTAGAAATTAAAGAGGTCGGAGCCCGGTTTTTTCAACGCAAATAACATCACTTTGCGTGTAGGAAAAATTTGGTTTGTTTACATTTTTCTCGCAGTTTCGCATTAAATTAATATTGCGAATAATTCATTTACGCACACATAAAACTTAGAAACTAATACCAAACAAAGTTTAATAAAACCTCACCTTATTCTTCTACCCGAAAAAAAATCCACACAAGCACTAAAAATAAAATTAGATTTTCGAAATTCAAACACTTAAAACGTTGCAACCATGGTCGGCGAACAAAAGATTCGGGCTCGTTTTCGGGCCTCGGACACGGATTTCGGGACCGCGTATCGTGGTGAACGCGAAGTGACTAACCGAGAACGTATTGCGTTTATAATTCTGTGTTATATTTTTAGAAAACGCCCCCTTGTTAGAAATGTGCGTGTGCGCAGGGTAACACGTGGTCGGTATCCGGTCGAAGGGTTTCCAGATATTTTGTTTGTTCTAGAGTATTGACATGTCGTTAAATTTTACTGTTTTGCCGTTAGGTTCATCAGCTAAAAAGGGCAGATTTTTTCGGAGAAAGAATAAAAATAAGTTTAGTTTTTGTGGAAGTCATTATAAACGCATTGATGATGATGATGATGGGAATAAGATGGTTCAGCTGTGAAAGAGTGTATAGAATACATATTTGTCATTGCATGGATGTTATGACATATCTACGCCCACAAAATCGTCTCTGATTTGCATCATATTATATTTTAAAGCTATCTCTGACAACACCACATCAATTCACCAGAAAGATGTTCAAATCTAGGAATGTAAAATACAAGATAATGATAAAAACTAAATAGCTGAACCAAATTTTACTTTTCCTACACCTTCCTTCGCACCTCGTAAAAGTCAATTAGGAAAATAGGTTACTCTAACATTTTAACGCGATATAATTGAAAATTGAAGTAAATTGTAGATTACATAAAAAGAACATAGTTACAATTCTCATACTGCCAAAATCCTATTAATGCAACGAATGCCCAACTTCGTACACTAGGCTGTGCTTAATAGATAGACGATTTAAAAACCATGCTAAGGAAATTAGAAAAATACTTCTCTTTCATCATTATGACGTATGTAGACTGTATTACTCATAGGTGGCCAAAGATAAGGGTGACCTTTTTTATTTTGTCTATCCCGGGAATTGCACCCAAATGATGATCGATTAAAAACAGCTTTCGTGATTCCTCGACCAATAAGCCGCTGAAAGGTCAAAAACCATTTCAAATCTTGCATTTAAATCTTACATTGCTATATGAATCATTACTTTTATTTCTATCCTATCCAACTGAAACAAGCACAAACCTGAAACGACGGACGAAAAACGTCTAGCGTCATAGACGTAATTTATTTCGCAATGTCTGTCAAAACAGTCCATATGGCTGATAATATTCAGTTCCCATTGACTCATGATAGTTTTAGCCCACGTGGCGATCTTAACCAATTGTTACCACATTAAATTATTCACGGATATAATTAGATTTATTTTGGTGTCGTGGACGTTGGCCTTTACCACATGGTATGCAAATGTTTGGTTATTGTGAATCTATTATTGATGTGTTAAAAGTTCATGAAGGGATGTCGTTAATTAGGTATTATATCGGTAATTGTTTTCTTTGCTGTCACTTCTTCATCATGACGATTGCACGACATTGAATTCGACTTTGTTGGCCCAAAACATCGCCACTGCCACTGCATCATCGGTGGCAGCGCAGAGGTCATTATGGCTGGACCTAGTTTGCGCCACAACTCACATCCACACCTTGCTATCGCTGGTGTTACAAGCTTTTCAAAGGCACTGATAATGATTTTATTTCACTGATCAGTGCCATGTACGCAGAGACAGTTCATTGTAATATTGAGACAAAAAGACATTTACAAAATTCAAGAGGTTGAAGTCGTAGCCGCAGTTAGTCAATACAAGCAACTAAAAGGTTTATGAACAAAGATAATACTTTAATATTATTTTATCACCCATTCTTTGCTTGCTTGATGTCGTATATATTTCACACATGCTTCCGTTCGTATCCGGACATCCACAATGCTCTGGTGAGACTAAAGGCCACAGGAAGTTCTGAAGCAGAATGTGTGAAGACACCGAGAAGAGACGTGAATGTTCTATATGACATGTGTTGGTAAAGGATCTTAGATCTTATTAGTAAGATGATTGGGTTGAAAAGATAAATACACGACAAGGCATTGGACTCGAAAGAAAAAGTAAATGACAATAGTGACAGTCATATCGAGGGGTGAAAGGCTATTTGTTTGAAGCGACATTTTGGACGATATTGAGTTATATACATATTCGGATTCAGCGAATTTTTCTGCGTCGGCTGAGCCGGGTTTCGTACAATTCTGAGCACTTTTATGGCGCTTAAAACAATGCAATTTTAGTGCATAATTCTCAATCATGATGTATGATCCGACATCAAATTTGCTATATTTTTTTATTATTTAATTTAAGCTGTACACAAAAACATAGAATCGGAGCATAAGCCGTTATTCTCGTCCTAAAATTTCAGTTCGATGGCAGATAAATCGTTTTTCGATATAGCTAACTTTAGATGAAAAGTCCCTTCATACATTTTGCTTCCGACTACTTACACTATGCAATGTCGCTTCAACCAATCTGCCGTCAGCCAAATTAATTAATACATGTCGGTTCAACCCTTTTCGCTGCAATAATAAAATACAAATTTTATTGCTTTATTAAAAAAAAAATATATAATTTATGTTTGATTTACTGTGCTGTAATTTTTTATACAAGGAAACATACGATCTCATTAAGACTGAATATTAATTAAGTTAAAGATACGTAATAAAAAAATATAATAACAGAACTATTTTTTCATTCCTGACATAGTAATTATTCACCCATTTCAATACTACAATCTCTTAACGTACTATAAATCTGTCATTATTAACTTGTATCAACAACCAAGATATATAAACTCTTTTCGAAACCTGAGACATCAAACAACTCATTAAGAATGTCCATCGTTGCTTAAGCCAACTTGCCTGTATCGTTAACAAAACCCAATTGGTAGTTAAACAAAATAGCCTATTCCTATTATTAATGAGTAACGTCGATTCAATCATTTTCCTTTCTCCTGCATAAGTACTGTAAAGTCACTTAGACCATTTTGCCTGCTGCTGATTAGTGACAATGTTGGAAGTTGAATCATTTTTCTTTACTCTAAAAATAAGGCGATACAGATTATTTTGTATTAAGCGACATTTATCTTGGAATTCTTAACTGTTTTTTTATTGAAAATTATACCGAAACGTTAAGGGATTTTTTTGCAATAAAGATTTGCGATCCCCATTAAAGTAAGAGCAGTAGTTTTTTCATAACGATTTTTTTTCCAAATTTTGAATCTTTAAATGGCTCTCCTGTAAAGTTCGTAAAATGTCGCTTCAAACAAATAGCCTTTCACCCCTCGATATTATTTCTTAAAAGTCTACACACAACTCTTCCTCAAGATTTCAACAAAATTATACAGAGATGTGAAATATTTACCAACAAAGCGACTGATGCTGTTACAGCTGTTGAACTTGTTAGCCTGAATTGGCCAGAATTGTAAAGAACATCATTTTACGGGTTTTTCAGGCTAGCTAGTTTTCCCTATAAGGAGCTGACAGAGGTTAAACGAGAACTTCTACATCTTATAGTTGTGTTTATCAAAAAAGTGTTCAACGCAACATTGCATGAACATTGCATTTCGTCCAATCAAAGGCAACGCTAACATACGTATTTCTAAATTTACAGGCAATCCCTTCAACAATTTATCGGCAGATGAAACAGAACTTAACAGCAGGAGGGTACTTATTCCAAAGTATAAATAATTTCACAATCTTACCTGGCTTTCTTACGTAATGTTCACAGTTTACACACACACTATTTCTTACATATTAATCATCCGCTTAAAGATGCGCGTGGGCAGGCATAGCGCACACAGAGGTAATAGCATACAGTGTGTTTGATATCACTAAAGTGGAGCATGTAACACATCGGTTTTGGGAAAACAGAACTACGTGATTGAACTCTTAAATCTATCTCAACTGAAGTTCAGAAGAAAAATATTTCTGAATACCGCAAAAATAAGATGAAGGGTCTGTACTGTACCTTCATAAATAATAAAACAATGATAACATATCAGTGAGGCAGAGGTGTACCCATAGTACATCAATACGAGTTATGTAAAAAACAGACATTTTTAATGTTATAGAGTTCTGCTATATACACAATTGTGTATATAGCAGTACTCTATATGTTGCAATATCAAGGGGTTTTCTAATGTACATGTAAGTAGATAACGTCAAGTTCGCTGTTGGTAAAGTTACAGACTTTACCAACAGCGAACTTGACATTAGTTCTAAAAAGCGACGACAAATCACTAGCAAGGTGCCAGATTATTGTTTGAATTTCCGTAATTACAACATTTTGGCAGTCATTCTTGGTAATTATTGTTCAAGGGCTTCAATGGGTAGCCAGTATTTCTTTGTTCAATTAAGCCGGTATCAGACGCTTCAGTTGAGTGAATGGTTCATTTAGGTGAATGTTAATTTTTGTTTTTTTTCATTCCACGTTCACACAACACCGACAAAATTAGAAATTGAAAACATGCGACAAGTCGAAATGGGAGATTCTACTCAACATTATGAACAACTTTTACTATGGGACCAAACCTGAAATCGCGAAAAAAAAAACTACTGTTCCCTACATTTACGAGTATGTTTACATTCGGTAGGTGCCTGAAAGAGAATATGAACAAATAGTAAAGCGTCTGATATCGGCTTTAGATATTAGCTATTTATATTCTTTATGAATATGGCCAAGACGAAGATTATGGCAAACATCTTCATCAATTCGAATCCTTCTGTTGAAGTCGGAAATGAAATGTTGGAGATGGTAGACCAGGATGTCTATCTTGGCCAAATTATTTTATTTGACAAAGAGCATTAAGAAACAGATATCGCGTTTTGCTAATTGGACGACATTCTGAAATCAGTCAAAATTCCACAATGTCTGAAGTGTCAAATCTATAACCAGTGTGTTCTGCTCACCATGACGTAAGGTGCTGAGACGTGGACGCTCACACAGAAGGCTGTGTACAGGGTGAGAATTGCACAGAGAGCCATGGAGCATTCCATACTTGGCATACAGCTTATAGACCAAGTCCCAAACGTTAAAGGTCCGCAGACGTACTCGAACTCAAATGGAGTTGGGCAGGACACCTGGCAAGGCACAGTAATGATAGGTGGAGTAAGGCAGTGACCGAGTGCAGGTGTCTAAGGACCGGAAGACGAAGTGTCGGTTGTCTGGCGGCGAGATAGGCGGAAGACATTGTTACCATCGCGAGTAGAACCTGGATAAGGGCGGCACATTAGCGTGCTGTTTGGCACATGACGAGAGAGGCCTGTGCTCAGCAATGGGTGAAGTGGAGCTGTGGATGTTGATGATGATGATTTATTTTCGAAGAACCACTTCAAGAAGTCCATGAACAAATTAACCAAAATCGACTTCAGCTTCTCTAAAAATATCGTGATAGCCCAGTGACTATGACCTCGTCTCTCGTGCACGAGGTATGGGTTCAAATCATCTTCCAAGTACATCACCAATGTGACTATCTCAATTCATATGTACTTTCTCATTTTATTTTAGACACCACTGACATCGATGAATGAAAACATTATGAGAAAACCTCGAATATATCTTTATAAAAATCAATTGCCGTCTGGCAAAAACTCGAAAACGCCTCGACCGATTTGATATTTTTTTGTTTCCTTCGCCTTAATTCTGGGGTGGATTCAGAAAAAAGAAAATTAGGAAAAATCCAAAGGAACAGCCGAAAAAGAAAAAAAAACCTAAAGTTTGTATCAATATCACGTGGTACGAAGTTCACCGGGTCATCTAGTAATATAAGTCTGAAATCGCCAATCTGCCTTGAGCAAGCATGGTGATTAATGCTCGTGCCTTGTGTGGATGAGGAGAGGCCTTTTCCCTGCAGTGGGACAATAATAGGCTGGTATTATTGTCTATAAAATTAGACTGGAAACAGTTTATTATTTCCTTTTCCTATCACAACCATAAAAAAAGCGATTGTCAGAAACGATTATTTATTTCCATTTCATTCCAACTAATAAATCTTTCGCTTCAAGTGACAGAGACCACTTCTATTCTATTCTATTTTCAAATTATAAAAACTGTATTCAATTATTTCAACATTTCTTCTAATCTACTTTCTAGTACTGTACCTAATTAGCTAAAAATATATTGAAATGACAAAGGAATTTAGCTTTTAACCACCAAGAATTAAAGCTCACAGTAGCGTCCAGAATAATTGGAACAAATAATCTCTTTTTTCCGGACAACAATCCTCTTCAAATAATGATTAGCGATTATAAATTCCGTTTTAGTTATTTTTGGTACATAAAAAGTTAGAAGGGTGGTAATTGTTTTTAATATGATAATGTGTGATTCCTTCATCAAAAGACCATTTCAGACACCAATCGACATGGTCTTCACATGATCTGACCAAGATTATGTCTGGACTTTAAAAGAAACTGTGACCTCTGAGTTTGTTTCGGCCTTTCTTCTCAGAGTAGTCAGTTAGGAAACGACGACCTCATCTAGTTTAAAAAAATATGTTTGACGTGTAAAATTGTTTGTAAAACCTACTTACAGAAATGGAATCATTTATCATTATCATAAAATATTATAATTTAAAATATATGTATTTTGATGCATACAGTTAAATTGACAGGTGTTTTGGAGGTAAATATGAAACAAAAGTACTCTGTCTGTAAATCAAAATAATTGTTAATAGCAACCGTGGAGTTTCTTGTCGGCTCTTCTCCATAGGAAACAACCAATTCGAACCGCGCACCTAGCTTCCGACGTATCATCAGTGCCCATGTAGGTGTATGTGAAATGAAATATTTTAATTTTAAATCACCTGTTTCACCACTTTCTGATAAGTTCTGGCTCACTTATCTGGCCGATAGTTTCGTACAAATTCTGTCCCATTTATGTCATTTATAGCCCATAATTCACATATCAGCGTTGTAGTATACATGCCTAATTTCTGAAGAATATTAATATCGGAAATCCCCAATTTTTCCACAAAATACCTAACATAGCATAGACTAAGAGTTATCGACAAAATCCTTTGTTCGCAATACATAAATAACGGCAAATGACCGCTGGCCTACAAATACATTATTTTAGAATCTGATTTCATATATTTTAGAAATATTTATTTGTTTCAAGCAATATCTAACTCTACATGAATCGGTAAGTAATCCCCTTGTACAATAATTTTAATGATTTAGGAGTCTAAAAATATACTAACAGAAGTAAGTTTGGTCCATGTGTTTGTTTTGAACAAAATCTTTACACCAAGATTAATAAACGTTACTTAAGAGGACCCTTCCCGGTCCGTCTATTATATTATCAAGGCGAGCATGCTCGAAAAGCTTGGTGTTTCATCCAACGCAAGTGAGAACTTAGTACTAACAAGCAATTGGGAACACGATAACATTGAACGAAAAATTGTATGCGGAAATTTCATACAACTTGTTCCAAATTTCATACGTGGTTTTGAGTAAGCCTTACAAGTTTGTGAAATAAACGTTTGTCATTCTCGGCCTTATAGTATAAATTAGATTGTTGTATTTAATTATGTTCTTTGTATGTTGTATCTTGGACACCACTAACTTACAGGTGAAGAAAACGTCGTGAGGCAACTGGACTTGCTAACTGAATTGAAATTGTTCTGTGAGCAAGAATGGTTTTCAATGGTGTTTCTATTTTGAACGAAAGTAACTAATTTGTACATATCGCCCTTAGCAACAACACCGCATAAGTCATTTTTACCAACTTTATAGGGGACGAAAAACTTGTGCGGTGTTGAAAGGCCAACTGACTTGCGGCTACTTTTCGAATTACGGCTTCTGATTGGCTGAAATCTATATTATGTGACCAATGGTTAGACACGCAATGAGCAGCTCCATAAAGGCATTCAAATTCAGTCCATCCATCGTTTCTCTGGTCTTCTACTCTTATAGCCATCGACATTCATTCTCAAGACTTTCCTCACAACATTTTCCTCATTCCTCCGCATCACATGCCCATACCATGACAACCGATTTCCACACAACTTTTCAGTCACCGGTGCCACTTTCAGACTTCCTTCTACTTCTTCTACTCATTTGTCTTTTCTTCACTATTCATTCGTGTCACACCTCACATCCCTCTTAGCATTCTCATCTCGGCTACATGCAATTGCCTTTCATTCATCCCTTTTGTGGCCCAACATTCTGATCCATACAAGACAGCAGGTCTTATCGTTGTTTTATATATATGTTAATGTATTCCCCAATTTAAATAAACTATGGATATTTTAATTCCTATACTATTCAAATCTCGAGGGGCTTGTGGCCAAGTAATAACAGACGCACGGGTCGATCCGTCAGGTTAAGCTACGCTTGCCACGTTGGTCCGTGGATGGGTGACCATCTTTACATACCAAGAGCCCTCCGTGCCTCGGAAAGCACGTTAAGCCGGCTATCATTTGTACATCTTTGACAGTTGTTACGGGTCGTCAGAAGCCCGAAAGTCTGACAACCAGCCTTACCAAGGGGTATCGTGTTACCCAGTAACTGGGTTGTGGAGGTCAGATAGGCAGTCGCTCCATGTAAAATACTGATATTCAGCTGCATCCGGTTTGACTGGAAGCCGACCCCAACATAGTTGGGAAAAGGCTAGGCAGATGATGACTATTTAAATCTCGACAATCCGCGAGCAGACCCGAGTGCACCACTAGTATTGATGTTTTGTTTATTTGTTTTCCCAAAGAGCATCCTGTGCCGATTGGTGATGGATAAATAAACGTTTAAAATTAGCAAGTTCAGTAACAAAAACAAACGAATGACGAGCCAATATGGCGCGATGGTGGACTGAAATCCGTGTGCAACGGAACATTATTTATTGGTTATTTTTTTTCTGGCTTATTGCTTAATTTGCACAAATTTAAACGCGCGAATCGACAGTATATGTATAGTGGGTGAATTGATAACTCCAGAAATATGTATTAGGCAATTGGCACATTTTAAATTGTAAGCAATAAAGTTACGAAAAAAGTGCACTAGAAACATTTCCCAATTATTATTTTTTTATTTTATTCAGCAAATATGTGTGAGTAAATATAAATGAAAATATTATGTGTGTTTTTTTTTGGGTGAGAAATTATCAAATAACTTCTCCCGCTCTAGGCGGAGCGGGAGGGTGTGTCAGACTCTTACTGACTAAAACCCACCCGGTCGGAAAATGTTTTCTACTAACATTGTAGACCTGTGTATCCTGCTTATGTGTGTGAAGTTTCATTAAAATCGGTTCGGTCATTTCGAAAAATAAAGATTTGAAAGTTTGTATGAAATGCCGTACGGCGTACACACTCTTAAAAGGATAACATCAGAGCTATGTAAGTAGGCTTTACAAGTTAACGAGTAATAGTCGACCAACTTACATTGGCAGTTGAAATGTATGGGAGTTCATGTTTTTCAACAAAGTTTGTTCTTGGGATAAATTCCTCCCTACGGAACGCTTCATTGTGCGTGGTCCGACATGCACTTGCCGGTTTTAATTTCTAACTTTGTTGCAACCAGCATCCAGCCTAATTACATGCAAGTTTATTTTTATTTGAAATGGAACGCATTATTATTATTATTCCTGTGGATATTTAATTAAAATTATGCTACGGAGAGCAACTATGAAATTACTCGTATTTAGGTAGACAAATGGTTTCATATAACTTTCCTTGTTTTTATGAAAACTGATTATGAATACCTAATACTCGTATATAGTGTTATGTTCATTACAATAAAGTTTTTCGTTAAGAAAAACAATTATAATATTACAATAACACAGGGAAGTACAATGTATGGAAATAATATTTCCATACATTTAATTACATTTTCATTACATTTTCTGACACACCCTCCCGCTCTGGGTGGAGCGGGAGGGTGTGTCAAACTCTTACTGACTAAAACCCACCCGTATTCCTTCCGTTGCCTGTGTTGCGGGGGCGTCGGTGACCCTTTAGTACCTTCCCGAGACCCCGGCAGGCATCGGCCCTAGTGGACCCCTACACTTGTGCTGACGACATCTCTTTGAGGCGCGCGTGGAATACAACGCGCCGTCGACCCGGGCCTGGTCCTTACCGGACGGTGAGCTACCCATTGCTCACCGTCCGCAAGCCCGCGCCTACGATGGCCGGAAATCCGCCCGGGATTTCCGACGCCCATGGCGTCTCCTGCGGCGGCTAGGGGCGAGAGGGCGCGAAATTTGCCTTTCCCTCAACCGTCCTGCCTCCTCCTTCGCGAGCATTACTGCTTCGCAGAAGGAGGTGACGGCTGCCCATGCCCTCTCGCTCCGTACCATGGCCTGGACCAGGGCCGGACGCGAGAGATCTCTGCCGCCGATCGCCTCCACGAGGACACGGCGGTGCTCTGCCCAAGCCGGGCAGACCTCCACCGTATGCTCCACCGTGTCCTCCGGGCGATCGGACGTGGACCTCTACGGTAATATCTTAGAAATTATAAAAACGCACAATTGGGTAGGACTAGGCTATATTCATTCGGAATATAGCCTATTCACCTAGTAAAATACATACTATATTTATCAACATTTTCCTAAAACAACAATCAGTAAACACACGGTGCTGATCCACTGCCATATCTCCCAAAAAATAAATACATTCCCAGAAAAATACTCGTGACAAATCTTCATACCTATTTTAATTCCTGATGTGCTCGGGAAATTTACCTTGAAAAAGGGGTGCAAACGTCTGAGCGTACTTTTTGCCCGCTTTTCGTCGCGTCTCGCTAAATTTGTCCGCAGAGCGCGGCTTCTTTTTTCCCCGAGTCTCGACAGAATGCACCACTGTGTAATGCAACCGAAAACTCACTTTATAATTTCAGGGATATGTTCTAAATTTGAATTAGCGTCAGAATTTTAAGACATTCTGATCTGTATTTGCACGGTGTAAAGTCGAATTTAACTCGTTTAAAATTAAGGATAGCTGAATTTCTGAAGCATATATTTTTTTAGTTTATCCCTTTGGATACGATTTTGTTAAGCGTTTCATTCGAAAGTTTATGAGGTATGTTTCATAGCGTTTGTAATGTTCTGTTTTACACTAGTTGACCGGGCGGCGTAATAATAAAGATTATTTTTACTTTTGGCTACAAATTGCCCGTATTTGTAGCAGTGTGCGTGGTATTAATAAACGAGACGACTTCCTTGATTAAGTTCTTTCAACTGCTTCCGTATGTCTTGTTAAATACGAACACAAGAATAAATATAGAACCGGTTGAATTAAAGAAATTTATGAATCGAGTAACAGAAGACCTAAGATTTAGGTATGTATTGAATACTTGACAGTTAAGATAACCGAATTTTCTGCGCATATCTAACATATCTATATCAATCAATCTGCCTAGCCTTTTCCCAACTATCTTGGGGTCGGATGTAGTTTAATAGCAGTATTTTACATGGAGCAACTGCCCATCTGACCTCCACAACCCATTTACTGGGTAATACGTAACCCTTTGGTAAGACTGGTTGTCAAACTTTCGGGCTTCTGTCGAGCCCTAACGACGGTCAAAGATCCACGAATGACAGCCGGGACCAACGGCTTAACGTGCTTTTGGAGGCACGAAGGAGTCTCGGTATGTAAAGATGGTCACTCATCGGCAGACCAACCCCGGCAAGCGTAGCTTAACCTGATGGATCGGCCCGTGCGGCTGTTGTTACTTAGCCACGAGCTCACACATACGATACAATATATCTATGTCGGAAATACGTTAGTCACTCGTTTGACTAATCGGGACGCCAGCGCCACCAAGCGGCGCTCGACAGAGTCTACCACATAACGCTTGACCGGAGTTAAGTTCAGTTGTTTGGAGGCGGTCAAGGTGTGAATACGTTTAGAAACTGTCGCGCGTTCCGTATAGTTGTGTCGTGTACCTGCAGTGTGTGAATAGCTAGTATGATTATTTGATCGTAAATTATAATTTGGTTTAAACTGCAAACGGTATTTCTATTGTGCAATAACCAACACTTCCCATTATATTCCCACAGTAGTTAAAGTATGGCTGATGATAACGAGAGAGACGTACCTTCTCCGTCATCTATATAAACATTTCTATACATATTATAAATTAAATCCGCTTTTTGTGTCTGTATGTGTGACCGCATTGTTCTTCTAAACTACGAAACGGATTTTGATGCGGTTTTCACAATAATTTACCTTTGACCTTGAATATCTTAAGACGCGGACAGGATTTTATGAGAAGTTTGAGACTAATTTTAGAATGCTAAAATAAAGGTTTATACCAGTTTACAGCTTATTATCTCTCATTTCGAGGTGAAAACCCTAATGTGAATGGACTGGGTACTTGTCCCACCGCCCGACGAGGAAGCGACACGCTAAAGGCTTTTCCAGACAGAGGCGATATCGCGGGCGCGACAGGCATATTACTGCCTGTCGCGCCCGCGATATCGCCTCAGTATGCAGGAGCCTTAATACTAGCTATCAACAATTTTCTCCTTTTTTTTATTTTTTTTATCCAATCATTAGATTTTTTTTTATAAACAGATAGTTGCTTCATATTTTGTAACAAATTACCAGCGTTGTGTCATTGCGCTTCTCTTTCTTTTCTATGTGTCGTTTTCTATGTAGTTTCGCGGTCACTGTCAAAACAGTGACCGCGCTTTAGCTGTTGTCAGCCTCTTAATGGCGTGGGACAAGTACTTAATTAATTCAAAACGAAGTCATATACAAGAGCTGCAGTCTTTCTACTGCTTAATTTTGCTAGAATTAAATAAAAATAATACAATAGAAACGTAAAAGAAATACATTAAAACATGAAAGATACTAAAGGCTTAGATGGTTTGGTCATGTTGAGATGATGAATGAAAGGCGACTAACAAAAAGTATTTACAAGGCAGATTTGAGTGGAAATGCCGGGAGGGGACGCCCCAGAAAGACATATACCTCATTGGTGATGTTCTTCAAAAAGGTCAGTTGCGTAGTACTCGCAACCAGTGTGGGTGTATGACCAGATGTATGAACGTAAACGAAACAAAAGGAGTATGTAAGGAGCGTAGCAGGTGGCGTTCTATAGTTTCTGCCTACCCCCATGGGAAGAAAGCTTGAGTTTATGTATGTATGTATGTATGTAATAAAATATAAACGTAAAATAAATACATTCAAATATGAGAGAAACTAAAAGTCACAATCTTACAATTTTTGTATTACAAAGATCTGATCCCAACTCCCTAACTGGGCCTAGGCCTGTATTTCAGGAGGCGGTGTGTAGCCATGGGATGGTCATGTTGAGAGGATGAATGAAAGGCGACTAACAAAAGGTATTTAAAGATCAGATGTGAGTGAAAAGCCGGGAGGGGACGCCCCAGAATATACATATAGTGACCTCATTGGTGATGTTCTTCAAAAATTTCAGGTGCTTTAGTACTCGCAACCGGCGTGCGTGTATGACCAGATGTATGAACGTAAACGAAGCAAAAGGAGTATGTAAGGAGCGTAGCAGGTGGCGTTCTAAAAGAAATACATTAAAATATGAGAGACACTAAAAGTCACAATGTTACAATTTTTTGTATTACAAAGATCTGATCCCTACTCCCTAACCTAGACCTAGGCCTGTATTTCAGGGGGTGGTGTTCAGCCATGGGATCTGCTAGAACAAGACAGCATTTATTAGAGAGGAGTGTCGCCACATATGGATTTGACACGCAATTTAAAAAGGCACGACGGTAAGAGACATGTGGATTGGTACGATAAGAGCATGCTACATAATCAGCCTATAATGATCCCACTGCTGGACACAGGCCTCCTCTCTGTGAGAGGGAGTGGGCCGTATCCACCACGCGGGCCCAGTGCGGGTTGGTAGATGTCACATGTCTTCGAATTTTTGGTTCTAGGACTTGCCAGTTCCCACACAAAGATTTCCTTCACCGTTTTGAGAGCAGTGGTGATGAAATAATTTACACAAAGTAAAGCGCCCGTCTGGGTTCGAACCTATGACCTACAACTCGTAAGTCGCGGCCATTACCACTGGGCCACCACTGCTCTCCAGTGATTGATAGTGTGTTAAGATCATGCAGTAACTATTACAAAATATTGAAAAGAGAACACAACATAACATAACATAACACAACATAACATAACATAACATAACATCACACCTTCTTTCCCTGAAAGGTTGGGCAGAAGTGTACCTGTAGTACACCCACATTTCGCCAGTTATGTTTAAACCCCATGTAATAGGGGGCGAGCCTATTGCCATCAACCGGGCACAAATCCAGACTCGGGGCTGCTATTGAGAAATTCCAGATGGAAAACCCAATAACACTTTGCCCTACCCGGGAATCGAACCCAGGACCTCATGCTCAGCAGTAGCGCTTGCAACCGCTAGACCAAAGAGGCAATGAAAAGAGAATGAAAGGTAATAAATATAATCATAGTGAAAGTAATGTTATTTGTAACTGTTTCATTAATTTTCACTTTCCCAACCAAAATACCCGCAGTGTAAGTAATTACTAAACTAAATTACCTCCCGTTACTTCTGAAACTAAATAGATAACAAAATGCAGAAACTTCATTAACATACGTATCAATCGACAATTAAAACTTCCTACCAAATGTGTTTTAAATCCAGATGACGTTATTTTGTCCAGATTCAATCTCAAACCACTGTGCATGAAAAACATTTTTCTTTATCTAAAATCTTTCGCCTACTGTGTACCGAAAAAATTGAATTTCGGTCTGATTAAATCTTTTTTTTTCCGTATCGAGAATTTTGTCCCGAATCT
This sequence comes from Atethmia centrago, assembly GCA_905333075.3. Taxonomy (NCBI): domain Eukaryota; kingdom Metazoa; phylum Arthropoda; class Insecta; order Lepidoptera; family Noctuidae; genus Atethmia; species Atethmia centrago. The sequence continues at coordinate 9,689,412 of HG995392.1, read as the reverse complement.
GGCCCACTGTGCATTGGACATTTGGATGGGAACCTGATACTTAGATTCCTACGTATTGATAAGGCTACAACACTCTGTAATAATTAAAACTAATTGGTGAGACGACCGGTTAGACTTTATGTACAATTTTTACGATCTTCAAGATTTTAGGTTCAGGTTATGCTAATAGGCGGAGCGATAAGCGGAACAAGTTTGTAAAGAAATGGAAATGGGAAATTAACATGGCATACTTTTATATAAGCAGAATACTTAGAGTTATGCTGAAAGAGATTTTTTGTTAATGATGTAGAATAAGACAGAGAAAAAAAGATCAGGAAATTTTAATCACCAATGCCTTTTATTTGGGGAAATACTACCCTAGCTAAAAATCCTGAGAGCCAGGGTGGGAAGCGACAATATAGGTGAAGGAGTACTGTTTTCACTCATCGTAGACCTGACGATGTTTTCGTTCACCGTTTTTTAATTGAAGCAAGTGATAATTATACAATATGCTTGAATCCGAAAAGTCAGAGGTGCGTGCCTTGGGTTGGAACTCGAGACCTATGACTTGGCAGTCCGACGGTCACACCACTAGGTCTGAGAAATATTTCTCGACGGAAGTGTGAAATGTGAAGCCAAATCCAATGTGTGCTCATGGGTGGCACAAACAGTCTGACACCAGGCTAGTCACTAACCACACGAAAAAGAAAGAAGATCGTAGAGCTATCTTTCTCCCCGATTTTGTCAGGAGGAAAGTGATGTATGGTAGTCACTTTTCACCAGACAAAATCAGGGTCAAGAGCGGACACAATTATTTTAAAATAAAAATTAACCAATAATAACAAGCTACACAAGCAATTTTCAACACCGCTGCCGCTTAAGTACTAAACACACACCCTGCTCTGATTAATTAATATACAAATCAAACATGAGACAGTACAACTTCTGGATTACATGTCGGTTTGTTTAGATTTTAATTATTATTGGGAAGCCATCTTCTTATAATGACGATGTCATAAAATTATATCGATTGAGTACTCAAAGTACTGGTATTGGATGACGGTTCCTTTGAACTGACATCCATGAAATTGATAGTGGGAGTTCTTAGTTTGATATTTATTTGTTCTTTTGGATTTTTGAAGAACATCACGCTTATATTCCCCGAAGGTTTAGGCAGAGGTGCGCCCGGGTGTCACCACTGTGTCGATCGCTCGGAGAACACGGTGGAGCATACGGTGGAGGTCTGCCCAGCTTGGGCGGAGCACCGCCGTGTCCTCGTGGAGGCGATCGGCGGCAGAGATCTCTCGCTCCGGCCCTGGTTCAGGCCATGGTACGGAGCGAGAGGGCATGGGCAGCCGTCACCTCCTTCTGCGAAGCAGTAATTCTCGCGAAGGAGGAGGCGGGACGGTTGAGGTAAAGGCAAATTTCGCGCCCTCTCGCCCCTAGCCGCCGCAGGAGACGCCCTGGGCGTCGGGAATCCCGGGCGGATTTCCGGCCACCGTAGGCGCGGGCTTGTGGATGACGAGCAATGGGTAGCTCACCGTCCGGTAAGGACCAGGCCCGGGTCGACGGCGCGTTGTATTCCACGCGCGCCTCAAAGAGATGTCGTCAGTACAAATGTAGGGGTCCACTACAGCCGATGCCTGCCGGGGTCGCGGGAAGGTACTAAAGGGTCACCGAGGCCCCTGGCAACACAGGCAACAGGAAGGAATACGGGTGGGTTTTAGTCAGTAAGAGTCTGACACACCCTCCTGCTCTGCTCAGAGCGGTAGAAGTTATTTGATGATTTCCCATCCAAATAAAAAAAAGGAGGCGATCCTATTACCATCAACCGGGCACAAAACCAGACACCGGGCTGTTACTGAAAAAAATCGAGATGGAAAAACCCAATAACACTTTGTCAGAGCCGGGAGTCGAACCCAAGACCTCATGCTGAGCAGTAGCGCTTCCGACCATGAGACCCAGGAGGCAGTACACAATTAATTTCCCTGACTTATCTAATAGCGTTTTCAATTAAAATACATCAGCATCAGCTTTTTATTTTCGATCTGTATATTGTAAAAGTGTTGCTTTTCCAACGCGTAATGTATTCTTCACCGCACAACGATTACTTTGAATAATAAAATCAAGTCACCATTATTCTTAACCGCACATGAAGAACGCATTTCTCAAGGCATTTCCATACCTTCCCTCCCATTTCTGCCAACCCATTTTTCCCTCCCATAAGGCACTATACACACAGTACAAATACAATTAAATACGCGTATAAATAAGAACGCGCTGTAATATACAAAGCAAGCAATTTGGTTAAACGCAACGACAGAGACGGCGAGTGATACACGTTAGGTGTAAACGCATAGTCCTAGGGCTGTCACCTAAAATTATAAAGATTTTAGCAAAGACCTTTCGCACATTGAAGGGTTCCGTAGTTGGGATTACTTGGGATGAATGTATCCCGAAAACAAACTTAACATTGTTGTACATCGTTATGGAGATTAGCTGTTGGACTGGAACAATGATTTTAACTGAATTTAAATCAAACCAATCAAATTCAATGTATTTTTTCGAAGTGAAAACATCTTTAGGTGTTCATCGCGTTGAACGATTTTTGTTAGGGGAAAAACTTACGGGTTCGCGTCACCGACATGCCCGCACCGACATGCTGTAGTTGCAGTAAGTGAAGTTAAATTGACCACGAGAAAAGTTTAATTTGTGTATACTGTGTGTTTAAATTGTGTTTTGGATAATCATTATTTTATTTAAATGAAAACTTCTTTAGGCGCGTTGAGCGATTAGTTTTCACTTCTGTCGCCAGTGACTGCCTATGTTTTTAGGGTTCCGCAAGGAACACTTATAGTCTGTCTGTCTGTCCCCGCTGTAGCTAAAATTTTTATTTTAGCTACAAAAATCATGAAAAAAAAATTATTTGGGGTACCTTCCTTGCACGTCATGTGGGGATGATATTTTTTCTCGTCTCTCCCATGCTGTGGGGCATCGTTGGATAGTCCGTTAAAAAATATTTCTGGCCTGTGAACACAAATTTTCGATTCAAGGATCCGTTTGAGTAATATTAAGCTACAAAATGCTAATTTTTGTTAGTGTCAAGTGTCCCCCCTCCCCCTGCAAGCTAAATTTATCGTCACGTAAGGAAAAAGCTACGCCCTCCATGTGACTTTCTCTCTCTCTCTCACTGTCCCTTTCCATTATATACGAGTGCGTGTGTGCATGCGTAAGGTAAGTATTAGGTACGTAAGGAACTTCATTCCTGACGGAGGTCCCCAGACCACGCAGGTTTTTTTTTCAGAGCACCCCAGCACCACAGTAGATAAGACGCAACGGTGTGATTCTGAAATAATTAAGATAACAGACAACACAGTAAAATTAAAGCTTCTCTGGGTTTTAAAAGTCACAAGTTATGTCACACACAAATAATTAAAATCATAACTGCTTAGCCCGCAGTTATGATTTTTATTATTTGTGTGTGCTGTTATTTACCCTGGATTTGAACTCGTATTCATACCTAATTGTATTTTGACATAACTTGTCACTTTTAAAACCCAGAGAAGCTGTCTAAGTAATAACAGCCGTGCGGCTGTCGGCTGTAGGCTGTCGGGTCGATCCCTCAGGTTAAGCTACGCTTGCCGGGATTGGTCCGTGGATGGGTGACCATCTTTTCATACCAAGACTCCGTGCCTCGGAAAGCACGTTAAGCCGTTGGTCCCGGCTGTCATTCTTGGATCTTTGACATTCGTTACGGGTCGTCAAAAGCTCGAAATTCTGACAACCAGTATTATCAAGCGGTAAGACTGGCTATCAGACTTTAAAATAAAATAAATGATTGAAAAAACAAAAAACCCGACTGCAAAAACACTTAACTGAAAAGGGAAAAACAAGCATTATAATCTATATAATTTTGGTCTTGCAGGCGGGGGAACAATCAAAAGTTACACCATATTTCAGGTTATTCGACTGTCCCCGCCTGCAAGACCAAAAATATATAGATTATAAATGCTTGTTTTTCCCTTTTCAGTTACTTATGTGTTTTTGCAGTCGGGTTTTTTGTTTTTTTCAATAATTTATTTTATTTCAAGCTTTCTAGCTTTTATTTGATACCAATATTGTTGCAATTAATTTAAAAAAAAACTTCCCCTCCTTTTTTGTATTTGCAGATGCAATTTATAAATATTATATAGCCTATGTCACTCCCACAATTAAGACGAATCGAAAGACACCTCATATGTTAAAATCCATCAAGCCGTTTAGGCTACAGAGCGTGCAAAAGAAATAGACATAAATATATACATACATACATACATACATACATACTTACATACATACATACATACATACATACATACATACATACCTACATACATACATACATACATACATACATACATACATACATACATACATACATACATACATACTCTCGAAAAACATTACCCTCCTGAGGCAGTCGGGTAAAAAGGGGTATCGTATTACCCAGTTACTGTGTTGTAGAGGTCAGATAGGCATCGTTTCATACAGAATACTGGTATTCAGCTGCATTCGGTTAGACTATAAGTCGACCCCAACATAGTTGGGAAAAGGCAGGCAGATTGATTGAACACACTTACAATGGCAATGCATTTCATTACGACAAATCACATCATTCATTGCGGCATTTAAGTTGTCGAGCAGACAAATATTCAAACATGTGAAGAAATGGATTACCAATTTCCTTCAAAAACCTTCAGATTCCTCCTTGCTGGTTGGGAATTGATCTAAAACATAAGCCGACATAACATTAGCACTGCTTACTATAAGAACAAACTTCCAACCAAAACCAAGGACAAAGCTACCAGGTATTAAGTGACACCCCTATTCACATTCGTGTTAAAAGCATTTGCCTAATTGCCGAGATTCGTCTGAGGTATGCCTACAATGCATCTCGAGCAGCGTTTGAACTGACACCTTACTTGCTCTTAGAGGAAATTAATTACGGGCGAGTGCTGTTTCATTAGATTTTATTATTATTTATGTTTAGTTATTACGTTTTATGTTTTGTATAATAAATTTTCTTGAAGATGTGTTTGTTATTAATTAATTTTTGTGTTCTATTTAATTTAAACATTAACATAAATTATAAATACAACCATTTTACATTTCCTTTTTTAACTCTGATTTACGTCGTAAAGTATAATCTAAATAATTGAACATGTCTACTTCAATAAATATTTTCTTCTCAATATGAATAAAGGGAAACTGTTCATCATTTTTTCCACGATATAAAGTCTCACAACTTAATATTTATCCTAGCATTGCTATACTTAACTCTAAAACCAACTGATGATATGACGAAGGCTTAAGTTGTCAAGCTTGGTCAAATACCTAATACCTACATATTATGTACCAACTGGAATTCTCATTCGTTATAAATAGAAATTCCAACTTAGCGCCATCTATCTAAAACTTGCTGAAACAACCGGCATAACATGTTTCTAAATTCGTTTTATGCTAGCCATGTAAGTAATAAAGAAGCAAAATCACATTTTTATTACCAGTGTATTGTCGAAACTTAATGACTGATACATTTTATTAATTTAAGACCTTTACATCAAAGATACTTTTATGTTTTGTACATTTTAAATAATAAAATCTTTTGATTACAAGTTAGCTGACATTTTAGTCATAATATTAGATTTTATGATAAGTATACCTTTCGCAATGTTTTTTTCCTTAAAAAACAGTCCTGTTCATGTTAATAGTAGCAGAATAATAGTATGGTATTATAAAGCCTTTGCATAATGGACAAGATACTAAATCGATTTTATGTCTTAAACTAGTTACAAGCAATATCGATTCTTATTTATTGCAATCGATTGAGAATGAATATAGACATATTTAAATGAGAAGTCAACAGCGTAAATGGTAATCTTTTTGCCACTGACTTGTATCTTTTATGAATGACGCAAATTATTTTACATTTACAACAGTTCTGAAAAAATAAATATTGAGAAGACTGGATTGAAAACCCGTCAAGTCTTTCAAGTGAATGTAACAACAAAACAAGTATTAAAATATATCTTGCATGCCTTTATGGCATTTAAATAATAGGTTTATGTTGAGTGAAAATTATATCTAGACGCTGTTTTGTGCTATCTACGAGTATAACGCGTTCCAAGAAAGACAATAATTTCAGCTTTTAGTCTATTTAAATCTTTTTATTTTTAGCTCTTCAATAAAACTTTTATATTAAATTGTCTTTTCGTTGTATTTCTTTTGATTATGACTTTCTATATTCTTCTATCATAAGCTTGTCATAACTGAACATCTGAAGTGAATGTATTGAATAAATAATATAAACATTCCTAGAATAGTGATAATATAAATAAAAAGAAACAAAATATGTTGTCACGTGACCCACACAAAAGCTATGAATTACACTAAACAAAACAACAGTATTAACACATTCTAGTAACTAACTCGCAAACTAGCCAGTCTAAATGGACCACGGAATTCGCAACAAGACGCAATGTATCGTTACATTACGCGCTACACAAGAAGGACCCAGACAGTAGCAGTAGAAAGAGACATAATACATAGTTAGAGGGAGAAAGAGGTAGAGAGTGTAGAGTACTGCCATCAATTATATTAATTAGTATCATAAGAGGGGAGAGTAAGGTATGTAATTATCGTATTAAAATAATTTAAATCGGTGAGTTCAAGAGATAGCGAACTGATTATAGAATTTGTGATTCAAAGGGCATAGTCATTGATGTCGTGTGTGTAGACAAGAGTGACGTAGGAGACATCAACTATCAGAGAATACAGCGTTGCCGTTGACGCCGCGTTGACGCCCACAAATACATACATAACATCACGGTTGTAATCCCCGAAGGGTTGGGCAGAGGTGTAGCTGTAGTACACTCACATTTCGCCAGTTATGTTTAAGTCCCATGTAATCCCACAAGCCTAATGTCATGCCTGCCGGGGTCGCGGGAAGGTACTAATGGGTCACCGAGGCCCCCGCAACACAGGCAACGGAAGGAATACGGGTGGGTTTTAGTCAGTAAGAGTCTGACACACCCTCCCGCTCCGCCCAGAGCGGGAGAAGTTATTTGATGATTTCCCATTAAAAAAAAAAAAAGTCATCAACCGGGCATAAATCCAGACTTCGGGCGGCTACTGAGAAATTCCTTGTGGAAAAACCCGATAACACTTTGCCCCAACTGGGCATCGAACCCAGGACCACATGCTCAGCAGTAGCGCTTGCAACCAGTAGACCAACGAAGCAGTCTGCATACATAATCAGCCTATAATGTTCCCACTGCTGGGACACAGGCCTCCTCTCTGTGAGAGGGAGTGGGCCGTAATCCACCACGCGGGCCCAGTGTGGGTTGGTAGATGTCACATGTCTTCGAATTTTTGGTTCTAGGACATGCCGGTTTCCTCACGATGTTTTCCTTCACCGTTTTAAGAGCAATGGTGATGAAATAATAATAAATAATATAAAGTAAAGTGCCTGTCTGGGTTCGAACCTACGATCTACAAATCTCAAGTCGCGGCCGTTACCACTGGGCTACATTCTTACCATTTATGTTTTTATTTAAACAAATCATCTGCATACCTATAAACACAGAAACCCATCATTTTCTATACCTCTCTAATTACAGCTATCCCCATAATCTATCAATTAACTGACACAGCTAGTGTGCATCCAGAATGTAATCCCGATTAACATAATTGTTCGCTGAATACTGCTGGTGTTTCTGTATGTATCAATAACACTAGAGGGACTCATGGTTAAGTAATAACAGCCGCACGGGTCCATCGATCAGGTTAAGCTACGCTTGCCGCGGTTGGTCTGTGGATGGGTGACCATCTTTACATACCATGATCCCTCCGTACCTCCGAGAGCACGTTAAGCCGTTGATTCCGGCTGTTATTTGTAGATCTTTGACAGTTGTTACGGGTCGTCAGAAGCCCCAAAGTCTGACAACCAGTCTAGGTCAGATAGACAGTCGCTCCATGTAAAATACTGGTATTCAGCTGTATCCGGTACGACTGGAAGCTGTCCTCAGCATAGTTGGGAAAAGGCTAGACAGATGATGACGTGTGATCCCCACAAGGCTAAATGAATAGTACAGTCACTATGAGATAAAGTAAGGATTTCAATCAAGTGGTAAAAAATATGTATGTCAGTCTGTGTGTTTACTTTTTAGGCCAACCGAATTAAATGGAAGACCAGCATTTGACCATGGCTTCACCCGTGTGGATGTCGGAATATACCACGGGAACGTACTTCCAGGTTAAAAAGTCCTATGTGTTAATCCAGGTTATAGACTAACTGTATGCCAAATTCCATCCAAATCCGTCCAGCCGTGTTTGCGTGATTGAGTAACAAACATCCAAACTTTCACGTTTATAATATGTATTAGTAAAACAGTAGTATTTGTGTTAGAGAGCTTTTTCATCAATTTCATCGATAGCGTTTCAGTAGTATTGGTGTTAGAGAGCTTTTTCATCAATTTCATCGATAGCGTTTCAGTAGTATTGGTGTTAGAGAGCTTTTTCATCAATTTCATCGATAGCGTTTCAGTAGTATTGGTGTTAGAGAGCTTTTTCATCAATTTCATCGATAGCGTTTCAGTAGTATTGGTGTTAGAGAGCTTTTTCATAAATTTCATCGATAGCGTTTCAGTACCACAGTCGCACAACTGCAATGCAAAAAATCTTCCGTTTGTGACGGAACTTAACCTCACTACCAATCTTGCTGACTGGTTTTCACCACAACGTCGTATTGTCGTATAGCCAACTTGGCCACTTGGACACCAAAACTCCTCCTGAAAACTCCACGTGGGAGACTCTGGCCGGTTCCACTGAGAATCAGCCGCGACTTACGAGTTTTAGGTCGTAGTGCGAACTCCGGCACTAATAAACAAGAACTTTACTTTGTGTAAATTATTTCATCACCAGTGCTTTCAAAACGGCGAAGGAAAACATCTTGAGGAAACCGGCATGTCCGAGAACCAAAAATTCGGAGACATGTGACATCCAGGTAATTAGGTGCTTGCACTGGGCTCGCGTGGTGGATTCTGGCTTCCTCCCTCTCACCGAGAGGAGGCCTGTGTCTCAGCAATATTATAGGCTAATTAAGCAACACGAGGAAAAAATCTTTCAGCAGAACTTTTGAAAATATCATGAGGAAATAAAGACGCAGTAAGCAAGTGTGGTGATCAAAGCTCTTTCCATCTCTAGGTTTAATAAGACAACAAGAAGACGACTTAGCAAATTGTTAAAATGAAATAGCTCCAGCGATCTTGTCGACGTGCGTTTTGACTCATATGCTAAGTTTCATAGAACAGATACTAGTAATAATGTTTAATTCTATTTTTCTTGCTTTTGTTGTATCTCTGTTTGTTTTGTTCTATTGAATTTTACTGTTTATATTAGTTTGACATTTCATCACGTAATTTTATTTTAAACTTGCTAATTTTAGTTATTATATATTAATTTTAATATGTTTATAAAATATAGAGACCTTCGCTGAGACTTTGTACCCTTTGGCGAGACCCTCAGTCCGTGGGGTCCCAGTGCGCATAAGTGATTTGCGGAAATCGCGAAACGTCTAGTTGATGTAACTGGTAACCGAAAAGCTGGCGGCTTTCTCACGCAACGTATCAGCATTGCAATTCAGCGAGGAAATGCCGCCAGCATCCTCGGTACAATGCCTCGAGGGCCTTTTTAGTGTTTAACTTAATTTCAATTTAATTTAGTTAATGTTAATGTAAATTATTGGTTAAGTACATAAAGTCTAAAAATTCTCGGGATATGTTTGTGGGGCATGCGGTGCTGACCTGTAAAAAATTGTTCCACTTATCTTAGATTATGGTAGATTTTACTTCAACTATTTACAGTGTAAAAAATTGTTGGTTTGCCAATAAAGAAAAAAAAGACACCTTCGTCCTGCAGTGCGGCAATATTACAGACTGAAATTTCATCAGAACAATAAGTAGGTCGAAAGCTAGGCACATTGTGGAGGTATGTATGATAATGTGGGTTTATATCTGACATCTCATTGGACTAATGGCTTGTCTCATTGGAATTGTGACAAGGACGGCGTTTATAGACCTAGGTTGAAATGCAGGTAAGCTAAAGAGTGACTGGCTTTTAAGGGTTCCGTAGTAAACAAGGAACCCTTATAGTCTCGCCATGTCCGTCTGTCTGTCTGTCTATCCCCACTATAGCTCACAGACTCTTCGTACTAGAAAGCTGTAATTTGGCACGTAACATACATATTAATTACGCTGACAAAGTGGTACTTATCATAAAATCTAGAAAAATATTTTTTTACGATAACTCGCTTGCACGTAATGTGGAGTGTGGGGTATTGTTGGATAGGCCGTTCAAAAATATTATGAGTTTGTGAAAACCATTTAAGGATCCGTTTGCATAATATTAAGCTTTAAAGTGCTAATTTTTGTTAGAGTCAAGTGTCCCCCCCCCCCCCTGCCAGCTAAACGGTTGTTTATGGAGATGTGAAAAAAATCATGGCAGTAGTACATACAATGAAATTAAAAGGAAAAATATCACAGCTAAGTAGGCTTTACAAGTTAACGAGTAATAGTCGACCAACTTAAATGTGCAGTTGGAGAATTGACCGTGACGTATATCGATGTATGGGAGAACATGTTTTTCAACTACAATGTTAAGTTTTTTTTTTTAGGATAAATTCATCCCAACTTCCCAATTACGGAGCTCTTCATTGTGAATGGTCCGACAAATACTTGGTCGCTTTTTTTTTTTTTTTTCTGGTGTAAAATATACCTTTTTGTCCAACACTTAGTATTAATGTAATGTATTTTGTGTATTCGATTTCTTTACTAACTTTCAAGTAATATTTGTTAAGTCACCTACTAAACGTCAGTTTCCAGACAAAAAATAAAAAAGTCGGTGGCAAAAAATTAAAATACAGATCAAAAGACACCGACTTCCGAAATTAAAGTTATTTTTTGCTTGCTTCTCTTCCTTCCTCGGTATTTTTTTTTTGTAACTAAGTTTTTATTTTTCACTTTTTACCCGACTGCGGCGAAGCTGAAATAGGAGGGTTATGTGTTTGACCAGTATTTATGTATGTCCGTCACTGTGTTCCCTCGTAACTACACTAAACGGCTAAACTGATTTCGATGGATGATGTCGTCAAAATCGCCTATAATGCGCGAGTTTCACTAGGTATTAAAATTAATTAAAAAATGGCGTATCTATGGCACCAAAATGTAAAAAAAACTCCTGTCCCTATCGAGTGAAGGGTTTTAAAAGATGATTAAGAAATATATCAATCAACTCAGCCTATAGCAGTCCACAGCTGGACATAGGCCTCTCCCAGGCTGCGCCACAACACCCTGTCCTCCGCCTTCCGCATCCAGTCTGTCCCAGCCACCGTTTTAAGGTCGTCGGTCCATCTAGCTGGGGGGCGTCCCACACTACACTAATAAATATATACAATTTTCTAATGTTTAAATGTAATTTGGAATAAGAAATGATAAAAAAACTATCTCGAACTTTTGGAGTGAGTGAGTACGAAAAAATAATTTTCAAAATCGGTGCATAAAGACGAAAATATCGATGAACATACATAAAAAAAAAAAAAAAACAGACGAACATACAACGACAACCGAATTAGGAAAAGGAGGAGATTTTATTATAACGTCCCCCTTTGTTGAATTCGGTTAAAAATAATATCAAAGCCATCAATCTTCTAACTTAACGAAACCAAACCAATCTGCAATCAATTAATCCATATCCAATTAAAACTGAAACATCATCATCGTCCCTAACATTAAAAGTCTAAAGCAGTCAAATTATTAAAAAAACTCCCCCATTTTTATTGCTGGCACTTAAATAAAAGTGATATTCCCGTTACGGAAATGACTTGGCTATAAAACATAATCTTCAAAGAAATTATCATTTCCCATCTAAAGCCAAGTTCCGGTGACGTCACAAACAAGGATGAATTCCTGTTTAACCATGTTTCCTTGTAATGGGTGGTCGTTAGGATAGGTTTTAAAAAAAAATATAAATTGATATTTTTATGGACAGAACACTTCATTAGTCCGAATACTAGTTAGTTCTGAATACTCGTAAACTTTCATAAATGACATGATTTTATTTCTGTAAGTAGGTTTGTACAAAGTTTTACACATCAATGATATTTTAAAAAATAGATGAGGTCGGCGCTTCCTATCTGACAACTCTAAGAAGAAAGGCCGAAACCAACTCAGAGGAACATCATCATCATCATTTCAGCCGAAAGACGTCCACTGCTGGACATAGGCCTCCCCCAAGCACCGCCACTTCGACCGAACAAACACTCACGACTCAAACATAAGTGGCAAAATTTGGGTGTACTTTTACCTACGCATGTACAGGATTACTTGTAGAATGAATGTGTCATATCAATCATAATAAAATTAACAATGTATAGGAGTGGGTTCACGTCAACAATATTGCTAAGGGCGGGGTTACAATTCATCACATCATGTCCTTTGGCTCGCCTGTCTGACGCCCTAAGGGCCTGTGTACACGACACGGTTTCTTTACAGCGTATAAACCGCGCTGTAGAAAAAACGTGTCTGTCAACAAGCTTCCATAGTGATCCATACAACACTGACGACCGTGCCTGCACACGACGTATAAACAGCGCCGTAGAAAAAACGTGTCTGTCAACAAGCTTCCATAGTGATCCATACAACACTGACGACCGTGCCTGCACACGACGTATAAACCGCGCCGTAGAAAAAACGTGTCTGTCAACAAGCTTCCATAGTGATCCATACAACACTGACGACCGTGCCTGCACACGACGTATAAACCGCGCCGTAGAAAAAACGTGTCTGTCAACAAGCTTCCATAGTGATCCATACAACACTGACGACCGTGCCTGCACACGACGTATAAACCGCGCCGTAGAAAAAACGTGTCTGTCAACAAGCTTCCATATTGATCTATTAGATACAACAATGACGACCGTGCCTGCAGACGACGTATAAACAGCGCCGTAGAAAAAACGTGTCTGTCAACAAGCTTCCATATTGATCTATTAGATACAACACTGACGACCGTGCCTGCAGACGACGTATAAACAGCGCCGTAGAAAAAACGTTTCTGTCAACAAGCTTCCATATTGATCCATACAACACTGACAACAGTGCCTGCACACGACGTATAAACAGCGCCGTAGAAAAATCGTGTCTGTCAACAAGCTTCCATAGTGATCTATTAGATACAACACTGACGACCGTGCCTGCAGACGACGTATAAACAGCGCCGTAGAAAAAACGTGTCTGTCAACAAGCTTCCATATTGATCTATTAGATACAACAATGACGACCGTGCCTGCAGACGACGTATAAACAGCGCCGTAGAAAAAACGTGTCTGTCAACAAGCTTCCATATTGATCTATTAGATACAACACTGACGACCGTGCCTGCAGACGACGTATAAACAGCGCCGTAGAAAAAACGTTTCTGTCAACAAGCTTCCATATTGATCCATACAACACTGACAACAGTGCCTGCACACGACGTATAAACAGCGCCGTAGAAAAATCGTGTCTGTCAACAAGCTTCCATAGTGATCCGTACAACACTGACGACCGTGCCTGCACACGACGTATAAACCGCGCCGTAGAAAAAACGTGTCTGTCAACAAGCTTCCATAGTGATCCATACAACACTGACGACCGTGCCTGCACACGAAGTATAAACAGCGCCGTAGAAAAAACGTGTCTGTCAACAAGCTTCTATAGTGATCCATACAACACTGACGACCGTGCCTGCACACGACGTATAAACAGCGCCGTAGAAAAAACGTGTCTGTCAACAAGCTTCCATAGTGATCCATACAACACTGACGACCGTGCCTGCACACGACGTATAAACAGCGCCGTAGAAAAAACGTGTCTGTCAACAAGCTTCCATAGTGATCCATACAACACTGACGACCGTGCCTGCACACGACGTATAAACAGCGCCGTAGAAAAAACGTGTCTGTCAACAAGCTTCCATAGTGATCCATACAACACTGACGACCGTGCCTGCAGACGACGTATAAACAGCGCCGTAGAAAAAACGTGTCTGTCAACAAGCTTCCATATTGATCTATTAGATACAACACTGACGACCATGCCTGCAGACGACATATAAACAGCGCCGTAGAAAAAACGTTTCTGTCAACAAGCTTCCATATTGATCCATACAACACTGACGACCGTGCGTACACACGACAAATAAACCGTAGTTTTTCACGGCAAGAAAATGGGTATAAAAAGGGCTTAACTATTGGCCTATTGGTGTTTATTATAGTTTTTTAGTTGTCGACTTAAGTCCATGGGCTGCAGTCTCGAGTCTCGTAGTCAAAATTGCTTGACAAACACGAAAAAATCACAATATTGTCAAGCAATTTTGACTGTCTAGACCGCCCCATTAGGACTTTGCGACCGAATTGGATCGTAAAGCGATAGCTATCTATGTCGAGACTGCAACCCCAGGGCTGGAAGGTACTAAAGGATTACCGAGGCCCCTGGCAACACAAGCAACGGAAGGAATACGGGTGGGTTTTAGTCAGTAAGAGTCGGACACATCCTCCCGCTCCGCCCAGAGCGGGAGAAGTGATTTGAAAATTTCCCACCCAAAAAAAAAAAAGAGGGCTAGAGTCCTCGACCATGCTACAATTATTTTACTGCATACATTTGGAACCACACGGCAGTTTTATATTGTGTTGGTTTAAAACCGTATGAACAGTGGGATGTGGGTGTCTGATCCCAAGTTGATACCGTAAAATATCACACATTACAGCGCCGTTTGAACGACCGCTTATGGGTTTTTGATCAAATAGGTAGGAATTTCTGATTAGTGTTGCTCAGAGTCTGAATTTGTGTTCGGTTAATGGTAAGGCACATGAGTAAAACTGAACCTAGTGGCAGTCACAGGGCCAACCAACAGAAGAGAAAACTTACCGCTCAACGTGCCTAAAGAGGTTTTCATTTTAATAAAATAATGATTATCTAAAACACAATTTAAGCAATGCACCGTACACAAATGAAACTTTTCACGTGGTCAATTTGACTTCACTTTCTGCTACTACAGCATGTCGGTGGGGCATGTCGGTGACGCGAAGGCTTTTCCCCTACAAAAAAGCGCTCAACGCGCCTAAAGAACTTTTCACTTCAATAGATCCAATAAGTAGACAATGAAGCAAATATCAGTAATAAGTTATAGTCCTCCAGACCGAATTACGGCCATAGCGATCAATCTTAGCGGAGACCAGCCTTCGGCGCGGGAGATGTTATAGTGCATAAGTGTGTGCGCAGACACAGGTGCACTCTCTATTCCTTTATTCTCATAGTCCGATACGAGCAGAGAGAGATCAGGCGCAGGGCCATCGACTTAACGGACTTTCCTAGGTACAGGGTTATCAGACCACCAACTTCCAAACTCCGGCCTGTTCCTAAGAAATTCCTAATGATAAAACCCAATTGACCGACCCGAGAATCGAACCCAGGCTCAGCAGCAATCGCTCAGCAGTCGCGCTTTCGACCACGAGGCCAACGGAACAAGTACTTAGAGCTTAAAATCACATTCGAATTTCAATTTGACAGGCGTAAAGCGGTATACATTTAAGGCTCTTGCAGACAGGCGCGACGCGACAGGACGACGCGATTTTGGTACAATTATTTCCATGAAGTTTTCATATAAATTTTTCAACTAGAGTCGCGTCGCGCCTGTCTGTGGGAGCCTTAGCACCCCTATTACTTATAATCACTTAAAAAAGAAGTATCGTTCACACCCAATCAGAAATAAATAAAAAGACCATAGGAATCGCCCGTCAATTGTCACTTGCAAAACATATCATCACTACCTTCTCTGACCCTTATTACGTAGCATTAAAGTTTAATTTAGGACGGTTAACATAATTATCAGTATTTTGCACTACACCTCGTGTGTTATTACTGTCATAAGCGGCAATAGTGATTACAGGCTGACCAATAAATCTTGACATTTTGTGGCGGCGCTGTAAGTCAAGACAAATGTCAATAATTATATTAAACTCGCTTTTGCCCCGCGGCTTCGCCCGCGTGGATGTTAGGAAATATCCCATGGGAACGGATGGGATTAAAGTATCCTATGGGTTAATCCAGGTTATAAACTATCTGTGTGCCAAATTTCATTCAAATCCGATCAGCCGTTTTTGAGCCAATCCGAAACATACATCCAGACAAACGGCAGCTATATTTTCGGCATCAGACTCGTCCCGCACCTCGTAGGAATTACAATTACTTCTTTTAAAAAATATTCAATGTTTTGACTTCGATACTATTTAACCGCCGACTAAAAAGAGACCCCCTCTTTTTAGTCGGCGGTTAAATATTTATAGGTTTGTAATGTGTATCTGTGTATCTGTGTGTATGTATATGTATGTAGAACGGAAGAACCGATTTTGATATTTTTTTTTTAGATAGACTTCTATACGTCTATCTAAAAAAAAAATATCAAAATCGGTTCTTCCGTTCCGTACAGTACAATTTGAATTTAGTTCCAGATTCCGCCATGGGTCAGATTAAATTAGATTGGTATGTGTAACTTTCGGAATAATAATATTATGTCATTATATTTTCTATTTATTTATTTAACAGTTTATGTACACACATATAAACAGACAAGAAGAAAGGAACAGAAAAATACGTACAAAGGTGATGCTTATTTCTAAAGAAATATCTTCCAGCATACCTGCGATAGGACAGTAGACAAAGAGATGTGGACACCGTGTGTAAGAGTAGAACAGAAAACAAAATACATAATAAACAACAAAAAAGAAAAACTATTCACTAATTTAAATATACAATAATAGAATATACTTACATAAATACATACTTCTAAAATAAATATCAGTAAAATACTTATATATAATTAATAGTATAAAATAATAAATACATAATATGCAACTATGGCAAAGTGGAAAGATAGTGTTCTTTCACTCTTCTTTCTATGATACATGACAAATAATGATTTTATTTTGTATGACAAATCGTCAAGCGCGCGTAAACTACTGCAATTGGCCGTTGATAAATAATTCAACCAATAGTAATAATTGAAAACGTGTTTTGGTAACAACCAGGTTCTGGGAAATATGTTCAAAATTGACATATATTTTTTCCGCTACCACAAACTATACAGATTTGGCAATTTTTTTGTCAATTGGGTCTTGTCAGCGCCTTAATACATCTATTAAAAAAAAAACATTTATTTTCAGACAACAGTGATCCATATTGTGTTAGTATTAAAAAACAACTTATTTCTAGGGTTAGTAGTGGTACTGATAAAAAATAAAATAATGCACACTCCACGCAGAGGATGACCAGACACGAAACATGTTTCCTACCTGAGCAATCTCCGCAAAAAATGTCTGATATTCGGAGTATAGCTCTCCGCCACAGATCTCAGGATATAGTTGCGACTACCTCGCACTCTGCTCAGCAGTGACGCGGTTTTTTTGCTAATTATGGCGTGAAAGCCATCTGTGTGGGTCTCAGCAAACATTTCCGAGGCGCTGTAGAAAAGGGGCAGTCGCAACAACATCCTGAAAGCATTATTGTATTCACGTGCAGGGCATCTTTTAGTTAGATTTGTTCCATAAGAGATTAATTGTTCTTAAGTAACAAATCTTGTTTACGGTCGCGAATCATATTTTAATCAAGATACAACCTGAAACTGACTTGCAAATTGCAAAGAACGTAAGAAAATTTGAATTTTGCGGGCTACCACCGCGCATCCACCTATTTATGCAGCCTATTTTGGTAATTTGCCTCTTGTCATCGCCTTAAGGCGCTGCACGTTGACAAGATGCAAAAGACCAAAATAGGCTTGTCTTAAGAAAAAAAAATGGCCAAATCTGTATAGTTTGCGGTAACGGAAAAAATATATGTTAATTTTGAACATATTTCTAAAAACTTGGTTGTTACCAAAACACGATTTCAAAGAAAATCTCGATACAAACTAACGTTAAACTAACCTGTTACCTTGAGTTTCAAACCAATATAGATATTTTGGTTTGAAACTCAAGGTAAGAGGTTAGTTTAAATATGTAACGTACATATGTTGATTGATATTTAATACAGATGATTGATATTTGATACGTTACGTATATGATTAATAACAAGAACGTCTTATTTGAAAGCAGAACTTGGTTGTTTTTTATTTTCGATTACTCAATTTTGAGTAAATAGATAATTGCTTCATATTTTGCACTAAATTACAAGCGTTATGTCATCGCACTTCTCTTTCTTTTCTATGTAGTCTGACAGTGACCGCGGTTTAGGTGTTGTCAGCGTCTTAAGTCTCGGCAAATTGACGTACAGTGTCTATTAGATAAACAATTAATTTCCCTGACTGAACAAAGCTGTCTGAGTTAAATTAATTGAGACTATATAAGTACTTAGCAATGTGGGGCATTCATTACTAGTATTCCTGTTAATTGATCCTTCCAGCTTAGCTTAATACGCTCGCTCAATAGTGCAAGTTACGAGTTCAAACTAATGACCTCTCTTAAGCAACTTTAGACAGTCCATAATGTTGATTGGATTAAGGCGCTGACAAGACCCAATTGACCAAAATAGGCTTCTCTTAAGAAAAAAAATTGCCAAATCTGTATAGTTTGTGGTAGCAGAATAAATATATGTTCATATTGAACATATTTCCCAGAACTTGGTTGTTACCAAAACACGTTTTGAATAAAAAATCTCGATACAAATTAACGTTAAACTAACCTCTAACCTTAAGTTCTAATCCAAAATATCTGTATCAAATATCATGATACGTTACGTATTTAATTAATAACAAGAACACCTTATTTGAATGCAGAACGTGGTTGTTTTTTATTTTTGATTACTCAACTCAATTTTGAGTAAATAGATAATTACTTCATATTTTGCAATAAATTACAAGCGTTGTGTCATCGCGCTTCTCTTTCTTTTGTATGCAATCTGACAGTGACCGCGGTTAAGGTGTTGTCAGCGTCTTAAGAAAACATGGGAGTGTAGATCGCTGCCTAACCCTTGGGAAAATACATGTGTGATAATATTATGTACGCATAAAATTAGAAAGATTTTAATTCCGATTTTGATATTGCACGACTTGACATACCTATTATATTGTCTCGACACACCTATATGTTTACATTGTAATCTGTTTATTTAGTCAATTCACTGTAACTGGTCAACGCAAATAACGCATAACTAAGTAGATATATAATATATATGTGGAAGCTTGTAATTAGCAAATTTAATGTGGAAACTTATGCACGATATTCAAGATAGTTATTAGTCTGTAAGCTTTATTTAAAATTAAATAAATAAATAAATAAAACAACATCACGCCAGTAATCCCCCATGGGTTAGACAGAGATGTACGTCAAACGCTGCAACATTGCCTCGCATACCCAACTTTGCCTATTATATGAATTTACCAACATCTTTTTAAATATTGGTTGTAGCAACATCAAATTGTTGGTAGTTATTTAAATCATTACCTGGCAATACGAAAAACCCGCCGCCATGTTTCTTTTCTTTGAAACCACATGACAGTGAGTTGTCAAACGCAATGAGTGATAGCCGAACACAACATTGCCTAAAAAGAGCACAACATCGCCTAGCATTGTTTCTAGTGGTATAAGCAAAAAGTGGCTGTTTTGCAATTCTTATCCCTAAGTTCTACTAATAAGGGTTAACTTCCAGTGCAAGAATGATGTACTTAAGTCGTTTAGACGGTCAAAATTGACGCAGGCAATGTTACAGTTTTGTGGCCCAACTTTGCCTAGTGATTAAGACTGTTATATTTTGAAAACGAACCAGAATAATCATAGTTCTAAGTACACTGCCAATGACCATTAATATAAGCTTTATCCCCAACCTGACAAGGGTGAAAATTTATTGTATTTTTTCGAAATATATCAATGTTACTATAAAACTACGGCAAAGTTGCAGCATTTTACCGGTACCTATAGTACACCCACATTTCGCCAGCTAAGTTTAAGTCCCATGTAATAGGCGGCGAACCTATTGCCATCAACCGGGCACAAATCCAGACTCCGGGCTGCTACTGAGAAATCCCTAATGGGAAAACCGAATAACACTTTAGCCCGACCTGAGAATCGAACCCAGGACATCGTGCTCAGCATAAGCGCTTGTGACCTCTAGACCAAGGAGGCAGTGAGTCTTTAATACGTAATATAATGATTAAGGCGCAGATATATGATTTTAATGACTTTTAAATCTGTTATTACGCCTTCATATAATGCAAGTAAGTTATGCAAAAAAAATTGTTAAACTAGACCGCATACACATCAATTCTATATGTGAATGTTTAAGTATTGTAGTAAAATACTTTATGAAATAAATTCAGGAAGTAATGTCTACCCATAAACCTTATAAACGATATTACTTTCAAACTACTTAAGATGTGCTCATGTTTTTTGTATGAACACTGTTATATTACCTATAATTCTATCTGTGACTTTTTTCAAATATTCATATTTTCATTACTAAAAATAAATATTCCCTATGAAACCGAACGGCGGCGGCTTGGTGTGGCGTGAACGCGACGCAAATTTCGCCTATCCCTATTAACATTGTCGGATGTGAAAATCAGCAACATTACAAGAGAATTGCTATTTTTTTTTCATATAGAAATTAGATTGTCAAAAATCAACAGAATTTTAATAAATATTCTTGACTCCACTAAAACAAGGGACTTTCTAAGAGTGATTAATGAAATAAAAAGAAAATGGCAAAAAAACATATACGACAATGTTAATAGGGATAAGCGATTTGTTTGACCAAGGTCAATGGCGATTACTCGATCCTTAATTTGATTAGTTCCATTCACGTGTCCCTTATCTTAATACCAAAAGTGACTGTCCTTGAATCAGCGTAACTAAATCACAATGTTTTGCGAGCATATTTCCGGTTTTAAGATAAAAAAATAACACATGACCCAATTTTAATTGAATATCTTTGATAATATTTTTTTAAGTATTTAAAAGATCACCGAGTTTATCCATTAGGGCATCAAATATGACAGACAATGTTCTGGTAAGTTCTACTGTAATTCCCGAAATTCCGTTCGAATAATTCAGAGAAAGGCTTCCGTGTGATTTTAGTCCGTAGGACCACAGACCCCTTTGTCTAGTAAATATTGTATTAAACCCAAGATGTAAGGTGATAATTCACGTGATCTCCACGTGAATTATCACACCTTGGGTTTGATAGATTTTTTTAATGGGGTGCCGAAAATAGAGTCCAAGACTGCCTGCCCTGCTCGCTACCATAAATAACTAATGATTGCCTCATATTTTTACCATAGCAATACTTTTCTCATGTAGTTCGTGATGAAACGAAAGAGGAACAAAAAACTAAAACTGTTGAATATACTTAATCACTACATATTATTAAAAAGTCCCCCCGCCGCGTCTGTCTGTCTGAACGCGATAATCTCAAAAACTACCCAACTGATTTTCAAACAGTTTTCATCCATAGATGAAGTGAGTCATGAGGATGGTTTAGATATATAATTAATTATGGTTTTATGTAAATTTGCTAAAATATGACGATGATTGATGAAGTTGTCGGAAAAAATCATGCTGACTGGCAGCTTTACTGGCGTGCGCTGCGTAAACCAATAAGAGTTATATGAATAGAATAGAATAGAATACTCTTTATTATGTATCTACACCATAAAAAAAATACAAATATAAATGCAGAAATTTAGAGTGACACAATGGTCTTATCGCTTAAGGCGATCTTTTAATGACAACCTTTATGAAAACAATGAATTGCTGAATTAATACATTGTTTACCTGGTAATTAACACATAGGGTACTTTTAATCCCGGTAGTACGTTCCCGTGGGATATTTCTCGACACCCACGCGGGCCAAGCCGCGGGCAAATGCTAATGTTTTATTAAAACACACTAACATTTTGTGATTTTATGTTTTTGTAATGTGAATATTATGTGACCGTTATATGTAGTTTGAATGAAATAAATGATTTATTTTTATTATTTTATGTAATTGTGATGTGAATATTATGTGATTTACATGGAGTTTGTCTGAAATAAATTATTTATTTTCATTATTTTATGTTTTTGTAATGTGAATATTATGTGACGTCTATGGAGTTTTTCTGAAATAAACTATTTATTTTTATTATTGTATAGTAGTGTTATTTTTTTAATTTGCTAAAAACTAGATACTAGGATCACCAATCCGGTAGCCAAATGGTAGTAACAAACATAGCTTCTATTTATCTACAATATGTATACCTTCGACCAAATCTGTGTACCTACTACAAAAAATCTCTGAGAACAAGCTCATCAAAAGACAATGTAAGGCTAATATTTCTTCACACAACACATTTGAAAAAAGGCTCTCATTTACCAGCACATTGGCGTCAATTTGGGAAGGTAATGATTTAGAAAATTGCGTCAATTGGGACAAACGACGCGACTAAACGACGTAAGTTAAGCGGGAATGATGATTTTTAGTTGTGTTATCAGGGGTCGGTGAGGCTCGTGGCTAGATAATAACAGCCGCAAAGGTCGATCCAAGGTACCCTTAAGCTAGACTTGCCGCAGTCATTTCGTGGATGGGTGACCATCCATTTTGATCGCAATAATCTCCGTGCCTCAGAAAGCACGTTAAGCCGTTGGACCGGGCTATCATTCGTAGACCTTTGACAGTCGTTACGGTTCGTCAGAAGCCCAAAAGTCTTACAGCCAGTCTTACCAAGGAGTAGCATGTTCCAAAAGGGTTACCGAGGCCCCTGGCAATACAGGCAATGGAAGAAACACGGGTGGGTTTTAGTCAGTAAGAGTCTGACACACCCTCCCGCTCCGCCCAGAGCGGGAGAAGTTATTTGATAATCTCTCAAAAAAAAAAGGAGTGTTATCCAGTAACAGGGCAGTGGAGGTAAGACAAGCAGTCGCTCCTTGTAAAATACTGGTATTCAGCTGCATCTGGTTAGACTGGAAGCCGACCCCAACATAGTTGGGAAAAGGCTAAAAATCAAAATCAAAATCAAAAGTCATTTTGAAAAGAACTTTTGATTTTGATTTTTAGCCTTTTACTTTACGAAACTCAAAATGACATAAGACAGTCCCACGAAACGCCCACCCTTCAACTCGCTTCTAGATTTGCTGACAAATGCGTGCACTGACTGGACAGGTCCACTGAATCTGTGTGGTTCTTTTATCTAAAGACCATTTCAGACACCAATCTACATGGTCTTCACATGATCTGACTAAGATTCGGCCTTTCTTCTCAGAATAGTCAGATAGGAAATGCCGACCTCACCTACTTTAAAAAAATATGATTGACGTGTAAAAGTGTTTGTACAAATCTACTTACAAAAATAAAATCATTTATCATTTATGAAATTGTTTTCGGTCGTACTGGAGTTAACGGATTTTGATATGGAATATACAGCTGTGGAAGAGACTAGGGAACCTGATTAACGCCTGTTAGTTATTAATAATTGGGTATCCAGTTATCCAGTATTTGACTGGTGATTAATAAATAATCATATCGATGATCCCCACGAATAATCCCATAAGTACAAATGTCAAATTTTAAAGGATAGCACTCCAAAGTTTTAAACACGTTTATATCATGTTCAACTTATTATAAAGACATGAAATTTGGTATAAAAGCTAATTATATAATATATTTCATAAAAAATAAAAATATAGGTCATAAAAGTCCTTTTTATTTATTTATTAAAACTTTATGCACAAGTAGAAAAAAATACCGTACAAAGGCGGACTTAACACCCGAGGCATTTTTTACCAGTCAACTTTAGGGTGACGCAGAGAAGAAACATGGCGGGTGCAACATATGGGATAGATAACACGAAAATAACTATTTAATACAAGAATAAATACATAGATATATACATGTATACATATTTAAAGCAGAATAAACTTTATCAGGAGAAATAACGATCGGTAGTGGGGAAATAATATTTTTAGTGTTTCATTTGTCACTTACATACTTGTACATCGGAACATAGGGACGCAAAAGTCAATAAGTATCACATAAGCTATTTCTTTGCCAACTTAGACATAGTTTTGTTATGCTAAACGATAGTTTAAGGTGGTCTGAAGGTCATAAAAACAAAACATGCAAATCACGGACCTACCACTTAGGGCACGTACCGCGACCGTCGATATACATAGAGTCGTGTGGTTTCCGGCATTCAGAATAAACTATCTTATATTTTTACTAAACGGACTAATGATAAAGCATGCATCTTTTTGCAAACGCTACGAAATCTATTTTAGGTAATTCCAGAGGGCCTAGACGAAGTGATGATGAAAAGGTGAAGCGCGGGCTTGCGGACGGTGAGCAATGGGTAGCTCACCGTCCGGTAAGGACCAGGCCCGGGTCAACGGCGCATTGTATTCCACGCGGCGCCTCAAAGAGATGTCGTCAGCACAAAAAAGTAGGAGTCCACTAGGGCCGATGCCTGCCGGGGTCGCGGGAAGGTACTTATGGGTCACCGAGGCCCCCGCAACACAGGCAACAGAAAGGAATACGGGTGGGTTTTAGTCAGTAAGAGTCTGACACACCCTCCCGCTCCGCCCATAGCGGGAGAAGTTATTTGATGATTTCCCACCCTCAAAAAAAAAAAAAAGAGGGTCTAGACGAAGTGATGATGAAAAAGTGAAAAATATATTTAATTAACACAAGCTACTGAAAAGCTTACATATGTCAATCCATTCATTGCGTTATTTACGAGTACGTTCTTGAGCAGACAAATTTTGTCGAACATATGATGCAATGGATTAAAAATATACTTCAAAATCATTCAGATTGTGTTACGCAATTATGGTGCTGTTGAAAGTCTTTGTAGAAATACGAAACGCTTTGAAAGCGATTTCCACTCGTCTAGGCCCTCAGGCCTGCGGCCAACATGGAGTGCCATTAATGGCCCCATTACGCCTCCTCCAGGCGAACATCAACCACTGCGCCGCCGCTCAGGATCTGTTGCTCCAGAGCATGGCGCAGTGGTCGATTAACATCGCCGTGGTCGCTGAGCCGTACTTTGTCCCGCCCAGGGATGACTGGGTGGAGGACCTGAGCGGCTCAGTGACCCTAATTTCGTCGGCCGCCGCCGGTACCCCGTCCCTCGAGGCCGTCAAGAGAGGGCGGGGCTGCGTAGCAGCACGGTTCGGGGAGATTGTCGTGGTAGGGGTCTACCTCTCTCCGAACCGAACTCTTGCCGAGTTACACAACTCCCTTGCGGAGTTGAGAGACGTCGTCGTCGGGTTTGGTTCCCTCCCCGTGTTCGTCCTCGGGGACTTCAATGCCAAGAATTTGGCTTGGGGTTCCCGGTTAACGGACACACGGGGCAGGATGGTGGAGGACTGGGCTCTGGAGACAGGCCTGGTCGTCCTAAACCGGGGTTCTGTCCCCACGTGTGTGCGGATGCGGGGTGAATCAGTGGTGGACATCTCGTTCGCCAGCCCCGCTCTGTCGCCGCGTGTAGTTGACTGGCGTGTCATGGAGGGGGTGGAGACCTATTCCGATCACCGGTATATCCGGTTCGACGTCTCCGCCCAGACCTCGGACGCGCCGGTCCGACGGGCCCGGAGTGGTCCGCGGTGGGCGCTGAAGCAGCTGGACCGGGAGCTCCTCCTGGAAGCCACGATCGTGCAGGCCTGGGTGTCACCACCGGACAGGCCTGCCGACATCAACGACGAGGCGGAGTGGTTCCGGGAGGCCATGTCCGACATATGTGACGTGGCAATGCCCCGGGTCCAGCCTGGACGTGCCTCGCGCCAGGTGTACTGGTGGTCGCAGGAGCTGACGGCTCTGCGCACTGCGTGCGTGGCTGCGCGACGCCGGTACACCAGGCACCGCAGGCTCCGTATCAAACCTCCGGATACGGAAGCCATTCAGGCGGAGCTGTACGAGGGATACAGAGCGGCGAAGACCGCCCTCCAAGCGGAGATCCTGCGGGCCAGTGGTTTGGCCCGCGAGGAGTCGCTGGGGACTCTGGACAGGGACCCGTGGGGACGCCCGTACAAGGTGGTGCGGGATAAACTCCGCCCATGGGCTCCCCCGCTAACGCAGAGTCTCCGGCCCCAGCTTGTGGAGGACGTGGTGAGCGCTCTGTTCCCTTCGCGAGGGGAACACTCCGCCCCACCTATGGCTCCGCCTACTGCGGTGCCTGATGCGGACCACACCGCCGACGACGACGACGATGCTCCGGAGGTGACCGAGGGAGAAATGAGAGCGGCGGTACGCAGGCTTAATGCCAAAAATACCGCCCCAGGACCCGACGGCCTACCTGGGAAGGCCTGGGTCCTGGCCTTGGAGGCTCTCGGGCCTCGACTTAGGGGGCTCCTAAGCGCATGCATGGAGAGGGGCCAGTTCCCGCTTCGCTGGAAGACGGGGAAACTGGTCCTCATAAAGAAGGCAGGGCGCCCTGCGGACTCTCCGTCCGCTTATCGGCCCATCGTGCTGCTCGACGAGGTGGGCAAGCTCTTTGAAAGAGTCATTGCAGACCGCCTCGTCGGCCAGCTGGTGCGGGTGGGGCCGGATTTGGCGGAGAGCCAGTTTGGTTTCCGCAGAGGGCGCTCTACGGTGGACGCCATCATGCGTGTGCGAGCCCTGACGACGGGGAATGCTGTTGCCCAGGGTGGGGTCGTCTTGGCGGTGTCTCTAGACATCGCCAATGCCTTCAATACCCTGCCCTGGAGTTGCATCAGGGAGGCACTCCGGTATCACCGGATGCCGACCTACCTCTGTCGTGTGGTCGAGGCCTATTTGACGGACAGGGCCGTCATCTACCCCGGTCACCAGGGAGTGTGGAACCGGCAAGAGATGTCGTGCGGTGTCCCACAGGGATCGGTCCTGGGGCCGCATCTGTGGGACATCGGATACGACTGGGTGCTGCGCGCCGACCTCCCTAGCGGCGTCAGCGTAGTGTGCTACGCTGACGACACGTTGGTCCTGGCGCAGGGGAGGTCGCACCAGGCGGCGGCCGAATTAGCGGCACGCGGGGTTGCGACAATCGTCGAAAGGATCCGGGTGTTTTGGGACTCGAGGTGGCCCTGCACAAGTCCGAGGCCATGTGTTTTCATGGTCCTCGGAACGCGCCACCGTTGGGGTCCCAAATAACGGTAGGAGGGGTTTCTATCGGCGTCGAGTCGACGATGAAGTACCTGGGACTCGTCCTCGACAGCCGGTGGAACTTCGTGGAGCATTTCCGACGTTTGGCTCCCAAACTGGAGCGGGCGGGCGCTGCATTAAAGCGGCTCCTGCCCAATCTAGGGGGTCCAAACGCCTCCTGCCGGAGGCTCTACGCGGGGGTCGTGCGGTCCATGGCCCTCTACGGGGCACCTGTATGGGCGCGCTCTCTGGCGCTGCGGCCAGCCCGCCGGTTGAGCGGCAATCCTTGCCGGATTGCCGCCATGGGATCTGGAGGCAAAAGTCCTCGCGCACGTATGGGAGTGGCGCGAGGAGGCGAAACGCCGGGGCGTAAGTCCGTTGCCGCGAGATATCGCGGCTCAGCGGACGGAGCTCCGGCGGGATCTCATGGCGTCATGGAAAGTACGGTTGTCGCAACCCAGTGCTGGGCACGCCACGATTTCGGCGATAAGTCCCCTCTTTGAGGAGTGGCTGGAGAGGCGCCACGGCGTCCTCACCTTCCGCCTGACGCAGGTCCTCACCGGACACGGCAGCTTCGGGAGGTTCCTGTGTCGGATAAGGCGGGAGGAAACGTCCGGGTGTCACCACTGTGTGGATCGCCCGGAGGACACGGTGGAGCATACGGTGGAGGTCTGCCCGGCTTGGGCAGAGCACCGCCGTGTCCTCGTGGAGGCGATCGGCGGCAGAGACCTCTCGCGTCCGGCCCTGGTTCAGGCCATAGTACGGAGCGAGAGGGCATGGGCAGCCGTCACCTCCTTCTGCGAAGCAGTAATGCTCGCTAAGGAGGAGGCGGGACGGTTGAGGGAAAGGCAAGTTTCGCGCCCTCTCGCCCCTAGCCGCCGCAGGAGACGCCTAGGGCGTCGGGAATCCCGGGCGGATTTCCGGCCACCGTAGGCGCGGGCTTGCGGACGGTGAGCAATGGGTAGCTCACCGTCCGGTAAGGACCAGGCCCGGGTCGACGGCGCGTCGTATTCCACGCGCGCCTCAAAGAGATGTCATCAGCACAAAGTAGGGGTCCACTAGGGCCGATGCCTGCCGGGGTCGCGGGAAGGTACTTATGGGTCACCGAGGCCCCCGCAACACAGGCAACAAGAAGGAATACGGGTGGGTTTTAGTCAGTAAGAGTCTGACACACCCTCCCGCTCCGCCCAGAGCGGGAGAAGTTATTTGATGATTTCCCACCCAAAAAAAAAAAAAAAAAAAAGGCCTGCGGGGCTAATTGAATAACACACATAAAATGACAATTGATCGCCATGGGTTTCATTCACCTACGTCCATTGTGCCATTCACGTTGTTGAGCAGACAATTTTTTCGAACATATGAAGCAATGGATTAGCTATATCATTCAGATTGTGATTAAGTGTGATACGCAATTTGAGTGCTGTTTTAAAAAAATCTAAGTCATTATGCATTTCTCGTTTCCTCATCCTCTTCCTTCTTCTTCTCCTTTGAAACCTTTCTCCTTTCTCCAAGTTGATTTTGGCAATCCGACATCCGACACTTTGCCTGTTCTTCCTAAAGGCCAAGCCACAATTTAGTTTTAAGGGGATTACAGGACCTAAACGCAAATTTTGTAAGTTTTATAATGCCTAAAAGTATGAGATTCACTGCATTAAACAAAATCAGAAAAATATATGATATTCTTCAGGATATACGCTAGGTAGATAGTGTGTTGAAAACATAATACAACTAATTTGATACGATAGAAAAATATCACAAAGATACCTCTAAAAATGTCTTTTAACGATTAAAAACCATACTAATATACATGCAATCATTATGATTTTTGTCAGATTATTCTACAAGCAACATATTAGCATAATAGTGTTTTATTTTTTTTATACAATCTATAGCTTTTTTGTAAATCGATAATTGCTTCATATTTTGCAATAAATTACCAGCGTTCTGTCATCGCGCTTCTCTTTCTTTTCTATGCAGTCCGACAGTGACCGCGCTTTAGGTGTTGTCGGCCTCTTAAAATCTACAGTCCCTTTGACACTCTAAATTATAATATGGCTGCGGTCCATTTCCCACGTCCATACAAATATTAGTATGGCCTACAAATATTTGTATAGTCCACAGATATTTGTTCCAACTCTGGGTGAAGTGGACGTGATTTGTATGCGTAAAACATTACACACGATAACACGACGAACTTTTTTTTTTGGGAATCTGTGTTGTTATTATAATGTTTTTACTCAATGCGTGTGTGCCTCAGTCCGTTTAGGTTCATGCTTTTCATCATATAACCCACTGCATGCTTGCGGGAATGTACTGTCAGGATAAACCACCGATTTCTATTCCGACTCCTTCACCGTGCACGCGTTGCGGTTGTGGAACTCACTTCCGCCGAACATTAGGGACTGCCAAACTGTTGCAGTATTTAAAAGAAGAGTGAAATAACACTTCGTCATATGTAGTTGCATATTATGTATTTATTATTTTAAATAATACTGTATTTTTTTAATATTGTAGTGATATTTATTTTAGAAGTATGTATGTACATTATGTTAGTATATTCCCATATTATTTGTTTCGTGAATTGTATCAATTATGTATTCTATTTTCTCTTCTACTCTTACACACGGTGTCTACATCTCTTTATGTACTTTCGTATCGCAGGTATGCTGGAAGAGATTTCTTTAGAAATAAGCATCACCTTTTTAGTACTTCGTGTTTATCGGATCTTTTCTGTTTATATACAGGGTGACATTGAAAACATGCGACAAATCGAAATGGGAGATTGTACTCATCATTATGAACAACTTTTACTAAGGGACCAAAGCTACAATCCCAAAAAAAAAACTGCTGTCCCCTACATTTATGTTCGCAATACCTCATCAAAATGTAGGAAAAGCAGATTTTTTTTTTGGGATTACAGCTTTGGTCCCTTAGTAAAAGTTGTTAATAATGATGTATACAATGTCCCATTTCAGTTTGTCGCAAGTTTTCAATTTCAACCTGTATGTGTACATCAATAGTTAAATAAATAAATAACATAAATAAAAAGCATCCTTATTTCTAACCCAGGCCATGGTCTTTTCATCTACCTTTCATCCAAATCCGCTCAAGCGTGAAAGGTAACAGACAAACAGCCCATTGTATATTATGTAGTGTTTGATTTATTTGTTGTTATGTATTTTTGTGGTGTACAATAAAGTTTAAATAAATAAATAAACAGTGTTACTTTCGCATTTATAATAATAGTATGGATTATAAGGATTAATTTTAAATTATGATGTGTTTCTAATGACCTGGGTTTTGGTCTTTACCAAAACACATACACCATGATTAACGTATATGTATTATGTCCTAGAACCAAATATTCGAAGACATGTGACATCTACCAACCCGCACTGGACCCGCGTGGTAGATTATAGCCCAGTCCCTCTAACCGAGAAGAGGCCTCTGTCCCAGGAGTGGGAACATTATAGGCGGATTATGATACACGTTATGATATACTTGCACAAGTCTGCGTGACACCGAATGGTTCATTCCACACACGTTAATGTATACTTGTGCAAGTCCAATTTTGCGCAAGTATACCATAACGTGTGTGGTTTTTTTTTTTTGAGGGTGGGATATCATTAAATAATTTCTCCCGCTCTGGGCGGAGCGGGAGCGTGTGTCAGACTCTACCTTCCCGCGACCCCGGCAGGCATCGGCCCTAGTGGACCCCTACCTATGTGCTGACGACATCTCTTTGAGGCGCGCGTGGAATACAACGCGCCGTCGACCCGGGCCTGGTCCTTACCGGACGGTGAGCTACCCATTGCTCACCGTCCGCAAGCCCGCGCCTACGGTGGCCGGAAATCCGCCCGGGATTCCCGACGCCCTGGGCGTCTCCTGCGGCGGCTAGGGGCGAGAGGGCGCGAAATTTGCCTTTGAACGTGTGTGGCTTGCAATACGATTAAGTCGGATGCCATTGACTTATTTCCTTTTTTATGGAAATCGTATGACTGACATCTGTAGACTTTTAAAAATACTTTACAAGCTAGGTTAGTTCGTTACCACCAACCAATCTTTTTGGATGACCGAAGAAAGTTATGATATATTTCATTCCTGAAGAACTCCATGTTTTATTAATTAAGTACTGGAAAAACAACAATAAATCCTCTGCTATGAATAAAATAAGTCAGCACATAGCATTGCTAAAAGGACCCAAATATAAGGTATTGAATACGAACCAAAACTTATAATTATATTAAGTTTAATTTCAATAGAAATATGATTTACAACATGGCAACTAATTTCTGAACTAATTAAGATGTTATTTTCGACCATAAATAACTCATAAATACGTGTAAGGTCATGTCGTAAATTAACGGCAATTAAAAAACTAAAGATGCCAAACACTAGGATGTGATTAAATAATTAAAAATGTCGATAAAAAATGTTGTTCATCGTTAAATAACAGGAACTTTGTTTATTTCTTTCTTAATTAATGTTCTGTGAGGAAACCCTGTACCCTAATTGCGTAACACACTAATTAATCACAATTTGAATGATTTTGAAGTAAATTGCTAATCCATTTCTTCATATGTTCGAAAATTTGTCTGTTCAACAAGGTAAATAACACAATTAATGTTGATGAACTGTCAAAATGAAACCTTTTGCTACTGATAGTGTGTTACGGAAATGTTGGAATTTGTGTGTTGGAAGTGTGTTTGGGAGGGGCTTGTGGCTAAGTAATAACAGACGCACGGGTCGATCGATCAGGTTAAGCTACGCTTGCCGCGGTTGGTCCGTGGATGGGAGACTATCTTTACATACCAAGACCCCTCCGAGCCTCGGAAAGCACGTTAAGCCGTTGGTCCCGGCTGTCATTTGTAGATCTTTGACAGTCGTTACGGGTCGTCAGAAGCCCGAAATTCTGACAATCAGTCTTACCTAGGGGTATCGTACTACCCAGTAACTGGGTTGTGGAGGTCAGATAGGCAGTCGCTCCATGTAAAATACTGGTACTCAGCTGCATCCAGTCAGACTGGAGCCCGACGACGTAGTTGGGAAAAGGCTAGGCAGATGATGAGTGTGTTACGGAATTAGCCCGCTGAACTTATACGAAATCGCAATCCCGTCTTGAGCAAGTGAGGTAACCAATACTCGTGCCTTCTCAGTATGAGATGAAGCTGTATTAGAGTCTTTAATATAATTAATTTGGTGCCTATAAAATTCTCAGAGCGATTGATCTCTACACTCTTCACGAGAAAATATTCATTTTTTAGACTACCGGTCTCGGGGTCGCGGGAAGGTACTAAAGGGTTACCGATGCCCCTGGCAACACAGGCAACGGAAGGAATACGGGTGGGTTTTAGTCAGTAAGAGTCTGACACACCCTCCCGCTCCGCCCAGAGCGGGAGAAGTTATTTGATGATTTCCCACACAAAAAAAAAAAAACAAAAACACTACCAGTCTACTTGGCTTATTGGTTGATTAAAAACGGGCAAATCAATACGTTTAAATAACATAATTCTTTCCGTAGGCGATTTGCACGAAGTCAAATTACAAATTTTTGGGCGAATCGACAACTCCAGAAATAATTATTAGGTAATTTGCACGTATTGTATTTTTGGGGTGATAAAAAATTTATATGGAAATGAATATTAGAATTTTCGAAACGATTCGAATCGCCTAAAGGAAAGAAAAAATATATTATTTAAAAGTGTCGCCATAGTGTTAAGGTGGATTCGCAGTAATAGCCCGCAAAATTCAAATTTTCTTGGGTTTTTTTGCAATTTGCAGGTCAGTGTCAAGTTGTATCTTAATCAAAATATGATTCGTGACCATAACAAATATGTATTAACAGAATTGTAATATTAAAATCATGAAAACATTGATTATCTTTTCGTTAGATTTGTTCCTTATGAACTTTTCTTTTCTTTTTCTTTCTTTGTTGTTATTTGTTTTTAATCGAACAAATTTTATGAGTTTTAAATGCTCCTTTTTTACTTTTTGTATTTCTTGTCCCAAATAAAATATTTTCTTTCTTTTCTTCCTTTTTCCCTACGAGGTTTGTTCAGCTTCGGAGATTAGCCGGAACAAACAGACAGACAGATGGACAGACAAAAAAATATGTTTTTTTTTGTTATAAATACTGTAGGTATATACTTTTATATGCATTTAGTGAAAAGCTGTTATTTTTTCATTACAGACAGACATTTCAATTTTATTTATTTGTATAGGATTACAGATACTTTAAAACAATAACATAATATTAACGTTTGTGTCTGTTTTGCATTTCTTAGCACCATCTGGCGATATGGCCCTACAAAACGAACAAAAAAATAATAATGTACAAAACAAACCGAATTTGTCAACTTATCGATACAATCGATATACCTAAAAAAGTCTCGTTGAGTTAACACGGGTTTAGATTACCGATAACGATAGTTTTATGCTTTGTCGATCGTAAGTTTTTCTTCTTTACCGTTTTAACGAGTTCCTAATGATGTAAGATGGGTTATCTTAACATCGAATGGTGGGAAATACCACATTCTATGCTTTGTGTCTTTTTTTAGGATATGTTATTTATTGTCGTAGTTTTATATATTTTTGCGATGTATTCTTTTTTGTTGAATGAATTATGTTTCTGAATAAATTTTAATAACAATTGAAATATTTCTGAATTTTGCGAGGTGCTTCGACACTCTACATTGTTAGATAGATACAAGATAGGTATATCTTGTCAGACAAAGATATGTCGCAAAATATTACATACATATTTTAATGTACAGTACATTAAAAGATGTAATATTTTGCGACATATCTTTGTCTCACACAGGCCTCCTCTTGTAAAAATATTACATTAAAATTTTTTGTACTATTTTTTTATTTGACTCAACTATGACATTTCACACCGAAAACAACGGTAATATGCGTCCTTATAATATTAGGTACTAACAAAAAAAAAAACTAGGCATGCTTATTACGTATCATGCAGAAGCCTAGAGATAGTGAAATTAACGCAATAATTGCTCTTATATCGCAAATCCGTATTAGGTATCAACCAGACCATATTAAACTAGCGATAGTGCTGCCTCTAGGGGACAATTACATAATCAGCCTATAATATTCCCACTGCTGGGACACAGGCCTCCTCTCTGTGAGAGGGAGTGGGCCGTAATCCACCACGCGGGCCCTGTGCGGGTTTGTTGATGTAACATGTCTTCGAATTGTTGGTTCTAGGACATGCCGGTTTCCTCACGATGTTTTCCTTCACCGTTTTGAGAGCAGTGGTGTTGAAATAATTTACACATAGTAAATCGCCTGTCTGGGTTCGAATCTACGACCTACAACTAGTAACTTGCGACCGTTACCACTGGGCCACCACTGCTCGCACAATTAGTTAACTATAATGTGCAGTGATTGCATGGTGATCGCGACTATTTCGTATTGCGCTTGGTTTTTATCAGCAAAGCGACAGCCATCGGCAAACGATAAGCTTTTCCCTTGTTGTTGATCGCTTGCCTGTCGCTCGCTTTGATTACTAAATTAGTCTTATAATTCGAAGAATTTTACCTTAATCTTACATTTAACTCCGTCGTGTGTCGTGTTTTGATTAGAATAAACTGTGTGTACCGTAAAAGACTATTCATTCAGTATGTTCTAGCGATATATGTCTGACTAGCTTCTGCCTGGGACTTCGTCCGCGTGAATTTTCTTGTTCCCCCGACCCACTGCCTCGCATTGCTTCGCCCGCCCGCGCTATTACTTCGTTTTCACTTAAGGCGCTGACAAGACCCAATTGACCAAAATAGGCTTCTCTTAAGAAAAAAATTGACAAATCTGCATAGTTTGTGGTAGCGGAAAAAAATATATGTTAATTTTGAACATATTTCCCAGAAACTGGTTGTTACCAAATCACGTTTTGAAAAAAATCTCAATACAAACTAACGTTAAACTAACCTCTTACCAAAATACCGGTATTAAATATCAACATACGTTACGTATTTACT
This sequence comes from Atethmia centrago, assembly GCA_905333075.3. NCBI lineage: Eukaryota > Metazoa > Arthropoda > Insecta > Lepidoptera > Noctuidae > Atethmia > Atethmia centrago. Next base: position 9,654,227 of record HG995392.1, on the reverse strand, counting down.
TAATAACACGAACGTCTTATTTGAATGCAGAACGTGGTTGTCTTTTTTATTTTCGATTACTCAATTCTATTTTGAGTAAATAGATAATTGCTGCACTTCATATTTTGCAATAAATTACAAGCGTTGTGTCATCGCGCTTCTCTTTCTTTTTTATGCAATCTGACAGTGACTGCGGTTTAGGTGTTGTCACCGTCTTAACGGTCTTTCTGACTTTTTTTTTGCTCGGCTCCTAAGCGTGATGTTAAATAGCCTTCCTCAAGAATTGGGCTATCAAATGCAAAAAAAAATCCAGGGACTGATATTTCCAAAGATTACCCCCTACAAACAAATGTTACCTCTTTATAATATTAGTACCTATAGATATGTCTGATGACTGCGCGATAATTGCTGATTGCTATTTTATACGTAATAAGCCTTCGGAAAGGTTCATATTCGGTAGTGTCGATATTTATCAACTTTTATCAATCGTTGGCATTCGGCCGTATAACAAGCAGTAAGAACCCACTTCTTTGACAAGTAACCTAACTTTATACAGGGTGACATTGAAAACATGCGACAAATCGAAATGGGAGATTGTACTCATCATTATGAACAACTTTTACTAAGGGACCAAAGCTAGAATCCCAAAAAAAAAACTGCTGTCCCCTACATTTATGTTCGCAATACCTCATCAAAATGTAGGAAAAACAGATTTTTTTTTTTTGGGATTACAGCTTTGGTCCCTTAGTAAAAGTTGTTAATAATGATGTATACAATGTCCCATTTCAGTTTGTCGCAAGTTTTCAATTTCAACCTGTATAGTCTGAACTGAAGTATTGACTAACAATCAGAATTGGAAACTTCCTGCCAGAGGCTGTTTCCTTCGAGAGCGGCTAACGTAAACCGCTTCATCGCCTCTACCTACCATGTAAGACAGTAGTCAAACACGAGTGTCTCGGATTTGTGGCGGCATCTACAACGCTACATGCTATAGCTCCGCATCAAAGACCTGACGTCTGATTTCTTACTGGTTTTTTTTTTTTTCTTCACTATGTTTTTTTTTATATTCGACAAATTTTAACTAAAAAATGTTAGATAATCCAATAAAATAACTCATAAGCTTTTAGAAATAATAAACAGAATCCAAATCGAGCCAATAACATCGGTGATATGGCTAAAAATGTAAAGCAGGGTCACAAACGCTACTCAAAAAATAATAAAAAATTATAGCATGAAAATATAGCTTTTAAAGTTAATTTTCGATTTTTCACGAATATTCAGATGCCCATGGGCGGCATTGTATATTGCGATTACAGTCTTCAGGCAGTATTCCACCACACACGGCACTCGTCTGGTCGGAGGATCCTCCCTTTTCAATGTGAGAGATGAGAACTTTACACCCTGTTCCACATACCTCTTTTTTTCTTTTTTTTTTTGGGTGGGAAATCATCAAATAACTTCTCCCGCTCTCGGCGGACCGGGAGGGTGTGTCAGACTCTTACTGACTAAAACCCACCCGTATTCCTTCCTGTTGCCTGTGTTTCCAGGGGCCTCGGTGACCCATTAGTACCTTCCCGCGACCCCGGCAGGCATCGGCCCTGGTGGGCCCCTACATTTGTGCTGACGACATCTCTTTGAGGCGCGCGTGGAATACGACGCGCCGTCGACCCGGGCCTGGTCCTTACCGGACGGTGAGCTACCCATTGCTCACCGTCCGCAAGCCCGCGCCTACGGTGGCCGGAAATCCGCCCGGGATTCCTGACGCTCAGGGCGTCTCCTGCAGCGGCTAGGGGCGAGAGGGAACGAAACATGCCTTTCCCTCAACCGTCCCGCCTCCTCCTTCGCGAGCATTACTGCTTCGCAGAAGGAGGTGACGGCTGCCCATGCCCTCACCTTACAGTCTTCAGGCAGTAGTCCACCACACACTGCACCCGTCTGGTCGGAGGATCCTCCCTTTACAATGGAGTATGAGTGAATTTTACACCCTGTTCCTCATACCTCTATAGATTAATTAAGCTGAATTTCAGCAGGAGATCAAACAAAATCTTCGTCTTCGATACATTCATAACCAAACATTCGTCATTCAGTCCATCACTACTGCATAAACTGGACACTATACAGTAGCAAGTTTGAAAACAAGTTTTAAATGCAGGGTAATCATATGCGGTAAACTTGCCAGCAATGGCGATGACTCGCTGGCACTAATTATTTTAATAGATACATTTTGAACATGTTCCAAGTAGCCCTCGGTTTACCCCGTTCTAGTTTTTTTATGAAGTTTTTATAGACGGCTGGGAAAGGCAAACGTTGTGTATCAGCAGGCTTAGCACGAGAATCGTAGAGTAGAGTTTTGTCGACGGAAGAGTAGATAAAAATGACGTTTCCGTATAGATAGTTGACTACCAAGAAATGTAGACAAGCGATTTTTATTCTGCAGTAGAAATAGGTAGCGGTATGCAGGAATACTTCCAAAGTTGTATTTCTAATAGATGCATTTAAAGAAGTTTTTTGCCTTCGAGTCATCTCTTTAAGCAACCATTTTATGATAGGTACCACAAACGAACGAACAAAATATGGTAAACACGAATATCGCACACGGAACATTTGGTTCGTGCGTGTGGACGTGAATTAGCAAAGCGAACACGAACACCACACATCGAAGACACAGAACAACGAAATTGGATCGCCACGAACATTTAAAACGAGCACATAGTGTTTAATGTTCATTTGTGGTACGCACATGCGAACAAAACTCAAACTCAACTCAAAGAGTTTATTTCAAATAAACCAATTACACGCACTTTTGAATTGTCAAGGGGTCGGTCAGTCTGGAAGATGAAGCTGTTGTCGATTTCAAAGCCTAATAATAGGTTCCTATGGAGAAGAACAGGCAAGAAACTCCACGGACACTTTTAAATCAACATATTTTGGTTAGAAAATATTGTTTACGTCATTCATTTTGAAATTATACACGTGAGAACGATGGAAAACGTCAAAAGCGTCCGTAATAAAAATATTAACAAAAAAAAAAACAATTCAAAAATTAAAATAAGCCGTGGCAGCTAAGAGATGACCAGTCTCTACTGACGGCGCCCGTTCACGAACATGACAAAATGTTCGATGGTTTTGTTCATTCATGTGAACACGCCTTTAGAGACACACAATGACACTTTGGATAAAATCTGTGTTTTGTCACCGATTTTGACTTTGGAAAATTGTGAGTCGTTATTTATAGTTTTATATCATGGCAGAGGGCAAACCCCGATTATACGAAACAAAACTGTGATATTACCCAATTGGCAAAAAATATCTTAGTAATAAAAACAATGCTATCAATACTCCAATTAAGTCACTGTTTCTAGGAAACAAATAAATGGAAATATCATATTTGAAATGCCTAGATGTCACCTATTTTTTTTTGTCGTGGTAAATTATCAAATAACTTCTCCCGCTCTGGGCGGAGCGGGAGGGTGTGTCAGACTCTTTCTGACTAAAACCCACCCGTATTCCTTCCGTTGCCTGTGTTGCCAGGGGCCTCTGTAACCCTTTCAAACTTCCACTCGACCCCGGCAGGCATCGGCCCTAGTGGACCCCTACACTTGTGCTGACGACATCTCTTTGAGGCGCGCGTGGAATACAACGCGCCATCGACCCATGTCACCTGAATCGTCATAATAAGGTGCTTCAATTGTATCCAATAAGCACATGAAGAAAAAAACTGTACACAGCGGCACATACGGCACAGCGGACGGAGCTCCGGCGGGATCTCATGGCGTCATGGAAAGTACGGTTGTTACAACCCAGTGCTGGGCACGCCACGATTGCGGCGATAAGTCCCCTCTTTGAGGAGTGGCTGGAGAGGCGCCACGGCGTCCTCACCTTCCGCGTGACGCAGGTCCTCACCGGACACGGCAGCTTCGGGAGGTTCCTGTGTCGGATAAGGCGGGAGGAAACGTCCGGGTGTTACCACTGTGTGGATCGCCTGGAGGACACGGTGGAGCATACGGTGGAGGTCTGCCCGGCTTGGGCAGAGCACCGCCGTGTCCTCGTGGAGGCGATCGGCGGCAGAGACCTCTCGCGTCCGGCCCTGGTTCAGGCCATGGTATGGAGCGAGAGGGCATGGGCAGCCGTCACCTCCTTCTGCGAAGCAGTAATGCTCGCAAAGGAGGAGGCGGGACGGTTGAGGGAAAGGCAAGTTTCGCGCCCTCTCGCCCCTAGCCGCCGCAGGAGACGCCCAGGGCGTCGGGAATCCCGGGTGGATTTCCGGCCACCGTAGGCGCGGGCTTGCGGACGGTGAGCAATGGATAGCTCACCGTCCGGTAAGGACCAGGCCCGGGTCGACGGCGCGTCGTATTCCACGCGCGCCTCAAAGAGATGTCGTCAGCACAAAAGTAGGGGTCCACTAGGGCCGATGCCAGCCAGGGTCGCGGGAAGGTACTTATGGGTCACCGAGGCCCCCGCAACACAGGCAACAGGAAGGAATACGGGTGGGTTTTAGTCAGTAAGAGTCTGACACACCCTCCCGCTCCGCCCAGAGCGGGAGAAGTTATTTGATGATTTCCCACCCTAAAAAAAAAAAAAAATAAAAAAAAAAAAAAAGGACTGTACGTCAGAAGTGTAAAACTTCTTAGCTTCACGAACTTCTAAACATTTGTATATCGACGCCGACGTTTAAAAGGTAATAAGGCATAAACGACATATTGGTCGAAAATGAGTTATGATTGCCATCCTACTTAAAAATAGAGATTAAGTGGGATGGCATTCATAACTCATTTTCGACCAAAGAGTCGCTTATGCCTTATTACCTTTGACGGTTAAAAGGTAATAAGGCATAAGCGACATTTTGGTCGAAAATGAGTTATGAATGCCACCCCACTTAATATCTATTTTAACCGTCGATATGTATCTGAGCGTGACGGTCTCGCGAATTCAGTGCTTTTTCCCCCATCCCAAAAGTGCCCAACGTGCCTAAAGAAGTTTACACTTCAAAAACTCAAAATTTCCTTTAGATTAATATTGTATTTTTAATTCACCTTCTAGTTTTAACTTTTATTAAGCAGTCTTCTAAATGTAGCCATTTCTATTTGCTAGGTCCAGTCCAATATCAATGTTGGTTTTTTCTCTCTAGAAAAATTCTACAACAGAATAGAATTTTACAACAGACTTTTTAATTCATTCAATCTTAGTAAGTAGGTCGGTACTTTATTTAATCAGATTGGCTTTAGGGAATATATTATAACTAGCTGTTGTCCGCGACTTGGTCTGTGATCTGGTATGAAAAGTAGCTATTGTCCTAACCCAGTTCATGTGCCAAATTTCAACCAAATCCGTTCAGCCATTTTAGCGTGAAAGCGTAACAAACAAACAAACTCAGTTTCGGATTTATAATATTAGTTACTTTGTAATAATTGTAATATTACGTATAGATAAGATGTATACAAAATCTTGTAAAACATTTTAAAAGTGTAACGGTGGAGTTTCTTGCACATTCTTCTCCATACGAAACTACCTTTTGGAAGAGGCAAAAAGAATCATTTCTATTTTTCAGAAACTTTTGCCGTTCATAAGTGTGCCTATTTGAAATAAATTTATTTTATTTATTTATTTATTTAGATTAACCAACGTTCATAAACACTACAGAAATTACAGGAAGCAACAGAAAATAAACAACTAAATGTAACAAACAATTATAAGTAAATACAGCAAAAAAATCAAAAGGTAAAGCAGTGGTAGGTAAAATGCTGTACTAATAAATGATTCTAATAAATGATTTGACTTTGACTTAGAATCTTAGATACAAAACGAAAGAAAATATTGAACAAACAAACTCACTTTCGCATCTTTAATATTAGTTAGAAAAGTTAAGATTAAGTTATGTACCAACAGTATCCCATCACCCACGCAATTAGTTACAGAGCAATATTTTAAATTTCTTATAAGTATATTTACTGAGCATGAGGTCCTGGGTACGATTCCCGGGTCGGGCAAAGTGTGATTGGGTTTTCTATCTGGAATTTCTCAGTAGTAGCCCGGAGTCTGGATTTATGCCCGGTCGATGGCAATAAGCTCGCCCCCTTTACATGGGACTTAAACATAACTGGCGAAATGTGGGTGTACTGTATGTACACCTCTGCCTAACCCTCCGGGAAAACAAGGCGTGATGTTATGTATGTATGTATGTATATTATTATATTATAACATATTTTCCCCCAACTTGTGCTTTTTGTGTTTTTCTTTACGTCTTGTTATACCACAAATTATATTTTTTTTTTCTTTTCGTTCTAAGCTAGACTCAGGTTTATGTTGTTAGTTAATTTAACCTCATGATTTCCAAATATTAATAATATTTGTGGTGACTTTAAATTAAATATAAAATTGAAAGTATGTAATTTGCCTCAAATATTAATAATATTTGTAGTGAGTTTAAATTAAATATAAAATTGAAAGTATATGATTTGCCTCAAATATGAATAATATTTGTAGTGACTTTAAATTAAATATAAAATTGTAAGTATGTCATTTGCCTCAAATATTAGTAATATTTGTAATGACTTTAAATTAAGTAAATATAAAATTTAAAGTATGTGATTTGCATCAAATGAGTTTTGTATCAGGGTAGGTAATCATGTAGTTTAAAATTATCTTTTGACAGTTACCGTAAAAGTTCTGGTTTTTAACGGAACGGAATGGAAACACAATGTTTGGAGATCCGCCTAGTTTCTAAGTTAGTCTCTTAAGACCTCGGAACCTAAAGGTTGTCTTCAAGAAGTCTATAGTCTATACTGATGTTATATTGAGTAGCTAATTAAATAATTTATTATCAATCAATCAAAAATAAACAAGTAATTTTTTTAAACTAGGCTGAGAATCAGCAAATTTCGAACGTCAAAATTAGATAAGACAGTCCCCCAAAACGCCCACCCATCTGGGAAGAAGAAGTGGCGCAACAAACTCCCCAGCAGCACAGCTATCTGTTCAGTTAGAAAAAGCTGGATTCTATACAATAGTATGCAAAATAATTTACATTACGTGCAACACAAAGCATTAACTTATTAGCCATATGTCTGCACTCGCCAAAATACCAAAAATAAACATCAAAAACTATACACCAGCAAAAATAAAAACATAAACATAACTTAATACCTAAATAAGAGCCTCCAGGCATAAAGGCCCCTACATACTGGCGCGACTTGTCGCGCGACGCGTCGCGACACAAAGGCACCGCTTGTAGCGCTATACGCGGTGTCTTTGTGTCGCGTCGCGCCAGTATGTAGGAGCCTTTAAGGGCGTGCCCGCTTACATATAGCTATAGCTGTAACTTGAAGTCACAAATGATAAACTAGGACCATCAAAGTTAAATATTGATGATAAATGATAAATGATTTTATTTCTGTAGGTAGGTTTTTACAAACACTTTTACACGTCAAACATATTTTTTTTAAACTAGATGAGGTCGGCGTTTCCTAACTGACTACTCTGAGAAGAAAGGTCGAAACAAACTCAGAGGTCACAGTCTCTTTTAAAGTCCAGACATAATCTTGGTCAGATCATACGAAGACCATGTCGATTGGTGTCTGAAATGGTCTTTTGATGAATGAACCACACAGATTGAGTGGACCTGTCCAGTCAGTGCACGCATTTGTCAGTAGTTGTGCAGCTCAACTCAGAACTTAAGGAGCTCAACGATTCAACTAACAATACCAAAGGAAGGACATTTGGCTAGGCCGCAAAAATACTCAAACTGCCAGACCATGTTAAAAACTAACTGAGAATAAAACAAAATTAAACAATGACCCACATAGTCTTCGTATATACCCAGTTTGTATCTGTGTAAGAACATAAATACAGAAATAATCGTACTGAAAAGGTGTATCATTTTACTTATATTTGACTCTGAATTACGGAAAAGTCTGACAATACTGGTTACATTCAGTTCTGAAAGCAGTGATGCCAAAAAGTACTGACTGTTGAATCAACCTCCAAAACACCACCTATGTACAGGGTCAAATTTAATTAATTGGCAAAACCCCGCAGACGTGATGGGTGTATCATGATAAAACAAAAAAAAAAAAAATGATGATTTTTTTATGGGGTCATCGACAGCAGTTAGAGTAGTCTTTGAACTTTTGGCTTGAAATATCAGGTCTTTTTTATTTTTTTAAACTTTGCAGTCGTGAATCATATCGATACCTAAATACGATAAAACAAAAGAAAACAGGTTTGTCAACTCACACTTCAAGTAAGAACACTACCAACTGTCGTTGACCCGCAGAAAAACTTCAACTCTTTTTTTAATGATTTTTATCGTGTTCAAATATCAATACCCATCACGTGTAGCCTTTCCGTTGGGAATGGGCTATGCAGATGTATGTCAGTGCTGGCTTCCAGTCTAAACAGTTACAGCTGAATTTCAGTATTCCACATGGAGCTACTGCGCATATGACCTCAACAACCCAGTTGCCAGGTAACACGATACTCCTTGGTAAGACTAGTCGTCATACTTTCGGGCTTCATGAGGGCTCGTAACGTCTTCCAAAAACCCACTAATGAAATATCGTTTCTTTTATACCCAGATAATTACCTGAATCTTTCCTCCTAGCCAATAAACTCGTAACAACACCACGTCATTCTATCTCCTAACCAACCAATAAACAACCAAGAAAACACAACTACCTTACGAGTTACAAAAACAAGTCAAGTCAGCCCAGTAACTTAACACCGGTTACTTGAAGGCGGACCGAAGTCATGCAAAGTTAAAATCTTAAGGGTCGGGTACACGCCGTTAACTTGGCCATACAAATGCGCGTCGCGCTCACGCCGCGCTGCCATTTTTGGTTTCAAAGGGAAAATTTAATTTTAGAAACGAAAATATGAATATTGAAAAAAAATCGCAGATATAATTATAGATAATAAAATAGTCTGTTCATACAAAAAAAAAAAGCATGAATATATCTTAAGTAGTTGGAAAGTAATATAATTTTTTATGCTTTGGCTAGACATTGTTTCCTGAATTTTAATCATAAAGTATTTTACTACAATACTTAAATATTCACATACAGAATTGATATGTACGCGTTCTAGTTTAACATATTTTTTTTTGCATAAATTACTTGCATTATATGAATGAATGAATGAATGAATGAATGAATGAATGAATGAATGCATGAATGAATGAATGAATGAATGAATGAAGGCGTAATAACAGATTTAAAAGTCACTAAAATCATAAACAGCAGCGCCTTAAAGAAATAAGTATTGATCCCTGAAGCCCTGCAACGTCAGTTATTTAGATAATTCTAGCTGTTACACTGGCATTTGTATTGGAATTACACGTTATGTTTTGAAGAAAAAGGGTGGAAAGAATAGTTAATACTAATATATCATTATTTATTACTTTGTAGATGAGTAGAAAGTAATGTACCTAGGTACGCTTGCTTTTAACGATCGAAAATGGAATTTTAGAATCAAGGCTTGTCAAGCGAGCGCGATATCGTAGACGCGACAGGTAGCCATATAATAATAGCCTGTCGCACCCGCGATGTCGCCCCAGTCTGCACGAGCCTTAAAAATAAAAATAAAATACGTTTCTTTGCGGTAAACATGACGCAAAGAAAGACCGAGCACACACACAAGAATTAACAATTTTCAAGTTGAGGGAAAATATGTGTCACATACACGCAAAACGGCCATCGCTCAGCATAAAGGCTGCCGCAGACAGGTGCGGCGCGACGGCACGACGCGACACAAGTAGGACAAATTTCTATGAAAACTTCATAGAAAGTGCCTTGCTGCGCGTCGCGCTGCATGTCGCGCCCTCGATATCGCGCCTGTATAATATGAACGAGCCTTGATACTGCGAATGCGAGACTGATCCCATTTTTTTTTTTTTTTTTTGTGGGTGGTAAATCATCAAATAACTTTTCCCGCTCTGGGTGGAGCGGGAGGGTGTGACTGACTCTTACTGACTAAAACCCACCCGTATTCCTTCCTGTTGCCTGTGTTGCCAGGGGCCTCGGTGACCCTTTAGTACCTTCCCGCGACGGACGGAGGGGTCTGTCAGATTTCTACTGACTAAATTAAACCCCGTAATAACCCAGACTCCGGGCTGCTGCGTCAGGCGGAAGGAGGGGGGCTGTCTGTCAGCACAAAAGTAGGGGTCCACTAGGGCCGATGCCTGCCGGGGTCACGGGAAGGTACTTATGGGTCACCGAGGCCCCTGGCAACACAGGCAACAGGAAGGAATACGGGTGGGTTTTAGTCAGTAAGAGTCTGACACACCCTCCCGCTCCGCCCAGAGCGGGAGAAGTTATTTAAAGATTTCCCACCCAAAAAAAAAAAAAAAAGACAGCCCCCCTCCTGCGCTGGTTTTCAGCAAAAGCCGGCGTTGACGTGATGACGTCAATGCAGTGCAGCGAATACGAGTTTTTGAAGATTCTCGTTTGGATAATTGTTATCCTAGACGCAATTTCTTCGTTTAATATTTTATTGCAAAAAGCGACGATAACGTCAAACTACCGAAAATTTATAAGATTCCGGTGTTGAATGTAAAAAGATTGAAAAACATAAGTACACAATATGGTTCCAACGTCACACCTATCTGCGGGAGCCTTAATTCCAAATTAAGCCATTCACAAGAAACTTAATAGATGAAACTGTTAGCACACCGATTTTTATTGGAAGCGAGTGAATTATGTAAAACATATCGGTCGTATACGTGGGTAGCATTTTACACGTCCTACAAGAAAAGGAATAGCAAATAACATGTCGTGTGTACTTTGGAAATACGCGGTTCGTGGTTGTGTCGGACCGGGCGGCGAGCAATTTGTGACTGAATATGAGTATTTTGACTTTTACTTAGGTATACGACACACGTACTTCCCGAAGCAACCATGCCCCGGTATTGTGTTATGGATATGCAGAGGATTTTTCTAAAATCACATCCACAAATTATAAGTGTTCTTTATAATTTATGAATGTGATTTTGGAAAGACATGAACGACTTTAAGATAAATCCATAGCAGTGTTTGATGCTCGTTTTAGGACGAGAAAGACAAGTAATGATTTAGCTACTATATTCGTCTTTTTTAACTCCCATGGGTATAAAATAAGTTATACCTTTGTCAGAAAATACACACAGCAAAAACATCACAGAATTAAATAAAAAGCGAGATGTAACCCAACTCGCTCGTCGCAATTTTCTACCGTATATCCTCAATGTTTTTCTTGAACCTCTAGTACTTCGCGTATCTATGCAAATTGCATAACAAACCCTGGTCGCACCCGTTGTTTTTGTACAAACAATACAAAATAACTTTGGCGGGACTAACAAAGTCTCCGAAAAAATAGCGAATTTTCCCGCATCACTTACATTTAAATGCGGGAATGGTACCTACTTATCTGCTATGGGTAGGTTATTTATTTTAAAGGCAAGTTATAGGCAAATTGTGAAAATTAAACTAGATTTCTAAAATACCTCAATTATGTACGTACTGTAATTTTTATAAGCTGTCAAAGTGAAGGTATACAGGGTGATTTTTGAGACGGGGCAGTAAAGGCGGATACCTTAACCGTTGTAGCTACAGGAAAACAATCTTAGGTGACCGTCCTTAATAACTTTTGAGACATTTAGATCTGCATTCACAGATATTGAAGAAAATGTACAGTCAGCAAGAAAATTGGCAGTTTTCACACTTATAAACTTTTTTTGGTGCCAATCGATCCTGTTTCTTACAGGAATCAAAAAACTCTATTAGACTAACAGTGGTTTGAGTACTAGAAAAGTCAGAAATCGTAAAAAACTATTCCTATACTTTTGTAGGAAATGAGACTCCAACTTACTTTTTAACGATGAATAGACTGGCCAAAATTAAACAAAAAAAGATGAACTTAGAATTTCGGTTTAAAGAACTTTATTCTCATTAAGACAATCGTCACTACATGAGATCATTAAATCTTATTACTTGTTATATTATATCATATCATTCGAATTTCGAATAAATACACGTTAAGGCTTCTGCAGAATGGGGCGATATCGCGGGCGCGACAGGCAGCAATATGCCTGTCGCGCCTGCGATATCTCCGCAGTCTGCAGAAGCCTTATAACTTAATTTGGTTTGAGAACCATATTTACATAGTTTGTTGCTTTTGAAAAAACTATTCCCATAAAAAGGTTTTTTTGCGATTTCGATCACTTGTAGCGGATAGGCATTTTTAACGTTTCCCATACAATTCTGAATGTTCTAAATTATTTGAGATCATTTTCTTCTCGGAAATCACAAACAACAAACTATCTTGTTCATAAAGCAAATAAATGTATAACGCGTATTCGTTCGAAGTTTAAATATTTTTCTCTAATCTGTCCATCATAAAAAAGTAAGTTTGAGTTTTTTTTTTGCTACGAAATTTATGAAAAAAGTTTTTTGTGATTTCTGACTTTTCTAGTTCTCAAACCTCTGTTAGTCTAATAGAGTCTAATAGAGAAAATCAAGTTTCGTTTTAGCACTTTGTCAGCGTGATTAATATGTATACCTATGCCAAATTGCAGCTTTCTAACATTAGGCATCTATGAGCTACAGTGAGGACAGACAGACAGACAGACGGACATGGCGAAACTATAAGGGTTCCTTGTTTACTACGAAACCCTAAAAATGACTGAAATCGTTTCAGTAAACGATTCTGAACACAACTACATTCATAATGTGCCTTAATTCAGTTAGGTACGAGTATCTTATGTTTATGAAGTTTTAAACATTATGATAGATCGTAAAAGCTTCGAATTATAATAATTTACTCTAATTTTAACATCTGCAAAGCAAACTTCAAAGGGCCTGTGCACACCACGTTTTTTAAACGCGACGTAGACGCGCGTTTGCAGCGATAAAAGCGCGCCGTCGACGCACGTTTCAAAAACGCGCGTCAACGGTGCGTTCAAAAAACGTGGTGTGCACAGGCCCAAAGAGGGAAAATATGTCCCAGGTCCAAACTTTTTAAAAACCATTTCAAAACCGCACAAATGACTTTAAATTCAATACTTTTCAAAACAACAAGAAAGACAAAATAGTGAATACATTTGATAGTTCAATCAAAAATGTTCGCTTGATAAAACTGATGTGTTCACAAAATAACCGGTACACCGGAAATAAGCGCTGGATTTTTTTAACTTTGTGAACAAAAAAAAACGTGTATGTGTACTTTTTAACCGGTCTCTAGAAGTGTACAATAAAAATTTATGACAGAAGACTCACTCAAAAACCCCAAGATTTATCAACTCACTCTTTCTAAGGCACTATGTAGCACCATAAGTCAGTTTTAGGCCCCTATTCTGAAACGACCGTCAAGCGCTGTATGAAATGCAAATAAGTAAATTTTGTTAGTTTTAAATGCTCCTTTTTTACTTTTGTATTTTTTGTGCGTGTCCCAAATATAATAGTTTTCTTTCTTTTCTTTATTTTCTTTTAATAAAAAATACTCGACGAATGCATAACATATTCCTGTTTTTGGTCGATTAAAAACTAGCAGATTTCATACCTACAAATATCTACTAAACTTACATAAATTGTAAAATTTAAAATGTAAAATTCAGCTGCATTTGGTTAGACGAAGCCGACCCCAACAAAGTTGCATAAAGGCTAGGCAGATGATGATCTACTAAACTTTTAAAACGAAATTATCGAAAATATGAGAATAAGTTAATAAATGTTGATGTTAAAAAAGTGTATTTTGAAATAGTACAAAAATACCTTTTTTGGGTGGGAATTTGTCAAATAACTTCTACTAACGCCACTCTGGGCGGAGCGGGAGTGTGTGTCAGACTCTTAATGACTATAACCCACCCGTGTTCCTTCCGTTGTCTGTGTTGCCAGGGGCATTGGTAACCCTTTCGAACTTTCCCGCGACCCCAGCAGGCATCGGCCCTAGTGGACCCCTACACTTGTGCTGACATCTCATGAAAAATACCTTAAGGCTCAATTTATAAAATAACTAGCTGTGCTCCTCGGTTTCACCCGCATAAGTCTCGATCCAGTGGAAATATCGGGATAAAATGTATCCGATGTCCTAATCCAGGTCATGTTCTATCCATGTGTCAAATTTCATCCAAATCTGTTCAGCCGTTTTAGCGTAAAAGCAGAACAAAAAGACTCACTTTTGCTTAATATTAGTTAAGATTAGGATAGCGTATACATATATAACAGCGCTACTTGAAGGCCTGCTTGCATCACAAATCACTAAATGCATTTAGCGCTAAACATTATAGAGGTATGCGGTTTCTGGGTATAAAGTTAACTTATCCTCCATAGAAAACGGAGGATCCTCCGAGCAGCTTCGCTTGCGCAATGCATATGGCGATGGAGATGCCGCCACAACATATTTAACCTTTTGACCGCAGTCATGTATGGATGACAGACCAAAATGTGCCCAGCACGACTACATGAGGTTATAAGGAATAATTCATAGCTTGGCGCCAAGGGCACGGTTTAGCTTTTTTGACGTGGCGGTCAAAAGGTTAAATCATCATTCTGTCTCTGTCATGATCAAACGATCGACAGAAACAGAACGATGTTTTAAATACGGTTAAATCTAAATGCATTTGCGGTGCACGTAGAGTGATACTTCTGATGTTATTCTTCCGTATACCTAAGGTGGAAATGACACAAAAAGGTTGGCTCCAAAATAAAGTACAGTTATGAAAGTACACGCCTGTTTGTTTCGTGAGCAAATAGGGGTAAAATAAGTGGTTTAAATAACGCGGCGTGGTGATTAATTTCGGTAGAAACCACATATTATTTTAGAATCCATGATTTCTACCTATTTCGAAAACAGTATCGACTGTTAAAAATTCAATATTCTTTTCTACAACTAACTAACTAATAGGTACAGTCAGCGTCAATGTTATCGGGACGAACAGACTGTTCAAAATGATCTAAACAACTATGACAATTAAATATTAACTCAAGGACACAAGAACTGTTTCAAAATGAAGAAAGTACACAACTGTCATTCTAACAAGAATTTTATCAAATCGGGATAAAGTTTAATTATTTTAGTTGTTGAGATCATTTTGAACAATCGGTTCGTCTCGATATTTTTGACGCTGACTGTACATGGAAAAATGTATTCTTCTCTCACACTTAAAAAAGGCCTGTCTTTCAAACCCATAATAGGTTACACGTCGAGCCATGAAAACAATCAAGAAAGACAAGACCAACTAGTTTGCGGACCAACTAGTTATTCTACTAGTTCACTTATAAGGTAACTAGTAATAAAACTATTGAGAGCTAATAAGAAACCAGATTATATGCTTGGAGCATGTGGAATATGCGTCTGCGATGGTTTCTCTCACAAGCTTGAAATTTCTATGCTTAAGGTTCGGGTAATCGCCGTTGACATTGCCCATACAAATGCGCGTCCCGCTCACGCCATGCCGCTATTCGGTTTCAAAGGGTAAAGTATTTTTAGTAACGAAAATACGATTATTTGAAAAAAATCACAGATATAATTATATATAATAAAATAGCCTGTTCTTACAAAAAAAAAAAAACAGGAAATATCTTAGGTAGTTTAAAAGTAATATCGTTTTGATATTATTTCCTGAATTTATTTCATAAAATATTTTACTACAATACTTAAATATTCATAATTATAGAATTGATGTGTATACGTTCTCGTTTGACATGATACATTTTTTGCATAACTTACTTGCATTATACGAGTATGAAGGCGTAATAACAGATTTCAAAGTCACTAAAAGCATATATCTGCGCCTTAAACGAAAAAAAAATCTGTGTTAATTATTTTTTTCCTTTGATTTTGCAAATTCCTTTCTGAGAAAAAAAATAATTAAATTTTGCCACTGGTCAGGTCAGTCTTCAAACCGCAAAATAGCAGAAAATATCATGAAGCTGCTCGACTGCAAGTTCAACAGGAATGAGATAAATTGAGAGCACTGTGACTCGTAAGTGGCGTCATCACTGGATGACGCCACTTACGAGTTGTTGGTCGTAGGTTCGAACCAAGACAGGCACTATACTCTGTGTAAATTCTTTCATCACCTCTGCTCTCAAAACAGTGAAGGAAAACATCGTGAGGAAACCGGCATGTCCTAGTACTAAGACATGTGACATCTACCAGCTCGCACTGGGCCCGCGTGGTTGATTACGGCCCACTCCTTCTCACCGAGAGGAGGCCTGTGTCCCAGCAGTGGGGACATTATAGGCTGATTATGATGAGCATAGATTCCCTGACATATCCATGTCATTTTGACTATGAAGTCTAGATTACTTTACATCAGAGAAATTACCAGGGTTTAAAACTCCCCTGATGCATAAGTTCTTCTCGACCGCCAAAGGCCGCTCATTGCCACAACCAAATTCAACTTCTCTATCATATAACTTAAACTGAGGTTTGCAGTAGACAGCTATACTAATTCCTACAACCTGCAATTTTATTCCTTCAATTCGGACTGGTTCATGAATGACAAGAAAAAAACACGGTGCAGTTTTTTTCAAATTGTCAAAACTTCATTCTTACGTAAGAAAAGTTGAAACCAGGAGACAATTACCTCAACTTAATTGTCTAACTTAACAATATCTATGAAATCGATAAACATCCCATGCCTTCCCACGGGCGTGAAATACTCAATTATCTCGATTCTCAATTATTCGATAAACAGTTGTCTCGACTCGGCTCGGCGGCTTGACTATGTAGATTACGATTTTACGAATCGCTCTATTTATTCGATGGTTAAATGTTTATGGTATGGTCATTTGAATTAACTACTTAAGCAGCTTGCAGGGCTGTTTTAATTTAAAGGGTTTTTAGGCCATTCCAATGTGCGTAGAAAATCAAGTATTTCGTGTATCATGTGTTTGGTGGCAAACCTGTCAGTTGGACAATTTCTAGTTGTAATAAGGATCAAATTCGTAAAACAAATATTCGTTACTATGAAACTGACAGGGGTCAAGAACGCATTCTCTCAACGGCCGTACTGTAGTTTAACTCTCCAACGGCGAAAGATTCACCGACAGAACCTTTCATATAGCGAAGGATAATGTTGGGTTAGGTTAGGTTAGAACAGTGACCGTTAACGCGCGAAGGCGAGCGAGCGAAGCGAACGTGTCGGCAGCGACCACCGAGTGCCAGATCCCCCAGATCCCCTCTATTACTCTCGTCGAAAGTGACGCATATGAAAGGTTCTGTCGGCGAATCGTTCGGCGTTAAAACGTTATATCGATGAAAAAATGAAAAGTGAATCGTTCTGTCGGTGAACCGTTCAACGGCGAAACGAATGTCGGAGAAATGATTCAGAATCTTTATTTACCTACAAATGTATTAAAAGTTGGTCAACAGGCTGTCAACCACCATGCTAACAGAAACTAATGGAAGAAAAACTGCAACAGTGACCAAGATGCTGTCCAATGTGTGGTAGACTTTAGGGAATAACGTATTAACTACTTAAGAAGCCCTCAGGGCCATTGTAATGTGCGTAGAAAATCAAATATTTCATGTACTTATCAAGAGTTTGGTGGCAAACCTGAATAAGAGATCTGTCAGTTGGACAATGTCTAGTTGTAATAAGGATCAAATTCGTAAAACACATATTCGTTACTATGAAACTGACAGGGGTTAAGAACGCATTCTCTCGACGGCCGTACTGTACTTTAACTCTCGATTTATTGACCTACAAATGTATTTAAAGATTAGTCAACAGGCTGACCACGGCCAACCTGATAGAAACTAAGGGAAAGTGGTTTCCATCAACGAAGAAAAACTGCAACAGTGACGTGAAGATGCTGGCCAATGTGTTGTAGGCTTTAGGGATTAAAGTCGAATTATTAATTCGCTAATAATCTGACATGTGCTAGCTGTCACTTGGTGTAATAAAATGGTTATTTTTGTTGTAATGGTGATCATTTAGTTTAATCGATTTAAACAAGAGTAAAATAAATATAATAAGTCCAGAATACAATAAATACGAGTACATGTCAGATTACTCCAGTGAATTAATAATTCGATTTTAAGTTGTAATGTCTCCTTTGCATAAATTTTATAATTCTACCGGTACCCCTACCGGTTCGCGGGAAGGTACTAATGGGTCACCGAGGCCCCCACAACACAGGCAACGGAAGGAAAACGGGTGGGTTTTAGTCAGTAAGAGTCTGACACACCCTCCCGCTCCGCCCATAGCGGGAGAAGTTATTTGATGACATCCCACCCAAAAAAAAAAAACCCCTACCCTTCAAATACAGAGATATTGCCCCAGGCATGGCGGATGAACACTTTTGCAATGCGATATTTGCTATCGGCATGACAACAGCTTCAAGTAATACTATATTTTACTCTAGCTTTTGACCGCGACTTCGCCAGCGTGGAAGTCTGAAATTATCCCACGGGAAGTACTTACTAATGGGATAAAAAGTATTCTAAGTCCTAACCCAGGTCATTATCTACCTGTGTGCTAAATTTCATCGAAATCATACAGAATTACTTATTGCATTTAAAATATTCATTGAATCGGATTCGGAGGTCGGCTTCTAACTTAACCAGATGCAGTTGAATACCAGTATTTTACATGGAGCGACAGCCTATCTGACCTCCACAACCCAGTAATTGGGTAATACGATACCCCTGGGTAAGACTAGTTGTCAGACTTTTGGGCTTTCTAACAACCCGTAAGGACTGTCAAAGATCCAGGAATAACAGCCGGAACCAACGGCTTAACGTTTTTTCCGAGGCACGGACAAGTCTCGGTATGTAAAGATGGTCAGCCATCTTTGTACCAACCACGGTAAGCGTAGCTTAGCCTGTTGGATCGACCCGTGCGATTGTTATAACTTAGCCACGAGCTCCTTCATTGCATTTAAAATATTATTAGTATGGAAGTGTGTATAAAAATACCTTCAAATCGATAGAAGTAGATATCAGAAAATAACTTACTTACTTCCAAGAAAGTAAATAAGAGGCATTTGTAAGACATCTGCACTACTTAGGTAATAAGATTTTGTCATCGGTCATTTGAAAGACTTCCCTTTTGTAAATCGAGTGCTACATAACAAAGATCTTTTGGCACCTAAATGACATTGAGAGGGGGGCGTTGTTGGTGAACATCTGTCAAATTATCACAGAAATTGAACAGATAAAACTAGATGGCGGCGCGGCGGCGTTAGTTCTGATTTTGGCCACGCGCCAAAAGAAATGTGTATCCTGTAGGTCTCCATGCCATGTCCGTCTGTCTGTCCCCACTGTAGCTCAGAGACGCTTAGTACTAGAAAGCTGTAATTTGGCATAGGTAAGCTGTAATACATACGAGTATTAATCATGCCGACAAAGTGCTAAAATAAAATATTAAAGAAATTTTTTTTTAGGCTAACCTCCCTTGCTCGTTATGTGGGGATGATATATTTTTTTCTCGTTTAACCTATGGTGTGGGGTATCGTTGGAAAATATTGTGGGTCTGTGAACACCACTTTTCGATTCAAGGATCCGCTTGCGTAATATTAAGAGTTAAAGTGCTAATTTTTGTTAGAGTCAAGTGTTAACCCCTGCCAGCTAAATGGTTGTTTATGGAGATGTGAAAAAATTAACGGCAGTAGTACATATAATGAAATTAAAAGGAAAACTATCACAGCTAAGTGAGCTATACAAGTTAACGAGTAACGAGAATTGACCGTGGCATATACCGATGTATGGGAGCACATGTTTTTCAACTACAATCTTAAGTTTGTTTTTAGGATAACTTCACCCCAACTTCCCAACTACGGAACCCTTCATTGTGCGTGGTCCGACACGCACTTGGCCAGTTTTTTAATATATGTAATTTTTTATTAATATAATTAAAACTACATAAATTACAGTCACACTTCCATTGTCCAGGCAAAACAAACCAAAATGGACGAAGCACCTACTACGCTCATATTACGTATTTGACTGTATTATTATTTTTTTGGGTGGGGAATCATCAAATAACTTCTCCCGAGCAGGAGGGTGTGTCAGACTCTTACTGACTAAAGCCCACCCATATTCCTTCCTGTTGCCTGTGTTGCCAGGGGCCTCGGTGACCCTTTAGTACCTTCCCGCGACCCCGGCAGGCATCGGCCCTAGTGGACCCCTACATTTGTGCTGACGACATCTCTTTGAGGCGCACGTGGAATACAACGCGCCGTCGACCCGGGCCTGGTCCTTACCGGACGGTGAGCTACCCATTGCTCACCGTCCGCAAGCCCGCGCCTACGGTGGCCGGAAATCCGCCCGGGATTCCCGACGCCCAGGGCGTCTCCTGTGTTTGAATGTATGTGTGCGTAGATGTGTAATGTGGGTTCCATAGTTGGGAAGTTGGGCTTCCCAATTACGGAACTCTTCATTGTGCGTGGTCCGTCACGCACTTAGCCGGCTTTTTTGCAATTTGCAGGTCAGTGTCAGGTTAGATCTTGATCAAGATATGATTTACGACCTTATGAAATATATATTTACAGAATAATAATCATTAAAATCATTAATACATCTCTCTAACTTAGATTTGTTTCTTAAGAACTTTTCCATAAGAGATTTTTGTTCTTCGAAAATTTGAATTTCGCGGGCCACTGCGTATGCACCATAAAGGCTCCTACATACAGGCGCGACTCGTCGCGCGACGCGACGCGACACAAAGACACCGCGTGTAGCGCTACAAGCGGTGCCTTTGTGTCGCGACGCGTCGCGCGACAAGTCGCGCCAGTATGTAGGAGCCTTAAAGATGAACACTGAAGAAGCATGTCGAGTGATGTGACTCGAGACATTTAGGTCAAGTCGCAACTTGTACAGAAACTGAAGGGAAATAAGTATGTTTTTAGGAAAATTAAAATTTTAAATGAGATTTTCCTGAATTGGTAAAATAACATAAAATAAAAATAAGATGTGACTTTGGCCATATTATGGTCAGCCATTTTGATTATCGTGATGAAAATGATTTGATTTTTTCGCATCGGAAACAATGGAGACGTTTGTGCAAAATATGATAGATAACGAGAAAAAGTATTTACCTCAAATAAATTATAGTAGTCAAATGTCCGGGCCCCTGCCAGCTAAATGGTTGTTTATGGAGATGTGATAAAGTTCATGGCAGTAGTACATATAATGAAATTAAAAGAAAAACTATCACAGCTAAGTGAGCTAGACAAGTTTACGAGTAATAGTCGACCAACTTAAATTTGCAGTTGGAGAATTGACCGTGGCATATACCGATGTATGGGAGCACATGTTTTTCAACTACAATGTTACTCGTAAGTTTGTTTTTAGGATAACTTCACCTCAACTTCCCAACTACGGAACCCTTCATTGTGCGTGGTCCGACACGCACTTGGCCAGTTTTTTTTATATATGTAATTTTTTATTAATATAATTAAAACTACATAAATTACAGTCACACTTCCATTGTCCAGGCAAAACAAACCAAAATGGACGAAGCACCTACTACGCTCATATTAAAAATAAAGTATGTTTTTAGGAAAATTAAAATTTTAAATTAGATTTTCCTGAATTGGTAAAATAAAATAAAATAAAAATAAGATTTGTCTTTGGCCATTTGGCCATGGTCAGCCATTTTGATTTTCGTGATGAAAATGATTTGATTTTTTCGCATCGGAAACAATAGAGACGTTTGTGCAAAATATGATAGATAACGAGAAAAATAAATTGGGATAATTAAAATGATTTTCCTGAATTGGTAAAATAAAATAAAATAAAAATAAGATTTGACTTTCCAATATTATAGTAATTTTGATTTTCGTGATGAAAATGATTTGATCTTTTCGCATCGGAAACAATGGAGACGTTTTGTGCAAAATATAATTATAATGAGAAAAAGTATTTACCTCAAATAAATTGGGATACTTTGTGGGAAGAAAAATAAGAGAATTTGCACAAAATATTTCAGAGACACCATAAACAGAAATATGACTGATAAATTTACATAACATTACAACATACCTCTAATCTACATAATAAATTCCCGTCATTCCTCAAAGGGACAATGTACCAGATGATTTAAGCAAAACATTATGGTATGAAACATTTTAATAAACGTTAATTGTCTATTCCTGCGTGACGCATACACAACAATTTGTTGAAATGTCTCCTGTTTAGTGTGATGGTAATTTATCTAGTTTATTACGCGTACGTACTTTTAAATTTTTGGTAGTTACTATTTGTGCTTGGAGGGGCTCGTGGCTGAGTATTATCTGCCGCACGGGTCGATCGATCAGGTTAAGCTACGCTTGCCGCGTTTGGTCCGTGAATGAGTGAAATCTTTATATACCAAGACCTTCCGATCCTCAAAAAGCACGCAAAGCCGTTGGTCCCGGCTGTCATTCGTGGATATTTGACAGTCGTTACGGGTCGTCAGAAGCCCGAAAGTCTGACTACCAGTTTTACTAAGGGATATGGTATTACCCAGTTACTGGGTTGTGGAGGTCAGATAGGCAGTCGCTCAATGGAAAATACTGGTACTCAGCTGCATCCGGTTAGGCTAGAAGCTGACCCTAATATAGTTGGAGCAGGCTAGACAGATGAATACTATTTGTGCTTAGGTTTAGACGTGGTGATGCCAGGTGGAGCAAAGTCCTAACGGAATGGTTGCCGAGAGACGGTAGAAAGAGCGTTGGTAGACCGAGGGTGGACGACCTGCAGAAGAAGATCGCGGCGAAGACCTGGATGAGACTCGCACAGACCAGGGAAGCATGGCACAAAAGGGAGGACGCCTGTACTGAGCAGTAGTGGAACAAGAGTGCCAATGATGATTACGATGCTATTTGAACGTCTATGACACCCTTACCAGTCAGTCCCACGACCAACCTACTGACTGGCCATTTTTCCACCATTTGAACAAAAAAAAAAACAAATTTTCTAAACTAATACTTTTTTTTTTGGGTTAAATAACTTCTCCCGCTCTAGTCGGAACGGGGGTGTGTCAGACTCTTACTGACTAAAACCCATCCGTGTTCGTTCCGTTAACTGTGTTGCTAGGGGCCTCGGTAATCTTATCGTACCTTCCCGCGACCCCGGCAGGCATCGGCCCTAGTGGACCCCTACATTTGTGCTGACATCTCTTTGAGGCGCGCGTGGAACACAACGCGCCATCGACCCGGGCCTTATCCTTATCGGATGGCGAGCTACCCGTTACTCACCGTCCGCAAGCCCGCGCCTACGATGGCCGAAAATCCGCCTGAGATTCCCGACGCCCAGGGCTTCTCCTGCGGCGGCTAGGGGCGAAAGGGCGCGAAATTTGCCTTTCCCTCAACCGTCCCGCCTCCTCCTTCGCGAGCACTACTGCTTCGCAGAGAGGTACGGCTGTAAACTAATACTTCAAGTAACCTGCGGTCCTGCCGGGGTCGTGGGAAAGTCCGGAAGGGATACCGAGGCCCTGGCAACACAGGCAATAGAAGGAACACGTGTGGGTTTTAGTCAGTAAGAGTCTGACACACCCTCCCGCTCCGCCCAGAGCGGAAGAAGTTATTTGATAAATTCCCATCCAAAAAAAAAGTAGCATGCGGTCGTTGACCCTAAAAATATCATAATAAGTATATTTTATTAATGTTATCCTGTTTAGATATCGATACCGATCACATCTGCGGAGTTATGCTAGCTAATTTAATTTGACCTCGTATAGGTACTCGGGCTCGCGGGAAGGTACTAAAGGGTAAAGGCAACACAGGCAACAGGAAGGAATACGGGTGGGTCTTAGTCAGTAAGAGTCTGACACACCCTCTCGCTCCGCCCAGAGCGGGAGAAGTTATTTGATGATTACCAACACAAAAAAAAAGGTACCTACTCTAGACGCCGAGTTAATAGTGCTAATGAAGTTTGCACAATATGGAGCAATATTCTTTACCAATTTCAAAATCGTCATCAGATTCGTGACAAAACAATAAAAGAAATATTTACCGGTAACAAATCATACGTGAACATCTATTTCGTATCTTTAATCATTCATACAAATACCGTAACAAAACCGGATTGGAACGTTAACGATTGTTACTTGTCAACTTATGAGTGCCTCGTAAAATTTGACCCTTCACGGTAGGAACTGCTTTCAAAGACAAATCACAACCAACGTCAAATTCATAATATAATATCACACCTGTAATCCCCGAAGGATTAGGCAGAGGTGTCGACCCACATTTCGCCATTTATGTTAGTCCCATGTAATATTAGGCCAGTCTGTGGTCGTCAACCGGGGACAAATTCACACTCCTGGCTGCTTCTGAGGAATACCTGATGTTAAAACCCAATGACACTTTGCCTGACCTGGGAATCAGCAGTAGCGCTTGCGACCACCAGACCAACGGGGCTATCAATGGTGCCGATTCCCTTGTTCACAAACTAAACTAAATTTAAGTTCAGTGCATCTTCTTTCTATTTCATTAAGAAAAGGACAGAAGATAAATTTTAGTTTAGTCCTGTCAAATTAATCAGCGCCTGTCACTACTCCATACAAGTTTAGACGTGATTAAAAACTTGCCTACTAAAATTACGTCAATTTACGTCAAGCGCTGATTAATCTGACAGGACTAAACTAAAATTTGTCTTCCGTCCTTTTCTTAATGAAATAGAAAGAAAAAGATGCACTGAACTTAAATTTAGTTTAGTTTGTGAACAAGGGACTCGGCACCAATTTCATTGCATTTTAATTTATTTCCCAATTTCGTCACATCTCAAGATATATTGGCCATGTGTATGCGGTGATACAAGCACCAATTAACGGACTTTCTCTTTGCTCTTGTCTTTTGAATGTCATTTCCTGCCGATATTGACGTTTTGTGATAATAGATGGCGTTGCATTGACGTGGACTAGTTAATTAATAACCAACAATTATTTGGAATTCTTATGTTCATGCAAGATAATGCATGTTCGTATGGTATCTCTTTCTTATATAAAGTTTGCAGCATGCTAAGAACGAGAACCGTCGAGAAGCGTTGTGTCGACGGAAGAGTACACAAAAATGACGTTTCTGTGTAGACAGTTGACAGTTTTCTAACGAGAAATTTAGTCAAGCGATTTCTAGTCTATAGTAGAGTAGAAATAAAAAGGGTCATGCTTAAGTCCGCTGTTGTAAATATAAAATACCTGCAGGTGACATTTGTCTCATATATAGATATACTTTTTCACTAATTAAATTTGGGCAAAACACTCTGAGCCACTAACTACATAAACGAACTTCATCAAAAAAAAAAACGTTTATTGGCAAACTTTATTTCCGTGACGGGCCAAAATATTTTTTAGAAATCTAATTCCGATGCTAAAACCTGCAGGCCTGTTAATAAAACCATCACGACTGCTCGCTATGGGGACAATTCAATTAGCGGTCGTGTGTCCCAAATGCTTGCCCAATGGTTGTTTTTTTTTCCAAATTTTCATCTGACCCGGGCTCCAGCATTTTGGGTGTAAATGGCACTGTACATTGGGGCTATGATCTGGTGTGTTTCAATTCTAGAATAGTAGGATTCTGCTTGCAGTTTGTTTCGCCTGATAGTTGGCAAAAAGGATGACCTTTTCGTGAAAAAAAACTTAACTACTACTCCTTCATTATTTGTTTATCTAAGTACATCATCTATATTTCCTCAAAAAAACATTTCAGACACCAATTTACATGGCCTTCACATGATCTGACCAACATTATGTCTGGACTTTAAAAAAGACTGTGACCTGAGTTTGCTTCGGCATTTTATCTCAGAGTAGGCAGTTATGAAACGCCAACCTCATCTAGTTTTTATTAAAATAAGATTGACATATAAAAGTGTATGTGTAAACCTACTTACAGAAATACAATCATTTATCATTTATAAATTTTAATAGTACTTAAGAGGCTGACCACACATACACGCGGTCACTGTCGGACTGCATAGAAAATAAAGAGAAGCGGTATGACACGACGCTGGCAATTCTCTTTTTACAAAAAATCGATTGATTGGATAAAAAAATTAAAACACTATTATGCTAATATGTTTCTTGTAGAATAATCTGACAGAAAACCAGAATGATTGCATGTATATAAGTATGGTTTTTATTCGTTAAAAAACATTTTTAGAGGTATTTTCGTGATTTTTTTCTATCGTATCTAATTAGTCGTATTATGTTTTCAATACACTATCTACCTAGCACATATCCTGAAGAATATCATATATTTTTCTGATTTTGTTTACTGCAGTGGATCATATACTTTTAGGCATTATAAAACTTACAAAATTTGCGTTTAGGTCCCGTAGTCCCCTTAAAAGAAAGTCGCTTTTCGTGTCTGCCTGAGTGACCTACATATATATATCTCCCAATATTCTGCGTACAAAATATAATTTGCAGCCGCATTGTTATGATTTGTTAATGTTGAAAATGTTAAGTTTGTTCTTGGGATAAATTCATCCCAACTACGGAACTCTCCATTGTGAGTGGTCTGAAACGTAGCCGGTTTTTATGTATAAATGTTTACTGCTAAGTATCTCAACATGACACGGGATGCAAAACTGCGCTGGAAAGAACATGTCAAAAAGAAAAGAACCGAATTGGACATTCGGTACAAAACTGTTATATAAACAAGTTTCAAAGCCTGTATGGACCTACGGTATTCAGCTGTGGGGATGCACCAGCCAAAGCAATCGTCAAATCACACAAAGTTTTCAAAACAAAGTATATATATATAGTCAACGCACCCTGGTATATTAGAAAAAGCGACCTCCACCGTGACCTCAAGATGGATGAGTTGTAAACATAGTTATACAAAAATATGCAGAATCAAATAAAGGCAGACTTCATCATCACGTGAATGTCGAGGCGATCCAACTCCTTGACTTGACAACACTGACTTTGTGCGAAAACTGAATAGGGTAAAATTGAGATAGTTTAGTGCAGTGTGATTGAACTTAAACTGTGGTGCAAATGCTGACTTTTATAAAGAATACGTGAATCAAGTGTCTTCCCCTTAACTTATGGTGCCTTGAGAGACGTTATTGGACGATTTGTTAATTTTATAGTTATTTAGCAGTTTAAAGTCTCTCTTCATAGCGTGTCGATGACAATCTAAATAGACTGGGCCCAGAATTCGGTTACGGTTTTGGCGCCATCAGTAGCGTACCCCAGTTCCTGTATCGTGCAGCTGACTGGACATGCAGGACATGATAATAAGTGTCCCATTGTGGAACAGCACCACATTTACACTCTAAGGTGGAGTCATCTATGAATCTCCACCTGAACAGATTTTCCATGCTTCGGCCAACCTCGGTCCAGAGTCTGTTTAAAGACTTCCAAGTTAGCCAAGGACACTCATCTCCAGGTGATCTTCAGCAGGTAGGAAGGATGGTTTGTTAAGGAAGCACTGTCTCGCCATAGCTTCAGTCTTTTGATCGCTCGCCAGTGAGTGGGACGATACACTTTAAAAACTGTTTCGGCTTTTCAGTACTTAAGTTATATACAGTTTAAGTTATATTTAAATTATTTATTAATAAATTAGATTTTAATGTGAATGAAGTATAACCAATTGCGATACGTTATTAAGTGAAAAAAAACGAGCACACCTTACAGTAGCCGCATATGATGTATTGATGTGTAACATCCGACATCTCACCTTGGTAGTAAGCAACTGAGCAGCGACAGAAACTATTTAACCTCAGAATTAAAAAAAAGCTAAATACTGAAATATTTATTCGAAAAATTATTCATTATTAGTGGTCGCCCACTGGTCGAATTGCGGCCCCTCTTCTTATAATCTATATAGTACTTACTTATTCCTTGAGTACACTAATTCCATGCTATTATAACATAATCAGCCTATAATAATATTCCCACTGCTGGGACACAGGCCTCCTCTCTGTGAGAGGGAGTGGGCCGTAATCCGCACGCGGGCCCAGTGCGAGTTGGTGGATGTCACATGTCTTCGAATTATTGGTTCTAGGACATGCCAGTTTCCTCACGATGTATTCCATCACCGTTTTGAGAGCAGTGATGTTAAAATAATTTACCCAAAGCGGCTGCCTGGGTTCGAACCTACGACCGTAAGTCGCGTCCGTTACCACTGGGCCACCACTGCTCATTATAATGCACTTACTATTCAATCACTTATTATAAAGTACTTACTAATTCCATACTATTAAAAAGTACTTACTTATTCCATGGTCAAGCTGTCACTTCCCGTCTACACACTTCGTCCCTTTTCACGAAATCACTCCCACTTTCTGTGGGAGTGAGAGGAAATATCTTACACATCAAAAAATGTTTTAGAAAATGTATGTTTTTGTATTTGTATATCGACGGTTAAAAGGTAAAAAATAAAGATTAAGTGGGATGGCATTCATAACTCATTTTCGACCAAAATGTCGCTTATGCCTTATTACCTTTTAACAGTCGATATGAATAAACAAAGTGATAATTCATTAGTCACCACACATGTACAATTTCATTAGCAATTGCATGACGTACACCCAAAAATGTTGATTGAACGGAAAAGCTTGACTCAGCAGTTAATTGGCCCGTCTGCATTTTAATTGTCATATGCATTCACAAAGGGTTTTACAACTGAGTGATTTGTTTCAAAGCCCTGGTATGATTTTTAAGGATCATTTACACGGGAAGAGTCTCTCGCCTCGAAGAGAGGAGAGGAAATAAAAAAGTTCACTAATGTCCTAAGTGTAAAAGCGAGAATCGCCTCGCTTTTGAAAATGGAAGCGTTCAAGTAAACAAAAAAACGTATTTTAATGTTTTTAATTCAGAATACAGTTCGAGAAAATCGTTGTCGAAATGAGACTCGTTTGACATAGTCGTAGGCGAGTTTTAGTTTCTCGCTTGAGTTTACACTCATGTGATAATAAACCAAGCAAGAAGCACGCCCCGTGTAAGGAGCCTTCAAAATATTCCTGGAATGATCATGTTTTTGGTGTCATATTGCACATTATTATGAAGAGATCAAAGGACGAAATGAATAATGATAATGCCTTTGACACTTTACAAGAATTCGTTGGCTTGTTGAGTTTGCTGATATATGGTGTTATTAGCAGCCAGCGACATCCGGTGAAGTTAGAAGGATTTATTTTTCTGTTGCATATTCTAAGATCGGTATTTAGAATTTGTGAGAACTTTATGACATTTCTTTGAGAACTGTCAAAAAGTTCTTGCATTTGACCACATCAGTATCTTAAGAGCGTTTACGCCGTACGCCATTTCATACAAATTTTCAAGTCAAATCTTTTTTTAATAGATATTTCGAAAAACACTTTCGAAATATCTATTAAAAAAAAGATAATTGAAAATTTCTGTTTGTATGGAAAATTTTAAATCGCTCTAATTTAACTGTAACACCATTTTTATGTATGTACATGAAAATGTTTTCTGCTAAATTTTTAGACCTATGCATCCTGATTATTTGTGTGAAGTTTCATTAAAATCGGTTCAGTCATTTCGAAAAATAAGGACTTGAAAATTTGTAAGAAATGCAATAAATGCTCTTAAGGCGCTGACAATTTCTTTACACCAGTAGCCCCTTTATTTGACGCTGACAAGACCCAATTGAACAAAATTGGCTTCTCTTAAGACAAAAAAATGCCAAATATGTAGTAAGTTTGTGGTAGCGGAAAAAATATATGTTAATTTTGAACGTATTTCCCAGAACTTGGTTGTTACTAAAACACGTTTTGAAATAAAATCTCGATACAAACTAACGTTAAACTAACCTCTTACCTTGAGTTCTAATCCAAAATATCAGTAGTAAATATCAACATACGTTACATATTTAATTACTAATAATAACTTCTTATTTGAATGCAGAACTTGGCTGTTTTTTTATTTTCGATTACTCAACTCAATTTTGAGTATCTATACAATAAATTACAAGCGTTGTGTCATCGCGCTTCTCTTTCTTTTCTATGCAATCTGACAGTGACCGCGGTTTAGGTGTTGTCAGCGTCTTAAGTGAAGAATGCAATACAACCAGAATGTGAAAATGGTACGACTTATTGTGTTTGGTAGTAATTTGTTTTAGGCATTTCATAAAAAGTCCATGTTACTTATTGGTCGGTGGTTACTTCAAACGGTATTAAAAAAATAAGTGGTTCTTTCCCCACATAGCTCAAAAATATGGTATTAAAAATGCTAATATATTTTGGTCACAAGTTAGACATCATCATCATCTGCCTAGCCTTTTCTAAACTATGTTGGGGTTATTTTACATGGAGCAACTGCCTATCTGACCTCCACAACCCAGTTACTGGGTAACACGATACCCCTTGGTAAGACTGGTTGTCAGACTTCCGGGCTTCTGACTGCAACAACTGTCAAAGATCTACAAATAACAGTCGGGACCAACGGCTTAACGTGCTTTCCAAGGCACGGAGGTGTGTTGGTTTGTAAAGATGCTCACCCATCCACGGGCAAGCCATGGCAAGCGTAGCTTAACCTGGTCGACCCGTGCGGCTGTTATTACTCAGCCACAAGCCCCCTCAAGAAAGAAATACTAAAGATTTTTTCTTTCAAGGCAAGAACACACTGGATAGATGTAAAACTTGAATACACAAAGAACGCATATGTATTTAAGATCCCGTATACTAGAAGTACCCATACTCAAAGAGACCTCAATAAGTTTATTACAACTAAACTACAACTATTAATACACCAATATCAAGAAATGTTATGTTATTCCTTATTATATTGACGACATTCTTATTAAAAACAATGATCGAAATCGACCGTTACCCGTCGAATAAGATAATCATATAGTGTCTTAATACTTCGTACCTGGGACCTCAAGCTTACTTATTTCAAACTTTATGCTTATTTTCATAAGATTTCATTTCCTGTGCTGTATAAAAAACAACTTTAATAAAGTACACCTACGCACTCGCAAAGTTGTTTCTACAAGTAGTTGAAATGATAATAGAATACCAACGGCCTTTATATCTTGATCCATCACGGTTAGAACATTACGTGATTTTTGTTCCAATTTTGGGCGCTCCTAGAGTTTTACATAAAATGGTGGCTCTAGGGTATTGTTGGCCATTATTGAGGCAAGAAATGCCTGCTTTTTGGAAAATGGTTTTAATAATATAATGTTAAAGGTCAGTAAGAAATCTATTGTGTGTATAAAATCCGTAGTGTGTATTATTGTTGACTCCTTAGTAGGTCTAGTGGTCGTAAGCGTTACTGCTGAGCATGAGGTCCTGGATTCGATTCCCGGGTCGAGCAAAGTGTTATTGGGTTTTTTTATCTAGAATTTCTCAGTAGCAGCCCAGAGTATAGATCATTTTTTACCTAGTTGATAGCAAGAAGCTCGCTCCTTATTACATGTGTGTACTATAGGTACACCTCTGCCTATCACTTCAGGGAATACAGGCGTAATATTATGTTATTTTATATTGTTTATTTTATAGTATATATTGTAGGTCTTACAAGTATTATTGTGCTGGATGTGACACCTAGGTAAAGCGTCCAAGTTTGTAGTGTTTATGAATAGTTTGAAAGGGCTGACTTTGTCACGATTTGTAACTCATGGGTTCAATCCCAAGCAGGCTTTACTTTGTATAAATTATTTCATGACTACTGCTCTCAAAACTGTGAAGGAAAACATCGTGAGGAATACGGCATGACCGAGAACTAAAAATTTGAAGACATGTGTCATCCGCCAACCCGTACTGGGCTCGCGTGGTGGATTATAGACCACTCCCTCTCACAGAGAGGAGGCCTGTGTCCCAGCAGTGGGAACATTATAGGCTGATTATGCCGTGAAGTAGGTCACCTTCGTTTCGTTATGGTAAAATGATTATACGATTTATGACGCAACTAACTATTTCCAGGTACTAAATTAAATGCCTAACTAAACTCAAAACTGTAGTTACCCATAAGGTTACAGTTTTTGCACCGCTTGAAGGTCTCAGCAGCCGCAGCAGCGGCGCCAACACAGCCGTGCTTGGAACAAGAGATGGCCCATGGGTGTCGACACAGGTTGCGTCCTACACCAGAAGCCTACCCACTTTCCAAGACAACAACCGTCAGGTCCTCTGGTCTCTTCCCACCGTCACGAACCAAGCCGTTTGGTTCTAAAACCACTGGTACGCCGGCGGTGACAAGGGCTTGACGAATAATATCGTTGATGCTGGCGTGCCGTGCTGTGCGGCCTGCATTCCTGCAGCAGAACAGGCCATGGTATCCGAGACTGTCGACGACTTCACCGCATTGACACGATGCGGAGCAACACAAGGTGCGCCCAAGCGAAGATGAGCAAGCCGAAAGAATGAGTCATCCATCACAATGCCTATGGTGGATGACGGAAGCGTCTGAAGCCGTAAGCCTGACTCCCATTCTCCCACAGGGTAAAATAGGTATCGCAAATATTATTGTACTGCATGAGACACAGCTATGTCAACCTTCGATATTCGTAAATAATATAGTTTGAAAAGGACCTCGAAACTTGTACCCTTTTAGAAATATGCGTTATTGGAAATACCGAGAACATTTTTGGATGTTAATAGAACATACTATTACAGACTACATAATTATACATGTTATCCATTATAGAACAGACTATGTGGGTCATTGATTTTTTTTTTATCTTGATTAGTTTTTATCATGGTCTGGTAGTTCTGATAGTTGAGAGCAGTGGTGGCCCAGTGGTAACGGCCGAGACTTACCGAGTTGTAGGTCGTAGGTTCAAACCCTTTTTTTTTTTTTTTTGAGGGTGGGAAATCATCAAATAACTTCTCCCGCTCTGGGCGGAGCGGGAGGGTGTGTCAGACTCTTACTGACTAAAACCCACCCGTATTCCTTCCTGTTGCCTGTGTTGCGGGGGCCTCGGTGACCCATAAGTACCTTCCCGCGACCCCGGCAGGCATCGGCCCTAGTGGACCCCTACTTTTGTGCTGACGACATCTCTATGAGGCGCGCGTGGAATACGACGCGCCGTCGACCCGGGCCTGGTCCTTACCGGACGGTGAGCTACCCATTGCTCACCGTCCGCAAGCCCGCGCCTACGGTGGCTGGAAATCCGCCCGAGATTCCCAACACCCAGGGCGTCTCCTGTGGCGGCTAGGCATGACGAGAGGGCGCGAAACGTGCCTTTCCCTCAACCGTCCCGCCTCCTCCTTTGCGAGCATTACTGCTTCGCAGAAGGAGGTGACGGCTGCCCATGCCCTCTCGCTCCGTACCATGGCCTGAACCAGGGCCGGACGCGAGAGGTCTCTGCCGCCGATCGCCTCCACGAGGACACGGCGGTGCTCTGCCCAAGCCGGGCAGACCTCCACCGTATGCTCCACCGTGTCCTCCGGGCGATCCACACAGTGGTGACACCCGGACGTTTCCTCCCGCCTTATCCGACACAGGAACCTCCCGAAGCTGCCGTGTCCGGTGAGGACCTGCGTCAGGCGGAAGGTGAGGACGCCGTGGCGCCTCTCCAGCCACTCCTCAAAGAGGGGACTTATCGCCGCAATCGTGGCGTGCCCAGCACTGGGTTGCGACAACCATACTTTCCATGACGCCATGATATCCCGCCGGAGCTCCGTCCGCTGTGCCGCGATTTCTCGCGGCAGCGGACTTACGCCCCGGCGTTTCGCCTCCTCGCGCCACTCCCATACGTGCGCGAGGACTTTTGCCTCCAGATCCCATGGCGTCAATCCGGCAAGGAGGCTCGCTGCCTCACAGGAGACCGTGCGGTATCCTCGGACCATCCGGATGGCCATGACCCTTTGGGCCGCGCTCAACCGGCGGGCAGGCCGCAGCGCCAGAGAGCGCGCCCATACAGGAGCCCCGTAGAGGGCCATGGACCGCACGACCCCCGCGTAGAGCCTCCGTCAGGAGGCGTTTGGACCCCCTAGATTGGGCAGGAGCCGCTTCAATGCAGCGCCCGCCCGCTCCAGTTTGGGAGCCAAACGTCGGAAATGCTCCACGAAGTTTCACCGGCTGTCGAGGACGAGTCCCAGGTACTTCATCGTCGACTCGACGCCGATAGAAACCCTTCCTACCGTTATTTGGGACCCCAACGGTGGCGCGTTCCGAGGACCATGAAAACACATGGCCTCGGATTTGTGCAGGGCCACCTCGAGTTCCAATTGCCGGATCCTTTCGACGATTGTCGCAACCCCGCGTGCCACTAATTCGGCCGCCGCCTGGTGCGACCTCACCTGCGCCAGGACCAACGTGTTGTCAGCGTAGCACACTACGCTGACGCCGCTAGGGAGGTCGGCGCGCAGCACCCAGTCGTATCCGATGTCCCACAGATGTGGACCCAGGACCGATCCCTGTGGGACACCGCACGACATCTCTTGCCGGTTCCACACTCCCTGGTGACCGGGGTAGGTTCGAACCCTGACAGGCGCTTTACTTTGTGTGAATTATTTTATCACCACTGCTCTCAAAACGGTGAAGGAAAACATCGTGAGGAAACCGGCATGTCCTAGAACCAACAATTCGAAGACATGTGACATCTACCAAACCGCACTGGACCCGCATAGTGGATTACGGCTCACTACCTCTCATAGAGAGTCATAGAGAGGAGAGATCTTCGTCTTCTTTTCTACGGTCTACTTTTACTATGGGAGGGAGGACTGCAGCTGATTTTTTTCGCGATTGCAGCTTTGTTCCCTTAGTAAAAGTTGTTCCTAATGATGAGTACAATCTCCCATTTCGGTGTGATTTCAATTTCATCCAGTATATCTTATGACACCCGGCAGTACTGTAGCTTCTCATTAGTGAACGAATTTTCGGAATCGGATCAATTGTTCTGAAGGTTACCCCGTACATAAAATCTCACAAATACCTCTTTATAATATTAATATATATACCGCACATGCTGGTTAACTTCTACTTCAAGAAACCACGACTCAAATGCACGTAAAATGCAAATTAAGTCATAAGTCAAACCGATCCTGTTTCATAATTGAATCCTACGCATAAAATTAAGACTTATCAGCATCTTGCAAATGAAGAACAAATTCCAGCAGATTCGAAGATATTGCTTATCTGAAACAAGTTGTAAAGTTAACTGATGCAAATGACAACTAAGTGGGATGATAGTTGTAAAGTTAACTGAAACAAATAACAACTAAGTGGGCTGATAGCGTCTCGATGGATGAATCGATGATGGATTAAATACAAGGATTTTGTTGGATACGACACTGAAATTCTCAGGGCTTATATACACAGGCGAGTTTGGTAAAAAAAAATCACGCAGTGTTTTTCCTGATCCCGTCTATACTCTATTATTAACAGGTAAAAGGAGAATGCCCAAAAAACCCCAGCGTCGATTAAAAATCTTATATGTACGATAGTAGATAAGATACATGGTGGATATCAAATGTGAAATTAGTTTCACTCAAAATAACCTACATAAGCGCCACAGCGTGCACAAAGCGGCAACATTGCAAGCATCGAATAAAGAGTTTCCCATGGTCAAAAAGAGATAGGTACACCTTGCACTTATGTTGCACAAATCCCACCATCCAAACAAAGTAAAAAAAGTCAGCTAGCACTGAGAGTTCTTATATCACTTATTTCAACAAAACAGCCACGAATGCAATAAGTGACTTAAGAATCGCAGCAGCCCAGGGTATCTCACGCATGATAAAAAAGAGAACATGGAAAAAATCGTCGATCGTCCTATGTTGGGAAGTTGTATTTTCTCGCTTATGCTAGACATGAAGACATTATGCAACAACAAGCTATTTTTCTAGATTCTTTCTTAGTTGATCACGATAATATGTAACAGCGATGTATTTTTTATAATAAATATCAACGTACGCCTTTTTACATGTGTTTTTATATATATAGTACATACTGCTAACCAACATAACTTTATTTACATTAAGAAAACAATCAAATCATTAACTATTAATAAAAATAAAAAAACATATATCCAAACATGGGGATATTTTTAACGAATGTAATTTCTTTTTTCGGCATTCTCCTTTTCTGAGTTTGCATGTGGGTGGTAATTTTTGGAAAAAAAATTCTTTCAACAAAATTTTTTTCACGTGTTTATATATCAGTTGCCCAGAGCACGAAAACAACTCATTTGTCAAAGATTAAAAAAAAATGTAAGTTTCGTCTTAAATGGATTCTAAGGGCCGATTCACACCAGAATGGCAATAGGCGGCAGCGACGCGATGCGGGGAGCCCCAGGCACTACCGCTGAAAAGAGGCGCGTGGCCGCGAGGCCGCTCTCGGCGCTGCGAGCGGTCGCGCAGCACCACGGGCGACCGCGCGACCTTTTCAAACGTTTCAACCGATACTGGTCTTTTAATTATGTCGATAATGTTTAAAATTATTTCACACTGAAAGTGCTCATCACGCCGCTACCCGCCGATGCTGTCCCGGTGTGAATCGGCCCAAAGGCAGGTACAGACATAGTAAAACGTAAATATGCAGAAACAATTCTCGCGAACAAAATAAAAATGTATGGAAATAGCTTTGTATGCTGCATTGCGCAGCGTGATGCATAATGTGTGCACCACGCTTTAAGGCTTTGCCTCCTAGAAACCTACATGCATTTAACATTGCAGATGGGTGATAAAACTGTGTTGTGTTAATTTTGACTTCGGAAAACTAGGACTGCATCAAGAAAAATGTCGTGAGGAAAGTTTTAATAATAAAAATAATAAATGTTTATTGTGTCAATAGTTATACATGAACAATTTTGGGTTTGGAGTCCTCTTTTAGGCAAATAATGCCTGTATTAGAGGACTCCGCTCCTTCACACCAGTAGGTACTTACTTAAAACACAATAAAAACAGTACATGGGTGTAGAGTGTAGTAAGACAAAATATAATTATGTGAACGTGTGTGAGCGTGTGCATGAGTGTGCATGTGTTGTTGAGTGTACATGAGTTTTGTGGATGTGTGGTTGTTTGAGTATGTGTGTGTGAATGTACGTGTAGGTATGGGAGAGTCTCAGTGTGTGTGTTTTGAGTATGAATGTGGATGGCTCTAAAAGTGAGGAAGTCACTCATCCACGAACCAACCCCGGCAAGTGTAGCTTAACCTGATGGATCGACCCGTGCGGCTGTTATTACTTAACCTCGAGTTCCTCAGCCTCCATTATCGGTGATATAAAATTTTCCACCAGTTTTATAAAAACTGTGCTATTATCTAGCTGACTACAGCTGTCACCTCCTTCTGCGAAGCAGTAATGCTCGCGAAGGAGGAGGCGGGACGGTTGAGGGTAAGGCAAATTTCGCGCCCTCTAGCCCCTAGCCGCCGCAGGAGACGAATCTCGGGTGGATTTCCGGCCACCGTAGGCGCGGGCTTGCGGACGGTGAGCAATGGGTAGCTCACCGTCCGGTAAGGACCAGACCCGGGTCGACGGCGCGTTGTAATCCACGCGCGCATCAAAGAGATGTCGTCAGCACAAGTGTAGGGGTTCACTAGGGCCGATGCCTGCCGGGGTTGCGGGAAGGTACTAATTAGTCAGTAAGAGTCTGATACACCCTCCCGCTCCGCCCGGAGCGGGAGAAGTTTTTCGATGAAATCCAACCATTTTTTTATTTCGAACTTTATTCCATCTACAGTAAAGTTCTGACTGCCTACTCTCTAATTCCGTCAACGAAGATACGGGCCCGTCTGAAAGTAGTTCGAAACTTTGGAGTGAACCGTACACGCGATTAAATTACTTTTTTGGAAGGGACTTTTTTTACTTTTTTTTTATAATACGTTGGGAGTAGGGATAACTGTCAAATCGTAGTGTCATTAACTCTTAGGTCGGGCCCCAAACTAATCTTATGTCGTAAGTGATACGGAGTAGGAATCTCCCGTCACTTGGGCCGAAACTACGGATTTCGTGCTTACGGAGGAAACCCCCTGGTTACAAAACTGACAACTAAGTACCGGACTAAGTAGTCAGCTTTTTACATGAAGAACTGTATTTCCAACACAGCTAGTTTAATATTACAAAAACTGTCCCGACGTGCGATGGTTTAAACCACGGCAGAAAAAGCTTCGTTTTATTCATCATAATCAGCCTATAATGTTCCCACTGCTGGAACACAGGCCTGCTCTCTTCGAGAGGGAGTGGGCTATAATCTACCACGCGGGCCCAGTGCGGGTTGCCAGTGGCTTCGTTTTGTTATATGACCGATTTAGTTCACATATGAGAGAAGATTTGACATACCATATTTCATACAGCTATGACAAAAAGCCAGTTGTGTAACAGGTTGCCTATCGCCTGTCTACGAAAAGCCTAGACCAGATTGAAACATTTTTCCTAGGCAAGTTTACTCGTCCGGAATAATAAACAAGTTGACATGAGGCACATTATTCTGAGCACATGAAAGAACTTTGCTATTAAATTATGATAAAGAAGCTTCACGGATTCTGCAGTGCGACTGTCTAAAAACTACAGCTTTGATTTATTTCTATCGTCATAAGCTCATAACCCATATAATATGAAAAAAAACGGCCAAGTGCGTGTTGAACGCGCGTGGTGAGGGCTCTACCATGTTATCTACCATGTTTTTTTTATCCCAAGAACAAAATTAACATTGTAGTTGAAAAACATGTTCTCCCATACATTCCAACTGCAAATGTAAGTTTGTATGCACAATATTGAGAGATTTACCAGGTTATTTTAACACCATAAACATCTTATAGAATCTGTAATCTTCTATAAGTACCTAAAGATATTTTTTTACAAAATGTTCATATATTTTCTTAAATAGCTTTAAAACTATTTATTTTAAAATTATTAAATTAATCATTTATATTTGAGACGCTCACTACAAGCTCTTTCATTTGGTATGTTACACGTTTGCAAACGTTATTTGTTTTTAGTTTTCTAATTTGCCCCCAAAAGTGACCCTCATATTAAATAAAAAGTGACCCCAACTTCAACTTAATCGGTTCAGTAGATTCGGAACAAATCGGCTGTGACAGACAGACAGACAGACACACGAGTGATCCTATAAGGGTTCCGTTTTTCCTTTTGAGATACGGAACCCTAGAAAGGTAGTGAGTTTGCAAGTAGGTGGTAATTATCGGAACTACTGATGCGCACCCTAATTTTATAAAACACTATCAATCAAAATCTGAATGATTTGAAGGATATAGCTAATTCATTGCTTCATATGTTTGAAAAATTTGTGTCGTCAACAACGTAAATAACGCAATAAACGTGATTGAACTGTCAAAATGAAACCCATTGCTAAAGAAAGAAAGAAAGAAAATACATTTATTTGCGGTAAACATGACGCAAGGAAGGAACACAAATACAAAATAGAAACAATTTGGGGGAGAATATGCGTCACGTCCACGCAAAACGGCCAACGCTCAGCATAATGCTGCGACCCTATGCGAGACAGAGCCCCAGCGCTGGTTTTCAGCGATAGCCGGCTACTGTAAGTGCGCAATTACCTCGCAGATTCTGAAAATTATTTCAGTAATGGGAAGCTCAAAGTATTGCCGAATGTTGTAGGATATATTTTATGTTAAAACAATAAATTTCACATGGATGAAGTTGCGGTCAGAAGCTAGTAACAATAAAATAGTCAAATTGTGAATGGACCAAACGAAAACTCACGCGATCGTGCAGTATATAACTTATTTCGCCAACATTTTCTTTAGGAGTTCGTAAAGCACGTTTCATGATTACTTATTTATTCTAGGACAGTGCAGAAGACTGATGACATGTCATAGTCTAACTAAGGCTATAGACACATATAAATTCTACTACTTATTAATTCCATGCACAATCTCAGGTAGCCAACACTCCCAAATAAAACTTATTCTCGAAACAGCCTCCCAACCAGATCTTGCCACAGAAATAAGTAAAAATCAAACTAAACATAACAAAAAATCCACCGCCATTGAACACCTGCCCTAATTACGATCCCTAACGAGTAAGTATCAAACCTGTTTATTAAAAAAAATACATACAAATTTATCTTTACCATCCCTAAAATGATTAATCAGTCTTAGTGTGAGGAACTAAGGTCGAAAGTCGCAGTTGTTTTTTGTTTTCGACGTGTGATATTGTGTTGTATGAAGACTCATCTCGATTCTTGAGATGTCTTGTGTTTTTTGGACACCGACTACTTTATAATGTCTTTTTTATTGAAAGTGTACTGCGGTCTGTTTTAGGCCGAGGGCAGATACGCTGTAATCCAATTTTGGAGTTCATTGATAAAAATTTTGATTGTGTTTCCTGCGATTTTGGGTTGAATGCTGTTTGTTTGGATAAGATTATTTGAGTTTAGTTTTATGTTTGATGTCATTATTAAAATAAACAGCTCACGCTAAGAAACGTCTTTGGCGTCTTTCTGCTTTCGGCTTAGCAAAATTGTATAAGTAATTAAAAAATGAAGAAATAAAATACGTTTATTTGCGGTAAATAAGACGCGAAGAAGGAACACAAGTACAAAAAAGAAACAATTTGGGGGAAATATGAGTCACATCTACGCAAAATGTCCGAAAAAGACGAACGTTCGATAAAGATACTTTAATGCTTAATAAATGACAAATTAATGAATTATCAAAACCAAAGTTATACGAATTTTAAGATTCTATATTATGATTAATATGTATTAATTAATTTTGAAATAAAGATCCCAAAATAGCTTAATAATAACACAACAAAAAAAAATCTTACCTCTCATCCACGAATAAATTCTCAGAGCAGTTGTTCAAAATCCAAAATAATAATACAGTCACTAAGTCATACACAAGTCAAACAACACTGTCAACAAAGTCCACAAAATTACGATACACAAAATAAAAAATACAATTCCAAAAAGAAGTTTCTATTGAAAACAACCAGAAACACGAAACGTCACACACAATTTCAGAACTGTCAAAAAGTATTTAATTTAAAAATGAAAACAATTCTACGTTGTTCTCCCAACTTGTTCCATATTTAATTTAAACTTTTTCACACAAAAAGTCAGCACTCATCAACAATTTAATTTTGTATTTAGAGTAAAAAGATTGAATATTGAAAACGGCGCGAAAGCCGTTGGGCGCGAAACGTCAAAACGACACGAGACGTCCGCGTTGGCGCCAAGTTGACACCACACTGTGGGTCCATTACAATGGATGCAGCATAGTGTGGCTGAGGCTGTACCTTTGATATTATACATAATTGATAAACCTTTTCGATGTTTTAGAGTCGTCTGGTATGTTTTAACATGTGTTTGTGAATCATGTAGGCATGTGTTTTAAGTTTGGAGATCCTATTTAATTGAAATATGAGGAATAATGGTAATTTTAATTTGATAAAGGAATAAATGAAACGCGTCTTTCATTAAACAGGTAAAACTTACCAGAAATAAACTGACAAGCCATTTTTCAGAGGAATTTCCAATGATTCTGCGAAGAGCTATTTCGGGAAATTATTAAGAACACGTTTAACTTAATAGAAACTTCTTGACTTTTAATTTAACTTTGTACCATCAAGAAAATGTAGGTTATTCCTGAATAAATATGAAAATGGTAATGATAAATCAGTAAATAACAACCTCTGGATTGGCAACCCGTCAACGCATAGTGCAATGTTATCGACTTTTAACCATCTGAATGCAAGCCAAACATGTTCGCAAAGTAGTGCTTTGACACAAATTGCTCTGCTTTTACACCCGTTATGGATTATAAGTGTAGGCATTACAGTACTATTATAAGGTACACTAGCAGGGTCATAACTGAGCTCAAGATAAATGAAAGTGATAAGGGCGCAGATATATGATTTTAGTGACTTTTAAATCTGTTGTTACGCCTTCAAAGAATGCAAGTAAGTTATGCAAAAAATGTATGTTAAACTTGAACGCTTACACATGAATTCTAAATGTGAATATTTAAGTATTGTAGTAAAATACTTTATGAAATAAATTAAGGAAGTAAAGTCTACCCAAAGCATAATAAACGATATTACTTTCAAACTATTTAAGATGTTTTCATGATTTTTTTTTTGTATGAAAAGACTCTTTATAAGTACTATTATAAATTCGAAATTAACTCTGTCTGTCTGTGTGTATGTTACGTTTTCACGCCTAAACCACTGAACGGATTTAGATAAAATTTGGCAAAGAGATAGATGTCATCCTGGGGAAGGACAAAATCTACGTTTTGTCTCAAAAATAATCGTAAAGGAATATAGGGGATGAAAGTGTGTATGGAGAACTTAGAATTTCTTAAGTTAAGGATGTAAAAGTTCAAATTTATGCTTTTGATAAGAAATACAAAAGTTTGTGTTTCATTGTTTTTGAAAATCATCCCTCAAGGGGGTAAAATAGGGAATGATTGTAAAATTCACATGATTATTGAAATTTATGTGTACCTCATTTTTAGAGATTTCAGGAATTGGAAATATACCTAGTCAGAGTCCGTATCTTGAGCTAATATTTATTTTTAGTATTTATTTAATTAAAATCCGTCCAACCGCTAAAAGTCTCGTGGCGCGACAGGCATCAATAATATGTCGCGCCCGCGATTTATTCGGCACGAGCCTTGAAAGGTAACACAATTTAAAGTTATTGCTAACATGTAGATATTACGTGATCAATGGCGGCGCTAGAGTATTTCAAATTAACTATAATAATATTAAAATGATTTTTTTTAAGTTAGACATTTAGCATCATAAAAACCTGTTTAATTAAAAAAAAGACGAGTATTTGCATTTATTATCGATCTGTCTGTCTAATACCTTTCACGCTTTAACGGCGGATTGTTTTGGATGATAGATACACGGGTCGGCTATGACCTGGGTACATAGGATACTTTTTATCCCGGTAGTACGTTCCCATGAGATAATTTCTGACATCCACGCGGGCGAAGCCACGGGCACAAGCTATTTATCTATTCTTCTATCTGTTTTTTTTTTTTTAAGATCGTATTTTCGTTACTAAGCAGCATGAACGCTACGCAAATTTGTATGGCCAAGGTCAACGGCGTTTACCCGACCTTTAAACCAGCCTTATGCTAACTTTGCAGAAAACTGAAAATGCATGTATTTTTTAATACTCAATACTCAATATCTTTATTGCTTTACCATAATGTGTACTTAGGTGGTAACTATATAATTGAGATCATTATGGACCCTGTAGGGCACAGCAAGAGGGTAGGAGAGAGGAAGTCGCGTTTTAGGAGATTTAACATTCATATAGAGAGTTTTAACTTTCATATACTCAAAGTCAGGAGATCCCTAAATAAGATACTAACATTTCGCCGATCTATTATCTATGTATTATTTTATCTGCAAAAGTACTAAAATATTTTAAACTACGAGTACTTTTATATACCTGTACGTACCAATATGTATTATAATGCTGTTTATTTTTTTATTTTACTTTATTTTTATAATAATAATACCAGCCCATTACTACACCACGAAGTCAAAAGCCTTTTCTGACACAGAGAAGGC
This sequence comes from Atethmia centrago, assembly GCA_905333075.3. Classification (NCBI taxonomy): domain Eukaryota; kingdom Metazoa; phylum Arthropoda; class Insecta; order Lepidoptera; family Noctuidae; genus Atethmia; species Atethmia centrago. The sequence continues at coordinate 9,610,917 of HG995392.1, read as the reverse complement.
ATGATCATTGATCCTCACGCTTACTCAAGACGGATTGGTGATTTTAGACTTTTAAAGTCCAAGTTTCCTCACGACGTTTTTCTTTCACCGATATCAGTGATTTCCAAGATAAGATAAATAGGTATTTCCCTTTTGAACTGGCCTATTTGTATTTTCTTTAGCTTTTGAACTTGACTTAAGGCGCTGACAAGACCCAATTGACCAAAATTGGCTTCTCTTAAGAAAAAAATTGCCAAATCTGTATAGTTTGTGGTAACGGAAAAAATATATGTTAATTTTTAACATATTTCCCAGAACTTGGTTGTTACCAAAACACGTTTTGAACACAAATCTCGACACAAACAAACGTTAAACTAACCTCTTACTTTGAGTTCTTATCGAAAATATCTGTATTAAATATCAACATACGTTACATATTTAATTAATAACAAGAACGTCTTATTTAATTGCAGAGCTTGGTTGTTTTTTATTTTCGATTACTCAACTGGAGTAAATAGATAATTGCTTCATATGTATTTTGCAATAAATTACAAGCGTTGTGTCACCGCGCTTCTCTTTCTTTTCTATGCAATCTGACAGTGACCGCGGTTTAGGTGTTGTCAGCGTCTTAATACATAGGTCTCTGTGCCCCTGTAGAGGCTCCTGCATACTGAGGCGATATCGCGGGCGCGACACGCAGCAATATACCTGTCGCGCCCGCGATATCGCCCCAGTCTGTAAGAGCCTTTATTCATTTTGTATTGACAGTAGGTAAATATACAATTTATCATCAATAAAAATAAAAGTCCTGACTGACTGACTGACTCATAAACGCCCAGACCAAACCACACTTTTGACAGAGGTTCCCTTTATGATTTTTTTTCAATCCCTAAGGGAGTAAATGATGAAATGAAATGATGAAATGATTTTATTTTTTTTCTGTAAGTAGTTTTGTACAGACACTTTTACACGTCAATCATATTTAGAAAGAAACTAAATATGACCTGGCGTTTCCTATCTGACTCTTTCAAAGTCCAGACATAATCTTGGTCAGATCATGTGAAGAGCATGTGGATTGGTGTCTGAAATGGTCTTTTGAGGAAAGAACCACACAGATTGAGTGGACCTATCCAGTCAGTGCACGCATTTGTCAGTAATCGTGCAGCTCAACTCAGAACTTAAGGAGCTCAACGATTCGACGAACAATACCAAAGAAAGTACATTTGGGTAGGCCGCTTAAATGACTCAAACTGCCAGACCAAGATGAAAACTAACTGAGAGAAATAATAAAAACAATAATCCACATAGTCTTCACATTCACAATAATTTAAAAAGAATATAATACTTCAAAAAGTAAATATTAATGTCATAGTGTATATAAAAAAATCATCAATGTCACACTTAGAGGATAAAAGTTTGTATGGAAAATAATAGTCATGTTTGTAGTTTAAACCATTAAAATTAGCATGTAGCATTCTGGTTATAACTAAAAAGCCAGCCAAGTGCGTGTCGGACAACGCACAATGAAGGGTTCTGTAGTTGGGAAGTTGGATGAATTTATCCCAAAAACAAACTTAACATTGTAGTTGAAAAACATGTTCTCCCATACATCGATATATGCCACGGTCAATTCTCCAACTGCAAATTTAAGTTGGTCGACTATTACTCGTAAACTTGTAAAGCCCACTTAGCGGTGATAGTTTTCCTTTTAATTTCATTATATGTACTACTGCCATAAATTTTTCACATCTCCATAAACAACCATTTAGCTGGCAGGGGGACACTTGACTCTAACAAAAATTAGCACTTTAATGCTTAATTAAAACGGATCCTTGAATCGAAAAATGGTGTTCACAAACCCGCAATATTTAAAGAGTGAATGACCTATCCAACGATACCCCACACCATGGGCTAGACGAAAAAAAAAATATCATCCCCACATTAGGTACGTGCAAGGGAGGTACCCTGATGTTTTTGTAAAGATTTGTTTCAGCACTTTGTCGGCGTAATTAATATGTATACCTATGCCAAATTACAGCTTTCTAGTACTAAGCGTCTGTGAGCTACAGCGGGGACAGACAGATGGACATGGCGAAACTATAAGGGTGTTTACTACGGCACCCTAAAATTCACGTCTTTCAGCGTTTTTGGAATTGAAATAGGGATCAAAGTTTGTATGGGAACCCCGTTACTTTTGCAGTTCAAACTATGAAAATTGGTATTTAGCCTTTTGGTTGGTAATAATTAATATTACATGTATCAGCGTATTTGAAAAATTTGCTCATAAGAGGGTAAACTAACGGATGAAAGTTTGTATGGGAAACCCGTAATCGCTCAGTCCGTCTTTCGCCATCGCCAAAGACACTTTAGTAATTCAAAGAACCAGAACTTTACTAAGAGGGATTTCCTGCCAGTCATAAACATGGACTCGGATACAGATAATTTTTACAACTTCTTCAATAAAAAGTTCCGTATCGAAATTATCACGCTCCATTTCGATCCAAAAAATACGTCCACTCGGCACGGACTCGTGCGTAGTACTCGTAGTTAGAGATGGGTAACTCATGAGTGATAGATACAAAAGATATGAATCATTCCGTTTCCATCAATCACTCTTTGTATCCGTTCACATCCGAATGTATCACTGTATCTCTAGTTCTCTACAACTCATTCACTCACAGTGTCTTGATCTATCTGTGTCGCGAACTCGAACTCGCAAGTTGACTCATAAACAAAATTATTATTTTGATTTGACTGTTCGACCAACTTAACTATGCAATTATTGGTGGCGCTGTTCGTCACCAAAACTACAAAAGATAATTAAAAACCGATCTTAGGTCCCATTCAAAATGTTAGTTCCAAAAACGTCCATTTCACAGATAAGTTTGTTAAAATGTACCTCGGCTGGTACGGCCGGCCACTCCGAGACCAATTCAAGGAAGATATCGGAAAGTCCAGACATCTCTTTCGCACCTCGCTATTTAGAATGTTCTGTCTCGCTTTCGCAAGACGGAGATAGTGAGTTGGTTTGGCGAACCACGCTGAGTGAGTGAGCAAATTTGCTGTGAATCGTGCGCGCGAGCGTGAGCTACTGATACATATGGATATAAAGATACAAAAGAGTGATACATATCCCAGTGATCGAAAGATACATTTCAATCTTTTCTTTTTAGTGATACAATTTGCCCATGTCTACTCGTAGTACTGGATGGACGCAGCAAGGGCGCCCGAGTATCTCAACTCGGGCGGCGCTCGCGCGTAAAACGCTCGTAGGTCGGTCGTCGAGCGTGATAACTTCGATACGGAATTTTTCATTGACGAAGTTGCTAAAAGTATCTGTATCCGAGTCCATGTTTATGACTGGCAGGGAATTCTTCCTAGCGTAGAGACGCGCGTAAAACGCGGTATCTGAACGCAATATAAATTGAAGCACGCGAGTGGACTCACGCGATTCCGGACAGGCTCTACATAATCAGCCTATAATGTTCCCACTGCTGGGTCACAGGCCTCCTTTCTGTGAGAGGGAGTGGGCCGTAATCCTATCTACCACGCGGGCACAGTGCGGGTTGGTAGATGTCACATGACTTCGAATTTTAGGCTAATTTTTTTTTTTATTTGTTCTAGGCCATGCCGGTTTCCTCACGATGTTTTCCTTCACCGTTTTGAGAGCAGTGGTGATGAAATAATTTACACAAAGTTAAGCGCTTGTCTGGGTTCTAAAGGATCAAAGGAGTATATTATATTTATATTCATATTTTCCTAGTTTCCGTACCTGTAATTATTTACATATTATTGTCTGCTTAACCCATCGGGGTTTACAGGCGTGGTTATATGTTATCAATTTTTATTCCTACAATACAAAGAAAGAGAAGAGACAAAAGAAGAGCCATATGCCCTTTTTTTTTTTAGGGTGGAAAATCATCAAATAACTTCTCCCGCTCTGTGCGGAGCGGGAGGGTGTGTCAGACTCTTACTGACTAAAACCCACCCGTTTTCCTTCCTGTTGCCTGTGTTGCCAGGGGCCTCGGTGACCCATAAGTATCTTCCCGCGACCCCGGCAGGCATCGGCCCTAGTGGACCCCTACCTTTGTGCTGACGACATCTCTTTGAGGCGCGCGTGGAATACAACGCGCCGTCGACCCGGGCCTGGTCCTTACCGGACGGTGAGCTACCAATTGCTCACCGTCCGCAAGCCCGCGCCTACAGTGGCCGGAAATCCGCCCGGGATTCCCGACGCCCCGGGTGTCTCCTGCGGCGGCTAGGGGAGAGAGGGCGCGAAATTTGCCTTTCCCTCAACCGTCCCGCCTCCTCCTTCGCGAGCATTACTGCTTCGCAGAAGGAGGTGACGGCTGCCCATGCCCTCTCTCTCCGTACCATGGCCTGAACCAGGGCCGGACGCGAGAGATCTCTGCAGCCGATCGCCTCCACGAGGAAGGCAAATGCCCTGCAGTGGCATAATAATACGCTGGCTATCATTACTTATTATTAATACGACTAGTATTACAAGACATGATATTATAGCCTGCAGCAGGGCTAACATGACAAGCGCGAGAACGCTCTCTTTCTCGATTTGTCGAAATTTGTCTACGATTCTGACGTCATCCGAAAGCCTAACATGACCGCTAAGCTCGAGTAATCTCGAGAAAGGCACTTTGACAGTTCTTTATCTCGCGACGAGAGACCGATGTAGCAAATTATTAAAAACAAGTAATTTTTATTTTAGCAACATCAGCTCATTCATTCAATTTTACGCATGGAATTAGTATGTACTATAATGATTTTACATCCACCTCTATTAATTTATGTTGTAATTTTTTGTGTAACCGACTTTTTTGATTAAAATTTAATATTTTTCTATGGCATGCCGAAATTAAAATACAAAATGACGGAAATGAAAATAAGTAAGCCATTTTTGTAATGGAAAAACCTGTGGGTTCGCGTCACCAATATGTTAACCGCGTCACCGACATACTAACCACGTCACCGACATACTAGCCGCGTCACCGACATATGGACAGCATCCCTTGAATATGCAATCTGCGTCACCAACATGCTAACCGAGTCACCGACATGCTTAATGCTTCACCAACACGCTAACCGAGTCACCGACTTGCTAACAGCGTCACCGACATGCTAACAGCGAGCCCGACCTGCTAGCAGCGTCACCGAAATACTAGCAGATTAACGAAATGCCAATCGACTTACACCGTGATAACCGCGTCACCGACATCCTAACCACGTCACCGACATGCAGACTGCGGCAGCAACATGCTACCCAAGTCACCGACATGCTAATGTAACGTGTGCATCAGACTGGCGTCGCGCAGCGGCCTGTGTACGTACATGTATACGCATATATATACTTATATATGTTATTCCAAAGTTTTAAGTTTTCATTTCTGTCACCAGTCCCCATGAATGCCATATTTCTTGTATTATAATTTTGTCTACTCTTCTCGTCGTCAAAATCGAGGACGACTAAATGACAGCAGAATCGAAGATTATCTCGTGTTGAATTGTCAAAATTCGAGATAACTTAGGTGCTATGTTAGGGTTTGTCGAGAAAATAGCGACTTTGACAGAACGAGTCGAGTATTTTGTATGGCAGCGCTGTCAGAAAACGAGAAAATTGACAGAAATAGACAAAAATTACTCACGCGAGAGTGAGTAACTGTCGCGTGTGTCATGTTAGCCCTGCAGGTAAACAATTACAGGGTTATTACGACAGCTTCTGCGACTTTGTCCGAAAAAAAATTGTTTAAACATAAAATATATATATAAGTTTATTATACATACATAATCAGCCTATAATGTACCCACTGCTGGGACACAGGCCTCCTCTCAGTGAGAGGGAGTGGGCCGTAATCCACCAAGCGGGCCCAGTGCTGGTTGGTAGATGTCTGGGAATTTTTGGTTCTAGGACATGCCGGTTTCCTCACGATGTTTTCCTTCACCGTTTTGAGAGCAGTAGTGATGAAATAATTTACACAAAGTAAAGCGCCTGTCTGGGTTCGAACCTACGACTTACAACTCGTAAGTCGCGGCTGTTACCACTGGGCCACCACTGCTCTTAGGTTTATTATATTTCATCTCAATATTTTAAAAAATATAGCTCTTTTAATTTTAAAACTAATATAACCCTGGTTATATGCAATATATGACGCTACTAACTATTTACACTAGGTACTAAATTAAATTACTAACTAAATATACAAATAAATACAAAAAACAAAAGGACAGTTAGGCGTCGAAGTATTCGTCCGCATCGCTGGCAATCGGAAACGTATATTTAAATGACACTTGGCAATTCCGGTCCCTCCTCCTTTAGTGAAAGAATTTTCAGAATCAGATCAGTAGTTCCGGAGATTACCCCTACAAACTATTTTTTATCTCTTTTTAATATTAGTGTAGATACTACGATTTTTCTGCCATTTATGATTTTCTTTTGTTTTTTTAGCTCTCTTTTGTCACCCAAATGCTCCCATGTCAATTCTCTGCCACGTCCTCTCTATGGGAATGGAAAGGACACTAAAACAACTACCCTATGCAGAGGGTGCCATTCCACACACAAATCACGTAGACAAACATTCAGACAGGGCAAATATCTGTAGGCCGTACAAATATTTGTTTCTGTACGGATTTCGTGCTGGTTCCGAGGTTTATAAACATGCTCTCGACATGGGTTTGCGTTTAAAACCTGTAGTCTTCCAACTCCATGCGATATTATTTTGGTAGTTATTTAAAAACATAACAGGCCAAATGTGGGTGTACTATAGATACTTTTGCCTAATCTAAATTTCCTTCGGGGAAATAAGGCGTGATGTTATATTTGATAAACAAAATTCTCTATGTATTATTTTTTCCATTAGGAATTTTTTCAGACATCTTCAACAGCCGGGAGTCTGGGTTAAAACGAGTATAGGGTTGAAGACAATTTAGTCAGTAGAAGTCTGACAGACACCTTCGTCCATAGGGCGGAGGACATCCATGAGCATTTCCACACCGGTACCAAAAAAAGGGGTTGAAGACAAAAGGCTTTCCCCACGTAACATTACCCCTTAAAAAAATACAAGCCTAAATAAAAATATCTGGAGTAATTCAGTATGTGGATTTTCACTGTTCAAAGAATCAATAGCCTTCAGCGTGCCTCTTTTCACGCGGAAACAGGAATGAGCAGAGCATTGATCACTTCGCTTTCTCAATGCGTTTCAGCGATTACAGATTATTTCAGCCAGGTTTTCTCCCAATGTCGCAATCTTACTGTAGCCTTTTTAACGTACAATGAGATTTAGACGACTACGTGCATTGAGTTCGGCACATTTTTTTTTTATTTTTTTTTATTTCTGTAAGTAGGTTTATACAAACACTTTTACACGTCAATCATATTTTTTAAATAAAGCTAGATGAGGTCAGCGTATTCTATCTGACTACTCTGAGAAGAGAGGCCGAAACAAACTCAGAAGTCACAGTCTCCATTATAGTCCAGACATAATCTTGGTCAGATCATGTGAAGGCCATGTAGATTGGTGTCCGAAATGGTCCTTTTGAGGAAAGATCCATTCAGATTGAATGGACCAGTCCAGTCAGTGCACGCAATTGTCAGTAATTGTGCAGCTCAACTCAAAACTTAAGGAGCTCAACGATGCGACTTTGACCTTGATAGATTTTGAACACAACGCAAGCCGAACGCGTTTTCGGTTTCTGACTGATTACCTCGATGTTCTTGTAGTTGTTTTAGTGGTCGCAAGCGCGACTTCCGTGGATTTTTTTTTTTTTTAATTTTACACAAGAAGAAAGGAACAAAAACATACGTACAAAGGTGATGCTTAATTCTAAAGATATTAGACAAAAAGAGATGTAGACAACGTGTGTAAGAGTAGAAGAGAAAACAAAACACACAATCTTATTGGGCTTATCCATGAGAAATTTCTCAGTAGCGTAGTAGAAATATTACAGGCGTGCACATCGTTCGTAGTAAGGCTGAATGTGCAAGTTAGGCACAACAATATGTGCAATTATGTGCATTATTATTATTAAATTGGTAAAAATAATAATTTGATCTTAATAATTATTAACAATATTATAATTTTTTTAATGTAAAAAATAAATAAACTTAAACTCTTGCAAATAAATTTTCCTTTTCGATCACAATTTTTGTATCTAGAATTAGTGAACGGAAGACAGTTATTTTATGTCTGAAACAATATGCCATAGCAATGAAAATTGGAAAACAATAATGTGAAAAAGTCGTGTAAAACTAAAGTTAGTTTTTTTTAAAGTTAAGGTTCCCATAAAATTTTCAAGAAATTAAAAATAATAATTATGACTCGAAAACTATCACGAATAGCGGAACATATATGGGGTATTTTCGGATATCGCTGGGTATGAGGAATCTATTTTTTTTATGACGTCACTATTTGGACCAGCCTGTATATCTAATTTAAATCGATTGTACTGTACACCTCTGCCATCTTCAGGAAATACTAACAAGCGGTGATGTTACCCATAACGCTGATATTTATACTATAATGAGAACTGGATCATGTGTTACCAAGTGACCTTGGTACAATACTTAGCGGTAATCTACTTCCTTACCGCGGCGTTTCTCGCGATCCTATTGTTTTATTCAACATCTCAACAAAGGAGTTCCCAGTGTTTTTTCCCATCGTATCGAGAACGTTACACCCTTTCTAACCCTTTTTTTTTAGGGTTCTGTAAACGCAGATGGGTTATTAGAATTTTGTTTGTGTTTTGAATTGTGATCTGGTCGCTAAAGAGGAATTGACCGATTTATTTGAAAAGTGTTAAAACGCAGCTAAATGTTTAAAATGTGTAACTGAAAATTTGACCTGAACTGTTGGATATACTTGAGGAATTTGTGCAGTACCAAACACTCTTAATAGGTAATGAGAAAATTGACAGCCTCGCCAGAAACATCGTTTATTGTATGATCAACTGCACGTCAGTGTATTGAGCCAGCAGAAAAGCTTCCAGCGGGCCACCAACTTCCATGGGCCAGCCAGGTGGGCCGGCACAGACACGACTAAGTCAGGTGGACCCACTCCGATGCGATTGTGGAGCCACATCACAAACAACCCATCTCTTTTCGTACTCTCTGTGCTCTTACACCTGCACTATGGAAGACCATCATACATACATATCATACATATTTACATAGATAAATATTATAATATGAATGTTTAATTGACCTTGAATGAATAATTATTTTGTACCACAAACTTTATCTGATCTCAATAAAATAAATGTTATATTTACTTAATTTATGTTAATAACCTATTTAAAAATAGTTGATTGTAAATTGTTGAGCTTAACTGGCGTGCGCCACGTAAACTAATAGAATTATATGAAAACAATGTATTACGGAATTATTCCTCTTAAAAAGATCTATTAAGGCTCGGGTAATCGCCGTTGACCTTGGCCATATAAATGTGCGTCGCGCTCACGCATGTGCCGCCTTTCGGTTTCATATGGAATATTTATATTTAGCAACGAAAATTTGAAAAAGTCATAGATAGAATTATAGATAATAAAATATTCTGTTCATACAAAAGAAAACATGAAAATATCTTAAGTAGTTTGAAAGCCTAATATCGTTTTTTATGCTTCTTGAATTTACTTCATAAAGTATTTTACTACAATACTTAAATATTCACATATAGAATTCATGTATAAGCGTTTAACATACATTTTGTACATACCTTACTTGCATTATATGAAGGCGTGATAAATGATTTGTCACTAAAATAATATATCTGCGCCTTAAACTGTAGCAACTCGGGGTGGCGGGAAGGTACTTATGGGTCACCGAGGCCCCCGCAATACAGGCAATAGGAAGGAATACGGGTAGGTTTTAGCCAGTAAGAGTCTGACACACCCTCCCGCTCCGCCCAGAGCGGGAGAAGTTATTTGATGATTTCCCACCCAAAAAAAATAAAAAACTGTAGCAACTATCAGTATTGTTCATTTCTATCTGGACCCTATTCTAAAGTTCATGCAAACGAAGTCGTGGGCAGAAGCGGAGATAAAATAAACACCAACCATGAAGTTTTTTAACCCCAATACAAATTATTATTTATGCATTTTGTTCCACAAAATATTATGTTTTCGGGTTGCACTTTTTACAAGCGTTCAACGCAAAAAATATGGTTGACGTGACAAAAAATATGTGAAGCAGGATGCGTGGAGCTTTTGTTTAAGTTTAATATTTATGTTAGTTTAATTAAAATTGTATACATAATTTGTATGATTACGTAGTGGGTCATTAATATTCATTTATTTTTGGTACCGCGGAAATAATAAGCGTGAAAGGTGGTTTCCGTGTTTATCATACTCAATTAGCCGTTCTAATATTATAAATACAAAGTCTGTTTGTCTGTCCTTTTCACGCCTAAACCAAGTGGTTTAGGCGTGAAAAGGACAGACAATTTACACAGAAACTTTATTACGATCGGTTAAGTAACCAATCGTAATAAAATTTTACAGATAGGTAGCCTGGGTCCTGGAGAAGGATATAGGCTGGTTTTCATCCTGGATATTTGCATTAAAAAATATGAAATACGAATAAAATAAATAGATATTTTTTTATATTTTCGTTACTAAAAATAAATATTAACTAACCGCGGCGGCGCGGCGTGAGCGTGACGCACATTTATAAGGCCAAGGTCAACGGCGATTACCCGACCCTTAATTACATATTACACGTTTCATATAATAAATTAAACAAAATTAAATGGAATAGCTCCCGGGCCGTTTCTAGGGTTATTTATGAAACAATTTAGCTATCTCTGAGTTTTTAGTAGAGCGACCTAGTCTCCCAATATTAATATAAGTGTATGTCTGTGGGAACACGTTGTTCTTCTAAACACCACAACGGATTTTGATGCAGTTTTCAGGATCATTTAGAGAATATATACCTCGGCTTAATTGTAACTATTTTATTTTGGAATTGTTTTCTTTTTGTTAATTTTGTTACTATGGACGCGTTATTTCTTTACATCGTCCTCACATTTAGTTATAAATTTAACATTATTTATACTTAATGTAACAATATAATTTAAAAGAGTGTCCATGGAGTTTTTCGCCCGTTCTTCTCCATAGGTACCTACTACACTTTGGAATGGGCAACTACCTTCATATTTCTAATTGACCGCCTCCTTGACAGTTCAAAAGTGCCTGTAAATGCCTGTGTTTAATTGAAAAAAAAGCTTTGAGTTTCAGTTTGAAGGTTTTATTTGTTTAAAACATTACTATTAAACTGACATAATAAAGAATTCTCAATGTTTTTGTCAAGTCGTAAAAACCGCGCGAAGCAGAGGTGGCCGCTAGCTTATTATAAACTAACTGCACCCCGCGGTTTCAGCCGCATTTGTCTCGATCCTGTAGGATTATCGGGATAAAAAATGTAAGTCCTAATCCAGGTCATAGTGTACCCATGTGCCAAATTTCATCCAAATACATTTAGCCCTTTAAGCTTGAGAGCGTAACAAACAAACAAATAAACAAACAAACTCATTTTCACATTTATAGTATTTGTTAGGATAGTTAGGATTACACTACAACTCGTTCTGTGACACCGAGGCATGCAATAACTGAACTCATTTGATGTTCCCTCTTAAGTGCCTGTTTGATGCCTCTTGAGAAGTTGCTTTCGAAATAGAACGCAATTTCACACGCTTTCACTCTTGAAAAGTTATAGGATCTAATGTAGAGCCAAGCCCCTAACTCTACAAGGCCTAACTCTACAAACCTTATATCCTGGTCAAATGTACAGCTTGGCCGTTTCGCGGCCATCACACAGACACTCCTATGGGCTTATGGTAAGAAATAAAGTCACTGGTCTTTAATGTTATTTCATGCAATCGTTGAATGGAACGGCCAAGCCACACATTATGACCAAGATGGAGTATATAGATGGGAGTTTATATAATAGTTTGGAGGGTTAGGGGCTTTTTTTTTTGGGTGGGAAATTATCAAATAACACACACACACACAAGTGTCACACTCTTAATGAATAAAACCCACCCGTGTCCCTTCCGTTGCCTGTGTTGCCAGGGGCCTCGGTAACCCTTTTGTACCTTCCCACGACCCCGGCAGGCATCGGTCCTAGTGGACCCCTACACTTGTGCTGATGACATCTCTTTGAGGCACGCATAACGAACATAACGCGCCGTCGACCCAGGCCCGGTCTTTATCGGACGGTGAGCTACCCATTGCTCACCGTCCGCAAGCCCGCGACCACGGTGGCCAGAAATCCGCCCGAGATTCCCGACGCCCAGGGCGTCTCCTGCGGCGGCTAGGGGCGAGAGGGAGCAAAATTTGCCTTTCCCTCAACCTTCTCGCCTCCTCCTTTGCGAGCATTACTGCTTCGCAGATGGAGATGACGGCTGCCCATGCCCTCTCGCTCCGTACCATGGCCTGGACCAATGCCAGACGCGAAAGATCTCTGTCGCCGATCAGAGTTAGGGGCTTGGTTCTAAATTAGATATGTTAACTGTTTAGCAATGAAAGCGTTATGTAAGTCTTTGCAACCTACTTTACATTAAATATTTTTGGTGGGATTTAATTTATTATTGTAAGTACCTATTTATCCGTAAGAAATACAGACTTGCACCTCCCTAAGGGAGTTGGAGGAAGAAAGATACAAATTTCTTATTTTTTTTTTGTTGTTTGTGTGCAAATCCCATTCTACTTACGAAATTTCAGCTGTCTAGGACTTCGGGAAGTACCCTAAAGAATTTATTTTATATAGGACTGCACCCCCTATTACGGGGGATGGAGGATGAAAGATACAGATTTCTTGTTTTTTTTTTATTGTTTGTGAGTTAATCCTAACCGGCATACCAAATTTATACCTTAGCGGATTTATTTTATATTTTATACCTGCACGCCCATTACGGGGGTGGGAGGGTGAAAGTAGTTTGTGAATAAATCCTAACCTCCATGCCAAATCTCACCGTTGTAGGACTTTGGAAAGTGCCCCAGAGCTTTTGATGAGTAAGTGAGTCAGTGACGAAATTGACATATTATAGGTATTAACAAAATACACCTATTAACAAAATGCAAAGTATAAAATATAAAGGTAGACAAATAAAAGTTTGTTTTATAAGTCTGCAAACTACATCATATCCTGAGAATTTGAGCTCTCTAGTATTATCCAGCTCGAAGTTATGAGGGTTTGAAAGTACGACGAAACGCTTGGAGAAGAGGTAGATGCTGCCCTGCTTTTTTTGGCTCCTCTTGGCTAGGGCACTACCGTGCCCCAAGACATATACATATAATCCACTCTGCACTTTTTGAGAGATGAGCACTTTCATTGAACAATCGCGGTGGGCTGATTTCTCTTTATACCATTTAAGTATTTTTGACGATATAAAATACGTAATAATTATATACGACGGTCGTTTTGAATGATTTCAACTCGTCTCCCGTCACTGGGTTTGTGGCTACATAAAAATATTTACGCTTGCCGCGGTCAGTTCGTGAATGGGTGACTATCCATTACATATCGAGACCTCTCAGTGCCTCGGCAAACACTTTAACCGTTGGTCCCGGCTGTCATGTCCAAGAGTCTGACTACCAGTCTTACAAAGGGGTATCGTGTTACCCAGTAACTGGGTTGTAGAGGACAGATAGGCAATCGCTCCATGTCAAATACTGGTATTCAGCTGCATCTAGTTAGACCAGAAGCCAACCCCGACATAGTTGGAAAAAGGCTAGGCAGATTTTTTTCAACTCGTTTTAAAAATTTTAGTTCAAACAAGAAATCCTCTACGGAACCTTTTCCATCGTGTGAACATCAACGTATTTAAACAATTTATATTAATGTCTATCTTGCCATCGCTATCGACCATCTCTATAGCTATCAAATATCTATAAACTTTTATTGAACGTTTCTTCCCGTTAATCCAATACAAAGGGATTATGTTCGTTTGTGTTCGAGTCGATCTCGGGAATTACTGAACCGATTTAGATTTTGTTTACATTGATGGAATTTGTTGTCAATGGGTGTTTTTGTGTTATTTGTACATTGATTTTGGAACAAGAAAAACGTAATTAAGATCCTATCGTTTTGACTGAAAATAAGTACAGTGCTATTCAACGACTAACGTTAAAACTTCAAGAAATTAAACCGGCCAAGTGTGTGTCGGACCACGAACAATGATGGGTTCCATTGGGAAGTTAGTTGGGAAGTTGCGATAAATTTATCTCAAAAACAAACATAACATTGTAGTTTAACAACATGTTGTCCCATACATCGATATATGCCACGGTCAATTCTTCAACTGCTTTAAGTTGGTCGACTAAGACTCGTTAACTTGTAAAGCTCACTTAGCTGTAATAGTTTTGTACTGCCATGAAATATTTCACATCTCCATAAACAACCATTTAGCTGGCATTTGGCTGGCGGGGACATACACACTTGACTTTAACAAAAATTAGCACTCTAATGCTTAATATTACACAAACGGTTCCTTGAATCGTTGATCGGCCTATCCAACTATACCCCACACTATGGGATAGACGAGAAAAAAATATATCATCCCCACATTACTTGCAAGAGGGGTAACCTAAATAAAACTGTTTTTCAAGATTTTGTTTTAGCAATTTGTCGGTGTGATTAATATGTATTTTTATATATATATATATTACGTGTAAAAGTGCTACTGATATCCTATTTACAGAATGAACAAGTTCATTTCTTGTTTAGTACGGAACCCTCAAACACATACAGACGCATAGAACCTCTACCTTTTTTCAAGTCGGTAAAAATAAATATGGTTTAAGTGTTATTAAGTAGTAGCCACAAGTGCCCACAAGTTTTATCGTTCACAGTTAATTCTTATTAGCTACAAAACAGTTAGCTAGTTTATTTACCTGATGTTAGCTAGTTTACCTAAAGTTAGCTACTTTACCTAAAGTTAGCTAGTTTACCTAAAGTTAGCTAGTTTACCTAAAGTTAGCTAGTTTACCTAAAGTTAGCTACTTTACCTAAAGTTAGCTAGTTTACCTAAAGTTAGCTAGTTTACCTAAATACAAACGTAAAATCATCCCTCAGAATGCACACAATGCGTCAGGTGGATCCGCAATGGTTGACCGCGAGATTAAAAATTTTCATTAGTTATTTTCAATTTGCAGGTCAGTGTCAGGTTGTATCTTGATCATAGTATGATTTGCGATCATAAAAAATCTGTATTTACAGAATTATAATCATTAGAATCATTAATACATCTCTCTAAGTTAGATTTGTTCCATAAGAACTTTCGATAATAGATTTGTTCTTAGGGAACAAATCTAACTAAACACGTAAGATAAATTGAATTTCTCTGGCTTTGGTGGGAATTCATCAAATAACTTCTCCCTCTTTGGGCGAAGTGGGAGGGTGTGTCAGACTCTTACTGACTAAAACCCACCCGTATTCCTTCTTTTGCCTGTGTTGCGAGGGGCCTCGGTACCCTATTGTACTTTCCCGCAACCCCGGCAGGCATTGGCTCTAGTGGACCCCTCCACTTGTGCTGACATATCTTTGAGGCGCGCGTGGAATACAATTCGCCGTCGACCCGGGCCTGGTTCTTATCAGACCTTATCAGCTACCGCTGCGGATCCACCTTGAGGAAAAACAATAAAATTAGTAGATATAATGAAATATTTTTTTAAAACTTTCATTCACTAGGAAACAGCGCAATTGCGCTAACTAACTAAATAACAACTTAACAAACGCTAATAATAACTTAGCTAAATATCAAAGTGATTCAAATACTTGCCTTGAAAAGCATTCATTACCTTTAACTTACCCAGGCTCAACTACTATGTAGGTACATAACCCTACAGCTACTCTGCCTATCCCACAAATTAAGCTCGCGTGATAATAACTTAACCAAGTACATTAAGTCACGAAGCAAACACACTACAACACTTAAAGTTGATTTAATTCTAATGACTTCTTCTCTTATGTAGTTTGAAGTAATTAATTTGTGGTTTATCATTTTGTTCGGATTCAAACTAGTTTTAAGAGTTAGGCTGTGCACAGACTGGGTCAAGACTGTATATTAAAATGACCAACGCACTAGAAACACAAAGACAGTGGGTACACTCACATTTCACCAGTTATGTTTACCTCGGGCATTTAATTACCGATGGTCTTGAAGACGATATGGATATTCAGAGGGAGCGTAGAACTTTAGCGGTCAGAGTTAACATGCTGGCCCGCAGATTCTCCCGCTGCTCTGAACAAGTAAACTAACGTCGTTTAAGGCGTATTAACATGTTGCGTATTAACATGTATTAACATGTTTAGTTATGCGTATTAAAATTAATGTTAATATGTTTAGTTATGTTTAGTTATGCGTATTAACATTAACATACATGCGTATTAACATTGCGTATTAACATGTTTAGTTAACATGCTGGCCCGCAGATTCTCCCGCTGCTCTGAACAAGTAAACTAACGTCGTTTATGGCGTATTAACATGTTGCGTATTAACATGTATTAACATGTTTAGTTATGCGTATTAACATTAATGTTAATATGTTTAGTTATGCGTATTAACATTAACATACATGCGTATTAACATTGCGTATTAACATGTTTAGTTATGCGTATTAACATGTATTAACATGTTTAGTTAACATGCTGGCCCGCAGATTCTCCCGCTGCTCTGAACAAGTAAACTAACGTCGTTTGAGGCGTATTGTCAAAGTTTTTATACAGGAAATCTGTGGGTCAGTCACACCAAAAGATCGCTGGATGTCCTGCGCGTCCAGTATGAGAACATCTTCAGGATGATGTTGGGGCTGCCTCGCTTCTGTAGTGCATCGGGGATGTTTGCGCTGTATCGTACTGACGGCTTTCATGCCGTCATCCGCAAGAAAACTGTATACCTGATCTGCAGAATGCGTGGCAGCTGCAACAGAGTTCTGTTGACTGTAGCAGATAGAATCTCTTCTCCCATATGGAGATCCTTTATTAAACGGATTATTTGTATTTATTTTATTTTTATTTAAATGATCAATCAAATATTACACCATATTTCAGGTTATTCGACTGTCCCCGCCTGCAAGACCAAAATTATATAGATTATAATGCTTGTTTTTCCCTTTTCAGTTATGTGTTTTTGCAGTCGGGTTTTTCGTTTTTTAAATAATTTATTTTATTTCAAGCTTTTTAGTTTTGTTATATTAACAAAACTAAAAAGCTTGAAATAAAATAAATTATATATTTGAAAATTACTCATTACTAGCTTTTATTTGATACCAATATTGTTGCAATTATTAAAAAAAAAAACTTCCCCTCCTTTTTTGTATTTGCAGATGCAATTTATAAATATTATATAGCTTATGTCACTCCCACAATTAAGACGAATCGAAAGACACCTCATATGTTAAAATCCATCAAGCCGTTTAGGCTACAGAGCGTGCCAAAGAAATAGATACATACATACATACATACATACATACATACTCGTACATACAAACATACATACATACATACATACATACTCGTACATACAAACATACATACATACATACTCATACACATACATACATACATCTCGAAAAACATTACCCTCCTGAGGCAGTCGGGTAAAATAGTTAATTTTTTAGTGACAGAAAAGAATCGCTGTAAAACCGCCTCCAGTCTTGTCTGCCCTAGCCCTAGAGTGTAATTTAAGCCCGCGTAGGCGCGGAGGGGCGAGGCGGCCCGCGAGTGGCCGCGAGCTGAGGAGCAGGTGGTGAGCACTAAAACCATCTACGACGATAAGCTCGCGTGGGACCGCCGGAGCCCCACAGCGCCGGAGCCGTGACAGAAACCATGCTTGCTGCATGTTGCATGCTTGCTTGCATGCTGCATGCTTGCTTGCATGCTGCATGCTTGCTTGCATGCATGGTGTATGCTTGTTTGCATGCTGCATGCTTGCTGTATGCATGGTGTATGCTTGTTTCAGAATATATCCCCTGACCGTTTAACGGACGTTTTGATTTAATGACTGTCGATATGAAATGTATACCAAAAGACGATTCTGACTGTGAACTTTCTGCGATATGATGGTTCTACTTTTTAATCATAATGGATGTAAAATGTATGCCTAAAGATGATTCTGACTTACAAAATTATGAGTTTTGAATATATGATAAATGAGTGTCTGCCAAACGATATTCTGCAAAATGATGTTTATGCTGTCCGCTGTTTAGCAAAATAATATTATGACAAAAAAAGTTTTGCCATAAAGGGTAGACCCGTTGAGAATCATTAGCATAGTTACCTCCTTGAATTTGACGAGAATGCAAAACGACACCTTGTATAATAGTAAGTCAGACGCTTAGACTATGGAAAGTACGGTTGTCGCAACCCAGTGCTGGGCACGCCACGATTGCAGCAATAAGTCCCCTCTTTGAGGAGTGGCTGGAGAGGCGCCACGGCGTCCTCACCTTCCACCTGACGCAGGTCCACACCGGACACGGCAGCTTCGGGAGGTTCCTGTGTCGGATAAGGCGGGAGGAAACGTCCGGGTGTCACCACTGTGTGGATCGCCCGGAGGACACGGTGGAGCATACGGTGGAGGTCTGCCCGGCTTGGGCAGAGCACCGCCGTGTCCTCGTGGAGGCGATCGGCGGCAGAGACCTCTCGCGTCCGGCCCTGGTACGGAGCGAGAGGGCATGGGCAGCCGTCACCTCCTTCTGCGAAGCAGTAATGCTCGCGAAGGAGGAGGCGGGACGGTTGAGGGAAAGGCATGTTTCGCGCCCTCTCGCCCCTAGCCGCCGCAGGAGACGCCCTGGGCGTCGGGAATCTCGGGCGGATTTCCAGCCACCGTAGGCGCGGGCTTGCGGACGGTGAGCAATGGGTAGCTCACCGTCCGGTAAGGACCAGGCCCGGGTCGACGGCGCGTCGTATTCCACGCGCGCCTCAAAGAGATGTCGTCAGCACAAAAGTAGGGGTCCACTAGGGCCGATGCCTGCCGGGGTCGCGGGAAGGTACTTATGGGTCACCGAGGCCCCTGGCAATACAGGCAACAGGAAGGAATACGGGTAGGTTTTAGTCAGTAAGAGTCTGACACACCCTGCCGCTCCGCCCAGAGCGGGAGAAGTTATTTGATGATTTCCCACCCTCAAAAAAAAAAAAACGATCAAAATAATGTTATTAATTATACCTTTTGTGTATATGTACATAAAAAAAAACAAATATACCTAATTAATTAATAAAAATAACTAAAACTATACCTACACAAACTAATATAGGGCGTGGTAAAATTCATTCACAACGCTGTCGACTGGTAATGTACCCAAGAGACTGGCGGCATTGCCACGTTGTATGGCAACTGTAATTCTTAGCCTCTGGCCAAGGAAAAGGGCTGGCCCCTTGGGTCACGGGAAGTGTCAACCAACCGTTTGGAGATTTCCTTAAAAACGCCATAGGATTAGAATCTTAGATGTAAAATGAATGAAAATATTGAGAGCAGTTGAAAATCATGACGAAAGGTTCGGAAATATTTTAGAGAAGATTTTTATAGACTGCAGGTACGCTGCATCCACGGTAGGCCCAGAAAACGCGGAAGGCTACTCACAAAGAGGTATGATATCCTTTTGGGAAAACCTTCGCCTAACATGGAAACTGCACCAATTTATAAAATAAGGTAATGTAACATTCACTTGGGTAGGTACCTCTCCTTAAAAATAACTCTGTGTCTTGAAATGAGCACCTACGTACTTACTTACAGAAATATATCCTACACACCTATATATTTGTTTCTTTTGAAAATATTTACATACCGGTAAAATGCTGCAACTTTGCCGTAGTTTTATGGTAACATTGATATATTTCGAAAAATTACAATCAATTTTCACCCTTGTCAGGTTGGGGATAAAGCTTATATTAATGGTCATTGGCAGTGTACTTAGAACTATGATTATTCTGTATCATTTTCGAAATATAACAGTCTTAATCACTAGGCAAAGTTAGGCCACAAAACTGTAACATTGCCTGCTTCAATTTTGACCTTCTAAACGACTTAAATACATCATTCTTGCACTGGAAGTTAACCCTTATTAGTAGGACTTTGGGATAAGAATTGCAAAACAGCCTCTTTTTGCTTATACCAATAGAAACAATGCTAGGCAATGTTGTGTTCGGCTATCACTCATTGCGTTTGACAACTCACTGTCATGTGGTTTCAAAGAAAAGAAACACGGCGGCGGGTTTTTTGTATTGCCAGGTAATGATTTAAATAACTACCAACAATTTGAAGTTGCTACAACCAATATTTAAAAAGATATTGGTAAATTCATATAATAGGCAAAGTTGGGTATGCGAGGCAATGTTGCAGCGTTTTAAAACTAACAAACTTATAATAATAATAATTATATGTACAATTATATAAAATTGGGAGGGCAAAATATCAAAGGGCATCAAAAAATTCGTCTGCATCGCTGTCAACAGGAAAAGTGCCAAAAAGGCTGGCAGAATTGCCACGTTGTATGGCAATGCTGATTCTTTGGTCAAAAAATAGACCAGCCCTTTGGTCACGTGAGGGGTCGACAAACCGCTTGGCGATGTCTCTAAAAACTAAGTGGGCACTCGGACCTCATGGCCCTAGTGTTTCAACCCCAAACGGCAATTCCCAATAAGATTGGAGTACTTGCGCCGTTTGAGGTTTTCCGCACCTTCCTACACACCTGTACAAAACAAATACCAAAAGTGCTCACGAATCCCTCCGTATCGAAAAATCCTAAACGCAAATGGTCCTATCAGGAAAACAACCCATAATCAAAGCGACACTTTAGCAAAATGTCCTATTAGCAAATTGTACCTAATTTGATTGTATTGTAATTGTATTATTGATACCGAACTTAAAATACCGATGACATTCTATACACAAGGTGTTCGGCGCATGGCTGAACAAACGAAAACAGCGAAGAGGTGTGGGTGCTATGTACTTATGCCAAAAAACTCGTACTTTTCTTCACGTTTTTTTAAAATAGAAATTTATTAAAAAAATACCAAAATTAATCGAATCTTAAACCCAAGATAGAGAGAGAAGAGTCAAGAAAACTGTTCCAAAGCTGCTTGGTTCTGTTGTTATACGTAGTTATGTTCTGATAAAATTCATACTTTCAGCAGTAAGTATTTAGAATGACAGGCCCTTAAAGTTACTAAAAAAAATAAAAAATACTTAAAGCTCACCTTTGTATGTTATTTTTGTAATTATGGTAATTTTTTTATAAACATTAGTTTAAAAATAGAAACGGAGAAAATTCCGGCTTTTTTGGCGTGAGTACTTACATAGCACATGACCGCACCACTTCGCTGTTTTCGTTTGTTCAACCATGCGCCGAACACCCTGTATACCAAAACCAAACCAACCAATATAGTGTCTTAGGCATGGTTGCGAGTCCACTGGACTGTGTATACGTGGGTCACTGTTGTGCCGTCTCTCGTGGGATGTCGTAACAGTGACCAACCGTTATTTCTTGTATTGTTTTCCTTGTTTTTGTTTAGTGTCTGCGCTTACTGACATAGTCGCAATCTTGTTGAGTCTTCGTTAGTCTAATAAAGAATAATTCTATTATATTTTATTATATTCTAATACGAGAACTTTATCAATAGGTATGTATTTAAATGCACCTCAAATAATTGCATTTTGCTTTTCTAAAAATAACATTGAACACTCTAATATAATTTATTGGAGCTCTTTTTGTAAACCTCAAATAAGTCCTATTTTGGGTTCGTAAAAATACTAAATAGCGCTCGCAGGCCACTGTCACTCCTCGTGGAGGCGATCGGCGGCAGAGACCTCTCGCGTCCGGCAATGGTTCAGGCCATGGTACGGAGCGAGAGGGCATGGGCAGCCGTCACCTCCTTCTGCGAAGCAGTAATGCTCGCGAAGGAGGAGGCGGGACGGTTGAGGGAAAGGCAAGTTTCGCGCCCTCTCGCCCCTAGCCGCCGCAGGAGACGCCCAGGGCATCGGGAATCCCGGGCGGATTTCCGGCCACCGTAGGCGCGGGCTTGCGGACGGTGAGCAATGGGTAGCTCACCGTCCGGTAAGGACCAGGCCCGGGTCGACGGCGCGTCGTATTCCACGCGCGCCTCAAAGAGATGTCGTCAGCACAAAGTAGGGGTCCACTAGGGCCGATGCCTGCCGGGGTCGCGGGAAGGTACTTATGGGTCACCGAGGCCCCCGCAACACAGGCAACAGGAAGGAATACGGGTGGGTTTTAGTCAGTAAGAGTCTGACACACCCTCCCACTCCGCCCAGAGCGGGAGAAGTTATTTGATGATTTCCCACCCTCAAAAAAAAAAAAAAAAAGGCCACTGCCACGGCACCGCTTGCTTCGCTCACTCGGCTCGCGCATAGTTGCTTGCAGTTCTAACCTAAGCAAACCTTACCCGTTTGGTCGGTGTAGCTTAGTTAAAGCGACCAACTGTAAAAAAAAGGCCAGAAAGTAAAAAGGCGCCCATTAAAAGCCCAAGAAGTTTTTAAAGGTTAATTTATTTAAATAAGCGTACATCATTAGGTCAATATTTTTTAGAGCAAGGCTAGTCAATCCCAGGCCCGCGGGCCACCAGGTGGCCCACCAACGCATTTAAATTGGCTTGCCAAAAGCTATCATCAGCTAGCGATAGTCTTTTGGGAACAGATTTCAGGACAAAAATATATTTTACTTCATAAAACCCAACACCAGGTCTAATAAATATTCCCAAAAATAAAAATAAAAATACATTATATAAAAAATATAATCCATTCTCAATTATCAAACAAGAAAACACATTTACAGACTTAATTTTATTTTCGACCTAAGATGTTTCGCCAAATATTGATTGATACGTTGTTAGCATAAAAACCTCTTCAACGATATCAGTGAATATTTATGTTACATTATTCAAACTATGAGTAACTCAAAGTTTTGTTTAATTTTAATAGCTAGGTATCTACCACCACTACAGGTACGTTTTATTTACGAGATGGTCTGCCGGCTGACACGGAAACGGAATGTTGCCATTTTAAATATGAATATATAAAAAAATATTTTATAAAAAATATGTAGTTTTAATATATTATATATTTACATAAACATGTAGAATGAAACAGTCTGTATTTCTTTTTTATTTCTTATTATAATCTCACTATAAGCTGCACCGGTCGACGTCATTACGTCAACGCTGGCTGTCGCTGAAAACTAGCGCTGAGGCTCTGTCTCACATAGGGTCGCAGCATTATGCTGAGCGATGGCCGTTTTATGTGGATGTGACCCATTTTTTCCTCAACTTGTTCTTTTTTTTATGTTCCTTCTTTGTGTTCCCGTCGTACATGTGAACCGCAAATAAAAGTATTTTCTTTTTTTTTCCTTTTGAATAAAAATTATGGCCCACCTTCAATATTGGTTGGGCAGCCTTGTTTAAGAGGATCAGTTAAATATTTCCCTTACCAATATCCTACCAAAAGCATTGTAGTATCAGCCTTAGGTAAACTGTGCATCCCGCCTATGTTTACTATTTCATATTTTAGTTGTTCGTTAACGCTAAGCTACAAACTAGTCGGTTAATTACTCGTGTAATTACAGTACAAGCATACATCTTAAGGCCGCATGCAGTAGAGGCTAGGCAGACATTAAAGTATCGCTTAATATAGTTGCTGGGCCGGATTTATGAGGAAACAGAAAGTTTACTTTGTAGCTTAAGGGGACTACAGGACTTAAACGCAAATGTTGTAAGTTTTATAATGCCTGAAATATATGATCACCTGCAGTAAACAAAATCAGAAAAATATATAATACTTTTCAGGATATATGCTAGGTAGATAGTGTGTTGAAAACATAATACAACTAATTTGATACAATAGAAAAAACACGAAGATACCTCTAAAAAAATATTTAAACGATTAAAAACCATACTAATATATGTACATGCAATCGTTCTGATTTGTCATATTATTCAACATATTAGCATAATAGTGTTTAATTTTTTTATCTAATCAATAGATTTTTTGGAAATAGATAATTGCATCATATTTTGCAATACCTACATTACCAGCGTTGTGTCTTCGCGCTTCTCTTTCTTTTCTATGCAGTACGACAATGACCGCGCTTTAGCTGTTATCGGCCTCTTAAGACGCTGACAACACCGCGGTCACTGTCAAATTCCATAGAAAAGAAAGAGAAGCGCGACGACACAACGCTTGCAATTTATTGCAAAATATGAAGTAATTATCTATTTACTCAAAATTGAGTTGAGTAATCGAAAATAAAAAACAACCAAGTTCTGCATTCAAATAAGACGTTCTTTTTATTAATTAAATACGTAACGTATGTTGATATTTGATACAGATATTTTGGATTAGAACTCAAAGTAAGAGGTTAGTTTAAAGTTAGTTTGTATCGAGATTTTGTTTTCAAAACGTGTTTTGGTAACAACCAGGTCCTGGGAAATATGTTCAAAATTAACATATATTTTTTCCGCTACCACAAACTATACGGATTTGGCAATTTTTTTTCTTAAGCAAAGCCAATTTTGGTCAATTGGGTCTTGTCAGCGCCTTAAGTTAATACCCATCACACTCTCTCATCAAATACAAAACTAGATACACTTACACCCTAAATCAGTTTCTTGTTACTCACATTTTTGTAAATTTTATTATTTTACATAACATCACGCCTTGTTTCCCCGAAGGGTTGGGCAGAGGTGTACCTATAGTTCACCCACATTTTGCCAGTTATGCTTAAGTCCCATATAATAGAAGGCGAGCCTATTGCCATCAACCGGGCACAAATCCAAACTCCAGACTGTTACTGAAAAATTCCAGATGGAAAAATCCAATAACATTTGCCCGACTCGGGAATTGAACCCACGACCTCATGCTCAGCAGTAGCGCTTGCAGCCACTAGACTAACGAGTGAATAATAAGGAGGTATCAAATAATATTATGTAATCTATTTATATAAAAATTAATCCCTATTTCCCTTGGTCACGGCATCACGCGTGAACGGTTGGATCGATTTCGCTAATCATTTTTTTGTTGTATTTGTTATTGTCAGGAAAAAAAATTACAAGCCCGTGATAAGGCCTGTCGTATTGTATGGATCGGAGTGCTGGGCCATGAAGAAGATGGACGAAAAAAGAGTGCATGCAGCGGAGATGAGAATGTTGACATGGCTGTGTGGAGTGACGAAAATGGATAAAGTAAGAAATGAATATATATGGAGCAGCTTGAAAGTGGCGCCAGTAACAGAAAAGTTGAAAGGAAGTCGTTTGGCTTGGTATGGGTATGTGATGAGGCGGGATGAAAAGCATGTGACTAAAAGAGTGATGAATATGAATGTAGATGGGTGGAGAGGGAGAGGAAGGTTAAAGAAAAGATGGATGGATTGTGTGAGGAATGATATGAAAGAGAAGGGAGTGAATGATAGCATGACGGCTGACAGGGGAGGATGGAAGAAGATAATGTGTTGTGCCGACCCCAAATAACATGGGACATGGGCAGGAAAATGATGATTTGTTATTGTCAGGAGAAGGTTCTTATGTACGAAAAAACCTCCAAGCGGGCGAAGCCGCGGGAAAGATCTAGTTATCAATAACAATCTTGCGCTAGCAGAACTCATAAAATTATTAACTTTGTGTGGTGTTTGAGTTACCAAAGCTGTGCCGTGCCTAGTTTGGTACCCGCTGTTAAATCTATCTAAGTTTTCTGTTAGCTAAAATTTCATGCATGTTAATTGTTTGTTTGTGAACTATGCGTAAGTTTAATAAATTAATTTGAATATTTTGTTAAATTTCTGATCTCTTGTAAAGTGGTCTGATCTCTTGATAGTTAAATTGATTTGTTTGATTTGTTTTCGCCTCATCCAGGTTTTAAATGTTTTGTTTTTTTATTTATTTGAATTAACATAGCTTTTTATATACCTACACGTGTGTCTGTGACAAATAAATCTATTATACTTTCTTTTTGTTTCTTTCAGGTTCTACCCGCGATGGAAACAATGTCGTCAGCCTATCTCGCCGCCAGACGACCAGCACTTCGTCTTCTAGTCCATGGACGCCACTCGGCCACCACCTTACTCCACCTGCCATCACTGCGTCTTGCCAGGTGTCCTGCCCAACTTCATTTGAGTTCCATAACTCGTTTTCCAATATCAAAAACCCTCGGACCTGGATGAGACTGCCACAGGAGCGTGGAGATAGGCACAACAAAAGAGAGGCCTGTGGTCAGCAGGGGGTGAAGTGGAGCTGGGGATGATGATGTTGATGATACCCTTCGACATCAATCGTATTCTCTTTATGACCCATTTCCAGGAGCAGTAGTGACCCGGTGGTAACGGCTGCGACTTACAAATTGTAGGTCGTAGGTTCGAACCCTGACAGGCGCTTTACTTTGTTTAAATTATTTCATCACCACTCAAATCAAATCAAAAATATGTATTTGATAGATAGAGTATGGTACATAAGATGTTATAGTAAATTTGTTTCAGCATATCCTGTCATAACATGGCGTGTAAGTGTATTCACAATCACACGATCTCAATTAATCTTACTTACAAATTACAGATTCTATTGATTTGTCTTCTAAATAGTCCTGAATGGTATTTTTTGATGGCACACTGTATCCCGCTTTCAAAATCAAAAGTCATTTATTCAAACTAGGCTGAGAATCAGCACTTTTCGAACGTCAAAATTACATACGACAGTCCCCCAAAACGCCCGCCCTTGCATCGCGCTGCTTGTATCAGCGCGATTCTCTCGTCCGTGGAGATGACTCCTCACTGTTACTGTTAGCCTGCATCATCCAATTGCTGGGCAAAGACCTCCACATGAATTCCAGTGTTTGTGATCCAGAGGTAAAGTGGACCACTGGTCATTTGTTTTGTCCAGCTCGTCCCGCCATCTTCCCTGTTGATGGCGCCTTAAGTAGGACTTTTTTTTTTTTTTGGGCACGCCACGATTGCGGCGATAAGTCCCCTCTTTGAGGAGTGGCTGGAGAGGCGCCACGGCGTCCTCACCTTCCGCGTGACGCAGGTCCTCACCGGACACGGCAGCTTCGGGAGGTTCCTGTGTCGGATAAGGCGGGAGGAAACGTCCGGGTGTCACCACTGTGTGGATCGCCTGGAGGACACGGTGGAGCATACGGTGGAGGTCTGCCCGGCTTGGGCAGAGCACCGCCGTGTCCTCGTGGAGGCGATCGGCGGCAGAGACCTCTCGCGTCCGGCCATGGTTCAGGCCATGGTACGGAGCGATAGGGCATGGGCAGCCGTCACCTCCTTCTGCGAAGCAGTAATGCTCGCAAAGGAGGAGGCGGGACGGTTGAGGGAAAGGCAAGTTTCGCGCCCTCTCGCCCCTAGCCGCCGCAGGAGACGCCCTGGGCGTCGGGAATCCCGGGCGGATTTCCGGCCACCGTAGGCGCGGGCTTGCGGACGGTGAGCAATGGGTAGCTCACCGTCCGGTAAAGACCAGGCCCGGGTCGACGGCGCGTCGTATTCCACGCGCGCTTCAAAGAGATGTCGTCAGCACAAAAGTAGGGGTCCACTGGGGCCGATGCCTGCCGGGGTCGCGGGAAGGTACTTATGGGTCACCGAGGCCCCCGCAACACAGGCAACAGGAAGGAATACGGGTGGGTTTTAGTCAGTAAGAGTCTGACACACCCTCCCGCTCCGCCCAGAGCGGGAGAAGTTATTTGATGATTTCCCACCCAAAAAAAAAAAAAAAAGGACTTTTTTAAACGAAATCTTGAAATTGTACTTAGTTTAAATGTTCATTCCTCCATTGCAAATATTAAAATCTCAACTTGTTTCGCAGAAACTTAAAAATGCAATTTCGTTGCTCTTAAGTCTCGGTTTTGGTCTAGTGGTCGCAATTGCTACTGCCGAGCATGAGGTCCTGGGTTCGATTCCCAGGTCGGGCAAAGTTTTATTGGGTTTTTCTATCTGGAATTTCTCAGTAGCAGCCTAGAGACTGGATATGTGACCGTTTCATAGCTAGCGCCCTACTACATGGGACTTTAACATAAAGGCTCTCGCAGACATTCGCGTCGCGACAGCGCGACAGCGCGACGCGACAAGAGTAGCACAATTTCTATAAAAACTTCACGGTGTCATACTGCGCGTCGCGCTCCCTACCGCGCCCGCGATATCGCGTCAGTCTGCACGAGCCTTAACTCGCGAAATATGGGTGTACAATAGGTACACTTCTACTCAACACTTCGGGAAAAAATGGCGTGATGTTATGGTAGTTTTAAGTATATTATCACACATTAATTTCTATTAGTAAATTCGACTCAAACAATTAGACGTATTCTAACTTAAGACCTTGTTCAAACGTAGCGTTTTCCGCACGTCTGCGCTTTGCTTTGTGTCCATACATTCCGTGTGTTTGCACCAACTCAGCCATCGAGCTTCAGCTTGAAACTTGCTCAAATACTCGCATATTTAACTCTACGAGCGAAAGAAGACACGTATTTGTTTGAGTTTAAATGCGCGTAAACGCTTTATTTGAGCAAGATGAAAAGCTGTAGTTTTATCGAGTTTAATTCGCTGATTCCGATTGTATAACTTAATTGACGACTTAATTGAGTTATTAGTGACAGCTTAATGTTCAAAAGAAAAATAAACAATGTTTATGTCATATCAAGCTTATTCTGATTTCACATGGTTCCTACTTATAGTTAACTTAAATCGCGAAACATCTAGTTGATGTAACTGGTGACCGAAAAGCTGGCGGCTTTCTCGCGCAACGCATCAGCATTGCAATTCAGCGAGGAAATGCCGCCAGCATCCTCGGTACAATGCCCCGAGTGCCTTTTTTAAGCTTAACTTAGTTTTAATTTAATTTAGTTAATGTTAATAATCATCTTGTAATTTGGTTATGTAAATAAATATACTTCTGTTAACTTCCAATTTTAAAACAAGCCTAGGTAACTAGTTGGTAACTGAAATATATGATGTCCAATAAATAACTTACCTTAACCCTAGGGATAACAAAAATACATATTAATTAATCCGTAATAAATAAAAATAATAATAAGTAAATAAATAAAATAATAATGAATAATTTAAAAAAATAAAGAGTTTTTACAATGTTCCTAAATAACTAAATCAATAAATGTATAGTATAATTTAAAAAAACAATAATTATAATTATTAAATTCAATTCTGTATTAATAAAACAGTAAAGGCTCGTGCAGACTAGCGCGATATCGCGAGCGCGACAGTCAGCAATATGCCTGTCACGCCCGCGATATCGCCCCAGTGTGTGGAAGCCTTAACTTACTAACGAACTAACTAATAATTTAATTTTAAATTTAAATTTTTCTCTTCGTCTCTCCTACTTGATCTATGCTGTGCCCGACAGGGTCTATAATTGTGACTAATATAATTATTTCCCTACTAACTATATACATTATGGTACGCAATAAAGAATTGAGAATGTGAAATGTGGGTGTACTATAGGTACAGCTCTGCCTAACCCTTCCGGGAAAACAAGCGTGATGTTAATTTAAGTTTATAACTGAACGTAAACAATTTTTTATGTGTAACATCTTGTTCACGTTTTCTGAGGGAGTGACTTCGTGAAAAGGGGTGTAAGTCTGTAGACAGGAAGTGACTTAGGGAATAAGTAGGTTGGGCACGCCACAATTGCGGCGATAAGTCCCCTCTTTGAGGAGTGGCTAGAGAGACGCCACGGCGTACTCACCTTCCGCCTGACGCAGTTCCTCACGGGACACGGCAGCTTCGGGAGGTTCCTGTGTAAGGCGGGAGGAAACGCCCGGGTGTCACCACTGTGTGGATCGCCCGGAGGACACCGTGGAGCATACGGTGGAGGTCTGCCCGGCTTGGGCAGAGCACCGCCGTGTCCTCGTGGAGGCGATCGGCGGCAGAGATCTCTCTCGTCCGGCCCTGGTTTAGGCCATGGTACGGAGCGAGGGGCATGGGCAGCTGGCACCTCCTTCTGCGAAGCAGTAATGCTTGCGAAGGAGGAGGTGGCATGGTTGAGGGAAAGGCAAATTTCGCGCCCTCTCGCCCCTAGCCACCGCAGGAGACGCCCTGGGCGTCGGGAATCCCGGGTGGATTTCCGGCCACCGTAGGCGCGGGCTTGCGGACGGTGAGCAATGGGTAGCTCACCGTCCGGCAAGGACCAGGCCCGGGTCGACGGCGCGTTGTATTCCTCGCGCGCCTCAAAGAGATGTCATCAGCACAAGTGTAGGGGTCCACTAGGGCCGATGCCTGCCGGGGTCGCGGGAAAGTTCGAAAGGGTTACCGAGGCCCCTGGCAACACAGGCAACGGAAGGAACACGGGTGGGTTTTAGTCAGTAAGAGTCTGACACACCCTCCCGCTCCGCCCAGAGAGAGAGAGGTTATTTGATAATTTCCCATACAAAATAAATAAATAAAGGGAATAAGTAGGTACTTCTTAATAGCATGGAATTAGTAAGTACTTTGCTATTATAAAATGGAATTATTACTAATTCTCACTCACTCGTCTCACTAGTATATATAAGTATGTAAGTAGAGTCGAGTGGGCGACCACTAGTAATGAATAATTATTCGAATAAATATTTCAGTATTTATCTGTTTTAATTTCTGTCGCTGCTCAGTTGCTTATTACCAAGGTAAGATGTCAGATGTTACACAACATACGCGACTACTGTAAGCCTCGCTCTTTTTCTTACAAAAGAGAATCCTGAAATAAATTACATAAACATTTTCCTTTGCATAAACTTGTTCTTACTTACCCATTCAAATTCAGCAACAACTCGACCAAAGTAAAAGCAACATACATCTAAAATAATATTCCTTAAACCCATAAATTACAGCACATATTTTCAGCCTAAAAACAAATCAACACATATTGCAGAAAAATAAAGATAAAACATCCCTCCCGATCATTCACCTAACTTGGAGCTATTCCTGTGTTTATTAAGCCAGTTATTTTCAGGCAGACTCGACGGCTGCTGGCAAGAATTTAGTCTACATTGAGAGTCATAAGTTTTGTAACGTAAATGTATTAAATCGAGTAAAATATTGAAAGGAACTTTTACGATTGAATTTTTTTGAACCAGAACGGGGAAGCTTTTCATCTCATCTGATGGTAAGTGATAATCAGGCTGAAGGTGGAAGCGAGCCTCACCTGGAATCCTCAACCGCAGAGGAACTGGTTATCTTACCTCTACCTCTTACTGGTTATCTACTGGGGAGTTTGTTCTGCTGGGGAGTTTGATGGCCACTTCTTCTTCCCAGCTAAAGCACTAGGAAGTGGTGAAGGGTGGGCGTTTTGGGGGACTGTCTTATGTAATTTTGACGTTAGAAAATTGCTGATTCTCAGCCTAGTTGGAATAAATAACTTGTGATTTTAATTTTTTGATTTTGTAACTGCCGTAACACATCGACAAGATGGCGACAGCCTTAGATAAGATGGTGGTAGCTAGTCAGGCAGACTTAGAACAAGCCCTACCACTTACTTACTTACTTTTTACACTTGCGCGTTTATTCTGAATCCTGATATCTGGATCTTCTTCTTTTGGATATATATTCTGATATCCAAAAGAAGAATGCTTGGAAATATGCTGGTCCAGCTCCGTAGGACAATCTAGAGTCTAGCTAGACAAAATCAAACTGGTTGCTATTTAATATGTTTATGACATTGGTTTTAGATTCTGTAATTACCTCAACTCACTGACTTATTAATTTATTTTTTTTAGGAAAACGTATACTTTTACAATGTTTGTAAATATGTGAGCACCACTTATCTATCATATCACATAATTAATGTATCTGTCACTGCTTCATTTTTAATTATATTTACCTATTGTGGTATAGTTATTTTATTCTAGGTCAAAAATCAAAATCAAGTCATTTATTCAAACTAGGCTGAGGATCAGCTCTTTTCGAACGTCAAAATTACATAAGACAGTCCCCCAAAACGCCCACCCTTCGCCACTTCCTAGTGCTTTAGCTGGGAAGAAGAAGTGGCCAACAAACTCCCCAGCAGCACAGCTGTCTGTTCAGTTAGAGAAAATAATGGATTCTATACAATAGTATGCAAAACAATTTACACCACGTGAAACACAAAACATTAAATTATTAGCCATATGTCAGCTAGCACACCACTATACCAAAAACAAAAAAGAAAAGAAAAAGACCGAAAACTATTCTCAAGCAGAGATAAAAAACGTAAACAGAACTTAAAACCTAAATAAAAGCCTTCAAGTATAAAGGGCGGGCTCGCTTACATATCTACAGCCGTAACAGTCACAAATGATGAACTAGGACCATCAAAGTAAAATAAATAAACAGTTAATTAATAATAACAAAACAAAACAATGGTCAGCAAGACGACCAGTCACCACAAGCAGCACCCGTTCACGAGCATAACGCAAAAATCAGCCATTACCCCCCTCGCCATATTTGTGGGAAGGAGGCAACCCGACCCCCGACGCTACCGCAAGCAGTGACATCTAAGGGAGCATGACGGACTTGCTGCCGGTTGTAAGAATAATATAATCAGTTATCGAGGTCGCTAGCTAACCACATATTGCAATACAACACACATTGTCATCACATATAATTATATAATTAATGTACCTATACAAAATATTGTAACACATTTTAAAAGAGTAACGGTGGAGTGTCCTGCCCATTCTTCTCCATACGAAACTACCTTTTGGAAGGGGCGACTAGAATCATTTCATTTTTATTGTAAATTTTGACGTTCAAAAGTACTTATTTGAAATAAATAATTTGGCTGACTTAATAAGTATAGAATAATTCTGTGTATTTAAAAAAAATGTTTTTTTTTTGGAGATAAGGGGGAATGGTCAATGTTGATCTATTTTCTTTAATAACTTTAAAATTAATTATTTTAAAATTATAAAAAATATATTTGTAATCCAAGTAAAAGACACTCACAACAGGCCCTTCTATTTGATGTGTCACATTATTCGCAACATTTTTTCTATATTTCTCCAAAACTGAAGGTACCCCATATTCAAAATTAATTTATTTAGGTTACACATTGCTGTTTGGGTCACAGAAATTCATATGTGAACGAAATTTTAAGTTAATCGGTCTTGTAGATTCGAAGTAAATCAGTTGTGACAGACAGACAGTCACTCGAGTAATCCTAAAAGGGTTCCATTTTTTCCTTTTGAGGTACGTAACCCTAAAACGACGAATGGTGAAAGAATAAGTAAAATCGGTGAAATAATGGAAACAGAAGCTCTTAAAGTTTTTTTTATCCTGTCCTTGTCACGCAAAACGATCAATGTACCGTCGCTAGCACATCAAGTTACCACAACTGTCAAATTTCTCCAAATGATTATATCTCCATTATGTTAAATATTATATTATATATTATCTCCAAATGATAGCCTTAAAATATTGATCGTTAAGTTCAAAACAG
This sequence comes from Atethmia centrago, assembly GCA_905333075.3. Classification (NCBI taxonomy): domain Eukaryota; kingdom Metazoa; phylum Arthropoda; class Insecta; order Lepidoptera; family Noctuidae; genus Atethmia; species Atethmia centrago. Next base: position 9,577,544 of record HG995392.1, on the reverse strand, counting down.
AATAAAAAAAATTGACAGTTTGTGGTAACTTGATGTAAACTGAGTACTGAACGATGCGAAATTACTTTGACGTAACTGACTTGTGACATCAGATGGTAGCAGTGCTGTCTTTGTCTAGCATAGACTTTAAAATGCCTACAGCTTCACCGTTTTTTTAAGATATTTGTCCATTTTTTTTACGGTGGCTTATCTTTCTTCTACGTTTCGAGAAATCATATACAAAAAAAAACCGTCAAATATAAATGAAACTAGTACCCAAGACCAACAAAAGTACTCGATAGGTACGCCATAAGATCGTGACTATTTCCACACACATACGCCAATTGGTATCCTCACAAATTAAGGTAAGCTATATTCGAGAAATCGTATACAAAAAACTGTCAAATACGCTATTTAAAACTAGTTTCAAAGAATAACAAAATGTTCTACTCTATACGCCATAAGAACGTGACTATTTCCATACACATACGCCAAATGGCATCCTCACAAATCAAACTAAGCTATATTTGAAAAATCATATACAAAAAACTGTCAAATACGCTATTTAAAACTAGTATCAAAGAATAACAAAATTACCTACTCGATGCGCCATAAGAACGTGACCATTTCCACACACATACGCCAATTGGCATCCTCACTAATCAAGCTAAGCTATAAAAAAACAAAGGACTACGTTACTCGTATTCACCTTAGTCTTACTTAGGTACCCCGTATTACCAATCCAGGTATTACCAAGCCAGGTATTTCCAGCCAGACTGTTTGGCTATAACTCAGTCTGGATCCAGACTATTTTCGACTGTAATGCCCATTTGTTATTCCCGTCAGTCTAGTCCTGTTTTACAACTGAAATAAGTCCGAGTTTGTGATAGATTGATTGGGAGTTTCTAATCCATTTCTGGTGGGTACTTAAATTTATTGACTGAGTTGATTGATAGATTGAAGACACCTTTGAAAATTCAAACTCAAAGCATTTATTTCAATTAAACCATTTACAGACACTTTTGAAATTGTCAAGGAGTCGGTCAGTTACAAATATGAAGCTAGTTGCCCATTCCAAAGCGTAATAGGTTCTTACGGATAAGAACGGGCAAAAAAATGTATGGACACTCTTTTAAATTATATTGTTACAAAAATATTAGTTACATCATTAATTTTGAATTTTTAACATATGTAATGATACAAAAAAAAACAGACGTAAATGTTAAAAGCGTCCAGAGTACAGCAAATAGAAACAAAAATAAAACGATACAAAAATAAAATAATTAAAATAAGCCGTGGCAGCTAAGAGATGACCAGTCCTTGCTGACGGCGCCCGTTCACGAACATGACGCATGGATCAGCACCATTCAGCGCAACCATTTTGAAGCTAAAATCGACGCGCCACCATGAGCTATACAGACTAATATTATAAATACGAAAGTTGACAGAGGAGATCGAAGAAGAACGTGCTGCGAAAAAGTTGATGATTATAAAAAAGTATGAAAGTAACTTAACCCAAAGTATCTTTGTCTGTCTGTTACCTTTCACGCCTAAACGGTTGAACAAATTAGGATAAAAGCACACAGATAAACCATGACCGTGATTCTAATGATTTGTAATTTATGATGTAATTTTAATTTATGACATTCAATTTCTTTAACATTCTTTAAATAAGTAAGTGCTGACAATTTTTATTTTAATACAATAACTGTTGACATTTTTTATTATTTATTTTTCCTCACTACAAATAATTTATTTAATTATCTAATTGACATTGTTCAGTGTGAGTGAAAATTCTTAATGCGATAGATGACCTAATTTATTTACTTGTTTATTTGTGGTTCTTATATCTATAATAATATTAATTTCTTGTGCATGGAATTACTACTTTTATACGCCTTAGAGGCAAAACATAGCGCCCTCAATGTATTACCAAATAAGAACTTATAATGTACCTATGTTTTACAATTATTAAATGAATCTAATGAATCTATAATTCTATTAACACATATTTGTACAAACTTTATGACTCAAACCTTGCGATTTAAAAAGAACCAGTTTCAACCTGCGGCTTCGCCTGCGTGTATTTCATATTATTTTACCCCATGGTAAATAGTAACTTATACGGCCTTTCTTTTTTTAAGCTCTCTGGGGGCTTAAAAAAGTGGCAATCGCTTTTAAAGCGTTGCGTATTTCTACAACGACTTATAAACAGCACCCTAATTGCGTATCATACTTTGAATCACATTTTAATCGGAGAGTTTGAAGGATATACCTAATCCATTGCCTATGTGGGTCATAGTTGTTTTTTTTTTCTCTATTAGTATTAATCATGGTCTGGCAGTTTGAGTAATTTATGCGGCCTACCCAAATGTTCTTTCTTTGGTATTGTTCGTCGAATCGTTGAGCTCCTTAAGTTCTGAGTTGAGCTGCGCGATTACTGACAAATGCGTGCACTGACTGGACAGGACCTCTCAATCTGTGTGGTTCTTTCCTCAAAAGGACCATTTCAGACACCAATCCACATGGCCTTCACATGATCTGACCAAGATTATGTCTGTACTTTAAAGGAGACTGTGACCTCCGAGTTTTTTTTCGGCCTTTCTTCTCAGAGTAGTCAGATAGGAAACGCCGACCTCATCCAACTTTATTTTAAAAATATGATTGACGTGTAAAAGCGTTTGAACAAACCTACTTACAGAAAATAAATCATTTATTATTTATCATATGTTTGAACCATTCGTCTTCTCAACAACGTAAATAACGTCAAAAGGAAATACATTGCGATCAATTGTAATTTTATGTGTGTTACACAATTACCCCGTAGGATTGACATAAGCTTTTCGGTAGCTTATGTTAGACCCATATATTTTTTACGTTTCCATTATTTTTGTCGCTGAATGTCACTTCGTTCGCCAAGGCCAAGGGTTCTATTTGTACTACAAACACTTTTGGGCAAGAGACCTCTTTTCCAAAATGAACTGATACCACAGACCCTCATAGCCATTTTTTTTTCTCTTATGCGAATTAACTCAACAAGTCGATAAGCGTGCACTAGGCCAGTGCACGCTTATCGACTTGTTGAGTTTTTTAAAAGTACAACAATGATACTTCCTACTAAAATATTAGTCATTTTTATAACAAGTTGGTACACGTAATACAACTTATACAGTATCAAATGATAAATGGTAAATGATTAAATGATGATAAATGATTTTTATTTCTGTAAGTAGGTTTATACAAACACTTTTAAACGTCAATCATATTTTTTAAATAAAGCTAGATGAGGTCGGATCTTGAAAGTTTCAAACAAGAACTTGTGTTAATTAATAAGGGTCGATTTTTAGACCTCGTCGACCCCCAAAATCAGTTTAAGGAAATCGATTTCGACCCCAAGGGGTCGATGTCGTCGTGGAAAAGTCCGAAAGGGATACCGAGGCCCCTGGCAACACAGGCAACGGAAGTAACACAGGTGGGTTTTAGTCAGTAAGAGTCTGACACACCGTCCTGCTCCGCCCGGAGCGGGAGAAGTTATTTGATAATTTCTCAGCCAAAAATAAAAAGGGGGTCGATATCGACCACTTTGGGAATCCCTGGTCTAGGCTCTCAGGTCCCAGGACACCTAGGTATCTATCAAATAATGTAACGGTCGGTTTAGTTCTGAGAAAAAGTAACAGACGAGGCGGGTGGACAGGCAGAGTTACTTTCGCATTTAAAATATAAGTATGAATTTTATGCTACGAAATGTATCTGCAACATCATTAAAAATAATGTACCATTCAGTAAGAGTAAATATACACTGTTTTGCTAAGTCATTGGTATATTAGTGTTAAATACAGCATGATGGATGATACAACAGATTTGTTACAAAGACACCGTGTTTTTTATCCTCAGGTGATTAGACAGAGCTTTTCTATCATTTATCTATGTTAGTTGATAAAGGTAAAGTAAAATTGTAAGTAGAAGAGGCGATGGTCCCATTTGAATACATTAAAATCTATACGTATAAATTTATTTATTTATTAAAACTTTATGCATTAGTAAAAAAAAAATATACCGTACAAAGGCGGACTTAATGCCTAAGGCATTTTCTACCAGTCAACCTTAGGGTGATGTAGAGAAGACACATAGGAGGTGCAACTTAAGACGCTGACAACACCTAAACCGCGGTCACTGTCAGATTGCATAGAAAAGAAAGAGAAACGCGATGACACAACTCTTGTAATTTATTGCAAAATATGAAGCAATTACCTATTTACTCAAAATTGAGTTGAGTAATCGAAAATAAAAAACAACCAAGTTCTGTATTCAAATAAGACGTTCTTTTGTTAAGTATGTTGATATTTAATACAGATATTTTTGATTATAACTCAAGGTAAGAGGTTAGTTTAACGTTAGTTTGTATCTAGATTTTGTTTCAAAACTTGTTTTGGTAACAACCAAGTTCTGGGGAAAATGTTCAAAATTAACATATATTTTTTCCGCTACCACAAACTATACAGATTTGGCATTTCTTTCTTAAGGGAAGCCTATTTTGGTCAATTAGGTCTTGCCAGCGCCTTAAGGGATAGATAACACGAAAATAACTATACAATACAAGAATAGATACGTATAATAGAATAAACTTTGTCAGGAGATATTATAACGATCGGTAGTGGGGAAATAACGATCAGCAGAGGAGAAAACGAATCCAGCAAAATATCAGCGCTGGGATGTTTCTGCCAACGTCTTACGTATACATATGTTTACGTGCCAAAATTGAAGTAGACATTTTAATTCTATTTATTGTTAAAAGCTGGTTATTTTGACATTATTATAAATAGACATTTGTAATGTCAAAATAACAGCTTTTTACTAGAATATGGAAGTATATACGGTACTTATAACAATTTTATGTTTTTTTTTTACATTTTTGTCTGTTTGTACGTCTGTTTGTTCCAGTATCTAGGCAACAGTTCGTCAAATCACAAACAAAACGCACATAAAAAAAAATCATAATACACATACAAAGTAACCAAAAGCCTCGTATTCAAGCCATAAACGTTTGACAATCTTGTCCATTGCTTGAGATAATAGCAGGTCAGCTGCTGAAAATAGGCATCTCCAATTTTTCAGCACCAATCTCTATCCTCGGCCATTCTCATCCATCCACTATCAGCCACTCCACGAAGATCGTCACTTCACCTAGCCTGGATAAAGTGCTAATAACCAGTAGATTAGGACAATAATCATACGTGATAAAAAATTAAATCAATTTACCTAGCCTTTTCCCAACTATATTGGAGTTGAATACTAGTATTTTATTTTTTAGTGACTGCCTATCTGACCTCCACAGCCTTGGCAATACGATACCACTTGGTAAGATTGGTGGTCAGAATCTGGGCTAACCCGTAACGACTGTCAAAGATCCACGAATGACAGCCGGGACCAACGGCTTAACGTGCTTTCCGAGGCACGGAGGAGTCTCGGTAAGTAAAGATAGTCACCCATCTACGGACCAACCCTGGCAAGCGTAGCTTAACCTGATAGATCGACCCGTGCGGCTGTTATTACTTAGCCACGAGGTCCTCTGGATCGACCCGTGCGGCTGTTTTGTTTCTAGAGCACATTCTCCATAGATAATAATTACCTATACCTTTAACATTTTGCATATTATTGATTATGGTTGTATTCTTATAGGTCCCACAAGACAACTGATTAATTATCTGAAGTGGACATAAGCTGGTTCAAAGATGCACTATCAACGACAGTCGCTCAGCAGCATCAGAAAGACACAAACTGTACTCATGTCAAATGAATAAATACACAAAGAGATCGGACTTAAATCTTTAAAGAAACCGCCATTGCTTAAAAAACCATTCAGCCGACCCATTCATTCAAATGTTAACACATTAGTGTCAATATCGTAACACAAAAGATTACAAGCTACTGTTTACAATACCAAAAACGAAATACAATGCGATATAAATCCCGCTAAAGATACACCAAGTTACCAACACAAAGTTGCAAGTAACCCTTTAAAATCGTTGCACCTTCGGAAGCCTTACAACCTTTCTTATTATAACTGGATTATTAAATAAAACAAGCAAGGCAGGGTTATCATTCCATCTCCTTCTCCCGCCACGCGACCGTATACCTCACCCATTCTAACTCTAGCAAAATTCTACAGTTTATCCCGCTCACACGGCACGCTTATATCTCCGTCTTTGTCTTTCTGGGTGAATGCACGATACATCCGTTGAAAACTGGTCTTAGACATGACAGGTGTAAAAACAAGCCGATCTCAAGTCTCGAAGAGAATTCCTTGACCAGTCCAGCCACCAACAGATGGTCACATATTCACATAGCACAGGTATAAGTAGATATTGTCTTTATTTTTTATGCAGACAGCATTTTATTTGCATGCGTTTTTGCGCGACTGGAATTTGAGTTGACTCTTAAAATGATTGGTTTTAGCTTGAAAGTTAAGGCGCTGACAAGACCCAATTGACCAAAATTGGCTTCACTTAAGAAAAAAAATTGCCAAATCTGTATAGTTTGTGGCAGCGGAAAAAATATATGTTAATTTTGAAGATATTTGCCAGAACTTGGTTGTTACCAAAACATGTTTTGAAAAAAATGTCTCGATACAAACTAACGTTAAACTAACCTCTTACCTTGAGTTCTAATCCAAAATATCTGTATTAAATATCAACTTACGTTACATATTTAATTAATAACAAGAACGTCTTATTTGAATTCAGAACTTGGTTGTTTTTTATTTTCGATTACTCAACTCAGTTTTGAGTAAATAGATAATTGCTTCATATTTTGCAATAAATTACAAGCGTTGTGTCATCGCGCTTCTCTTTCTTTTATATGCAATCTGACAGTGACCGCGGTTTACGTGTTGTCAGCGTCTTAAATAGGAATTTTATGTTTCGACCCTTTTAAGAGTAATGGTAATTTGAAGGATACTGGTATTATGTGGAAACACTCCTAGTTAAAAGGGAAATTGCTGAGTCTCTATTTAGAAAATAACTTACCTGTTTTATTAAATCGATTTTGCGGAAACCTGTCTCTTCATTGGGATCTCGTAAAAGGCTAAGCTGATTAAGGAGCCGCCCATTGTGCCACCCTTTGTAAAATTTCTACATTGAAATCTGTAATTTTTATGGTGTACATAATAAAGAGTATTAGGTATATTCTATTCTATTATTTTTCTTTTACCAATAAAAAAGGCACTGTAAAAACGTGAATTCCACTGCCTATTTTTGTCTTTCCTTATAATTTGGTGGTGGGGGTGGGTCATCCATGGCCCACTGCAACAACAGTTTTTCTTTTCGAGTCGAATGGTGAATAAATGTTTATTTGTTATATTAGAATTTTAAATGAGTTGGGCTCAGTAGGTGGCCACGTCAAATGCGTCATCAATGCATCGTCAGTCATCGTTTTTTAGGGTTCTTTAGTAAACAAGGAACCCTTATAGTTTCGCCATGTCCGTCTGTCTGTCTGTCTGACCCCACTGTAGCTCAGAGACGCAATTTGGCATAGGTATACATATTAATCACGCCGCCAAAATGCTAAAACAAAGTCTTGAAAAACATTTTTTTAGCGTACCTCCCTTGCACATAATTTGGGATTGATTAATTATTTTTCTTATCTTACCCATGGTGTTGGACATCGTTGGATAGGCCGTTCAAAAATATTGCAGGTCTGTGAACACCACTTTTCGATTCAATGATCCACTTGCGTAATATTAAGCATTAAAGTGCAAATTTTTGTTAGAGTTGAGTGTCCTCCCCCTGCCAGCTAAACGGTTGTTTATGGAGATGTGAAAAAATTCATGGCAGTAGTGCATATAATTAAATTAAAAGGAAAACTATCACGGCTCAGTAGGCTTTACAAGTTAACGAGTTTAGTCGACCAACTTAAATTTGCAGTTGGAGAATTGACCGTGGCATATATCGATGTATGGGAGAACAGGTTTTTCAACTAAAATGTTGTTGTTTTTGGAATAAATTCGTCTACGGAACCCTTCATTGTGCGTAGTCCAACACGCACTTGGCCGGTTTTTTTCAACATTATTTTCATAAAGTCGAGCTTTAGTATTAAAATATTACGTAGATATCTACTTACGTAATATTTTAGTATCTTTCTTTAGTATGTACTAAAAAACCTTCTCCCCGCATTTGCCTTGATGCACCATCTTACAATACAGACAGGATGATCAAATACCACTTCAAATATCACAAAATTGTTTGAAAAATTTCATTTCTAATGTCTTAGTAACAAGATATTTTTCTGCATAGAAAACATTCCTAGACTTTTTAATACCTTGGCTTAGCGTATAAGAGCAAACTATTTCATAATTACATTCTTTCTATATTATGAAACTTGTATCTTATTTTGAAAGATATTTAGATTGTTGTTTTTTTTGCTAAGATGTTTAGACGTAATAACATACGCGTAGGGAGAATGTCTCTGTTACATACACTCTTGTAAAAAATTTAATAGGTCATCTTTTTTTCATTCGTTGCCCTTATTTCTTTGTAGAAATCTAACCCTACAGTCAAGATTTTTTTAATTTCGTCATCTTTCAAATTCTGTCTTTTATTTCAGGACACCGCCTTTTGAAGCTACGACACGGACCAGATTATTACATAGAAAACGATATTTAACTACTTGATAACCAAGATCAAAATAGCACACACCTTTGACCAACGTCGAGTTGTTATCAATCTAAACCAGATTAGCACAGATTTAGCAAGCTTAGGAATTGTTAAGGTGCTGACAAGACCCAATTGACAAAAATAGGCTACCCTTAAGAAAAAAAATTGCCAAATCTGTATAGTTTGTGGTAACGGAAAAAATATATATTAATTTTGAACATATTTCCCAGAACTTGGTTGTTACCAAAACACGTTTTGAAAACAAAATCTCGATACAAACTAACGTTAAACTAACCTCTTACTTTGAGTTCTAATCCAAAATATCTGTATCAAATATCAACATACGTTACGTATTTAATTAATAACATGAACGTCTTATTTGAATGCAGAACTTGGTTGTTTTTTATTTTCGATTACTCAACTCAGTTTTGAGTAATTAGATAATTACTTCATATTTTGCAATAAATTACAAGCGTTGTGTCATCGCGCTTCTCTTTCTTTTCTATGGAATTTGACAGTGACCGCGGTTTAGGTGTTGTCAGCGTCTTAAATCTAGTGAATCTGTGATACTCGTTGACAGTGCATTAAAACATTCATCACGAGTGCATCCAGCACTACCTGCCTTCATATTTAATCACATCGGATCATTGTTGTCTAAGTAAATAAATAAATTTAATTTAATTTAAATGCCTTTGTGTTCATGTCTTCTTCGGAAATATCAAAAACTCAACCTACGGGGCTATAGAGTAACACATTTTCATTAGCAATGGATGGCATTTTTAGTAGCATTTTGACAGTTCAACAACATTCATTTATTTATTTACGTTGTTGAACAGACAAATTTTTCGAACATATGAAGCAATGGACTAGCAACATACTAACAAAATTATTCAGATTGTGATTCATGCAATTAGAGTGCTTTTTTTTTGGGTGGGAAATCATCAAATAACTTCTCCCGCTCTGGGCGGAGCGAGAGGGTGTGTCAGACACTGACTAAAACCCACCGGTATTCCTTCCTGTTGCCTGTGTTGCCAGGAGTCTCGGTGACCCTTTAGTACCTTCAAGCGACCCCGGCAGGCATCGGCCCTAGTGGACCTTGTGCTGACGACATCTCTTTGAGGCGCGCGTGGAATACAACGCGCCGTCGACCCGGGCCTGGTCCTTACTGGACGGTGAGCTACCCATTGCTCACCGTCCGCAAGCCCGCGCCTACGGTGGCCGGAAATCCGCCCCGGATTCCCGACGCCCAGGGATGCAATTAGAGTGCTGGACCGAGTGCTCTGCTACCACCTTGCTGATTGGCTATAATTTTACTACGACATAAGCTATTGTCAAATTAAGTTCATGTGGATAAGCAAAAGAAGACTATCAGCATTCAACAATTACAAAGAATCGTAACGTCAAACACAGTCCCATACACAGTCGACAGTATCGATGAGTTCATAGATGACTAACGACAGCTGCGATTAAATGATTTCTGAATTGTTATTTGTATTCATATAATTTTCTTTTGTTTTGTTTTTTTAATATTGGATAATGATTTTTTCATTTAAATGTAATGTTTGGTGGTTATGATATTGAATTATTGTGACTGAATTATTGACATATAATTATTTTATTTGGTGAATTATTGATACATTTTAAATGTTTAATGAATTTTAAATATTAATGTAATGTATTCTATTTTTTTTTATCATCTTTAAAATATTCAACACGGTATTTTGTTAAGAAATAAATGACTTATGAATTTTCGGGCACTCGCGTGCAACTTCCGAGAACTCAGGAAGTTATGCGCGTACTGTACCAAAAGTTGTGATGTCAATTCTGTCACAACACAAATATTGAAAAACAGAATTATTATTGTGTCGGAATAAAATTATTGTGTCGGATTTATGCATGTCGAATGGTACGAAGCTCGTATATCTGTAAAACCACCCACGAAACAACAAAATTGACTATAATATTATAAGTAAAACAACGATTTATTTTAGTGTCAACCTGTCAGACTTATTTTATCTTATGTATTTTGTTTATTTAATTTATTTTATTAATTTATTTCTGTGTTTAGAGAGTTATGTCTATTGTCTTTAGAGTTTATTTATTTTTATTATATTAGACCGCGTTGTTCTCCTAAACTACGGAACGGACTTTGATGCGTTTGTCACTATTATTTAAAAAATGTATTCTTGAAGGTTTGTGTGTATTTATATTCATATATAAAATCTCGATTATTTGCTCAGTCATGCTACGCAGTAGCGGGTCGCTAGTTTTAATACAAAATGCTTGAGCTAACGGCTCTTGGGTTACAAGTAAATTAGATTTACTAGTTAATCCGATACGTACCGGTAAACTATGATTAGATGCAGTTATTTTTGCGTTTTATCTCAACGTAATTAGATGATTTCGAAACGGTATCAATATTGCGTGTCACTATTGCCTACATACTAGGTTATAATTATTAACCTAGACTTACTCACTGTTGCAGAAACTTGTTTTGTAAAGAAAGTTATTTTTTTACTTAACGTGACGTATAAAGTTTATTTTTTTATTTTTTTATTCTTAATTTTTATAAAAGGCTTTTATCCACAGTGACATGCCAGCTTTATCATAATCATAACTTAAACTATTCTAAACTACATCTACAAATAAAATATATTTTTTATGTCAAAACAAATCAGGTTTGGTATCTCAGAATTCCACAGTCTATGACACAATTCTGTGCACAACACAACACCTCCAATTTCTTCCCTTACCAGTTCAATATGTAAACCTGATACACACAACAATACTGACATAGTACTCACAAACAAACACACACACGCTTTATTTCGGCAATCAATACTTGCAATGAGAAATCACCGGTTTACAAGTTATAAGGACCTATTCAGACGGTCATTTTTGGGACATATGTAAAACGCGCGACAACAGGTGACATGTATTTAATGCTTTTGAAACAAAAAAATAAAAACGGTATTTTTTGTTTGTATTCATTATTATTGTTAAAATATTTTTATTTCTTCTTGTGTGACAGTATTTATACTAACGGGCCATAGTAGTCGATAATTCATTAGATAACCACACAGCTCGCCTATACTGATCATTATCACATGTGACAGTATCGCGATGAAGTGTGAGTTTTGAACGCGCTTTCCTATCGATACTGTATCAATTCTATCGATGGAGCTTCCCGTCTCTATTAATGCGACTGAAATAGTGTGGTGACTATCGAGTAAAATGGCAACTCTACGAGTGCCAAGATAAATGGGTAGCAATATCAATCTACATTTTATTTGAATATGATTAACAAGGTAATTTAATCATATGAGCATCAATTAAATGAAAATAAATGAGATTGACGAATGATTCCAAGCCACAACAATATGCCATGCCTTTTTTTAACTATGTTGGGGTCAGCTTCCAGTCTACACGCTGCACGCTGGGTAATCAGCTTAACTAATAAGTCAGGTGCACGCTGAGTAGTCATCTTAACTAATAGTTAGGTGTGCACCTAACTAGCTGGCTAATTAGATTAAATACCAACTTTGTAATAAGAAACTGAGAGTAATATGACTTTATTTCTGAGTAAAAAAAATCAATAAATATGTATTTACCCGACTGCCCCAGAAGGAGGGTAATGTTTTTCGAGAGTATGTATGTATGTATGTAAGTATGTATGTCTATTTATTTGGCACGCTCTGTAGCCTAAGCGGCTTGATGGATATTAACATATGAGGTAGCCTTAGATTTGTCTTAATTGTGGGAGCGACATAGGCAATATAATATGTATATATTACATCTGCAAATAAAAAAAAAAGAAGAAGGAAGTTTTTTTTTAAATAAATTGCAACTATGTAGGTATCAAATAAAAGCTAGTAGTTTTCAAATATATATATGAATATACATTAATAAAACTAAAAAACTTGAAATAAAATAAATTATTTAAATAAAAATAAAAACGGTATTTTTTGTTTGTATTCATTATTATTGTTAAAATATTTTTATTTCTTAACTTCTTGTGTGACAGTATTTATACTAACGGGCCATAGTAGTCGATAATTCATTAGATAACCACACAGCTCGCCTATACTGATCATTATCACATGTGACAGTATCGCGATGAAGTGTGAGTTTTGAACGCGCTTTCCTATCGATACTGTATCAATTCTATCGATGGAGCTTCCCGTCTCTATTAATGCGACTGAACTAGTGTGGTGCCTATCGAGTAAAATCGCAACTCTACGAGTGCCAAGATAAATGGGTAGCAATATCAATCTACATTTTATTTGAATATGATTAACAAGGTAATTTAATCATATGAGCATCAATTAAATGAAAATAAATGAGATTGACGAATGATTCCAAGCCACAACAATATGCCATGCCTTTTTTTAACTATGTTGGGGTCAGCTTCCAGTCTACACGCTGCACGCTGGGTAATCAGCTTAACTAATAAGTCAGGTGCACGCTGAGTAGTCATCTTAACTAATAGTTAGGTGTGCACCTAACTAGCTGGCTAATTAGATTAAATACCAACTTTGTAATAAGAAACTGAGAGTAATATGACTTTATTTCTGAGTAAAAAAAATCAATAAATATGTATTTACCCGACTGCCCCAGAAGGAGGGTAATGTTTTTCGAGAGTATGTATGTATGTATGTAAGTATGTATGTCTATTTCTTTGGCACGCTCTGTAGCCTAAGCGGCTTGATGGATATTAACATATGAGGTAGCCTTAGATTTGTCTTAATTGTGGGAGCGACATAGGCAATATAATATGTATATATTACATCTGCAAATAAAAAAAAAAGAAGAAGGAAGTTTTTTTTTAAATAAATTGCAACTATGTAGGTATCAAATAAAAGCTAGTAGTTTTCAAATATATATATGAATATACATTAATAAAACTAAAAAACTTGAAATAAAATAAATTATTTAAATAAAAATAAAAACGGTATTTTTTGTTTGTATTCATTATTATTGTTAAAATATTTTTATTTCTTAACTTCTTGTGTGACAGTATTTATACTAACGGGCCATAGTAGTCGATAATTCATTAGATAACCACACAGCTCGCCTATACTGATCATTATCACATGTGACAGTATCGCGATGAAGTGTGAGTTTTGAACGCGCTTTCCTATCGATACTGTATCAATTCTATCGATGGAGCTTCCCGTCTCTATTAATGCGACTGAACTAGTGTGGTGCCTATCGAGTAAAATCGCAACTCTACGAGTGCCAAGATAAATGGGTAGCAATATCAATCTACATTTTATTTGAATATGGTTAACAAGGTAATTTAATCATATGAGCATCAATTAAATGAAAATAAATAAGATTGACGAATGATTCCAAGCCACAACAATATGCCATGCCTTTTTTTAACTATGTTGGGGTCAGCTTCCAGTCTACACGCTGCACGCTGGGTAATCAGCTTAACTAATAAGTCAGGTGCACGCTGGGTAGTCATCTTAACTAATAGTTAGGTGTGCACCTAACTAGCTGGCTAATTAGATTAAATACCAACTTTGTAATAAGAAACTGAGAGTAATATGACTTTATTTCTGAGTAAAAAAAATCAATAAATATGTATTTACCCGACTGCCCCAGAAGGAGGGTAATGTTTTTCAAGAGTATGTATGTATGTATGTAAGTATGTATGTCTATTTCTTTGGCACGCTCTGTAGCCTAAGCGGCTTGATGGATATTAACATATGAGGTAGCCTTAGATTTGTTTTAATTGTGGGAGCGACATAGGCAATATAATATGTATATATTACATCTGCAAATAAAAAAAAAGAAGAAGGAAGTTTTTTTTTAAATAAATTGCAACTATGTAGGTATCAAATAAAAGCTAGTAGTTTTCAAATATATATATAATATATAATATACACATTAATAAAACTAAAAAACATGAAATAAAATAAATTATTTAAAAAAACAAAAAACCCGACTGCAAAAACACATAACTGATTAGGGAAAAACAATCATTATAATCTATAGAATGTTGGTCTTGCAGGCGGGAACAAACAAATAACATGAAATATGGTGTAACTTTTAACTGTCTCCTCCACAAGACCAAAATTCTATAGATTATAATGCTTGTTTTTCCTTTATCAGTTATGTGTTTTTGCAGTAGGGTTTTTTGTTTTTTTAAATAATTTATTTTATTTTATCATCATCAACCTAGCCTTTTAAAAACTATGTTGGGGTCGGCTTCCAGTCTAATCGGATGCAGCTGGATAGCAGTATTTTACATGGAGCAACTGCCTACCTGACCTCCACAATCCAGTTAATAGGTAACACACTGCCCCTTGGCGAGACTGGTTGTTCGATTTTCGGAGTTCTGACTACCTGTAACGAGTGTCAAAGATCTACGAATGACAGCCGGGACCAACTGCTTAACGTGCTTTCCGAGGCACGGAGAGGTCTCGGTATGCTGTGCACGAACCGACCTCGGCAAGCGTTCGTTAACCTTGAAGATCGACCCTTATGGCTGTTATTATTTAGCCACACCAACATTACATACATTGAAAATAGAATTTAAAAAACAGGATTATTTTAGCTACATAACAATGTTCTTCTTCAGCGACACATAATTTATTTATTTTTCTTGAACCGTTCTTCCAGGTACAGCATACTCGTAACACCCACAGTTACTTTGACAGTCATCACAAGTTCACGAAGCTGACACAAAGCGACGCGGTTATAATCGCCCCAAAGAAAACCGTGTGTTCGGGTCCTAACTTCGGTATTACTACCACAATCACACCTGCGAGACTGCATCGAAGTTGAACATTGTCACAACAGAGTACGCAGCAGTAATAAATATTTGCTCTACTCTCTTCCCAATAAAACAGGATTATTTTAGCTACATAACAATGTTCTTCTTCAGCGACACATAATTTATTTATTTTTCTTGAACCGTTCTTCCAGGTACAGCATACTCGTAACACCCACAGTTACTTTGACAGTCATCACAAATTCACGAGGCTGACACAAAGCGACGCGGTTATAATCGCCCCAAAGAAAACCGTGTGTTCGGGTCCTAACTTCGGTATTACTACCACAATCACACCTACGAGACTGCATCGAAGTTGAACATTGTCACAACAGAGTACGCAGCAGTAATAAATATTTGCTCTACTCTCTTCCCAATCGATAGCAATTGTGAACAGGTATAATTATTGTAATGGATAGAGGTAATGTTTCGTGCAAATTATGTCGGGAGTGTAATGGTTGGGTTGTTAAAGCCTCACGAGGGTTCAAATCCGGGCAAGTACCAATGTGGCTTTTTCAATTCATATATACTTTCTAAGTTTATCTTGGTCATTGCAGTCATTGCGGCATCGGTGAAATAAAATATTGTGAGGAAAACTGGACTTAAAATGAGTATACTCGTAAGTCTGAAATCGCCAACCCGTCTTGAGTAAGCGTGGTAATCAATGCTCGTGCCTTCTCTGTATGAGAAGAGGCCTTTGTGCTGCAGTGGAACAATAGTAGGGATAATAATAAGTTAGGTACAGGCTAGGTAGCCAGGTTAACTAATAAGTTACGAGTATGTGCACGCTCGGTAGTCAGCTTAACTAATAAGTTAGGTACAGGCTAGGTAGCCAGCTTAACTAATAAGTTATGTGCACGCTCGGTAGTCAGCTTAACTAATAAGTTAGGTACAGGCTAGGTAGCCAGCTTAACTAATAAGTTATGTGCACGCTCGGTAGTCAGCTTAACTAATAAGTTAGGTACAGGCTAGGTAGCCAGCTTAACTAATAAGTTATGTGCACGCTCGGTAGTCAGCTTAACTAATAAGTTAGGTGCACGCTGGGTAGCCAGCTTATCTAATAGTAAGGTGCACGCTTATGTGTCAGCTTAATTACTAATAAGTTAGGTATACGCTAAGTACCTAAGGGAAGACGGCGCACAGTGGCCACGTGCTGGCTTGCATATTTGCACAGTTAGGTTTCGGGGTGACGCCTTTACAGTCTCCCTAGAGATGTGCCCTAACAGGCATTGTATAGAAGGGGTTTCGGATTGGTCTTTTGAGAAGTAACGATGCCCCTTCCATGTGCTGATGGTGACCACTGAAGTGGTTTTAGTGAGGTAAAAATCCCACACTCCCCGGTCTTATCCCCAAAGGCCGGGCGCTTTTTGAAGGTTTCCCCCTAAAAAAAAAGTTATCTTAACTAATTGTTAGTTGCACGCTGGGTAGTCAGCTTAACTAATGAGTTAGGTGGACGCTGGGTAGTCAGCTTAACTAATAAATTAGGTGCACGCTGGCTAATCGGCTTAAGTAATACGTCAGGTGCACGCTGGGTAGTCATCTTAACTAATAGTTAGGTGCACGCTGGCTAATCAACTTAAATACCAATTTTGTAATAAGAAACTGAGGGTAATGAGGGTATTTCTGAGTAAAATAAAATCAATAGTTATGTATTTTTATCATCATCTGCCTAGCATTTTCCAAACTATGTTGGGGTCGGCTTTCAGTCTAACCAGATGCAGCTGAATACCAGTATTTTACATGGAGCAGCTGCCTATCTGACCTAGACATCCCAGTAATGCGATACCCCTTGGTGAGACTGGTTGCCAGACTTTCAGGCTTCCGACGACCCTTAACGACGGTCAAAGATACACGCCGGATGAAAGCCGGGAACAACAGCATAACCCACTTTCCGAGGCACGGAAGGGTCTCGGTGTGTAAAGATGGTCACCCATCCACTGCTAGCGTAGCTTTACATGATCGATCGACCCATGCGGCTGTTACTTAGCCACGAGCCCCTTGTATAAGTATATATTTTATACTAATGGCAGGTTTATCTTTATACTCCAAGTATAGGCTGTTTTTGTGTATAGAGAGATTATGCTGTTACAAGTTAAAAACAAAATATGAGGTATTTATTTATATATATTTTATAATAATCACTACAAAAATACATAACAAAAAATAAATCAAACACTACAGAATATACAATGGGCAGCCTCGTCGCTTTCTGCGATCTCTTCTGGGCAACCATGGAATGGACAGTGATTTGCCTGGACATAAGGTGGGGCTGTCGTTGGTGCAAAAAATAAATACTATATACTAGAATAGATACACAGATATATACATATCCTAAATAATATATACCTACATAAATACATACAACGAAACGTCTAGTTGATGTAACTGGTGACCGAAAAGCTGGCGGCTTTCTCGTGCCACGCATCAGCATTGCAATTCAGCGAGTAAATGCCGCCAGCATCCTCGGTACAATGCCCCGAGGGCCTTTTTTAGGCTTAACTTAGTTTTAATTTAATTTAGTTAATGTTAATACATACATATTAAATGTATAAGTAAAGAAAATAGATGAAGACTATAGATAATTACAGTTACGACGAGTAATGACCTCATTACTCGTCGATGTCAAAGAGCCTTTTAGAGCGTAGGTACCTACCTACGCTCTAAAAGGCTCTTTGACATCGAATTGGACTCATTATTCACTAACACCTCTGTTGTCTGATTGCCTGGTTGGTATAGTGGTCGCAAGCGCTACTGCTGAGCATTAGGTTCTGGGTGCGATTCCCGGATCGGGCAAAGCGTCATTGAGTTTTCCCTCAGTAATTTCGCAGTAGCAGCCCGGAGTCTGCATTTGTGCCTGGTTGATAGCAATGCCAATGGTCTCGTCCCCAATTACATGGGACTTGAAATACAATGTTATGGTAAATGTAAGTAGATGAATAAATATATCGACACATTTCACAAATTCAACCATTACTTAGATAAACGCCGCCCGGGCGACAAGTTTCTGCTGGCGGGAAGGGATTGTGTTTTGTTTTAGTCGTGTTTAAAGAGAGGGGTAGGCAAGGAGGCGCGGGTGACACTTTATTTGTTCCGGCTAACTACGCCGACACGGAATGATATAGTTTGCCCTCAAAAAGGACAAAACATGCTTTCACAGCCAAATTTTATATGTACCTCGGACAACTACTCTATAACAGGCTAAATGAAAAGGAAACATGTACTCTCCCGTTGAACGCCAGACTCCGAATACCTAAGTTCTTATGCACCAATGGTGTATCACGCGACATTTAAGAGTAACTGCAAGAAAATCCTTAAGGAAACTCTTCAAACTATGTCCTATACAGAGAAGTTATTACTTGTGCTAAAGTAAATATTGCTTGTATTATTGTTATTTTTTAATTAGGTAGTTAAGTTAAAATACTATAATTTTGTACACCTTTTTTACATAAGTACCAATAAGATTAATATGATATGTGATTATTTAATCAATGAATGTTACCTCAAATCGCCTGAAACACAGGATTACCTAGTTCAGGCACAAATCATGGGTGAACTTGACATAGATTTAAGAAAAACTGTATTTAACATTATACCTTTTTCCCATTTCTGAATGTACTTTTTTTATTGCCTGACTGGCTGGCTATTTTAACCATGGCTCAACTCGTTGTCTTCATCAGAAGTCGTCATCACGTTAAAACATCTTCAGAATCTATACAAATAAATAAAATTGAAGTGTCTGTTTCTAACAGCTGCCAAAATAACAGCTTTTGATGAAATGCATATTAAAGTATGTACGGTAGGAACATATTATTATGATAACAAAATATTTTCTTTTTTATCTATTTGTCTGTTTGTTCGACGACACGACTGGACCGATTTTGACGAGAATTTCACTAGCCGATAGCTTATGTTTTATGGAGTAATTTAGCAACTTATATTTCAGAAAAAACCAGTACCAGCTAGTAAATAAAAAATAAATAACTGATGAAATGTGGGTGTAGTACACCTCTCCCTAACTCTTCGTGGAATTCAGGTGTAATGTTATGTGATGTTAAATCTGACAAAGGTACTTTACCTTCTCTGTAGGACGCTCGTTTCCACCCCAATCAAAATATAACAAGGATGATGCCAACAAGACAGCCACTTAATTTGATACAACCCCGTAACCCCTCGCCACCGAAGCAGCTAATAATAAACTTGATACAAAAATAAAATCTACCCACATTTACACAAAAAATCTTCACCGGGGTAACAGGTAATTACTTCCCGTGTCGGAACCAAACGGGGACTTCCCACGCTAGTAGAACCTATATATGTGCGTATGTATGATCGAAAAGCTGAAAATTAAATAAAGGTTCCCGCAGACAGTCTCGAAGCGATAGCGCGATGCGACACTAAAGTCGAAAATTTAATTCAGTGGAATAATCTGTGCTAGCTGTCATTTTGTGTAATAAAATGGTCATATTTATTGTATTCTAGAATTTTACACTTATTATGCCACCCTAAATAAAGCTTTTATTATTATTATTTTAAATGTCTTTGACATATCTCGGGACCCTGGGGTCCTCTGGGAAACGTACGAGGGGCCGAAGCCAACTCGCAGAGGCCCCTCAGACAATTTTAAGTGTTGAATCACCAACCGACGATTATTGTAATCCACTATGCAAATCCACCCAAGGACAATCCCCGGTTAGTGCAGGACTATTGCAGAACATGGAAACAAAACAAAATGGGTTTGGGTGGCTATAGTGGATTGGTACCTAAAACTATGGAAGGTATTTGTCCCCTGCCTGATCAATGTTATGTATAACTCGTGCGCGATAAGTTGGGACCTGCTAGGAATGCGACTCCCCGCCCGCTTCCCCTGCACTTCCCCGATGGCGCCCGTATTGTACCGACAGACTAAAAACCCTAGTCAAAAATAGTGATGCGAAATCACTATTTTTGACTAGGGTTTTTAGTCTCGTACTGGCCTACGTCAACCATGTGGACAGGCTTCGACAAAAGTATTGGGATGATGACCTCTTACAAGAGACGAATGAATCGCAATTAATTGTAAATTTATCGGATACCTCTTCGTCAAGTGATTATTGTGAGACTGAGGACGAAGAACAACCTCTAGAAGGCATAAATCCACTAAGTAGTGACGAAGATGAGATAATGTAAATAATAGATAAAATAAATGTATAAACTTAAACATTGTATTTTTATTCATTACAAAACCATAGTCAACACTTTCGGTGATACATAATTAAATACCTAGTGTCCTATTTTATTCAAATAGTGTAAAAAAGATTAGATAAAAAGCAGCGTCCTCCCTGAGTAACATAATAAATTAGGTTAAAAAAACAAAGACGAAGCCGCGGGCGGCTGCTTGTTATGTTCGCTTTTTTGCGGGCGGTACAAACACGCCAATATGACGTCACCACGCTCAGGTCCCAACTTATCGCGCACGGGTAGTAGGTACCTAATACCTACACGGATAAAATATTATTTTATTATAATGTACATTTCATTTTACACTTAAATCATCATCATCGTCTGCCTTTTCCCAACTATGTATGTTGGGGTCGGGTTCCAGTCTCACCGGATACAGCCAAATACCAGTATTTTACATGGAACGACTGCCTATCTGACCTCCACAACCCATTTACTGGGTAACACGATACCCCTTGGTAAGACTGGTTGTCAGACTTTCGAGCTTCTGACGACCCGTAACGACTGTCAAAGATCTACAAATGGCAGCCGGGACCAACGGCTTAACGAGGCACGGAGGGGTCTTGGTATGTAAAGATGGTCACCCATCCACGGACCAACCGCGGCGAGCGTAGCTTAACCTGATCGATCGACCCGTGCGGCTGTTATTACTTAGCCACAAGCCCCCTCATTTTACACTTAAATAAATCGAGTAAACTAAACGATCACCATTACAATAAATATTACAATTTTATACAAAATTTTATAAAATACAAAGTGACAGCTAGCACATGTCAGATTACTCCAGTGAATTAATAATTGACTTTAGTAGCACAATTTAATTTCTATTGAAACTGCATGGAAAGTGTCGCGGCGCCGCCGCGCGCTGGTTGCGCTCGCGATATCACGCCAGTCTGCACGAGCCTTTAGGGTTTCTAAAGGCTATGGTTGCCTAGTAACTTGAGATGCAAAGCAACGTAAATTTAATTGTAATAAGTTAATAAAATCATGAATCTAAAGGCAGTCCATAGTGGGGACTATTTTTTTATTTTGGTTGGGAAATCATCAAATAACTTCTCCCGCTCTGGGCGGAGCGGGAGGGTGTGTCAGACTCTTACTGACTAAAACCCACCAGTGTTCCTTCCTATTGCCTGTGTTGCGGGGGCCTCGGTGACCCTTTAGTACCTTCCCGCGACATAGTGGGGACTATGGGGATTCCTGGCAAGAATTAGTCATGATATAATTATTAAGATAAGAGATTTCTCAGAGTTTCTTTCATAGACAGTATCAAAAATAATCATCAAAATAAAACTTACTCTTTAAAAACCGTCCAAGTGCGTGTCAGACCACGCACAATGAAGAGTTCCGTTAGTTGGGATAAATTTATCTCAAAAAGAATGGGAGAACATGTACACAAGAACTACAATAGTTAAAAACATGTTCTCCCGTACATCGATATACGTCACGGTCAATTCTCCAACTGCAAATGTAAGTGGGTCGACTATTAAACTCTTTAACTTGTAAAGCCTACTTAGCGGTGATAGTTTTTCTTTTAATTTCGTTAAATATGCATTATACTGCCATGATTTTATTCACATATCTCACAAAAAATTGCTCTTTAAAGCTTAATACGCAAACGGATGCCTGAATCAAAAAATGGTTTCCATAGACCCGCAATATTTTTGAACGGCCTATCCAACGATTCCCCCCACACCATTGGATGGACAAAAAAACATATCATCCCCAGTTTACGTGTAAGGACCCTAATTTTTTTTTCTAAATTATTTATTTTAGCACTTCGTCGGCGTGATTAATATGTATACCTATGCCAAATTATAGCTTTCTAGTACTAAGAGTCTCTGAGCTAAGGCGTGGACGGACAGACAGACGGACATGGCGAAACTATAAAGGTTCCTTGTTGACTACGGACACCTAACAAGTTATGCGTGGTTATACGAAAAATAAAAAATATACGCCTCAACAACAGAACCTCGTTTTTTTCGTCGGTTAAAAACCAATGGAGTACCTGAGTCGCAATGATGCCGATTGCCGATGTAATAAATAGGGCCAGCCGGTCTATTCTGCACAGACTGATCAGATCCAGCCTGTCCCACCTTGCTGTCCTCCCCCCAGCGACGCCCTAAGCCGAGGTCCGTACCCCACAGGGGGTGCCCTTAGCGTGCAGTCGCTTAGTATTATAAGAAATTCGCCCCTGGCTGGAGGCTTTGAGTTCGCTTAAGGCAGCCACAGGACCAAGTCCGGTTAAGTAGTCACGACCTCTCAAGGTCAACTACGAGATGCCATAACTAAAAAAAAAAAAAATCTGCACAAATCTCACCGTGAAACCTTAGGTGAAGTGAGCGTGAAGTGAGCTCTAATTCCACATTGTGCCAGGGATGTCACTATTGACAGCTCACTTTAAGCTCACTTCACTTAAGTTTTCACGGTGCTATTATTACAGAATAGCACTCAGTATTAAAATAACAACTTTTTGGAACTATTAAAATACTAGCTTCTGCCCGCGACTTTATTCGTGTGACATTTCTTATTTTTACACATAACACAACATAACATCACGGCTTGTTTCCCCGAAGGGTTGGGCAGAGGCGTAGGTACCTGTAGTACATCCACATTTTGCCAGTTGTGTTTTTGTTTTAATTTATTCTTATTTCTACATAAAATATATCCTATGATACTCAGCAATACTGTAGCTTCCATTAGCAAAAGAATTCAGATCAAGTAGTTTCGAAGATTACCCCCACATACAAACTCTCAAAACTCTTTATAGTATCTATACTAGCCCACGGCTTCGCCCGCGTGGTTTGTCGATAACTAGCATGTCCTTCCTCAGGGTTCAAAGTATCCCCATACCAAATTTCATCCAAACCGGTTCAGCCGCGAAAGCGAAACAAACTCACTCACATTCGCATTTATGATATTATTAAAATATAAACTTCTGACTGCTACGGATGCCACAAGTAAAATCCTTTGGGATCAGAACCTAAAATCTCAGACGACTTGTGTTTTATTTCTGACGACTTAACAAAAAAATACAATCATCCCATTTCTAGGGCCGGTTCCACCACCAAAATTAATCTCAGTTTAACGTCACCCAATATACCACTCCATGAACTATGACAGTACTGTAACCACAGCCACTTCTATAAGTAAAGGATCGCACTCCCCAAACTTCGCTGTAAATATATTTAAGCCATCCAAGCGCTTCGGCTTAGCTGAAATTACTATGGCGTCGAGGCACACCGAGAAATACAGGGAAAACAATGACCATAGAAATATTTTCAAAAGGTTTATAAATATTGCCGACGAAGTAGAATGAATTTGAAAGCGAGGTTGCGACTTTTGCGTTTATTATTCGGATGTAAGATGTGGCTTGGTTCGATGTGGGGTAGATTTTTCGAGTCAGGAGTTTAATCTTTGATTAAGGATGTGGCCATTTTGTGAGCAGTTGAATATTTTCAAACTTTAAATGTTCCCACTGCTGGGACACAGGCCTCGTCTCTGTGAGAGGGAGTGGGCTGTAATCCACCATGGGGGCCCAGTGCAGTTTGGTAGATGTCACATGTCTTCGAATTTTTGGTCCTAGGACATGCCGGCTTCCTCACGATGTTTTCCTTCACCGTTTTGAGAGCAGTAGTTATGAAATAATTTACACAAAGTAAAGCGCCTGCCTGGGTTCGAACCTACGACTTACAACTCGTAAGTCACGGCCGTTACCACTGGGCCACCACTGCTCTCCGTCTGTCCGTTAACTTACTTGGCAGATAATTTCATACAAATTCTGTTACATTTGTTCGGTGAGTAGTTGCTATTCGCGTCGTAACCCTTATTCTACTGAAAAGTATTATATGCCAAACGCACTGTATATCTTAGGTACCTATCAAATTTAGAAATTGTGGCGATGACAACATTTGTTGCAATTAAAATGCCTTAATCGAAGATAAGAGAAAGTTAAAATAACAGTAAACACATGAAATACACTTACAAAGATTCCAACACAACAGCTACTTATTACATAATAAATAAAGGTACCTACCTGAAAAATACAATATTTGTTTATTTATATTCTTAATCCCCACCCATAGCGTCCCCTACATTCCACATGACCCCGCACTATCGACCAGCTTACAGCCACTAAATACGACACCACCAACAAATGTATGGAAATTATTCTGTACCATTCAGTTTGCATTTAATCCCAGATTATGAAGGGATTAAGCCCAAACCCCTGAAAGTTTCTACGTCTTTGCGTGGTTATGCGTGTAGGATAATTATTATTTTAATCCTCGGTTTGTGTGGTGTTAGCGGGCGTTTATTGTTAAGTTATTGGTTAGTGTTTAATTGTTGTTTTGGTGTTATTGTAGAATGTAGTGTTTATTATAAGGAACAATACTCAAAGACATAAAAAACATAACAGGCGAAATGTGGGTGTGCTACAGGTACACCTCTGCCCAGTAGGCCCACATTTCAACAGATATGTTTAAGTCACATGTAATAGGGGGAAAGCTTATTGCCATTGACTGGACTTAAATCCAAACTCCGGACTGCTACCGAGAAATATCAGATAGAAAAACCCAATAACACTTTGGCAGACCTGTGAATCGAATCCATGACCTGATGCACGGCAGCCGCGATTGCGACCTCTAGACCAACGAGGCAGCCAAATATTACCAATTTAAACTGTCCGTATATTCAAATCAAAACTGTCATTCTGTGGCAGTTGTAGCAAATGGCTATAACACAGCAAATTAACGTAGTAGGTATACCAATTTCATAAACAATTAATTTCCCTGACTGTATGCAGAAATGACGTCAGTACACCACTATAAATTCCACTCAATTTCCCCCCACAGCACAGTGAAGTACAACAGAAACCGGATAAAAGTAATTTTGTTAACAGGCAAAGTCGGGCGTTCGTAAAGTTTCCACCGAACGTTAAGAGTCCATAACACCTCAAATTGCTTCACATGATCCTCCGTTATATCGAAAATATTGCAGTATTTATTTTGAAATAAATATATGGTAAACTTGAGGATAAATATATCTACTATTAAAAAAATCATATAGTGACCTCATTAATGATGTTCTTCAAAAAGGTCAGGTGCGTAGTACTCGCAACCGGCGTGCGTGTATGACCAGATGTATGAACGTAAACGAAGCAAAAGGAGTATGTA
Organism: Atethmia centrago; assembly: GCA_905333075.3. Classification (NCBI taxonomy): domain Eukaryota; kingdom Metazoa; phylum Arthropoda; class Insecta; order Lepidoptera; family Noctuidae; genus Atethmia; species Atethmia centrago. The sequence continues at coordinate 9,551,745 of HG995392.1, read as the reverse complement.
AGGAGCGTAGCAGGTGGCGTTCTATAGTTTCTGCCTACCCCCATGGGAAGAAGGCGTGAGTTTATGTGTGTGTATGTGTATGTGTACTATTAAAAAATCTCTACAGAAAAAAATACAAAGTCAACTCCAAAAGTCGAAACCGAACAATAAACCGCTATAGTATTAAGAAAATACTTCAAAGTAGATAGTGAAACTTTGCATAATAACTGAACTAAATATAAAGCAGATGCTGTTTTTTTTAATCATCATTATTTTCGCCGTAAAAAGAACCTAAGCAATCGGCGCCTTGGAGCATTGTCCATGCCGTCTGGCTTGCTCAAGTGACCGCGAGCAGTAGTGTGCGAATGAGATAAAGAGTGAGGTGGCGCTGAGGTATGATGGACTCTTAACCGTCCGCGTTGCGTGCATTAATTACCTACAAGTGTTGCGTTCTACAGATTGCGATGGGGATAAATAAAGGTTTAAATAAACACGTTTTAAATAGGTAAAAAGAAGGGGACTTTTGAATAAATTAAATGATATTACCTATCGCACTGGACCCGCGTGCTGGATTACGGCCCGTACCCTCTCACAGAGAGGAGGTCTGAGTCCCAGCAGTGGGAACTATTTGAAATTGAGATAGGAAATGCTTTTGTATTACTTTTATATATTTATTTATAAACCAAATTACAAGATGATTATTAACATTAACTAAATTAAATTAAAACTAATTTAAGCCTAAAAAAAGCCCTCAGGGCATTATACCGAAGATGCTGGCGGCATTTCCTCGCTGAATTGCAATGCTGATGCGTTGCGCGATTTCCGCAAATAACTTATGCGCACTGGGACCCCACGGACCGAGGGTCTCGACGCCAAAGGGCACAAAGTTGTACTCTCTGCCAAGAGCTCCATATTGAATAACTTTCAGATTTTCGGCATTTTCTGCCGCTGCACCCGCTTTAGAAGTAGTTCGTTGGAGGTGGGACGGTGCCAGTGTGTCTACACAGGTAGCGTCCCACACAAGCATCCGTCCCAAACTACACGGAACCAAAGACACACCATCAGGTCTTTTGCCATCATCTCTGACAATGCCAGTCGTCTATTGTATTATTTTAAAGTTATATTTGAAAGCCTCATAACAAGTTCTTTCGTTTAAACCTTCCTTTCGTAAACAGTTTACTGACATATTTTTGGGGCAAAGATCATTATTTTTCTAGTGAAAACGAATCCTTGTCGATTCTGAAGTTTCGCAGTGAAAATGTATCAAATAAGAATATCGGTCACTTTCTTTTACATTCATTACCTGCGAGGTAGTTAGGTAATACACATAAAGGCTCCCGCAGACAGGCGCGACGCGACAGCGTCACGCGAACGCTACACTAGTAGCACAATTTCTAAGAAAACTTCATAGAAATTTCATCGCGCTTCTTGTCGCGCCCACGATTTCATTTCACATCCACTGCTTCATAGGTTTGACAAATTCGTCAGCTCAACAACGTAAATAACGCAATTTAATGATATAAATTTATATAAATTATTTATTTAATATTATATAAACTAAAAAAAAAATTTTTGACGCCCTATGATATTTTGCCCTCCCTTTTTAGGCGCGCGTGGAATACAACGCGCCGTCGACCCGGGCCTGGTCCTTATCGGACGGCGAGCTACTCATTGCTCACCATCCGCAAGCCCGCGCCTACGGTGGCCGGAAATCCCGACGCCCAGGGCGTCTCCTGCGGCGGCTAGGGGCGAAAGGGCGCGAAATTTGCCTTTCCCTCAACCATCCCGCCACCGTTTGCTTCACCGTGTCCTCCGGGCGATCCGCACAGTAGTGACACCCGGGCGTTTCCTCCCGCCTTACCCAACACAGGAACCTACCGAAGCTGCTGTGTCCGGTGTGGACCTGCGTCAGGCGGAAGGGGAGGACGCCGTGGCGCCTTTCCAGCCACGCCTCAAAGAGGGGACTTATCGCCGCAATTGTGGCGTGCCCAGCACTGGGTTGCGACAATCACACTCTCCATGTCGCCATGAGATCCCACCGGAGCTCCGTCCGCTGTGCCGCGATTTCTCGCGTCGCGGAGTTAAGCCCCGGCGTTTCGCCTCCTTTCGCCACTCCCGGAAACACTTGACTCTAACAAAAATTTGCATATTAAAGCTTAATATTACGCAAACGGATCCCTGAATCGAAATATTGTGTTCAGAGACATGCAATATTTTTAAACGGCCTATCCAACGATATCCCACACTATGGGATAGACGAGAAAAATATCATACCCACATTACATGCAAGGGACAAACAGACAGACGGACATGGCAAAACTATAAGGGTTCCTTGTTTACTACAGAACCCTGGAAACGAAAGCCCACGAAATGATTTTGATATTGCTGCCTACTTTTATTCGAAAAACGTTTTAAACACATAACAATCAAAGGCCATTACAACTGTGAAACAAAAGTATCAGTTTTCGATATTTACCATTATTTTACTATTTTTTTTAACTTACTTCCATACTTTATTAAATACACAAAAATGCCACACACTGAATTTTACACTTTGGTTGTTAAACAATACAGTTTATTTTCGAATAAGCGGTCACACCCGATGTAAAACCTACTAGACGTGCGGCAAACTGATCGATATCTTGTTAATGCAAGTATCTAAAGCTTAAATCGCACCTCTATCCGCCCACCTTGTAAATCTTTACCTGTATTAGTGCGGGATTATTTTTATCGATAAAACCTGGGATTATCGATACTTATTGTGAGGGTGGCTCTAAAAATAGATTTTATTGGAAGGAGGAAATGGTGCGTAGGTCTGTTTTTGACTGAAAATAATAATGAAAAATTTTAATTGCGTTTGTTTTATTTTTAGGGTAGCCAAATGGCAAAAACGGAACCCTAATAATTTCGTCATGTCCATCTGTCCATCCGTCCGTCCGTCCGGATGTCAAAACAGTCATTTAACTCTGGGACAATGGGCACTATATTGATGAGAATTGAATAGAAGGTGTATTCTGAACACCGCCAAACCATAGTGTTGTTAAATTACGAAAAAAAATATTAGGGCTGGCACCACTTTTTTTCATCCCTCGGTGACATGTAGTCACCGAGGGATGAAAAAAAATATGCTCATAAGTATATGGGGATCGTTAGATCCCATAATTAAAAAGATTATGATGTTTCTGTAAGTATCTTTTTAGGGTTCCGTACCTCAAAAGGAAAAACGGAATCCTTATAGGATCGATCGTGTGTCTGTTTGGCTGTACGTCTGTCACAGCCGATTTCCTCCGAATCTACTGGACCGATTAAGTTGAAATTTGGTACACATATGAATTTCTGTGCCCCAAACTCGAAAGTGTAACGTAAATAAATGAATTTTGCATATGGGGTTCACTTTTGGGGAAAAAGTTTTCCAGCTTTCCTCACGATGTTTTCGTTCTCCGACGTCAGTAATGTCCAAGATAAATTCAGAAAGTACATAAAATGAATTTTAAGTCACATTGGTACTTGCCCGGATTTGAACCAACAACCTCGTGCATGATAGGCGAGGCCTTAACCACTGAGCCATCACGTCTAGGTAGGTAGTAATCTTCATAAAAAATATATTCTTCTTATTTCCTCAACCCACACAAAAACCCGCAAGCGAAACGAATCAAAAACAGCCACGAACGCAAAAGCAAAAGATTCTCCAATACGAGTATTCTTCCTCAGAGCTCATTTTCACCGTATAACCGTAGTTAAGTTCACACACGTAGGAAGAACCTAATAACCGAAGAACCGGCGAGACGACTCGTAAAATTTAACCAGCGCAAGAGCTGATAACGTGCGATAAGTTAATTTGAATTTAAAAATGAATCCGGCGAGAGACACCTCCGCATGATTCTTTGTGGGGCTGCAAAAATAACGGGAGGGAACTGAGGAAAACAAAGAAAACCCTTTGCAGTTTATTACCTAAAAAAAATATAAACGATATTTAATTTATTTCTGTTTTTTTTTCATTATAAAACATTTCAACACGTCAATAATTAGTGGTGTTTTACTATATAGCTTTTGCCCGCGATTTCGTCCGCTTGGAGGTTAAAAATTATCCCACGGAAACCCAGTACCTACCGGGATTAAAGTATCCTAAGTGACAAAACCGTTCAGCCGTTTTTTGTGTTCTGTAGTACACATACATACATACATAAACTCACGCCTTCTTCACATGGGGGTTGGCCGAAACTACAGAACGCCACCTGCTACGCTCTTCACATACTCCTTTTGCTTCGTTTACGTTCATATATCTGGTCATACACACACGCCGGTTGCGAGTATTACGCACCTGACCTTTTTGAAGATGTCCCGTAGTAAACCCCCTTATAGTTTTGCCATGTCCGTCTGCCTGTTTGTCTGTCTGTCTGTCTGTCCCCGCTTTAGCTCAGAGACAGTTAGTACTAGAAAGCTGTTATTTGACATAAGTATACATATTAATCACGCCGACAAAGTAGTAAAATAAAACCATGAAAAAAAAATTATGGTACCTCCCGTGCACAATATTTTTTTTCTCGTCTGTCTTTTTTTTTTTGAGTTTGGGAAATCATCAAATAACTTCTCCCGCTCTGGGCGGAGCGGGAGGGTGTGTCAGACTCTTACTGACTAAAACCCACCCGTATTCCTTCCTGTTGCCTGCGTTGCGGGAGCCTCGGTGACCCATAAGTACCTTCCCGCGACCCCGGCAGGCATCGGCCCTAGTGGACCCCTACGACGACATCTCTTTGAGGCGCGCGTGGAATACAACGCGCCGTCGACCCGGGCCTGGTCCTTACCGGACGGTGAGCTACCCATTGCTCACCGTCCGCAAGCCAGCGCCTACGGTGGCCGGAAATCCGCTCGGGATTCCCGACGCCCTGGGCGTCTCCTGCGACGGCTAGGGGCGAGAGGGCGCGAAACTTGCCTTTCCCTCAACCGTCCCGCCTCCTCCTTTGCGAGCATTACTGCTTCGCAGAATGAGGTGACGGCTGCCCATGCCCTCTCGCTTCGTACCATGGCCTGAACCAGGGCCGGACGCGAGAGGTCTCTGCCGCCGATCGCCTCCACGAGGACACGGTGGTGCTCTGCCCAAGCCGGACAGACCTCCACCGTATGCTCCACCGTGTCCTCCGGGCGATCCATACAGTGGTGACACCCGGACGTTTCCTCCCGCCTTATCCGACACAGGAACCTCCCGAAGCTGCCGTGTCCGGTGAGGACCTGCGTCAGGCGGAAGGTGAGGACGCCGTGGCACCTCTCCAGCCACTCCTCAAAGAGGGGACTTATCGCCGTAATCGTGGCGTGCCCAGCACTGGGTTGCGACAACCGTACTTTCCATGACGCCATGAGATCCCGCTGGAGCTCCGTCCGCTGTGCCGCGATTTCTCGCGGCAGCGGACTTACGCCCCGGCGTTTCGCCTCCTCGCGCCACTCCCATACGTGCGCGAGGACTTTTGCCTCCAGATCCCATGGCGGCAATCCGGCAAGGAGGCTCGCTGCCTCACAGGAGACCGTGCGGTATCCTCGGACCATCCGGATGGCCATGACCCTTTGGGCCGCGCTCAACCGGCGGGCTGGCCGCAGCGCCAGAGAGCGCGCCCATACAGGAGCCCCGTAGAGGGCCATGGACCGCACGACCCCCGCGTAGAGCCTCCGGCAGGAGGCGTTTGGACCCCCTAGATTGGGCAGGAGCCGCTTCAATGCAGCGCCCGCCCGCTCCAGTTTGGGAGCCAAACGTCGGAAATGCTCCACGAAGTTCCACCGGCTGTCGAGGACGAGTCCCAGGTACTTCATCGTGAACTCGACGCCGATAGAAACCCCTCCTACCGTTATTTGGGACCCCAACGGTGGCGCGTTCCGAGGACCATGAAAACACATGGCCTCGGACTTGTGCAGGGCCACCTCGAGTCCTAATTGCCGGATCCTTTCGACGATTGTCGCAACCCCGCGTGCCGCTAATTCGGCCGCCGCCTGGTGCGACCTCCCCTGCGCCAGGACCAACGTGTCATCAGCGTAGCACACTACGCTGACGCCGCTAGGGAGGTCGGCGCGCAGCACCCAGTCGTATCCGATGTCCCACAGATGCGGCCCCAGGACCGATCCCTGTGGGACACCGCACGACATCTCTTGCCGGTTCCACACTCCCTGGTGACCGGGGTAGATGACGGCCCTGTCCGTCAAATAGGCCTCGACCACATGACAGAGGTAGGTCGGCATCCGGTGATACCGGAGTGCCTCCCTGATGCAACTCCAGGGCAGGGTATTGAAGGCATTGGCGATGTCTAGGGACACCGCCAAGACGACCCCACCCTGGGCAACAGCATTCCCCGTCGTCAGGGCTCGCACACGCATGATGGCGTCCACCGTAGAGCGCCCTCTGCGGAAACCAAACTGGCTCTCCGCCAAATCCGGCCCCACCCGCACCAGCTGGCCGACGAGGCGGTCTGCAATGACTCTTTCAAAGAGCTTGCCCACCTCGTCGAGCAGCACGATGGGCCGATAAGTGGACGGAGAGTCCGCAGGGCGCCCTGCCTTCTTTATGAGAACCAGTTTTCCCGTCTTCTTGCCGGCCTGTCTCCAGAGCCCAGTCCTCCACCATCCTGCCCCGTGTGTCCGTTAACCGGGAACCCCAAGCCAAATTCTTGGCATTGAAGTCCCCGAGGACGAACACGGGGAGGCAACCAAACCCGACGACGACGTCTCTCAACTCCGCAAGGGAGTTGTGGAACTCGGCAAGAGTTCGGTTTGGAGAGAGGTAGACCCCTACCACGACAATCTCCCCGAACCGTGCTGCTACGCAGCCCCGTCCTCTCTTGACGGCCTCGAGGGACGGGGTACCGGCAGCGGCCAACGAAATTAGGGTCACTGAGCCGATCAGGTCCTCCACCCAGTCATCCCTGGGCGGGACAAAGTACGGCTCAGCGACCACGGCGATGTTAATCGACCACTGCGCGACCCTTCTTTTCCGCTTCCGCATCCGGCTGTAATGTGATCACTACAGCTGCGGAATTCGGGGCGCGGAGCCAAGCCGCGGCGGTGCGATTCTTGCGCCACTGCCGCCTCTCCCTCTTTTTGGCCGCCCTCTTTGCCTTAGCCGCCTTCCTCTTCTCTCCGGCTACTTGCCATTCGGCATCGGCCGGAAGAGATTTAGGAGGCGGGGGCGGCCGTCTTGCCACCTGGGCCGATGCCTTCGCTGCCAGGGTCGGAGCCCTCGCCGTCGGGGCTGGAGCTCTCGCCGCTGGTGCTGGAGCCTTCACCGCCTGCGCAGTAGCCGCACCCTTTGGCTGCCCCGGCGAGCCCGGTTTGGCCGTGGCACCTGCGGCGGCTGCAAACGAGGCCGGTTTCCGCTGGCCAGAGGGCGGCTGGCTCGCCGCCAACGGGGGGCGCAGGACGATGGCCTCCAGGGCGGAGAAACGACTTTGCAGGGAAGCCATTTCCTGCCGCACAAGGGTCAGAACCCGGTCCTCTACAGGCACGGGCCGTCCCTGTCCCTGCTGCTGCCCCCCTTGCGGCTCCATCCGGGGGCCGTCTCCTCGGAGCCCAGCTTATTTGTTTTTTCCATACTTAATCCCACGAGTATGGGAGATATAAAAAGTACACCTAGGTTCACCCCCTGTCCCTAGGCAAGTATACATTTATAACCCAACCAGGGGGTCCACTGGTACCCTGGCTGGGGGTGCGCTAACGAATGATGCGCCACCTACAACTACGAAGTTGCAGATGACACTACTCCTCAGTCATTCATATCCTCGCCGCGCACCAAAACTTGATATTAGAGGAATTTTTATAGAGGTTATCTTCCTCGCGATCCGGGCGATCAAGCCAAGATCCTCGTCCCGTTCCAAGCCACAAAACATGACTGTGGTCTCTTTACGGATTACGATTTCGACGGTTGCAGGCAGAAGAATCATTCTCCCGCTGCTTGCTCGCTGGCAGGGTATGTGCACAGCAAGCACCGCCACTCTACGCCCACTCGACCTGCCCTCTGTAAGCAGAGAGGGGAGTGTGCGACCGACGATGGAGCATGAAGCTCCCCGCCACGCAGAAATTCGCCACGGTCAATACCCTCTCCGAAACATGGAGAGACTATTGGCCGTGCCCAGGATGCACCGGCCCGACGACTGCTCTTTCCCCCGAACGTATTCGCAGGGAACCAGCAGCAATCAGACACACTAGGAGGTTTTCTGCACGCACCCCAATTCTCGTCTGTCTGAATATTAAGCTATAAGTGCTAATTTTTGTTAGTCAAGTGTCTCCTTCCTGCCAGCTAAATGGTTATTTATGGAGATGTAAAAAAAAACATGTTAGTAGAACATATAACGAAATTAAAAGGAAAACTATCACAGCTAAGTAGGCTTTACAAGTTAATGAGTAGCAGTCACCCAAATTAAATTTTCAGTTGGAGAATTGACCGTGACGTATAGAACATGATTTTCAACTACAATGTTAAGTTTGGTTTTCGGACAAATTCTTCCCAACTACGGAACCCTTCATTGTGTCGTAGTAATAGCAGAAGAAAAGGTCATTGACTCCTGTGCTATCACTGCGCCGCCGTCAATCATAAATATTTTTTACGCGTAATTTTGAACTTCTCTCAGATGAAAGAACGAAACAAACTCAGAGGTCAGTCTCTTTTAAAATCCAGACATAATCTTGACCATGCGATTTTAGTGAGATTAGTGTATGTAGGTACTTCGTTAACTAAAGGAAGCTAGATTGTACTTACTAAGATAGACTAGAGGTCGTCTTTATCTCACGCTTAGGGCGACTTTGTTCTCTATTCTTGTAAGATGTAAGTCTAAGTCTTGTCAAGAAAAATCAAATGACCTATTTTTTATTTTGCTTTCGGGCCCCTCCTAAGCAGTGGTGGCCCAGTGGTAACGGCTGCGACTTATGAGTTGTAGGTCGTGGATTCGAACCCAAGAAGGCACATTAGATTGTGTAAATTATTTCATGACCACTGCTTTAAAAACGGTGAAAGAAAATGTCCTAGAACCAAAAAATCGAAGACATATGACATCCACCCACCCGCACTGGGCCTACGTGGTGGATTATGACCCACTCCTTCTCAAAAAAAGAGGAGGCCTTTACCCCAGCAGTGGGAATAATTAAAGTCTGGATATATTAAACTGATCGGAGTAATAGTAGATGATAACCATAAATTAAGATACCGTCGATCCACATCGATCAGTCGAATTAATCGACTCGTGTAGTAAATTTTAATCAACGAGGTATCGAGGTAATGATCGATCGTCCGTCCGCTTCGATTGCAACTTCGATCAACGTCAAATAAAATTAATCTAGGTCATTCATTTATTTGCAACTTAATTACCAAGGAGTGATAATGGTACCGATTCCCTTGTTCACAAACTAAACTAAATTTAAGTTCAGTGCATCTTTTCTTTCTATTTCATTAAGAAAAGAACAGAAGTTAATTGACGTAATTTTAGTAGGCAAGTTTTTAATCACGTCTAAACTTGTATGGAGTAGTGACAGGCGGTGATTAATTTGACAGGACTAAACTAAAATGTATCTTCTGTCCTCTTCTTAATGAAATACAAAGAAAAAGATGCTCTGAACTTAAATTTATTTTAGTTTGTGAACAAGGGAATCGGTACCAGTGTCTAATCCATTGAAATAAAGTGGTAGATATATATTCTTGTACAGTCAAGAAATAAATATGTCAAGCACCTTAAGGTTCTTCTTAGCGTGTCTAAATAGAGTCAGCCCAGAATTTGGCTACGAGTTTGGCACCTTCTATAGCGTCCATCAGCTCCTGTAACGTGTAGATACCAGCAGGCTTAGCATGACACTCTCTATGTCTTCGAAGAATAGACACGGCTGTTTTTATACAAAGTGACATTTCGTTTTTCAGCTTTTGACATCTCACCGTAGAAATCCTTCTACAATCTGTCATCTTGTCTTTCGTTTCTAACGATCTTTGTCTAGGTCGTTAATTATGTAGAAAGATTTCTACGGTGGGATGTCAAAAAAGGAGAAACGAAATGTCACTTTGTATGGAAAGAGCCGTATCTATTCTTCGAAGAAATAGAGAGTGTCATGCTAAGCCAGCAGGACACGTTGGACACGTTATTAAGTGCCCCATTGTTTGTGGAACAACGCCAGCGCCACATTAACACTCCAGGGCGGAGTAATCTGTGGATCTCCACCTGAGCAGGTTTTCTTTGCTTCCATCTACCTGGGACCGGAGTCTATTTAAAGACTTCCAGGTTAGCCAAGGCAACTCATGTCCAGGTGGAACGATTGGGTTGGGATTATCCTTAAGGTTAATTTTTACTTGCACCTTATTATTTTCAACAATTCAACATTCACATTGAAAAGGTTGTCATACGCCTGCTAAGTAAGCAAGTTTTTTTTTGTTGTTATATGTTTGTTTGATAACTTAACTTTGGGGAGGGGGGAGCAGTGGTGGCAAACTGGTAACGGCCGCCACGTACGAGTTATAGCCGCTGGTTTGAACCCAGAATAAATCGAAGACATCTACCAACCCACACTGGGCCCGCGAGGTGAATTATGACCCACTGGATCTCTCCGAGAAAAGGCCTGTGTCCCACCAGTGGGAAAATTATAGGCTGATTATGATGATGATGAATTTAACTTTTGAATTGCATAATATTATCGCTCCTTGATCGTACCATTCAAATTCAAAATATTCATTTTCACATAATGCTACATGACATGGGCACTTATAAAACGTCAGAAGCTAGGTGCACGGTTCCAATTGGTCGTTACCTGTAGAGAAGAGCCGGCAAGAAACTCCATGGTTACTCTTTTAAAAATAATTGGCTTTTACAATTATTTTCAAATTACTCTGTTAATAGGTATTTTTTTTTAGTTGGGAAATCAATCAATCAAATTCTCCCGCTCTGGGCGGAGCGGGAGGGTGTGTCAGACTCTTACTGACTAAAACCCACCCGTATTCCTTCCTGTTGCCTGTGTTGCCAGGGGCCTCGGTGACCGATAAGTACCTTCCCGCGACCCCGGCAGGCATCGGCCCTAGTGGACCCCTACTTTTGTGCTGACGACATCTCTTTGAGGCGCGCGTGGAAAACGACGCGCCGTGTTAATAGGTATGGGAGGACAGTATAGGCCTGCCAACAAGTAACGTAAAACGGGGTGAATAGGGATGTAGGGGTGAATCGGGACGAAACTTTGAAATGGATTTTGACGTTGAAATAATATAGTTTGTTGCCGAACCCCGTATTACGGTACTAAGTACTGTAATACGGGGTGAATAGCGATGTAGGGGTGAATCGGCACAAAATAAAATGGATTTTAATGTTGAAATAATACAGTTTGCTGCCAACAAGGAAAGTTAGTCGTTCATTATTATACAGTAAACACGTTAGAGTCATTTTTGGCTACAAACTACACATAAAACACATACCATCATGCCTTGTTTCCCCGAAAGGTTGGGCAGAAGTGTACCTGTAGTACACCGACATTTCGCCAGTTATGTTTAAGTCCCATGTAATAGGGGGAGAACCTATTGGCATCAACCGGCACAAATTCTGACTCCGGGCTGCTACTGAGAAATTCAAGATAGAAAAACCCAATAACACTTTGCCCGACCCGAGAATCGAACTCAGGACCTCATGCTCAGCAGTAGCGCTTGCGACCACTAGACCAACGAGGCAGTTTATGGCGACAAACTATATTGTTTAAAAGTTAAAATCCATTTTATAGTTTCATCCCGATTCACCCCTGCATCACCAGTCACCCCGTTTACGGTACTTAACAAAATAGAAAATGGTAAAAAAAATCGAAGCATCTTCCCATGGCCTTATAGACTCATGTCTATAAGGCCATTATTCTCCTACCAAATGAAATCTATCTACTTATCCTAATCAACCCCCACTCATCTCGTGGCCCCAATCGCAAGAATCACCCATTTGAATTGATACGCGCTCCCAGCACTTATTAGAGCAAGGAAAAGATCCTGAAATGCAATCCTATTATGTATATTGTGGGGAATGGTACCCCACGTATATACATGAGGATGTTAATTACTTAATGTGGCTTCAAGTTGAGCAGTTTTGTAATCAACGAGGGAATTTGAGGAAAACCTTTGTTTAATTGTGTTTGAGAGTTCATTTGTTACGTATTGGAGTAAGAGAAAGAGAAGCAGAAGAACCATTTATTGGAGCTAAATTATATTTTGGAAAGAAGTTATTTAACGCGGCTTCTGGTAGGAGTTGACTAGCAGAAATCGTCACGTAAGAAAAATGCGTTATGCTCCCTCCATGCGACTGTCTCTCTCTTCCTTTGTATTATACATAATAGAAAGAGACAAAGAGAGAGGGAAAGTAAGAATTTAATACGCGTTTTTAGTATAGAGCCATACGTTTTTAAAAGCTCTGTATTAAAAACGCGTCTGTGGGTGAATAAAAGAGTCTATGCAAGCTAAAAGAAACTTGGTAAAAAAATCAGTTTCAATGTCTCAAGTTCCAAGTGTCAAAAATGTTGTTTTTTCTGTAAATCATACGTGAAAAGGAACTTCGTTCCTGACGGGGGTACCCCGACCGCACACGTGTTTTTATTATTTATAATTATGCACGACTTCCTGTGGCAATAAACCAATTTTTCTTTCTTTATTTCTATCTCTTATGCTCTTTGCATGTTCTAAGAATGCCTGGCTACCGGTGGATTTCGCCACTAGGAGTCCGCCATTACCTTTCTCCCTTTTTTTTGGATGGGAAATTATCAAATAAATTCTCCCGCTCGGGGCGGAGCGGGACGGTGTGTCAGACTCTTGCTTAGTAAAATCCAACCGTGTTCCTTCCGTTGCCTGTGTTGCCAGGGGCCTCGGGAACCCTTTCGGACTTTCCCACGACTACCTTTCTCCCACGGCGCAGTGTAAAAGACATTGCCGGGAGGACACGGCGCGGCATAAGCTGGCAGAGTGTGCCGCTTGGGAGGAGCCGCGCCGTGCCCATCTCAGGAGTAGGCAGCAACTTGTCGCTGCTAGCCGTTGTCGACTCGATGGTCGGCAGCGAGGAGTCCTGGGACGCGGTGGTATCCTTCTGCGAAACAGTCATGTCGCAGAAGGAGGCTGCGGAAATGGAGCGGAAGATCTCTTCCACTCACCCTGGACGCAGCAGGCGTACCGGGCGTCGGCGGTGGGCGGGCAACGCCCTCTTTCAGCCCCCCTAAATGGGTCCAGGGACGGCCTCAGGGACAACCGTCGCCCCCCACATAGCAGGACCTGAGGTGGAAGTGCGAAGTGTTCCACGCGCGCCCCTATTGGACGTCGCGGGGGAAGTTTTACACCTCATTTCCCCCGCGAGCCAGAGGTGGCCCGCAATGGTGGGACCAGCCACGGATCGCGGAAGTCGCACTAGATCCCATGATCCCCGGTGCAAGTGTGTGAGGGGAACACCGGGGTGGTTTATAGTCAGTAAGAGTCTGACAGACCCCTCCGCCCGCCCCAGGCGGAGGACTTTTACACCACGGAACAAAAAAATAAAAGTGTAAAAGACATCCGGTTAGAAAGCATCTCTTTAAAGAAGTCCTATTTCCACTCAGATTGTCAGTCTATTAGGCTTCGCCTGCGCGGAGGTTTAAAATTATCCCACGGGAACGTACAACCGGGATAAAAAGTATCCCATGTCCCAAACCCAGGTCTTGGTCTACCCATGTACCAAATTTCATCATCCAAATCTGTTCAGCCGTTGTAGCGTGAAGGCGTAACAAACGAACATACTTTCGAATTTATAACATTAGTAAGGATAATGATCAGACCCTGTCTTGTGTATTTTTGTGACTTTTCTTCAACATGATCATCATCTGCCTAGCTTGTATCTCAACTATGTTGAGCTCGGCTTCTGGTCTAACGAGATGCAGCTGAATACCAGTATTTTACATGGAGCGACTGCCTTTCTGACCTCACCAACCCAGTTATTAGGTTACACGACACCCCTTGACAAGACTGATTGGTCTTTTCGCCAACATATCTCTGAAATATCCACTGCTATGCATGCACTTCTCAATCTCTGTAATGAAGTCGTTGTCATAACAACTACGCTTACAAGACATACTGGCTAGAGAAGTGGACTCTAAAACGCTGCCTATCTTCTTGACGTCGTCAATGTAAGGAACTACGGCAACAATAATGCTAACAATGCAAAATGCAATGTTCTCCGCGCATAGAGATTAGCGGCCAGTCGTCTTCCCCGCGTCGAGGCAATAATTTGTATTCTGTATTACATAAGTAAGAAATGTCACTGTGCTTAATATTCATAGTCTTCTGTCACTAAATTGTGTGTTGTGTATGTGATGACTATGTGGGTCATTGTTTTTTTTTTTTTCGGTCATGGTCTGGCTGTTTGAGTAATTTATGCGGCCTACCCAAATATTCTTTCTTTGGTATTGTTCGTCGCATCGTTGAGCTCCTGAAGTTCTGAGTTGAGCTGCACTGACAAATGCGTGCACTGACTGGACAGGTCCACTCAATCTGTGTGGTTATTTCCTCAAAAGGACCGTTTCAGACACCAATCTACATGGCCTTCACATGATCTGACCAAGATTATGTCTGGACTTTAAAGAAGACTGTGACCTCTGAGTTTGTTTCGGCCTTTCTTCTCAGAGTAGTCAGATAGGAAACGCCGACCTCATCTAGCTTTATTTTAAACATATGATTGACGTGTAAAAGTGTTTGTACAAACCTACTTACAGAAAATAAATCATTTATCATTTACTAGACTTTATCCTGGACGTTGGACTTTTATTTACACTTCTTCTCCACCCACAATACTCATAGGTCCCAACATTCTTGAACCCAACGTGATCAATGACGACAAGAATACCCTTCGCTTATATTTTATATCTCACTCTTTTTTTCCTTTTTTTGACTGCCTCGTTGGTCTAGTGGCAACAAGCGCTATTGCTGAGCATGAGGACCTGGATTCGTTTCCCGGGTCGGGCAAATTGTTATAGGTTTTATCTATCTGGAATTTCTCAGTAGCAGTCCGGAGTCTGGGTTTGTGCCCGGTTGATGGCAATATGCTCACCCCCTAATACATGGGATTTAAAAACATAACTGGCGAAATGTGGGTGTACTACAGATGTACCTCTGCCCAACCCTTCGGGGAAATAAGGCGTCATGTAATGATAAGTGTGTTATGTTATATTTTATTTCAAAGGTGCACTAAAAAGAAAATTCTGAAGCAAAGTCCGGGTTAATATCAAAACATAGTTAAAAAAAAAATACGATAGTACAGGCGAACACTAGCGTTATTAAGACGTCGTCGTCGTCACATGAAAAATCGAGCCGACAACAGTTCCGGTTGGTATCGCTTCCAGGAAATTATGTTGACGTGAATCGGCAAGTTTAGAAGAATGGGCGCTCATTTGTGACTCGACTTTTAAGCGCATTATTTATTAGTATATCTAAGTATATTATTATCTCCGTTATGGAGCCATTAACCTAGTGACCGCCACGTCAAAAAAACAAAGACGTGCCTTCGGCGCCAAACTACAATTTTTTTTTTAAATCTGTCATGTAGTCGTGACCGTGGCGTGCTGGGCACATTTTGCTCTGTCATTTATACATGACTGTGGCGGTTAAAAGGTTAAATAAAAGGGGATGAGTAGTTATGTTTCCGTCAATGCTTATATCGAAGCTTTCAATATATAGCTTTATCCTATCTTATAACCATGCTTATCGAAGGGTGACCAACTTAGTAGTTGGTCACCCTTCGATTTACTACCACTTACCTAATTCCGTGGTTTATTGTGAAGTCTAAGCTAATTTTCTTCCTTGTTACTTGGTGTCAGCACATAATGTACAACCAATTTCTATTTACTTAAGAGGCTGACAACACCTAAAGCGCGGTCACTATCGGACTGCGTAGAAAATAAAGAGAAGTGCGATGACAAAACACCGGTAATTTATTGCAAAATATGAAGCAACTATCAATTTACAAAAAATCGCTAGATTTTATAAAAAAAAATGAAACACTATTATCCTAATATGTTGCTTGTAGAATAATCTGGCAAAAATCAGAATGATTGCATGTACATATTTATATTAGTATGGTTTTTAATCGTTAAAAGAAATTTTAAGAAGTATCTTCGTGATTTTTTTCTATCGAATCAAATTAGTTATATTATGTTTTCAACACACTATCTACCTAGTATATATCCTTAAGAATATCATATATTTCTGATTGTGTTTACTGCAGTGAATCATATACTTTAAGGCATTATAAAACTTATAAAACTTGCGTTTAGGTCCTGTAGTTCCCTTAATGATTTTAAAGCTTGCTACTTTGCATATTGTTGTACATTGTTGTGCCCAACAGGGTCCATGAGAACTTTGTAACTATTATTAAGACCTCGTACACGCATGAATACGCAATATATAGATTTGAATTGGAATGTTTTACTCTTCCATTCTCCTCTGCCAGCTGTCACGCACGTTATCATCTCCCTTTTCGTTTGTATCATCTTTCACATAATCCTTCCATCTTTTCCTTTGGTCTCCCTCTTCATCTACCAACATTTATAGGTTTATTATTCATCAAACTGTATAGACTGTGTGTGTTATTGGGTTTGTCCATGTGGAATTTCTCAGTAACAGGTAGGGTTGCCAACATTTCTTCAGCGAAATATAGTACTTTTCAGACGAAGCTATAAAAAATATGTTTTTTTTTAATGTTTCACTTAAAAAAAATGATTTTTTATGGAAAACGCAAAAAGTAGACGAAGATATATTTGTTACTCATTTATTTTTATAAAAGATATATTTATTTGCATTTTTTAACAATGTTTTGTCAAAATAAAAGTGTCATATGCTTTATCACATTAAATTTGACAAGTTCGGAACGCAATAAAATAGATACGTCTTTTTTTTTTTTTTTGAGGGTGGGAAATCATCAAATAACTTCTCCCGCTCTGGGCGGAGCGGCAGGGTGTGTCAGACTCTTACTGACTAAAACCTACCCGTATTCCTTCCTGTTGCCTGTATTGCCAGGGGCCTCGGTGACCCATAAGTACCTTCCCGCGACCCCGGCAGGCATCGGCCCTAGTGGACCCCTACTTTTGTGCTGACGACATCTCTTTGAGGCGCGCGTGGAATACGACGCGCCGTCGACCCGGGCCTGGTCCTTACCGGACGGTGAGCTACCCATTGCTCACCGTCCGCAAGCCCGCAAATAGATACGTCTGGATACGCTACACGCTATTGCATCAGTCAAAAGTTAATGGAAAGGAACGTTCATATTTTTTTTAATTAAAAGATATGTTTGTTAGATTTTGGTATTAAAAATATAGTATTTTTGCGTACTATGTGTTCCTTCAACAGTATATAGTACGCAGACACGAAATACAGTACAATACTATATATTATAGTAAAAAAAACCCACCCGTATTCCTTCTGTTGCCTGTGTTGCCAGAGGCCTCGTTAGCCGCCGCAGGAGACGCCCTGGGCGTCGGGAATCCCGGGTGGATTTCGGGCTACCGTAGGCGCGGGCTTGCGGACGGTGAGCAATGGGTAGCTCACCGTCCGGTAAGGACCAGTATGTCGATTCTGTAAAAATCTCACCGTGAAAAGTTCCCTGGAGTGTTCCGTGGAACTGTCAGTGTCATCTCACTGATGCGAGGGATTGACCAAGCATTACATTTATAATCATAATCGAGATTGTAATAATATTTTTATCCTAATTCTATTGATAATTTTATATTATTTCAAAGCTAACATTTAAGTGTCTAGATATTACTATTATGCGTTTTTTTTTTTATAAAATCGCAAAACAGAAATTCAGTCAGAAACACAATTTTGTATTTTTATTTAAAAAAAATTCGCAACCGCCATCTTGGATTTTCATTTTGACACGCTCCTCCTCGCCATCTTGGATTCAAACAATCGCCTTTAGCACCCTCGAAAACCATGAAAACGACACCCATGATGGAAAATATTTTAAATTTTTGTAGCCGTAATGAATTTAGAGTCAATCCCTAGCATCAGGTTGGATGACAATAACAGCTCACTCCAGGCTCACTTCACCGAAATTATCACGGTGAGATTGTTACAGAATAGCACTAAAGGCCTGGGAAGACGGCGCCTCGTATTCCACGCGCGCCTCAAAGAGATGTCGTCAGCACAATGTAGGGGTCCACTAGGGCCGATGTCTGCCGGGGTCGCGGGAAGGTACTAATGGGTCACCGAGGCCCCCGCAACACAGGCAACGGAAGGAATACGGGTGGGTTTTAGTCAGTAAGAGTCTGACACACCCTCCCGCTCCGCCCAGAGCGGGAGAAGTTATTTGATGATTACCCATCCAAAAAAAAAAAAGGCCGGAGTCTGGATTTGTGCCCGATTGATGGCAGCAGGCTCGCTCCCTATGACATGGGGAATAAAGGCGGGTTGTTATGTATGTAACAGACCATAAAAATGAAAATATTTGTGCAACAAAGAACTCCTCACAATATACTGCGACTATTAATCGCAACTGCATACAAACTCCTAATTTGGGCCATGAATAGCTCCAAGCTAACCATTGGAACTTCTGTTTGCTAATTACTCAAACTTCGCTATTGTGTTGCCCATTCACTGGCTTACAGTTTCATCGATGGCTAGCAAATAATGACGGCTATACTCCAGTCTAAATTCCGACGGTTGACTTAATTAGAACTGGCGGGTAAATATTGGCGAGAATTCAATATGGCGGCTTATTCTGCAAATAATATTTCATCTGTGGCAATTTGAGTTTTGATATTATAAATAATAGAAATAAATAAAATCTTTTTATTTAAGACATATTTAGCCCATAATATTGTTAGTATAACGACTTATAAACTATGTTACATTTGAAAATTAAACATTAAAATTTAAAGAATAATAAAAATAAAAAAAAAAAACAATTTAAGTACCTATTTGCCGCCCACTGGGACCCCGGGCACACGCACATGTGCTTGCACCCAGTGCCCGAGAAGGGGGCTGTCCTGGAAGGCATGTTTTTTTTAACTTACTGTTTCCTCTTCCGTTTTGTTAAAAAAGTTATTTAGTAGTGATTTCTGTTGATTTGGTTTTGCATGAATATATGGCGTTTCTAAGTCAGTAAACATTATTTTAGAACTAGATTTTTTTTTCGCAGCTTCAGCAGTGTGGAGGTAGGAAATAATCCCACGGGACCGTGGTACCGAGATATAAAGTATATGTGTGTCAAATTTAATCCAAATCCGTTCAGTGGTTTTCGCATGATTGAATAACAAACATTTAAACACCCAAAATAATATTTATAATAATAGAATAGGCGGTTGGATCAAGGACCTGATTCAGAAGGCAGTACTCCTTGATATGGCTCGCATCGTGAGGAGGATCCCGTCTCTGCAGCCCTAGCCACCGGTAACTTGGACTTAATGTTTTTTTTTTATATTTTTATTTTAAGAAATATTTAAAAAATAGCTGAGCCCTGCGGTTTCACCCGCATAAGTCTCGATCCCGTGGGAATATCGGGATAAAAAGTATCTTGTGTCCTAATCCAGGTCATAGTCTACACAGATGCCAAATTTCATCCAAATCCGTTCAGCCATTTTAGCGTGAAAGCGTAACAAACAAACAAACTCACTTTCGCATGAATATTATAGTTAGGATGTAATTAGATGAGAAAGAAAATTAATAAAGGACTGTTTTATTAGTAGGATTCAATTTGGTTTCCGTAGAGGAAGGAGGTTCCCTGATATCGATACAGTCAAAACTGAATTATATTTTTGTAATAATCCTAAATGCAATTTGCAATACCCAAATGGAATACCTACATTATAATATTATACGACATCTAGCAGCATCAAATAGCTTATGCAAAGAACCGTTTATGTGTATATATTATACCATATAAACCGCATACGTCGTTCGATACACACATACATAAACATAGGTATACAGTATACATATACAAGCCAAGAAGAATTATTACTGCAATAAAATATAAAATAAAAATCAGTCAAGTATGGTCGATGGACAACATTTTTAAAAAGGTTCCGTAGGTTAATTACTATTTGAAGCAACTGAATATAAATGTGGAGCCAATAATTCGACAATAAATGTAAACACTGGCAATATCTACTAATAAATATGAGTATTCTGCAACTACCAAATAAATGAAATAAAATATACCAAAAAAATGTGAAACCGCGGGGCGCAGCTAGTATTTTACACACACACACACACACACACACACGCACACATACACTCCTCGCTCAAAACATACATAATCCTTCCATACAAAACACTACCTCACATAAAATTACACGGTGAAAATATTTTTTGTTTTAATTATGAGTTTATTTTTTTATTTGATTTTTTAGTTTTTAGTCCTCTAGTCTGCTGTGTCTCGACTTTTTGGAGGTGGGCGTTAATGACTGCGACACAGTATTATACTAATGCAGTTGTTATCGAACACAGAGTTTCTGTAAACTTTGTTTTATCGTTTCAATAAAAAATATTATTATTTTTTATTTTATTTTTTGGCTTGGTTCAACAACAACTGTTGACACTAACATCTTGATAAAAATAACGTCTTAAAAAAATTCAACAGTGTAACAATTAGGTACTTAAAGGTAAACACCACATGAACTAAAATTATGCAAATTTGTAAGCCTAGGTACATGTACAGTCTACAAGCCAACTTAAAACTAAAGAAAAAATATGTAGCCTAAATAGACTTACTTTTGAATTCGATTGCTAAAGTAAGTTCTGTAAGTAACAAAATAGTGAACGCTTTTTTTTCCTTTTTTTTTTGCTGATAAACAACTCAAGATTTAATTTACATATGTATAAAAGTTGGACTTATTATTTTTGATAAACAGTTTTAATCTAGTGCTGCCACGATATAATGGTACATGAAGATATTGAAAGGGGCATTGTCGGTAAACATTTCTGTAATTTATTGTGACAGAAATTGTATTGAAAAAACAAAATGGCGGCGTTCATTAGTTTCGATTTTGGCCGCGCACCACAATAACCGTGTCACGTTGTTACTTTGTGTCTATTTTTCTTCTGATTTTAAATATTATATTATACGTTCGGGTTAAGGATGGCGATCTGAGATCGATTAATCGAAGAATCGATTTCTTGGACCAAAAAATACGATTTTTGAATCGATATATAGTACGAAATCGCTCCAGTGAATCGATTTTTCACCCTAGAAAATCTAGATTTAATTTTTCTGTTTTGATAAGAACCTAAACCATAAATTATTTACAATTCGTTGAAAGTGTTTTTCATTCACTTAATTACTCAAAAACTCGCTAGATGGCTGTGTACTTAGTTTCCTTCGTCGCTAGTAAATAGGAAAAAAAATACGTTTGTGTTACCTACAAACGTATTTTTTAACATTAACAAAGAAAATACAAACTCAAAAGCAAATCGAAAAAAGATCGATTTCTGGAAAATTGTTTTTTTAAAACGAGATTTGTTTGTGTATCGATTTATCAGATTTTGATTCGAATCGATTTAAGAATCGATATTTTTCGGAAAGAATCGCCATCCCTAGTTCGGGTGTAAACTAAGAGCTGGGAAGAGAACACATAACCTGTGTGGACACATTGGCAATGCCGCCAGTTTCTTGGGTACTTTACCAGTCGAAAGCGATGCGGAGGAATTTTGCGACCCCATATTTTTGTTTGTACGAGTATGTAATAGTTTTAGTTAGTTTGGGATATTATATTTTTATTTTGATAATCTGTTAGTTAACTTGGTGTAAATGTTAATACTTTGTGACGTAGACATACATTACAAGTGTTCTTAATTTTATAAGGAACCCCAGAAACCGTCCCGCACAAATAATAAATACACAAACATACTTTTACTAACATCGTTTATTTTTATTTGTACATAAAGGGACAAAATTACACTGCCTTCTTAAATAAAACTATAAAACGGGCCTATCAAATGTTACGCTTCCTTAAATAATCTGAAAGACAGAAACCCTTAAACCATGATTATCTCCGAGATATAAACCCTTGGGGACCAAAAACTCTGGGGACGTAGGTATATACACCTAAGATCGAAATCCCCCAGCCCCCTTCCCCTGGGGAAAATTGAATTTATACTTCATTCCCCCATAAAATGCCTATGCCAAATTTATTTTAGACCATTAGCATATTAAAACGCTCTTACCTTTGTAGCGTTAGCATAAAAAGTTGGTCGAAATTGAGTTGTTGTTTTAAAAGTTGATTTTGAAAGTTTTTTTCTTGGAAACGTGTTTTTGTTCTTGAAAAGAAGATGCAGTAATTTGATTTTAATGGAGGATCGGGAATAATCGTTTATTTACATAACCAAATTACAAGATGGTTATTATCATTAACTAAATTAAATTAAAACCTAAAAAAGGCCCTCGAGGCATTGTACCGAGGATGCTGGAAGCATTTCCTTGCTGAATTTCAATGCTGATGCGTTGCCCGAGAAAGCCGCCAGCTTTTCGGTCACCAGTTACATCAACTAGACGTTTCGCAATCAATCAATCAACTCAGCCTATAACAGTCCACTGCTGGACATAGGCCTATCCCAGGCTGCGCCACAACACCCTGTCCTCCGCCTTCCGCATCCAGTCTGTCCCAGCCACCTTTTTAAGGTCTTCGGTCCATCTAGCTGGGGGGCGTCCCACACTACGCTTGCCGATACGCGGTCTCCACTCTAGGACTCGTCTGCTCCACCGGCCATCGGTCCTTCGACAAATATGGCCAGCCCACTGCCACATCAGCTTGATTACTCTGCAGGCTATGTCGGTAACTCCGGTTCTCTTCCGGATAACTTCATTTCTGATCTTATCCTTCAAAGAAACTCCAAGCATAGCCCGCTCCATGGCGCGCTGAGCGATCTCGCGAGCGTTTCTGCAAATAACGTATGCGCTCTGGGACCCCACGGACCGAGGGTCTCGACGCCAAAGGACACAAAGTTATACTCTCTGCCAAGGCCTAGGATTGGGAATATATCAAAAAATTTAAGTACATTTTTTTATATGAGACGTCCGAGTTCTTTTTTTTACACTCACTGTGCTGCATTTTCTTTGGCGTATGTTTTGTGTTGTTGTTGTCTTTGAGAAATATAAAACACAGTGCACACGGCCTACCACTGTTACAATAAGAATTTAAAAAATACTCGAACATTATATTCATTAACTGCCTCGTTGGTCTAGTGGTCGCAAGCGCTACTGCTGAACATGAAATCTTGGGTTCGATTCCCAGGTCGGGCAAAGTCTTATTGGGTTTTCCTTCAGGAATTGCTCAGTAGCAGCCCGGAGTCTGGATTTGTGGAGTTGATGGCAATAGGCTCGCCCCCTATTACATGGGACTTAAACATAACTGGCGCAATGTGGGTGTACCTTCGGGGATTACTGGCGTGATGTTATTTTATGCGTTATATTCATACAACTTTTTTGCCAACCATACAATCGTCGTACTTTAAATAATAAGATCAATACTTTTATACGAGTCATAAAAATCTAGATGTGTTCCAAAATATCGCGCTTAGTACCACTTGGGATGAGTAGAAAGAATGACGCCAAGTTAAGAATATTTTATAAAGAAAATGTTTAATAAAGTTATGAGTCGGTACATGAAATGCGTTCTTTGTTTATATCATTATTGTTGGATAACGATGACCCACTCGATGTGAGTGTTTCCCGTTTATAAACAAGGTGTCGTTTTGCATCCTCGTCAAATTCAAGGAGGTAACCATGCTAATGATTCTCGACACGAATCAATAAGAAAATAAGTAGGTCTTCTTTTTCTAATTTTCTGAAATCGGCATGTGTGGGACAGGCATGTTAAAACTCGGCCCTTTGTGATACCGCACTGTAACTGCCCTTTTACATACACACTACCGCATATGCAACGGGGTGATTCAGTTCTGTGAAAGTGGTGTATTCTAAAATTCTGTCAAACTTAAATAACTAAAAAAACAAGTATTTATTAATTATTGAGCAGGTATCGTAATTTTATTTGATTATATATGTCTTTCATAGCCGCCTCCTGACATTTGACGAGGATGCAAAACGACACCTTGTAGGTATAATCACCTGCAACTTCAAGGAAAATGTCGACGAAAACAATTTTCTCAGTAAAAAACTCTTAATTCTTAATCATAAATTTAATAATAAATAAATTTAGTTAATGTTAATAATCATCAACATTAACTAAATTAAATTAAAACTAAGTTAAACCTACAAAAGGCCCTCGAGGCATTGTAGCGAGGATGCTGGCGGCATTTCCTCACTGAATTGCAATGCTGACGTGTTGCGCGAGAAAGCCGCCAGCTTTTCGGTCACCAACCAGAAGTCACGCGATTTCCGCAAATAATTTAATAATTATATTCATATAAACTCAAACACAAACTTAAAGCATTTATTTCAAATAAACCAAACACAAGCACTTTTGAACGCGAAAGAAACTCCACGGACACTCTTTTAAATTAAAACAATGTTATAAAAATATTGATGTAGCCAATATTTATGTCATTATGTTGAAATTACACATCAGAAAACAATCTAGAAAGATGTGCACGTTAAAAGCGTCCGTAAAAGCTAAAATAAATAAAAATAAGCCGTGGCAGTTAAGAAATTACCAATCCCTACTCGCGGCGCCCGTTCACGAACATAACCATTCAGCTCAACCATTTTCAAGGAAGCTAAATGATCCAACACACATGAATAAATTAAGTGATATCTAAATATTCGTATGTTCAATATTACACCCGGAAGAAAAAAATGAAATATAAAAATTCTAAAACCAGGACCCATAGTGTTAGTTACAAAAAAAAAAACTTAAAAAGTATGTTAGCAGGTACAGAGATAAAAGTGGAAAACAAAATGTCGATTCATCAACCCACACCTCTCACATACAGATTGATGAATCGATTGAACACAGCCGCGACCAACCGTTATTTTTAAAAGATTAACCGTGGAGTTTCTTGCCGGCTCTTCTCCATAGGAAACGACCAATTGGAACCGTGCACCTAGCTTCTGACGTTTCATAAGTGCCCATGTACATAGGTTATGTGAAATAAAGTATTTTGATTTTGAACCTATCTGCTATAATTTTCAGGATGCTGTTGCCACTTTCCCGCACAGTTTTCAAGACTGACCCGGTTTTCTTCTGCATAATTGCTTAGAAAGCATCTATATCAGTATAATCAACCTATAATGTTCCCACTGCTGGGACACAGGCCTCCTCACTGTGAGAGGGAGTGGGCCGTAATCCACCACGCGGGCCCAGTGTGGGTTCGTAGATGTAACATGTCTTCGAATTTTTGGTTCTAGGACATGCCGGTTTCATCACGATGTTTTCCTTCATCGTTTTGAGAGCAGTAGTGATGACATAATTTACACAAAGTAAATCGCCTGTCTGTCGTAAGTCGCAGCCATTACCACTAGGCCACCAGAAAGCATCTATATGCGCATCAGCAAATATACCTGAAGCACTATAAGAACGCGGGAGGCGCAAAAGTGCCCTGAAAATGTTATTACCATAACTAAGAAAAGAAAAATAAGAAAGAAAATACGTTTATTTGCAGTAAACATGACGTAAAGAAGGGACACAAATACAAAAGAACAAGTTGGGGGAAAATATGCGTCACATCCACGCAAAACGGCCATCGCTCAGCATAATGCTGCAACAGCCGGCGTTGACGTGATGACGTCGACTGGTGCAGCATACAGTGAGATTATGGAAATAAAAGAATAAAATAAATGCAAACGACTTAATTTTACATGTTTATGTATATACTCGTATATATTCCCACAATAAAAAAACTTGATTTGATTTATAATAAATCAAATCTAATCAAAAGTAAAGAATGCTGAATACTTATTAAAACTAGGCTGTGAATCAGCACTTTTCGAACGTCAAAATTACATAAGACGGTCGCCCAAAACGGCCGCCCTTCAAGAAGAAGTGGCGCAACAAACTCCACAGCAGCAAAGCTATCTGTTCAGTTAAAAAAAAAATTGGATTCAAGAGTATGCAAAATAATTTACACTACGCGCAACTCAAAATATTTAAAATGGTAACATACGTTCCGTCGGCAATGACGTTCGCCTCGCTGCGGCCTATCTGGTACTCTGAGGGCATTGTAGACATTTTGTGTATACTTAACCCATACATCACTCGTGTGAGAAACTTTGACAGTACGCTTTAAATAGCGTCAATTTAACGTCTACCGTACATCGAGCGAATCTATGTGCCACCATGTTTCCCCGTACCGACAGTGCCCTCCGCTCCTCTGATAGTAACCAGAATCCCCATTTATTAATACGCCCTTCAAGACCTATAAATTCATATTGAAAAATTGCCATATAATAATAATTTACAATTTCCCTCCGTCGCCCACCACTGAAGAAATCTTACAGGTGAAAAGTTATTAAAAGGAATCTATAGACCACGCGAACGGACGACTTTTGAACAAAATTCATTTAATAAAATGTCAAAGATTTCCTGCAATCTGTAAATGTGAAAAGACAGTAAAATTTACTTTAAAATTTTAACAGAATGTAAAGCAGACTTTAGCTTCTTTGTTCGACAGTTCAATTTCGACGGGCTCATCATCTGCCCAGTCTTTGCCCAACTATGTAGTGTCGGGTTCCAGTCTAACTGGATGCAGCTGAATACCACTATTTTATATGGATAGACTGCCTATCTGACCTCTTCAATTTAGTTACTGGGCAATACGATACCCCTTGGTAAGAATAGTTGTTAGACTTTCGGTCTTTTGAAGACGCGTAACGACAATCAAAGATCCATGAATGACAGTTGGAACCAACGGCTTTACGTGCCTTGCAAGGTTCGGAGAGGACTCGATAAGTAAAGATGGTCACCCATCCACGGACCCCCGACAAGCGTAGCTTAAACTGTTCGATCAGCTGTTATAACACGAAGCTAACGAACGAACACGCTAAATTTCACGAAGGGGAGCCCCCTTCGTGAAATTTAGACCAGCTAAAACCATAAAAAAAGAGTTAATCAATGGTGATTAATGCACTATAATCTGTAATCAGCCTATACCACGTAAGCCCTGTGCGGTTTGCCGACAAATAAGATTTATTTATCTAGTCGCACTTTTGTCAAAAACTTTTTCAAAATGTGGGAAAATTACAGGTATGTATTTTTGACAGTTTAAGCTTGAAATTTGAAAGCGAACGTTCTCTAAAATACGGTAACTGCCCTTCAGAGCCAAGCACTGGAAATCTTCAAAATTCCAATGATATGACTGGTTTCCTCCGAGCCACCACGACAATACCAATGTAACGTCACCTGAAAGAAAACACCTTAGAAACTAGACAAAGTAAACCTCCTCCTCACCAGGAACTTTATCAAAATAACCTGCAATCATAGAAGCTAGTTAAGTAAAGTACGAACGGTAGCGAGAGAACAAAGGCCACGGGCGTCCGCACTGAAAATGAGTGTTTTTAACTCACACACACTACTGTGTGAGGTGGAACTTCTTTATTCGATAGGGGCAAAGAGTAGCTGAATGTAGATCAGTCTTTTAACTAAGGACAACCTTATTTCTTGATAAAATTATGGAAATAATGAACACCCATCATAATCTAAGGCATTGGAGTTTCTACATACCACATTCGGGTTTTAAGTTGATGTACCTTAAAGTTGACAGTGATTCTCCACGTCTTGGCTCTATCTTGCATAGGGTCGCAGCTTTATGCCGAGCAATGGTTTCCGTGGATGTGACGCATATTTTCCCCCAACTTGTTCTTTGTGTTTGTGTTCTTTTGCGTCATGTTTACCGCAGATAAACGTATTTTCTTTCGTTACATAATTTTTCAGGAAAAGTAATCTGATTCTGTTTCCCAAAAAAAAGTTGATGTTGTAAGTAACGTCAAAAGTCTAATGAAATCTCTTTCCAATATAAATATATTGGAAAGAGATTTCATAAGTACCTATTATTCATCACTTGTTGAGTTGTCTACTTGGCACGTCATCGCCTCAACTCGCCTCGTACCACCAACCTTTTAGCACTGATAACCAAGCTAGCTAGCCAAGTAGCTTTCGGCAACGTTTTTTCTTTCCTTTGTGACAACTTGTAGAAAGAAAAAAAACGAAAGAAAGAAAATACGTTTATTTGCTGTAAACATGACGCAAAGAAGGCACCAATACAAAAATTTACAATTTGAGGGAGAATATGCGTCACATCCACGCAAAACGGCCAACGCTCAGCATAATGCTGCAACCCTATGCGAGACAAAGCCCCAGCGCTTATTTTCAGCGATAGCCGGCGTTGACGTGATGACGTCGACCAGTGCAGCACACAGTGAGAATGACTTCTATCCCATGATATACGAATTGTGTCTGATTTCATCTTTAATGAGATCTGCAAACCAAAAGGTCGTAAACTAAACATTACTTTGTGACAATATTTTAATTTAAAAGGGTATCAATGCAGTTTCTTGTCCGTTTTTCTACATAGGAACGTACTTGGCTTTGGAATAGGCAACTAACTTCATATTTCTAACTGACCGACTCCTTAACAATTCAATAGTGCTTGGAATCGGTTTAATTGGAATGACAGCTTTGAGTTTGCGTTTGAAAAGCCCCTTTTCTACCTACAGATCTTCCAAACTCGTCTGTAAACACTCTACTCTATGTCCTAAACTGTGTTACTATTTTGCGCACAGTTTTAGTCTCGTTTGTTAACAGAAGTCTTTTGTGAAGCACAGTCAAGTTAGCACGTTGAATATACAAATTGCATTTTACAGTACGATCTCCTTTTTGTAGTGTAACTTGTCTGTTTTGTTTAAATTTTCTTAGGTTTTAAGGTAAAGTTTGAATAGTTTTTTTTTATATTATAGTCATCATTATTATCATCTGTCTAGCCGTAACCCAACTAAGGTGGAGACATCTTCCAGAAAAAAAAAACTTTAAAATCTATCACATAATTAATTTATCTGTCGTTGCTTCATTTTTATTACCCGACTGCCCCAGAAGGAGGGTAATGTGTTCGAGAGTATGTATGTATGTTCTTTGGCACGCTCTGTTGCCTAAACGGCTTGATTGATTTTAACATAAGAGGTGTTGTTAGATTCGTCTTAATTGTGGGAGTGACATAGGCTATATAATATTTATATATCGCATCTGCAAATACAAAAAGAGAGTGGTGAAGGGTTTCTAAAAATAAATCACAACAATATTGATATCAAATAATAGCTAGTAATGAGTCAATTCCATAATTATATATATATATCAATAGAACTAAAAAGCTTGAAATAAAACGAATTATTTAAAAACAAAAAACCCGACTGCAAAAGCACATACATATATTATAATTTAACTGTTGTGGTATAGTAATTTTATTATAGGTAGGTGTATCATCTTCACATATAATTAATGTATACAAAATATTGTAAATCATTTTAAAAGAGTAAATATTGAGTTTCTTACCCATTCTTCGCCATACGAAACTATCTTTTGGAGGGGGCGACTAGAATCAATTCAACTTTTCATGTTTCATGACGTTCCAATTGCCTTTTATGTTTATACATAATCAGCCTGTAGTGTTACCACTGCTGGGACACAGGCCTCCTCTCTGTAAGAGGGAGTGGACCATAATCTACCACGTGGCCCAGTGCGGGTTGGTAGAAGACTAGATGACACATGTCTTCGATTTTTTGGTTCTAGGACATGCTAGTTTCCTCACGATGTTTTTCTTCACTGTTTTAGTCTTTCACCGAGTTTCACTTAGAAAAAAATAGTATTTATAAAGATAAAAATAATCTTTTGAATTAATAGGTTCATGTTCCTATCAAAGTTTTTATTATTTTTTGACACTTGATGTGTTCCCAAAACATTTCATATTCATTCATATTCATTTATTTGCGTTCCACAAGGTAAAACAAGATGTTAACAAAAGGCTTAGAGCTAAGAGCCGTTGTGGACCCTGTCAGGGCATGGCGGTGGACGCCATCATGCGCGTGCGAACCCTGACGACGGGGAATGCTGTTACCCACGGTGGGGTCGTCTTGGCGGTGTCTCTAGACATCGCCAATGCCTTTTATACCCTGCCCTGGAGTTGCATCAGGGAGGCACTCCGGTACCACCAGCCTACCTACCTCTGTCATGTGGTCGAGGCCTATCTGACGGACAGGACCGTCATCTACCCCGGTCACCAAGGAGTTTGGAACCAGCAAGAGATGTCGTGCGGTGTCCCACAGGGATCGGTCCTGGGGCCGCATCTGTGGGACATCGGATACGACTGGGTGCTGCGCGCCGATCTCCCTAGCGGCGTCAGCGTAGTGTGCTACGCTGACGACACGTTGGTCTTGGCGCAGGGGAGGTCGCACCAGGCAGCGGCCGAAGTAGCGGCACGCGGGGTTGCGACAATCGTCGAAAGGATCCGGAAATTGGGACTCGAGGGGGCCCTGCACAAGTCCGAGGCCATGTGTTTTCATGGTCCTCGGAACGCGCCACAGTTGGGGTCCCAAATAACGGAGGGGTTTCCATCGGCTTCGAGTCGACGATGAAGTACCTGGGACTCGTCCTCGACAGCCGGTGGAACTTCGTGGCGCATTTCCGACGTTGGGCTCCCAAACTGGAGCGGGCAGGCGCTGCATTGAAGCGGCTCCTGCCCAATCTAGGGAGTCCAAACGCCTCCTGCCGGAGGCTCTACGCGGGAGCAGTGCGGTCCATGGCCCTCTACGGGGCTAATGTATGGGCGCGCTCTCTGGCGCTGCGGCCAGCCCACCGGTTGAGCGCGGCCCAAAGGGTCATGGCCATCCGGATGATCCGGGGATACCGCACGGTCTCCTGTGAGGCAGCGAGCCTCCTTGCCGGATTGCTGCCATGGGATCTGGAGGCAAAAGTCCTCGCGCACGTATGGGAGTGGCGCGAGGAGGCGAAACGCTGGGGCGTAACTCCGCTGCCGCGAGAAATCGCGGTACAGCGGACGGATCTCATGGCGACATGGAGAATACGGTTGTCGCAACCCAGTGCTGGGCACGCCACGATTGCGGCGATAAGTCCCCTCTTTGAAGAGTGGCTAGAGAGGCGCCACGGCGTCCCCACCTTCCGCCTGACGCAGGTCCTCACCGGACACGGCAGCTTCGGGAGGTTCCTGTGTCGGATAAGGCGGGAGGAAACGCCCGGGTGTCACCACTGTATGGAGCATACGGTGGAGGTCTGCCCGGCTTGGGCAGAGCACCGCCGTGTTCTCGTGGAGGCAATCGGCGGCAGAGATCTCTTGCGTCCGGTCCTGGTTCAGGCCATGGTACGGAGCGAGAGGGCATGGGCAGCCGCCACCTCCTTCTGCGAAGCAGTAATGCTCGCAAACGAGAAGGCGGGATGGTTGAGGGAAAGGCAAGTTTCACGCCCTCTCGCCCCTAGCCGCCGCAGGAGATGCCCTGGGCGTCGGGAATCCCGGGCGGATTTCCGGCCACCGTAGGCGTGGGCTTGCGGACGGTGAGCAATGGGTAGCTCACCGTCCGGTAAGGACCAGGCTCGGGTCGACGGCGCGTTGTATTCCACGCGCGCCTCAAAGAGATGTCGTCGGCACAAATGTAGCCACTAGGGCCGATGCCTGCCCGGGTCGCGGGAAGGTACTAATGAGTCACCGAGGCCCCTGTTAACACAGGCAACAGGAAGGAATATGGGTGGGTTTTAGTCAGTAAGAGTCTGACACACCCTCCCGCTCCGCCCAGAGCGGGAGAAGTTATTTGATGATATCTCATCCAAAAAAAAAAAAAAAATAAAATTATATATGAAAATTGAATAATTACATTCGCATAAAAAGTCAATAACAATAACATAAATAATTCTATTATTGGTAAGTAAGTAGCTATTTTCTTAAAATACTATTATTAAATTTAGATAAAGATATATTTACTCAGATAACATTATTACAATAGGTACTTATATAAAGAGAGATCATATTTTAGGGTTACGAATTATTAGTAAAGAGATAAGTTTTACGTGTACGACAATTTGAGACAATTTATAGATTCAGTAGGTAGCATTTTATAATTTACTTATTATATATTTAGTATTCATAATATGTTTAATTAAATAATCTTTTTTAATATGCTACCAATGCAGTATTTATGTCAGTAGCTTTTTTGATTTCCCGAAAGGCGTATGAAAATTTTGATAACTTTGCTTCTAAATTTTGAATATGCGACTTCCAATTTATGTGTGTCTTTTTTATTTACACTATAATCGTTGTAAAAGAATATAACTAACATCTTAAGCGACACTTAACACTTTCCATCCGCCTAGTTACTATAAAAACCAGTCATATCCGCAAAAAAAGTCACCTTGGAAAGAACTAGAAAAGAAAACATAATAGATTTCATTCGGCTACAGATTATGGTAATGAGAATTCGTGCGTGCAATGGAAAGGTGTTTGTTTCAAATTCTAGGCCGAATTGAGCAACCAAACGAAAAAACTCCAGTGTATTCTATTTCATTAGCAAACGAAAACAAAAAGCGATCGCAGTAACAATAAGTACGGACGATGTAAAAGCGTGTACGCACGAACTAACAACGAACATCAAACACTTTGTTCGCATGTTCGTACCAAAAATCAGACACTATGTTCATCGAAAATGTTTGTTACGATCCAATTTCGTTGTTCTGTGTGGACGCTGCATGGTGTTCGTGTTCGCTTTGCTAATTTACGTCCACACGTACGTATACGTACAAGAAAATCAGGGCAAATATATATATTTTTATATTAAGACGCTGACAACACCTAGACCGCGGTCACTGTCAGATTGCATAGAAAAGAAAGAGAAGCGCGACGACACAACGCTTGTAGTTTATTGCAAAATATGAAGCAATTATCTATTTACTCAAAATTGAGTTGACTAATCGAAAATAAAAAAACAACCAAGTTCTGCATTCAAATAAGAGGTTCTTGTTATTAATTAAATACGTAACGTATGACTGGTGTAGCGGTCTCGCTCACACGCAGGTGAAAAGCAATGTGCAGGAATGGGATAGGGGGAGAGGAGTGCAGTAAAACCAACCTAATCCCATTAATTAGTTACACCAACAAAAAAAACTAAGGAAATGACAATACATAATTTCATCATCGATCAGTGCGCAAGCATCTGTTGAAATTGAATACAGATATTTTGGATTAGAACTCAAGGTAGGAGGTTACTTTAACGTTAGTTTGTATCGTTTTTTTTTTCAAAACGTGTTTTGGTAGCAACCAAGTTCTGAGAAATATGTTCAAAATCAACATATATTTTTTCCGCTACCACAAACTATACAGATTTGGTACTTTCTTTTTAAGAGGAGCCTATTTTGGTCAATCGGGTATTGTCAGCGTCTTAATTGAAAATTTGGATAATACCTTTTTTCAGAACGTCCTACAATAAAAGATGGCCACCAAGAACAACCTTCATAAGCCCTCTTCAAGAACAACTCACACACATGCACTTACCATTACGATTAATTCTCATAACTCCTTTAAAATATTCAACAACATAATATAACATTACGCCTGTAGTCTGTCCCCTAAGTGTGAGGCAGAGGTGTACTTAAAGTACAGCCACATTTCGCCAGTTATGTTTAGTGTAATAGGGGGCGTGCCTATTGCCATCCGGGTACGAATCCAGACTCCAGTCTGTCGCGGAAAAGACCGAAAGGGCTACCGTGGCCTCTGCACGGAAAAAAAGGACCTCTTCAGCGAAGAATATCAATGTTCTCAGAGAAATTGTTTCAATCCTAGTAAATATTTTCTTAACATAAGTAAAGTCCAAGAAAACCTGTTTACTCAAATGAAGAATAATAAATACTTGGTTTTTATTCTTGACTTAAGCAAATATTTTTGATTCAAGACTATAATAATCTTAATTCTTCATTTACGTATAATGTCTTCGAAGAAGACAATAAAACTAAGACGAAATTTTACTTCATTCAAGAATATTTTGTTTTCCCCATATATGAATCAATATTTGTCTTGACCAAAAGGATATTGTCTTAATTTAAGACATCGTTTTTTTCCGTGTGGCAACACAGGCAACGGAAGGAACACGGGTGGGTTTTAGTGAGTAAGAGTCTGACACACTCTCCCGATCCGCACAGAGCAGGAGAAGTTTGATAATTTCCCACACAAAAAAAAGGCTGCTACTGAGAAATTCTTCGATAGAAAAACCCAGGGCCTCATGCTCTGCAGTAGCGCATGCAACCATTGGACCAACAAGGCAGTCTTCAACAAAGTAACAAGAAAACCTCTAATAAATATAAAGTGGGCGACTAGCCGTCACCCCAATTACGTAACATAACTTTAAAATCTATCACATGAAGTCCAGTTGATACCCAGCGTCACGCACTAGTTGTCTGGTATTTTTGCTGAACTGGGCCTTTTTGGCGCAGCCGCGGGGCACGCTTTCCTGCTAATTTCTTACATCGTACTTTACACTTTTTTATTTGATTTTTATACATTTTTTTATCTGATGTACTTCATATTGCGTTCCTTTTAGTTTGTGCTAAATAAATGTATTGTCTTTCACTGTTTGTCACCCCAATTACGTAGCACACTATCAATCACAATCTAAATGATTTTAAAGTATATTGCTATCCATTGCTTCATATGTTCGAAAAAATTGTCTGCTCAACAACGTAAATAATTGCTACTGATAGGATGCAAATCCGGCACGACTCTAATACTCGTAATCCTTCCTATCCTAAGGGCACTTCTTCCTGACCATTACCGCGCCCCCCGGTCTACTCTTTGATATGCAATGGTCCCATGAAACAAACATGAGGCAGTGTGAATCCTTGGTTTCATTTAAGCAATCGAGTCTGGTTTAACCACGCTGGGGTCGGTACATTTCATTCATTCATTCATTCATTCACAACGTAAACAATTGCTACTTATTAACGATTATAATTATTACACAATTACCACCACAATCACTGCATCAGTCAATCAATAAACTCAGCCTATAACAGTCCACTGCTGGACATAGGCCTCTCCCAGGCTGCGCCACAACACCCTGCCCTCCGCCTTCCGCATCCAGTCTGTCCCAGCCACCTTTTTAAGATCGTCGGTCCATCTAGATGGGGGGCGTCCCACACTACGCTTGCCGACACGCGGTCTCCACTCCAGGACTCGTCTGCTCCACCGGCCATCGGTCCTTCGACACACATGGCCAGCCCACTGCCACTTCAGCTTACTGACTCTGCAGGCTATGTCGGTAACTCCGGTTCTCTTCCGGATAACATCATTTCTGATCTTATCCTTCATCACTGCATAGTTGCTGAAAAATATTTTCAGTAGAGCGTAGTAAAAATCTCGCCAAGCTAGACGTATGGCCGGCTTTGTGTAATAAGTGCGATCGTTTTACTTAAGTTCTATGTTATTGAAACGTAATTTTATAAGTTACGTTATGAATGTGAATTAGTTTGGAGTTGGAGCGAAATGTACGTAAAATTAGACTTGTATTCCAGAAAAGAATTCTTGCATTTTGCCAGTTTTGTAAAAAAAAAACCACATATGAGACAAGCCTGTTAAATGTCTACTGCTATGCTCTCTATAGTTTACCATTTTGCAAAGAAATTAACAGACAGAGGTTCTGTAGATTTATATTAATCATCTTAAATCTTGCGAATATTACTGATAATTTATCAAATAACTTCTCCCACTCTTGGCGGATCGGGAGGGTGTGTAACTCTTACTGACTAAAACCCACCCGTGTTCCTTCCGTTGCCTGTGTTGCCAGGGGCCTCGGTATCCCTTTCGGACTTTCCCGCGACCCCAGCAGGCATCGGCCCTAGCGGACACACTTGTGCTGATAGCCACCTGACTACCGTGGTTATTTATTTAATCATATAACAATTTAATTGTATGCAGTAAACACCAAAGCATGCAGCAACCCAACATCATACTTCATGCAAACATTAAACATAGATTTACATAAATCCGGCTCCTGAGCAACCAGGGCGTTCAGCAGATTGATCGCCTGGGTTGTGGGAACATATCGGAGCAGAGCCGCGAACAGGCAACGCGAGGCGTAAGCGCACGGTCCGGAGCAAACAATGAGCAGCGAGCTAGAGTAACAGACTGTAGTGGACTTATCGATCTTATCATTGAGCAATAAGTAGAAGTGCATCAACAGGGCACACTTACGTATCAGTTCCAACGTGTTGACGCCTACCATTCCTGCAATAAACAGAGACGGATACTAATAGATATAATACCCATATATATTTTTATATAGGTACCGAGAACATTTTCGTTGGACCCATTCTATCATAAGCTTATATTTTTGCTCATATGGATCCCATATCAGCACATTGTATTGAAGTTTACTATGTAAAAAATAATAATAAAGTGTAAGTATGACATTCTTGTCTTTTTACCCAACTGCCAAGGAAGGGTTATGTTTTCGCGCGTATCTAGTATGTATATATTTCCCTCGTATCTTCCAAACGGCTGGATGGATTTCGAGTATCGTTATATTCGTCTTAAAAACCCAAGTGTACTTAGTTAGGTGTTGGAAAAAAAGTGATGGCGGATTTTTGGCGCGAAATAGTGATACGTTAATACTCGTAAAATAAAGTCCTTTCCAACATCAAGTAGTGATGCTAACAGAATACGCCTATCCGAATTAATAATATTATTATCATCAATCAGGAAGTCTCCTTCAACGCAGCCCAAAAACCTCCTAAAAAGTTATTCCAATCTATTTTTACCTCCAAGCCACACAATCAGATAAAAACTTAATCCAAATAGCAATCACGAGTAATTGGGTGTCTACATCACGTGAAATTCTGAGGACCAGGACTGTGCCGCCATCAATTCTCTTAAACGACGCGATTTAAATTTCAAATTTGTCCTCATTCAAATCCAAGAGAGGAACAAATGGCAAGTCTTGGTTTTCAGTACTTATTCCTCAATGTTTTCCAGATAGGATGGTTACTGTAATGGGTACTTTGGGCAGGCATTAGTGTTAAGAATTGCTATCTGGGAAAGGCTTTACTGCTGTTTTCACTATGGGAGTTCTATTGAAAGGGATGACTGTGGAATAACATTATCATCGGTATCTTCCATTGCTGATCAATGGCTAATGATCACTGTTAGAATCAACACTCAATCATTTGCACTTTTGTTTTTGGGTGTGAAATCATCAAATAACTTCTCCCGCTCTGGGCGGAGCGGGAGGGTGTCAGACTCTTACTGACTAAAACCCACCCGTATTCCTTACGTTGCTTGTGTTGTCAGGGGCTTAGGTAACCCTTTAGTACCTTCCCTCGACCCCGGCAATCATTTGCACTTAAGGGTGTGCTTTCTGAAATTTGACAAAGTCGCAAATATTTATCAAATACTTAAACTGTTATACGCATAATCAGCCTATAATGTTCCCACTGCTGGGACACAGGCCTCCTCTCTTCGAGAGGGAGTGGACCGTAATCCACCACGCGGGCCCAATGCGGGTTGATAGATGTCACACGTCTTCGAATTATTGGTTCTAGTTTCCTCAAGATGTTATCCTTCACCGTTTTTGAGAGCAATGGTGATGAAATTTGTCATACTGTTAGCAAACTAAAATATTGATTATGACCAACAACGAGATGTAATATTAATAAATTAATAAAAACAGGTAAATATTTGACAACTATTTGTGACGTTGCCAGCTTTTAGAAAGCACTCTCTTAAGATGTGGTCAGGGATTGGTGTTGCACGTTGCTAATAAAAGACGGAATGGTTTTAGATGCATTTCAAAAGGTGGAACAAAGACCTATTTAATAAGACCGTCCGCACCTAAAGGTAGAACAAGGAACTATTTAATAAAACCGTCCGCACCAAAAGGTGGAACAAGGACCTATTTAATAAAACCGTCAGTCGAAAGGTGACAGGCGACAATCTGACAATCCAACAATTTTGTAGGTTAGTTTCTTCCATAGTCGTCTACGTTATACAGCACATGTTGTGAAAATATGTATATGTAACTTTTGTAATTTTAACGTGTTAACGTCTTATAAATCAACGAAATAGCATGACTCATTATCACGTTCCGCCTGAGCCGAGCGTGCAAGCGAGAGCGCGGATCTAGCGATAGAGAGGCACGATCGGCCTAAGCGTTCGGTTTGTGACGCATCTATCTCTCGTTATCACGTAAAATTATCGTCCGTAAAACGACTTTACAGACAACCAATTTTTTTGATAAATTACATAGGGCCCCTGGAGAAGGTCGCGGAGACCCGCTAGATGCGAGAAGCACAAGACCGGTCGTTATAGCTTGGCCAATGTCCAGCAGACGACGTTTTTCAGCAGAAATAATGGATGATGATTATGTTGACACTTGTGAACTACATAATTGGACTTATTCAATCAATAAATTCTTCTCAAATTCATATTTAGAAGCTTACAGCTTCAACCCCATTTACACTATGCAAGTTTGTTTCTTGCACGCGGCATACAGTAAAATTGAAGCAACAAATGACTTGCATCGTCTAAACACTATATAGACAGTGCAACTTTTATTGTTGCTTTAACTTATGGTATGCTACAGGCAATTAAATCGCCCTGTGTAAATCGGGCTTTCTCTTTTCTCAATTGCTCTCTCACTGCTGAGAATGGTGACTCTGTTTCGAATTGTCAACAGTCTTTCTCCATCTGTTACGATCAAAGTCAAAGTTAAATTATTTCTTTCTTGAATAGGCACATAAAGGGCACTTTCGAACATCACAATTTACAAAAAAAAATTGAATTGAATCTAGTCGCCCCTTCCAAAAGGTAGTTTCGTATGGAGAAGAAACTCTACCGTTATTCTTTTAAAAATGTTTTACAGTATTTTGTATAGGTAAAATCATTGTATTTTATTATATGTGAAGACGATATAGACTAGAATAAAATTACTATACAACAATAAGTAAAAAGAATTAAAAATGAAGCAATGACAGATAAATAAATTATTCGATTGATCGGTGGCCTAGTGGATTGCGGTGCTGATAGGTACCTCCAGTTGCTCAGATATTTGATCCGACCACCGTTTTAGCCTCTACAAGGTGTCGTTTTGCATCCTCGTCAAATACAAGGAGGTAACAATGCTAATGATTCTCGACACGAATCAATAATAAAATAAAAAGGTCTTTTTTTTTTAATTTTCGGAAATCGGCATGTGTGGGACACGCATGTTAAAACGCGGCCCGTGTGATACCGCTCTTTAACTGCCCTTTTACACACACACTACCGCATACGCAACGGGGTGATTCCGTTTTGTGAAAGTGCTGTATTCTAAAATACTGTCAGACTTAAATAACTAAAAAACAAGTACGTATTAATTATTGAGCAGGTATCGTAACTTTATTTGATTATATGTCTTTCATAGCAGCCTCCTGAAATTTGACGAGGATGCAAAACTACACCTTGTATAAATAAGGCTTTACTCACACACATTGTACCGAAATATCGCAACCTCACAACCGTAACTACCTACTTTTAGATATAAAAATCTCCAGGTAAGAATAGAAAAAGGTTCTCAATTATACTTTGCAACTTAAACACCCAACAAATAAGAGTCTGGTATACCAGGAAACCCTATAAGCAGTTCCGGTCCGATAGATTAATACCCCGTCAGACCCCCCACGGGAAGATTAAGTAGAAAAACTTTAGGGTTAAGTTGCCGGCCGGGTTACGGGTTAACTAGTGTAGTACCAAGTTTAGGGGTGTAAATTTTAAGCATCGATCGTTAGGTTATATAAGCGCTGTGTTATCATTTTGGGGAAATGGTTAAGTTGTTTGAAAGTATTAGATTCTCGAAATCATTAAGGCGCTGAAAAGACGTAAATGACCAAAATAGGCTTGTGTTAGGAAAAAAAATTGCCAAATCTGTGTAGTTTGTGGTAGCGGAAAAAATACATGTTAATTTTGAATATATTTCCCAGAACTTGGTTGTTACCAAAACACGTTTTGAAAAAAATCTCGATACAAACTGACGTTAAACTAACCTCTTACCTTGAGTTCTAATCCAAAATATCTGTATTAAATATCAACATACGTTACGTATTTAATTAATAACAAGAACTTCTTATTTGAATGCAGAACTTGGTTGTTTTTATTTTCGATTACTCAACTCAATTTTGAGTAAATAGATAATTGCTTCATATTTTGCAATAAATTTCAAGCGTTGTGTCATCGCGCTTCTCTTTCTTTTCTATGCAATCTGACAGTGACCGCGGTCTAGGTGTTGTCAGCGTCTTAATAACATGAAATTAGTAAGTACTTTATAATAGCATGGAATTAGTGTACTCGTGGAATTAGTAAGTACTATATAGATTGTAAGTAGAGGGGGTCGAATTTCGACAAGTGGGCGGCCACTGGTAATGAATAATTATTTCAGTATTTAGCTTTTTTTAAATTTTGAGGTTAATTTCGGTCGCTGCTCAGTTGCTTAATACCAAGGTGAGATGTCAGCACATCATATGCGACTACTGTAAGGTTCCTTCGTTTGTTTTTTTCTTAATTACCAACAAACTTATATTCACAATTCCAACACCATACACGTTATCGATCAATAAAAGTACACAAAAATAAAGATATCATATTTTTCTTGATCAGCGTTCTATCATTTGCCTTTCAAAATCAAAATCATAAAGTCATTTATTCAAATTAGGTTGAGAATACTGATTCTCTGAACCTTTCTAACATCAAAATTACATAAGACAGTCCCCCAAAAACGCCCGCCCTTCCACCACTTCACCACTTCCTAGTGCTTTAGCTGAGAAGAAGAAGTGGCGCAACAAACTCCCCAGCAGCACACCTGTCTGCACAGTTAGAAAAACTTGATTCTATACAATAATATGCAAAATAATATATTACGCAGCACAAAACATTAAATTAAATTATTTGCCATATGTCAGGTAGCACACGCCATTACACCAACTAAAAAAAATATACTTTAACAGAAATAAAATCGTAAACAGAACTTAATACCTAAATAAAAGCCTCCAGGATGTAGTTGTAGGTCGTAGGTTCGAACCCTGACAGGACCTTTACTTTGTGTAAATTATTTCATCACCACTGCTCTCAAAACGGTGAAGGAACATTGTAAGGAAACCAGCATGTCCTAGAAACAAAATTTCGAAGTCATGTGACATCTACCAACTCGCACTCGGCCCGCGTGGTGGATTACGGGCCCACTCCCTCTCATAGAGGAGGCTTGTGTCCCAGCAGTGGGAACATTATCGGCTGATTATGCTATGTGGTATACTATCTGTGTGGCACGCCACGATTGCGGTGATAAGTCCCCTCTTTGAGGAGTGGCTGGAGAGGCGCCACGGCGTCCTCACCTTCCGCCTGACGCAGGTCCTCACCGGACACGGCAGCTTCCTGTGTCGGATAAGGCGGGAGGAAACGTCCGGGTGTCACCACTGTGTAGATCGCCCGGAGGACACGGTGGAGGTCTGCCCGGCTTGGGCAGAGCACCACCGTGTCCTCGTGGAGGCGATCGGCGGCAGAGACCTCTCGCGTCAGGCCCTGGTTCAGGCCATGGTACGGAGCGAGAGGGCATGGGCAGCCGTCACCTCCTTCTGCGAAGCAGTAATGCTCGCGAAGGAGGAGGCGGGACGGTTGAGGGAAAGGCACGTTTCGCGCCCTCTCGCCCCTAGCCGCCGCAGGAGACGCCCTGGGCGTCGGGAATCTCGGGCGGATTTCCAGCCACCGTAGGCGCGGGCTTGCGGACGGTGAGCAATGGGTAGCTCACCGGACGGTGAGCTACCCATTGCTGGTAAGGACCAGGCCCGGGTCGACGGCGCGTTGTATTCCACGCGCGCCTCAAAGAGATGTCGTCAGCACAAAAGTAGGGGTCCACTAGGGCCGATGCCTGCCGGGTTCGCGGGAAGGTACTTATGGGTCACCGAGGCCCCTGGCAACACAGGCAACAGGAAGGAATACGGGTGAGTTTTAGTCAGTAAGAGTCTGACAATCCCGCTCCGCCCAGAGCGGGAGAAGTTATTTGATGATTTCCCACCCAAAAAAAAAAAAAAAATACTATCTGTAAGTAAGTCTTTATATTTAATCCGTCTATAAAATCACAAAACAAAATCTCATGTCTTCCTTCATTCTCATATCTTCTTGTCTTCCTGTAGTAGTTGTTTTATTCTTGTCTTCCTGTAGTAGTTGTTTTATTCTTGTCTTCCTGTAGTAGTTGTTTTATTCTTGTCTTCCTGTAGTAGTTGTTTTATTCTTGTCTTCCTGTAGTAGTTGTTTTATTCTTGTCTTCCTGTAGTAGTTGTTTTATTCTTGTCTTCCTGTAGTAGTTGTTTTATTCTTGTCTTCCTGTAGTAGTTGTTTTATTCTTGTCTTCCTGTAGTAGTTGTTTTATTCTTGTCTTCCTGTAGTAGTTGTTTTATTCTTGTCTTCCTGTAGTAGTTGTTTTATTCTTGTCTTCCTGTAGTAGTTGTTTTTCCTATAACTATAATAGTTGGTACATATACAGTACTAAAATTAATTACCCCATAAAAGAACAGCAGCAAACACAATTTCCTAATTACTAATTAGTAATGACACCACGTAGTAATAATTAGCACCTGTGCAAGACGCAGCTCTTAGATTTATCGTCCCGAAGTGCGAACCTTGGAGCGCCGCTAGAA
The DNA here is from genome assembly GCA_905333075.3 of Atethmia centrago. Classification (NCBI taxonomy): domain Eukaryota; kingdom Metazoa; phylum Arthropoda; class Insecta; order Lepidoptera; family Noctuidae; genus Atethmia; species Atethmia centrago. The sequence continues at coordinate 9,509,187 of HG995392.1, read as the reverse complement.
ATTGCAGTGAGGTCCGATTTATGCGCCAGTTAAAGTTGTGTGTACATTGTTGATACAAAATTACAACAATTTTGAGTATAATTGAAATAAGAACAATTCTGAGTATAATTGTAATAAGATCAATTCTGAGTATAATTGAAATAAGAACAATTTTGTGTACCTACCTATATTTGAAATAAGAATAATTTTGAGTATATCTAATTGAAAAACGAACAATTTTGAGTATAATGCAAATAAGAACAATATCTAGGAATATACTAGGCAAAGACATTTTCTAATACAGGTATATAGGAACAGGCATTGATCACGCTTGCTTACTGCTTGTTGCTGATTTCAGATGTTTTCCTTAGGATGTTTTCCGTTAACGTAAGTTAGCCGATAAAAGTAGTAAAGATACACCAAGGTCAATCCCTGTCCTTAAAAAAACATTATTCCTTTTTCTCTCATTTCGTCAGGAGCGATACGAAAATCTTCAAGATTCGGTAATGTTAGTAGCAGAGATTCGGTGATGTGGTGCACAGAGTAAAGAATCTCCAATCGTTCAGACTCTTTTAATGTATGAGTATGTAACATTATTTATTTATTTATTTATTTATTTAGGGACAAAAAACAGTTACACGTTACAATTTGTATATCGCTAATTAGGTTCCTTTAATAAACGTATAACCCACACTATTGTCCACGGATTCAACATTAAAAAAAATACTTAAAACAGGAAAGGACGGACGGCCGCATATTTAAAATATTAAAAGAAGAAAAGTAAGTTATGAAAGGTTGTCAATAAGTAAAGCTATAGCCATTTTTTTTTAATCGTGCAGGATTAAACGCAAAAATATCGGTATCAGTAAAGTGTGTGTTATAAGTTACTACAAGGCGGCGGAGAGGTGCCCGCTCACCGGCGTTTGTTTTGCACTTCTCAGTGTGAAACAGACGAGGAACGCGAATTATTAGCAGTTTTAACTTTCCTGACAACAGATTTTGACCTGATCCACCACTTACTTAAATAATAATTATAAGGCCTAATTACAATTTAGATATAGTGATTAAATTAACTTCATTCACATACCTAAAATATACTGTGTATTCGCACCCTAACATAGTAAGGTGCAGTACACACGGGACGCTCAAGTTCCACCCCGAGACATAATAATGTTACACGATTTAGTGCATATAGCCATATAGCCGGACTACGGAAATTGTCGCTAAACCCATTTTCAAACTGTTTTGACGCTGTGAACGGAAGTTATCGGTGAATTAAGTAGCTTTAACAACTTTGATACAGCTTTTTCGACTGGAAAAATACGTAAGTGGGTAATTTGGTTATTTGGACCAGCTGGCCCTGCTATAATTAAATGCTGGGATGACATTGTTTTAGCAAGGCTTTGCAAGGATTTTTTTCAATCAAAGAACTAATTACTGGTAATTCTCTGTAGAACTAATTTATCGGCTCATACTTCTGTGATACGGTGGCCAGGAGATACAAAGAATAACATATCTCACTACATCAGTGACCTTATGGAGGCATTAGGGTGTAAAGTCCACTCATCCTCCATGGAACACGGAGGATCCTCCGACCAGATGAGCGTTTGTCTAGTGAGGAACTGCCCGACGGTTGATGTTGTTGCGGATGTTGTATATATGCTAGTTGCGCGGTAAACTCTGCTTGCGCTAGGCAGGATTTTGCGTGACGTTAGTTTGTTGCGTAGTTCGCATGTGGCGATGTAGATGTCGCCACAACCTAATATTAGAATAAAGTCCAATGTACTTGCATCGTCAAAAAATTGTTTAGACGGTACAACGGTTACTGTTGCTTCAACTTATGGTATGACACAGTCAATTAAATCGCACTTGTATATCAGGCTTTAGAGCATCTGAGCTTTGACAGGCCCAAACAATACTCGAAGGCTTTTAGAAATGGACACTATGCTAATTCATAAACTGACCTCCGTTAACTTCGTACTTGTGCTAACTGACTGACTGTCCAGTTGGTCTTGTTATTGCAAGCGTGACTTCTGAGCGTGGGGTCCTGGGTTCGACTCCCGGGTCGGGCAAAGTTTTATTGGGTTGTTTGTAATTGGGCGGTGTGATACCCCCGTGCCTCGGACAGCACGTGAAGCCGTTGGCACTGCACCTAATCTCTGTCCGGTCGTGTTGGATTGCCGTCCTATCGGAGTATGAGAGTAAGGGAAGAGATAGTACACCTGTGTCTGCGCACACACACTTGTGCACTATAATATCTCTACTCTCTAGACTATTATTTTTTACTTGTAGTAAAACCTTCAGACCTATTGAAACACTAAGTCTAGATTAAGCCACGAGCCCTCTTTACTTAATACTAGTTATCTAAAGTTAATGTTAGTTAACCAGGTCAGACTTTGTTATCAACTAATAATATATAATAATAATATAATGTTGGGAACGAACTTTCGCTTGTACGTGGCACAGAAGCCGCACAAAACGCAAGTCGTACCGACATGACTAAGATGTACTAAAGCTTTTAAACTTGGACATGTTTTTTATTCAATGTAAGACCCCATAAAATAGTATTTGAACAGTACTGGAAATAGGTAATCCATTTATGTTTTGGGTGGCAAACCAGTAGGTCCACCTGGTGGTTTCACAACTTCCTCTCCAATACGCTGTTCTAGATGTAGAATACCCTCCACCTATGTTCTCAAAGATCTTTGCGGTAGCAGAAATTGATATATAGTAAGAAAAAAAGAATGAAAAAGTATTTATTGGGACTCGCACAGGGGATTACAAATTAAACTAAAACATACTCATACTCGTAGAAACAAAAAAAAACAAGTAAAAAAAAAAAGAGAAGGTCCTGTACGAGGCCAAAAGGCTCCTATCTCAGTATGATGCTGCGATAATTAAAAATAAGTGTCACAGCGCACTAGGCGCACGCGCGCGTCTAGAGACGGGCTAAAAGCAATTTACTCCATCGCAGTTTTTTTTCGTCATCGAGCTGCTATTTTGATAAGTCTGTTTTTGAAGCATAGGTACACTTTTAATTCAATAGAAATATCTACAATCGTATACCTGCAATCCAGCCGTCGAGATAATGCGTTTATGAGACCTGTTAGTTTCATACTAAAGAATATGTGTTTTGCGAATTTGATTCTTATAATTACTAGAAATTGTCCAAATGACAGGTGTCAGGAACACATTCTCTCAACGACCGAACTGTAGCTTGTATTATGCTAGGTCTACGTTACGAGTAATAGACATGTGTCATGCATGAAAGCTGATAACCGATAAACTAGTGGATTTAGACAACAAACTCGTAACTCAAATATGATACACATTGACAATACAATGGGACAGGATTTATGAACAGTGTAATTGACCGTACCTTTAAAATATGTGAATTGAATCTAAAATCATCTAATATCAGAGAGTAGTTTACGCAGGTTAACAATTTTGACAACGAATATTTTTAGTTCTAACCTTTCATCGTTTAGTTTAAACTCGAGAGTACAAGGACCAGAGAGTATGTTGAAGCAAGTTTGGCGCTGGGATAAGACGTAGACGTAGAAAGCAAATTCTCTAAAAATTTCACAATATTCTTTAATAAATATAAATAAAATTCATATAATTCAGGCAAAATCCAAATTACATTAATTAAAATTAAATTTCACAATACTGCAACAGAATAGATCAGAATAGTCAATGAAAGAGAAGAATAGTAAAATATATGTCAATGCAATTAAAACAAATGTCACAGAATTAAAATTAAAATAAAATGTCAAGTGCAATTAAAATAAACGCATGAGTAGTTAGTTACAAAATATAAACAGAATAAAAATTAAAAATTAAATGTCAAATTTGGATCACAAAATAAAAATTAAAATTTCATATAAAAACAATGAGATTACGTGCCCTGGCTATACATGCCTGTTACAGCATTGTCGTATGTAGGGGCAGTCAAAACGCTCAGCGATCATTATCAATTATAATCCGAAGGTGTCCTGCAGCTACAGCAATAATGCTGACAATATTGTGTATTGAACCATTTTTTTTCTGCCCCAATCGTCGGTGCAGATTCGTGTTTATCCCAGCGCCGAACTTACCTGAATTATTAAACATCCAGAATTTGAATTATGTTTTTACACGGTGCAATAACCTTGTTGGTCATTATATTTTCGAGCCGTTTGGGGTTGAAACCCTCGGGCCGTGGGATCCGAGTGCTCTTTTTAAGGAAATCTCCAAACGGCTGGTTGACACTTCCCGTGACCCAAGGGGCCAGCCCTTTTCCTTGACCAGAGGCTAAGCATTGCCATACAAAGTGGCAATGCCGCCAGTCTCTTGGGTACATTACCAGTCGACAGCGATGTGGATGAATTTTTCGACGCCCTATTTTAGTTTGTGTATAGTTTGAGTTATTTTTATTAACTGTTAAATTAATAAATTACGATTTATTTATAAAAAAAATAATAGTTTATTAGACTTTGTCAAACGATTTCATATTGACTATTAATACGAGTAAAGGCATGATAGACAGACTTGAGTATATTATCTGATTATTGTAATGAAATAAATTAAGACTTAGCATCCCTAGATATGGATAGTTTTATAAGTACATATTATATTTTGGACAGAAACCAATGCACACACCTAAGTACCTTAGAAAAAGCTTTCATCAAAATGCCTTCTCCAAAAGTACACTGTTTCGTGACAAAATTTTCCATTAAAGCAAAAATATGAGAGGTATTTACACTGTACGGTAGCCTGAAGCCAGACAAATTAACCTTTGCGGCGTTGACCACCGGAATGTCATAGTTGCTACCCGTACCACCGATTTAATAATAAAAATGGTGACACGCGAATTTTGTATTGCTTTTGAGGTTCCGTACATCAGAAGGCCAATTCTCATAAATCGTAATCTCATTTCAGCGACAATAAATGTTAAACACTTGTCTAACTAGAGATATGTTTAACTTATTGATAATTAATAATAAAATCAAAATCAAAAGTCATTTATTCAAACTAGGCTGAGGATCAGCACTTTTCGAACGTCAAAATTACATAAGACAGTCCCCCAAAACGCCCAACCTTCGCCACTTCCCTTTAGCTGGGAAGAAGAAGTGGGCAACAAACTCCCCAGCAGCACAGCTGTCTGTTCAGTTAGAGAAAATAATGGATTCTATACAATAGTATGCAAAACAATTTACACCACGTGAAACACAAAACATTAAATTATTAGCCATATGTCAGCTAGCACACCACTATACCAACAAAAAAAAAAGAAAAGAAAAAGACCGAAAACTATTCTCAAGCAGAGATTAAAACGTAAACAGAACTTAAAACTTTATACTTGAAGGCTTTTATTTAGGATAAAAGCCTTCAAGTATAAAGGGCGTGCCCGCTTACATATATCTACAGCCGTAACAGTCACAAATGATGAACTAGGACCATCAAATTAAAATAAATAAGATTAGAAAGCCACCATTTTTAAAAGTACGGAGTTTCCTTCTCTGCGAGGTAATTGCGTAACACATAAAATGGCAATCGATCGCAATGCCTTTAATTTTGGCAGTTCAACCACGCTCGTTGCTTTATTTACGTTTTTGAACAGACGAATTTTCTCAAACCTATGAACCAAATGATAATAATAACCACTGCCACCGCCATATCTCTACTTTGACGTCGTGATGGGGCTTGCGTGCTCCTAACTCACGGTCTGTGCTGGTAGAGTTTACTTCGCCGGAACAGGTCTAAAATAAAGGGGCCAGACCAAGAGAGATATAGAAACCCGCAGGGTAGCATGTGACGAGCTGTTGGGCAGTAGCGACCCCGCGGACCCTATCTCCCGTGAGAAGTCTTGTTCCACATCTCTGGCTTGCCTTAATTAGCCGGTTGGAGTGAACACTGACGAGGCACAGAGCTCTCACCTCATTCTTGCCTTTATTGGCTGGCTGGCTTGAGTGGAGCGCAAGAGCAAAAGTGCTCGGAGGAAGAAAGTATTTCAGTGCTGGTAGGGATCTTGACCATCTTCCGGGCTCTGGAATTGTTCTGATAGCCGTGGAATACCTCTCCACTCCTCAAGCACCTCAGGAAGTATTGCCTCTTGTCACTACGTCACTATGTGCTAGTGACCATTTTCACAATACATATTATATAAGTATAAAAACAATAACTATAAACTAATACAATCACGCATCAAGGAACCGTCCACATCTAAAGCGAATCACCACCGAGTCGGTAAGTTGGCTTCAATGCAAAGGTTTGACTCCTTGGATTGGAACTCTATGCAATGAAAAATAAATAATAAATAAATAAAATTAGATTATTTCAAGGAACAAGACTCATATACACAAAAGGACACAGACAGGATAACAAGCATAGACAAAAACGAACACTCACACGGTAACAAATAGATCTGCTGCAGCATTGCTGGACATAACGGCAATCCAGTCTGTTGGCGATCATCGCCAGGATTAGGAATTTCCTTCAAAACCTTCGGATTCTAATTGATAGTGTTTTTCGCAATTAGGTAGGTAGTATCGAACTACAACCAGTGGGTGTGGTTAAGCTTTATTTTTTGGGTGGGAAATTATCAAATAACTTCTCCCGCCTTGGATGGAGCGGGAGGGTGTGTCAGACTCTTACTGACTAAAACCGGGTGTGTTTTAGTCAGTAAGAGTCTGACACACCTGTTCCTTCCGTTGCCTGTGTTGCCAGGGGCCTCGGTATCCCTTTCCGACTTTCCCGCGACCCCGGCAGGCATCGGAACTAGTGGACACCTACACTTCTGCTGGCATCTCTTTGAGGCGCACGTGGCATACAACGCGCCGTCGACCCGGGCCTGGTCCTTATCAGACGGCGAGCTACCCATTGCATACCGTCCGCAAGCCCGCGGTGTGGTTACGCTGGCCACGGAATACTCGTATCAAGAGGCAGATTGCAATATCACTGAGCAGCTTTTGGCCTTCTAAGGCTTGTTATGCAGATCTGTTAACTGATTTAACTACTAAGATTATCTATTTCATACTTGTCAAAAATAGGCGTTTGCAGTCTTTAACTTCTTTTAAATTGACATAGTGACGATGATCCGAACGGAAATCCTAAATGCACGTACCAAATATACACGCTTTTTACTACTGAACTCTAATACTTACTGTAACTTACACCATATTGTGAGGCAAAGGCTTTGAAATTCACTATTTGTCCTCAGCTTTATATTTTCGACGTTACTGAAACATTTTTCCTGAAATATTTCATTTATAATATCAGCTTGTGACTGTCCCTAATAAAAAATGTTCAGTATGAGAAACCCTGCAGAGGGGTTAGCAGGATTTCTCATGCTAAGAATTTTTTTTCAGTTGTAATTTTCCTGGTTGTTATTTTTTTTTAATAACACAAAGCTTTTATAAGATTATGCAATACGTAAAAGTAGAAAATTCTGTTTTTATTTATTTAACGCACTAGCGACCCACTTCCATTCATTAAACAAAGATACCTTTTATAAAAATCTTTTTTTTTAAATAAGTGAGCCTCTTTTTATCTCTCTGACCTTTAACACATTTGGTCGCAGTAACTAAGCTAAGGCACTTCGACTAAATGGGTTAAGTTAGGTTAGAACTGTGACCAAACGCGCGCGAGCCGAGCGAGCGCTACATCCAAATTGGTCGCAGTTACCTCGTAATATTTTAGGACCTCAAAATAGGAATTATTTGAGGTTCACAAAAAGGGTCGCAATCATTATATTAGTGTTCCATAATATTTTTAGAAGCACAAAATAGGAATTATTAGAGGTTCAATTAAATACAAGGTGTCGTTCTGCATCCTCGTCCAATTCAAGGAGATAACTATGCTAATGATTCTTGACACGAATTATTAATAATAAAATAAGTTGGACTTTTTTTTCAAATATTCGGATTTCGGCTTGTGTGGGACACGCATGTTAAAACGCGGCCCGTGTGATACCGCACTGTAACTGCCCTTTTACACACACTACCACATACGCAACGGGGTGATTCTGTTCTGTGAAAGTGGTGTATTCTAAAATACTGTCAAACTTAAATAACTAAAAAACAAGTATGTATTAACTATTGAGCAGGTATCGTTATTTTATTTGATTATGCATGTCTTTCATAGCAGCCTCCTGAAATTTGACTAGGATGCAAAACGACACCTTGTATGTTTGATGTATATTGATGTTCCTACTTCCTACGGAACGTTCGTAGGAAATAGAAACCGGCAATCAAAATTCAATTCAATTCAATTCATTTATTCATTTTGTGAACATAGGGTAAAAATTATACAGGTGTTTTACAAAGAAATATTGGTCCATACTATGCCCCGCCAGAAGGCATACAAAATTTGTTGAGGTAATCATAATGTCGCATTAATAAAATAAAAGAAAAAAAAAATAAAAATATAAAGTCAAGAAAATAACATGTCACAATTTCATGCCAAACAATAATGGTTAATTAATAAAATGTCAATAAATGAAGACGGCACATAAACAAATAGGTAGTAAGTATTTAGTCATAATTTCGTATACAATAATAAATTATACAGTAACATTTTAAACAGACATACATAAATTTATAAAAATATTATTTTAATTTGTCATTAAGATATTCATTAACAGAATAATACGCCTTGATAATTAATAATTTAAAAAGCTTATGTTTAAACTCATTCATGCTATTGCTTGATACAATTTCATCAGGCAATTTGTTGTATAGTTTTGGAGCCATTGCATATATACTATTGTATAGAAATTTGGTTTTTGTGCCTAACGGGTGCAACTTTTTTGAGCGTCGTTGACTTTCGACAGCTTTAAATAAATACATGTTGTTTTTTACAAAGATACAGGCTTCATAGACATAAAGTGATGGTACAGTCAATATTTTTAAGTTTTGGAAATGTGGCTTGCATGAATCCGTTCGTTTGATTTTACATACAGCTCGAATACATTTTTTCTGTGCTAATAATACCTCCTGAACTTTAGTAGCATTACCCCAAAATATAAGGCCATATCGCAAAGTGGAGGCAACATACCCATGATACGCTGTTAGGAGCGCTGTCTTATTCGCAATTTTGCCCAACATATAGAGAGCATAAGCAAACTTACTTAACTTCCCACATACATTATCGATCTGACTCTTCCATGACATATCATTATCAATACGTAGTCCAAGAAATTTCGTTATATTAGTTTCAAGTATTTGGTCTCCTTTGTAGCTTACTTGAGCGTGTGATAGTACTTTATGTCTAATTTTAAAATTCATAATTTTCGTTTTCGTGAGGTTAATTTTAAGGCTATTATCATTCAGCCAGTCAACAATCGTAATAAGACTAGTGTTTATGTCATCTTCTATTTCTTTATTATTACCAGTGTTATATAAAACTGTGCTGTCGTCGGCAAATAAGGACATTTGATGCCTGATTACTAGGGGAAAGTCATTAATGTAGCAAATGAACAGCAAAGGCCCCACCACAGAACCTTGCGGAACACCGTAACAAAGAACTCTAGAGCTAGAAGAATAAACTATTTCGGTTTTGGACTTAATATCCACTTGACTTATCTGAGTAATTTGTTTTCTGTCCTCCAAATAAGATTGTATGAGCTTAAGCACGTTACCTCTGATGCCATATCTATATAGCTTAGTTAATAATACTTTATGATCCACGTAGTCAAATGCTCTGGTCATATCCATATACATTGCCATTACTGGTTTTCTATTATCCATGTTGTCATGAATTTTTTCAAGAAAATTGTAGATGGCCATATTAATGGTTTTTGTCTTCCTGAAACCCATTTGTTCCTTGCAAAAAATATTATGTTTTTCAAAGTAATTATAAATACGATTATAAATGACTTTCTCAAATACCTTTGAGATAATCGGTATAAGAGCTATAGGTCTATAATTATCCATCTTTGTTTTTTCATCTTTTTTATGTAGTGGCTTGATAATGGAAACCTTTAACTTTTGCGGAAAAACACCATCTTGAATACAGTTATTTATAATGTCACTTAATATAGGTGCTATAAGAGGAGCTACTGCTTTAACTACTCTTGTGTCAATATCATCATATCCTGTACTATTGGTATTTTTCAGGTTGTTTATTATAGTAATAATGTCATTTGGTATGGTTGGTTCCATAAACATAGATTTATGCGATCCCAATGTATTAATATTATTATTCGTTTGAAAATTATTGGCATTCGGTTGAACTGAGTCTACAAAATAATCATTAAATTTCTCTGCTATCATTTTAGGATTTGTCATAAATTTGTCATTTACATTAATTACATTAATATTAGCTTTAGGAATGTCCGGTTTCATACTATTTATTACTTTCCAAGTCGCCTTGGATTTGTTGGTACTTTTTCCAATAAAATAGCTATTTTGAGCTCGTTGTGTTAATTTGATCACTTTTTTATATCTTTTTGAGAATGATCTAAAAGCTATTTTCGAGTCACTGTTTCGTGTTAGTCTATATTGCCACAGTAAATTTCGTCTCTTCTTACTACAGCGTTTTATTCCCCGTGTAATCCACTTTGGCCTCATAATTGTGGAAATTTTACGCTTGATAATTGGGAAGCAGAGATCGTAGAGTAGTTTAAACAAATCATAAAACGAATCAAAGCTTTCATTTGCGTTATCCGTTTCGTAAACTTCAGAGAAACTAAGACTGGCAATACATTTCCAAAAAAGATTAATGTTTTCCTTGCAATAATCGCGTCTATTCACATAGTAATATTTTAAAATACATATTCGGTGTACAGGAAACTTCATAATTTGTGCTGTGTGGTCAGATACACCTAGCTCCAATATCTCACTCTTGCAGCCTCGTATATTGTGTAGAAAATTGTCTAGACAAGTACCGCTACTAGGACGCGTAGGTTCTTTTATTTCTATATTGAGATTAAACTCCTTTAAAAGATGTTTAAATAGAGTAGAATTTTTAGTTTTCTGAAGAATGTCAATATTAAAATCTCCGCAAATTATTATTTTTTGATTATTTTTATAGCAAAAGTTCCGTAGTAAGTTGGTCAAATTATTAAAGAAAAGATACAACTTACTTTGGTTCGGAACTCTATATATACACAATATTATTATTTTGTGGTCAGTTAATTCTACCGCGCAGCATTCAAATACGTTCGGAATGTTAACACTTTTTACTAATTCAATTTCAGAGAAACTAATGTGGTTGTTCACTAGTATACAAGAGCCACCGTTTCGCTTAAGTCTTGTGAAGGATGTAGCCAAAGTAAAGTTAGGAACTTTCAAACAGTCAACGTCACTCTGCTTCATATTATGTTCCGTAAAACAGAGAATATCAACACACTTTCCACTGGTTGCAAAATTATCCAAACGTTCTGTTATTATATCAGCCTTTGCTATTAGACCATTTATATTTTGATGCAATATGCATAAGCTGTCATAGACGAAAAAAATGTTGATTAGAGACATCAGTAGCACATGAACAGAAAGAATTCGGTGAATCACAAATTAAATCATCTTTAAATGATGAGGTTTCGCTCAAAGATTTCACGGTATTTGCATTACAGTTCGTATAAACGTAGCTTTTCATGTCATAGAAAATATTTGTGATTCCGTGGTTACTGACTCGACCACTATGTCTTTGAAACATGATATAGTCCCATGATAGGTTTAAATTTGAGTCAAATAATGTGGCGTAATTATAATTTTGTATGTCTTGGTAGAGAAGGTTATTAAATATTTAAATTCTAAAATTATACATTGTTGAGTAATAATCATATTTATATGTCGGTAAGCACAGTATTACATTAGTATGTTTTACAGCTAATAAAGTTTCGCGAATATTTATTATTATGTCAAAGTAATTATTCGTTTGTCGGAAGTCATCTTCCCCAATAAATATTATACAACTATCCATTTTCGTGTAATTAGTTAGCTTAGTTTAAATGTTACATAATAATTGTTTTATTCCACGATTTGGTAAACGGTAGTGACATAGTTGGTGACACGGAAAAGTGTTTTCCGCAATAGGTAATATTTCGTTAGTTTTGTTGCTACTTATAATACAGAGTTTGCTGTTCTCTTCTTGAGTCGTCTTGTTTATCTTCTGTTTAGATTTTACCAATCTGTCTTTAGGAGTAAGTTGTGTAGAGGTGAATAGTTCCGGAGTTCCACATCTTGAGTTATCCTCTCTGTGTTGTTTACGTAAGGTTTCTCTAAGTGGTGTAGATAACTTAGTTCTTTTATTTGGTGTTCCTATCTCGCTAGCTAACTTCTTAGTTACCTTTTCTACAAGTTTATGTTTTGTATTCATATTCTCCATAGTTATCTTTAATTCGGTGTTTGCAATAGATAGAATATTTATCTCCTCGTGAGCCGCCTGGAGCTGTGAATTAAGTTCACTAATTTGACGCTTTAGGTCTTCCATTTCTTCATTCTCGTCATTTATAATATTCGGGACGCTATTATTTGTGGCGCCCTCTATTGTAGAATTGTTAGAACTACATTCATCGAACGTTTCTATCGCTGATTCAGATTGTCGTCGACTGCGAAATGTAATGTTCTCAACGAAGCTCATTTTGACCAATTTTTAAATGAATAAATAATAAGAAAAAAGTTAGTTGTTAATGGTGGGATTCGAACTCGGGGCCCAACCGTGTCAGTGCACGATTATAGCTTAAGCTTTACCGCTGCGTCAAACGCACATTACAAATTGAAGTTGAAATAGGTGACTGGATACCTCTTGATCTGATAACGTTTTGTAGTCAACTGTTGGGCAGGTCCAAAGTTCAGTTCTTTGTTTAAGGAGCGTATGTTTCGAACGGTTATGATTTAAATTATTCTTTATAATTTCGTGTTTCCAATCAATATTTTTCTTAAGTAAGGTCAAAAGTCATGTAGTTTATCACTAGTAATAGTTTATACTTACACACATGCACAGTTTATGTCATAAAAAGTTTGTTTTTTGTTGAGAATTATTAGATTTTTCACTGTTTTTTATAATGTTTATAACTTTACTTGTTGCAAATCGTTTTCCTTCATAACATTGTCACATATGTATAGGAGTGTCCTTTCACTAATTCACGTTGTTTTATCACTTATATACTGTTTATTTATTTATTAAAGATTTTAAATAACGGAGCCGATGTTTACGTGGACGGTGACGTTCCGTTCATCAAAAGCTCTAATCATGTGTGTCTCTTCGCTTAAAACTCCTATATTATGACAATGATCCACGTAGAACAGCTTCTCGTGCCTAATGTATCAGTTGCGTGCTTTGTTCTTGATACACGTGCGAGCAAATTAATCACCCACAGTTATTTGTGTTGCAAAAGGTTCACCTTCATCATGAAAATTATAAAGTTGATAAGTTAGGAACTAATATACTTTGGGCAAAAGGTGGTGTTGATTTTTGCATGAAGTGAGTTGTTTTTTGCATGGAGTGAAGTGGAATGAATTATTGGTCACCGTTAAAGTGGTTCAGAAAGTACAGAGCAGACTTGAACCATTGCAGAAGAGTGAACATTCATTTTGCACACCTGCACAAGGACAATGGTTATTTATTTATTTAATACGAGTAACTTATGCACAAAAATGTACAGAGGCGGACTTAATGCCGTAGGCATTTTCTACCAGTCAACCTTTGGGTGATGCAGAGACAAACAGTGGTAGGTGCAATAGCGAAAACTGTGAAATAAATTTATTTAAACATAAGGATATACATACATACATATCATATACCTATTAAAAACTTTAAATATAATATATATACCTAATTATACCTAAATATAATAACTAATCAATACACATAAATACACGAATATACTAAAACAGATAAGACAAACAATGGGAAAACATTACCGTTGTGATGATACTGCTTGAACATTGACTTTAAATGTTAATCGGTTGGTTGCCATCCTGATTTCCTGGGGGAGTGCATTCCACAGAGAGATAGACTGAACGAAGAAGGAAGAGTGAATGAAGTCAGTGCGGTGAGTGAGACATTGAAGAAGACGATTGTGTGATGAACGTAGATTTCTACTGTGGTCACACCTATTGTTGTTAGCCAAATTTTACTCTTAAAACATCTAAGTAAGTAAAAGAGGAATTAGTAGTCTAAGTAATTTAGAGGATTGCTTTATACCTAAATGAATCCCATGAACCCATGTTTTTTTAAGAAGGGTATTAATTACCTTAATAACATTGTATCGTTGGTGTAGTGGTCGCAAGCGCTACTGCTGAGCATGAGGTAGCATAATCAGCCTATAATGTTCCCACTGTTGGTACACAGGCCTCCTCTCTGTGAGAGGGAATGGGCTGTAATCCACCACGCGGGCCCAGTGCGGGTTGGTAGATGACACATGTCTTCGAATTTTTGGTTCTATGACATGCCGGTTTCCTCACGATGTTTTCCTTCACCGTTTTGAGAGCAGTGGTGTTTAAATAATTTACGCAAAGTAAAGTGCCTGTTAGGGTTCGATCCTACGACCTACAAATCGTAAGTCGCGGTCGTTACCACTGGGCCACCACTGCTCTTCTCAGCTCAGGGTCCGATTCCCAGGTCGGGCAAAATATGTTCTTGGGTTTTTCTATCTAGAATTTCTCAGTAGCAGGCTGGAATATGGATTTGTGCCCGGTTGATAGCAATAGGCTCGCCCCCTATTACATGAGACTTAAACATAACTGGCGAAATGTGGGCGTTATATAGGTACACCACTGCCTGACCCTTCGGAGTTCACAGGCATAATGTTATGTGTATTTATGTAATACCTTTCAATAAACAATTAGGAATGACTTCAATAAAAAATAAAAATTCATGCCCAAAAACAGTACCCCACAATGAAAAAATACGGTTAATCCACGCACCCACGTAAACCATTATCACTTCAAATTCAGCTCACCTCCGAGAAAAAAAGGCGTTAATGACCCCAAATTAATTTCGCCAAACAAGTCCCGCCAGTATAATTGATACACAGAAAATTTATAACAATACGACCCAAATTCGGTACATGGCCCGAAAAGCAAACAGTCACTTTCGGGACTGACTGACCCCTACGAACTTTTGACAAACCGTCCAACTGTTTTATTATTCAACGATGGTGTAATAAATTATTGAGTTGGTTTTAGTTGTTTTATGTATAATCAGTTTATTAGGTTAGTCGGTTCGGGAAAGGGTTATTTGGGGTTAGTTAGGACTACCTGATGGGATAATTTTACGCAAAATAGAGTTGGGTAAAACGTTGTTGTCGACAAAAACAAAAAGATTTTTAAGACCTCGTCACTTGGGACAGACTAGAGACAGAGCTTTACCTCATTGGAACACCATGGCGGCGCATCCTTACAGAGGCCCCTGGCAACACACGACGGAAGGAATACGGGTGGGTTTTAGTCATTAAGATTCTGACACACCGTTCCGCTCCGCCCAGAGCGGGAGAAGTTATTTGATAATTTCCCACAGCTGCTTTAATGGCCGCAGTCTTACCAGTCTTGCCATAGATAGCGATCGCTTCACGACCGATTTTAGGTGCAAAGTCTCAATAGGGCCTTAGACAATCAAAATTACTTGACAAGCACGAAAAAATCACAATCTTGTATTAAGACGCTGACAACACCTTAACCGCGGTCACAGTCAGATTGCATAGAAAAGAAAGAGAAGCGCGATCACACAACGCTTGTAATTTATTGCAAAATATGAAGCAATTATCTATTTACTCAAAATTGAGTTGAGTAATCGAAAATAAAAAACAACCTAGTTCTGCATTCAAATAAGACATTCTTGTTAATAATTAAATACGTAACGTATGTTGATATATAATACAGATATTTTGGATTAGAACTCAAGGTAAGAGGTTAGTTTAACGTTAGTTTGTATCGAGATTTTTTTTTCAAAACGTGTTCCGGGAACAACCAAGTTCTAGGAAATAAGTTCAAAATTAACATATCTTTTTTCCACTACCACAAACTATACAGATTTGGACATTTTTTTTCTTAAGAGAAGCCTATTTTTGTCAATTGGGTCTTGTCAGCGCCTTAACGGAACGCTGCCAAAGACGACAAATTACTCTACTATCGACACCAAAATGCCGAGATACCTGGGACTGATTTCTTCCCGCTTGTAGCATTCCTACAGCTGTCTGCATTTCATCAGCAATGAAATGGCGTCGCTCCATGACATAAAAATTACTTACCACTCATTTGTTTACAAAAACTCTAGGTATATCTCAAAATGATAAAATTGAGATAAATATCTAATTTATCAAGCAACGAAAACACATGAAATCGGAAAAAAAATATTATTTTAATGAAAACAAAACACAATCAACAGTTTCTATTTTTTAAATCAGCCACTATTATATGTTTCCGAGAACAAAAAGATTATACATATACCAATCTAGTTTGTTAAGAAAAAAATAAAGTATCAATTAATAAAACATGCAGTTTCTGTAAATGATGCGTGTTGTTTGGACCTTTTTGATGTGTGTGACTTTTTTGAACTAAATATATATTTTTTAAACTGTCAGTCGTAGGACTGCACGTCAAAAATGAAAACTTCTTAGCCTCGCAAACTTGTAAACATCTGTATAATAAGTATCTGAGCGTGACGGCCACGTGAGTTTAGTGACTTTCCCCATCCCAAAAGTGCCCAACGTGCCTAAAGAAGTTTTCAATTCAAAAACACTGTCAGTCGTAGGACTGCACGTCAAAAATTAAAACTTCTTAGCTTTGCAAACTTGTAAACATCTGTATAATAAGTATCTGAGCGTGACGGCCACGTGAGTTCAGTGCTCTTTCCCCATCCCAAAAGTGCCCAACGTGCCTAAAGAAGTTTTCAATTCAAAAACACTGTCAGTCGTAGGACTGCACGTCAAAAATTAAAACTTCTTAGCCTCGCAAACTTGTAAACATCTGTATAATAAGTATCTGAGCGTGACGGCCACGTGAATTCAGTGCTCTTTCCCCATCCCAAAAGTGCCCAGCGTGCCTAAAGAAGTTTTCACTTCAAAAAACTGTGAGTAGGACTTCACGTCAGAAGTAAAAACTTCTTAGCTTCACAAACTTGTAAACATCTGTATATATGCATCTGAGCGTGACAGTCACGCCAGTTCTGTGCTATTTCCCTATCCCAAAAGTGCCCAGCGTGCCAAAAGAAGTTTCACTTCAAAAACCTCGATGTTTATTCAAGTCGTAAAACCCGTGTGAAGCAGGGGTGGGTGGGGTAGGTCGCTAGTAGGTAATAAACTAAAATCTAATCCCACATTTTCCTATACAATAATTATAGTGACCAATTAATTACCTCCGCCACTGTACTGCAGTCAATTTGTCGAGATTAGTACCGGAGTACACTGGCTGTCAATAGAACATAGTACACTCGAGTTATGAAGTGACACTGTGCCGTGACGTCATTTGTAAGCGTTATGATGTCACGGGTGGCTATTAAAATGATTGATACTGGTATTGTTATATTGATTAATGTGTCGTGTATGTATATGTTGTGTTGATTCGTGGTTTGGGTATGATCTTATTTGAGTATCGATAGCCTACCCATTTTTGCTCAACTTTTTGAGTTTTCTTAATTAAAAATGACATGCAAGTGTTGATGATTGGATTTTGATAAACGTCCTGTAGGAACACAATAAGTCCATCACTATTTTATGCAGGACTAGCATTAAAGTGATAATAGTTTTTAAATTACATTGTTCCGTTTGCGTTTAATAACGCTGACTAAAAAAATAATAATATACCAATAGTGTTTGATAATTTATTCCTCTTTTATTGAGATATCCACCGAATCAAACATTGGCGCCGATTCCCTTGTTCACAAACTAAACTAAATTTAAGTTCAGTGCATCCTTTTCTTTTTATTTCATTAAGAAAAGGACAGAAGATCAGTTTTAGTTTAGTCCTGTCAAATTAATCAGCGCTTGACGTAAATTGACGTAATTTTAGTAGGCAAGTTTTTAATCACGTCTAAACTTGTATGGAGTAGTGACAGGCGCTGATTAATTTGACAGGACTAAACTAAAATTTATCTTCTGTCCTCTTCGTAATGAAATAGAAAGAAAAAGATGCACTGAACTTAAATTTAGTTTAGTTTGTGAACAAGGGAATCGGCGCCATTGTATCCAACACGTTCATTGGAAAAAGGGATCTCGCATAAAAGCATGCAGGGTCATCGTATGCTTTGATGTATAGTAATATAAATAGAAAATTAGAAATTTGGGACACAGATAGTTTATAACCTGGATTAACACATAGAATGTTTATCCTGGTAGTACGTAGCATGCACACAAGATGGTAATCTATTCACGACACGTTGTGCACAATTTCTAAGCAATAACCTATCAAAAAGTACTAAGTTTGCATTAATTAAAAATAGCACTAATAGGATTTGAATAAAATTTGGCACAAAACTAGTTTATATTATGGATCTCGATTAACACAGGATACTTTTATCTCCGTAGTACGTTCCTGTAAGACAATTCCCGACCTCCAGGCGGGCGAAGCCGCGGGCACCAGCTAGTCCTAATCCTAACTAATATTTTAAATGCAAAAGTGAGTTTGTTTGTTTGTTTCTCGGTAAAACGGCTTAACGGATTTGGACGAAATTTGGCACATGGGTAGACCATGACCCTTTTTATCCCGATATTTCCGCGGGATCGAGACTTATGCGGGTGAAACCACGGAGCGCAGCTAGTTCTTTATAAATAATCATCCCCAAAAATGACCGATAAATAATAACGATTTGAAGAAAGTCGTTAGTGTAACTGCGCCACAGTTGTTTGTAAGTTAAACTTAACAAGCTGGTGTCTGTTCATGCTTGTCCGCTTGACCCAGGTCAACTGAGTTCCGTAGTGATAAGGGTGCCTTGGACGAGGTAGAAGTTGGATAAGTAATTATAAATAGAATAAATATGTATACTCGAGCAGACGTGTCAATGTAAACGAGCCAAAATGAGTATGTAAGGATCGTTGCAGGCGTGAGTTTACGTATGTAGGTATACAAGACCTTGTAATTGCATTATCACTTTTGACAACAATTCCCAATAAATTTAAACTTCTCTAAGGTCGAAACTGTCTAAGTCCATATTCGCACGAACGAATAAATATCAAGGCGGGATTTTATCGTGCACTGGAATTTCAACTTTCAGTGTTAAGCCGAGCATTGAGAATCCAACAGATTGCATCCCAGCGCGTCAAACAAACACACTGTTTGATTTTCAACTCTCGGTGCTAAGCAGTGCGTTGAAAATCCCTAGTGCACGAAAAAAATCGTACGGGTAAAAATCGGCCTTGCAAACCTGGGCTATCGGTCCCATAGACAAATAGACCTTGTATTTTTATGACATGCACGTGAATTTAAACCTAAGGGTGATAAAACATTTATGAAGTTGACTATAGGTACCATCGCGGACACGGGCGGTGAACCATATTTAAACCTTATGCTCTTAGTAATAAGGTTGAAAAGAGGTTCACCGCCAGTGTCCGAGGTGGTACAACGGTAACAACATAATGACAAAAATACATGCTCAATTAGGTAAATTAAATAACAGAAAATATCTTTTTTTTCACATAACTAGGGTTGTCTCTCTATCAAATGATTTCGACTTTTTCTTTGGTATGTACCATATTCACAAATCTTGCACAAAAGATAATATCCAGCAATAATTTACAATACATAGCCATTAAAAATGTCAAAACTCAGGCAAAATGGAGAAAATTGAAGTTTTAGACGTAACCTGGCAAAAAGCCCTGAAATATTAATACAATATGACTTTCAACAGAAAAGAGCACCTACAGTTTAGGGATATAACTGTACTATATATATAACTAAGAATGAACCTTCTATTCCATTTAAATAAATAATATTATTAAAAAAAAAAGAATTTGTTTATTGGCACAATTTTTTTTTTTGTATAAAATACCAATACATTTCACATAGGTACATTGGATTTTGGGAAAAGACAACAAATAGTGAAAAGCCTATACTAGGGGAACCCTGTGATCTAGGAGTCAGTGTTCTACTGTAACTTCGTGTGCAAAAGAAAAGAAGCAGATGATTATCTGCCAATGTTGAGAGGCCAACAACACCTAAAGCGCGGTCTCTGTCGGACTGCATAGAAAAGACAGAGAAGCGCGATGACACAACGCTGGTAATTTATTGCAAAATATGAAGCAATTATCGATTTACAAAAAAGCTATAAATTGTATAAAAAAAAAATAAAAGATAATAGTCTTTTATTTTTTTTTTGTTAATTTGTTGCTTGTAGAATAATCTGACAAAAATCAAAATGATGGCATGTATATTAGTATGGTTTTTAATCGTTAAAAGAATTTTTTAGAGGTACCTTCGTGATTTTTTTCTGTCGTATCAAATTAGTATTATATTTTCAACACACTATCTACCTAGCATATTATCCTTAAGAATATCTAAATTACAGTCTGTTTTCGAACCTATACAATTAGGATTTGGCACGAAAGGTGGGTGTGAGGCAGCCGTCCATGCCTTAAGAACCTACCTTTCGTATGATGATTGCGAAATTGTAGTCAAAATTGACGTCAAAAATGCTTTCAATTCAGTAAACAGGGATGCCATGCTGACAGAAGTTAAGAACAAAATTCCGGAACTCTATCAATACCTGCTTACCTGCTACGCAGAACCTTCAAAATTAATTTACCGTTCCCATGAACTTTCTTCGGAGGTCGGCTGTCAGCAGGGCGATCCCCTCGGGCCAGCAATTTTTAGCTTGGCTATAAATCCGATTATTCAAAATTTAAAATCAAAATTTAACGTTTGGTATTTGGATGACGGAACCCTGGGAGGCGATGTGGACACTGTGCTATCTGACTTATCAGATATTAAAACAAATTTCGAAAATATTGGTTTAGAATTAAATTTTAGCAAATGTGAACTCTTCATTCAAAAAACTTCTTACGGTTTGGATAATTTAAAATCCAAATTAAATTTTCTGGCACCGAATATCAAAATAGTAGACAGAAAGTCACTTTGCCTCCTGGGTTCTCCCATCTTTGAAGAATCTTTTCCTGATTACATTACTAACACTATTTCTAAATTCCAAAGTCACGCAAATTGTTTACTCGAAATCAGTCCTCATTATGCTCTTATAATTCTAAAGTTTTGCCTTTTTGTCCCTAAATTTACTTATGTGCTTCGCTGTAGCCCTTTTTGGAAACATCCAAATTTGCTTTCACCAATAGACGATTTAGTCAAAACTAGTTTAGAAACGATTTTAAATATTCAGCTCAATGAACCATCTTGGTTACAAGCATCCCTCCCTATTCGGTTTGGCGGTTTAGGAATCCGCAAAATTTCGAGTGTTGCTTCCCCAGCCTTTTTGTCGTCCACCCATAGCACGTCACGTCTCATAGGTAATGTCCTAAGGGCTTTGCCCACAAACTATGAGACTGCGGGCTTGGAGGATGCCAAGAATGCTTTTCAAATTGCTTGCCCGGGTAAAGAATTTCCAGACAACCTAAAATCTCAGAGGAGCTGGGACGATATTTATTGCGATTTAACATACAAATCGATTCTGAGCCGCAGTTCAGGTCCGGATCGCGCAAGACTTTTGGCGGTCGGAACCAGAGAGGCCGGTCATTGGCTACATGCCCATCCTTCTCCATATACCGGTACCTTCCTGGATCCGACCTCGCTTCGTCTGGCGACTGGTCTGCGGCTTGGGGTCACGGTATGCACTCCACACACATGCCCTTGTGGCACGGACGTGGACCGACTGGGTCACCACGGACTTTGTTGTCAAAAAAGTGCAGGCCGCTTTTCAAGACATGCAACACTTAATGACATAATCCGCCGGTCTCTTGCCAGCATCAATGTGCCTGCTCTTCTTGAGCCGACTGGCATTGTCAGAGATGATGGCAAAAGACCTGATGGTGTGTCTTTGGTCCCGTGGAGTTTGGGACGGATGCTTGTGTGGGACGCTACCTGTGTAGACACACTGGCACCGTCCCACCTCCAACGGACTACTTCTAAAGCGGGTGCAGCGGCAGAAAATGCCGAAAATCTGAAAGTTATTAAATATGGAGGCCTTGGCAGAGAGTACAACTTTGTGCCCTTTGGCGTCGAGACCCTCGGTCCGTGGGGTCCCAGTGCGCATAAGTTATTTGCGGAAATCGCGAAACGTCTAGTTGATGTAACTGGTGACCGAAAAGCTGGCGGCTTTCTCGCGCAACGCATCAGCATTGCAATTCAGCGAGGAAATGCCGCCAGCATCCTCGGTACAATGCCCCGAGGGCCTTTTTTAAGCCTAACTTAGTTTTAATTTAATTTAGTTAATGTTAATAATCATCTTGTAATTTGGTTATGTAAAGAATATCTTATATTTTTCTGATTTTGTTTACTGCAGTGGATCATATACTTTAAGGCATTATAAAACTTATAAAAGTTGCGTTTAGGTCCTGGGGGGTAACCATCACCTCTTATAGCAGTATTATTTCAATATTACATAGCGTGAGAAAGAGATGGAGCTATAAGTCCTGTATAGCTCCATCACTTTCCCACTGTGAAGTAATATTATAATAATACTGCTATAAGAGGTGATGGTAACCCCCCTGTACTCCCCTTAATATTATTTTGAGAACGAAGCGCAAAACATAAGAAATAGTCAAACGAACTGATGTATCTCACACGGGGTGTGTGAGATACATCAGTTCGTTTCATCAGTTACATTCGTTCACTCGGCCAAAGCACCACCATTCCTTATCCATCGTCTTAAAATCCACGTAGTTCGTCCACGAAAGTTGGTCTAGTAACATTAGAGTCGTCTCGTTTGCCACAGCGACACTAGCGCCACAAGTTGGGAAGTGCCACAGTTTTCAGCTCGACAACTGAAGAGGGTGTTCTGAATGATAAGCAACGGGTAGCAGCTTTTATTCTCGATCATTATGATCTTCATTTAAATAATAAATTGTGTGAGGAATGATAATTATGAAAGAAAAAAACAGTTGACACCAAAAAAAAGTGTCTTTGGATCTGTATTTTATTTTTTTGCCACCGACTTCAGAGATTAAAGTAATTTTTCACTCTTTGGTGTTTTTTGGAAGTCGATTGTTTTTTTTTACAAAGTTTTATTTTTATTTTTCAATTTTTAGTGGGTCAGTTTGTAATTTATCTAAGTTACAATAGCCTAATTTCAACTGCTCACCATCTTTTACAAAATATTGGTTTTCCCGATGCAGGAACGTTAATTGTTGAGGAGTTCTCCTGGTAAGAACCCGGTCACCATCAGCTCCACTTCACCATATGCATTGTGATAGCATAAACTGCTTAGCAACCATATTAAAGTATCTATCTAATCGAATCGCAACCCTTGATTTTTTTATTTTTGCGTAGTTCCGGTGGCCAACAGTGGTGTTCATCACCAGTTCCACTTCACTAAATGGTGCTTTCCGAGAGCAAATGCATGAGTTAATATAAATAATACCCCAATCTCTATAGGTGTGCCTATAAAATATAAGGATTTCCCTCAATTTCCATGGAATCCCCTCATTAGATTGACTAGGTGGCAGTGGGACCAACTCGAGACCATAACCCTTTAAAACAAAAAAATATTTTTTAAATCGGTCCACAATTGACGAAGAAATCGGTGA
Source organism: Atethmia centrago (assembly GCA_905333075.3). NCBI lineage: Eukaryota > Metazoa > Arthropoda > Insecta > Lepidoptera > Noctuidae > Atethmia > Atethmia centrago. The sequence continues at coordinate 9,485,600 of HG995392.1, read as the reverse complement.
ACATACATAAAAAAAACATGCAGACCATAGAATATATTTATAAGCGCCAACCCCAAGTAACATGAACATGGGCAGCAAGATATAAGTAGGAGAAAGAAATACTTGTCATGTTATTTCTGACCCCATTGAAACGCTAAATTGGTAACTTTGTTTTGATATAAGTAATTTAGCGTTCATAGATTTTGCCATGTTACTAAAGTCGAATAATTTTACTGAAGTAATCTGACATGTGCTAGCTGTCACTTTGTGTAATTAAATGGTTATATTTATTGTATTATAGACTTTTACACTTATTACTCTACATTTATTTTATCCTACTAATATTATAAATGCGAAAGTTGGATGAAATTTGGCATCATTGATTTGCACGCCGTCAACGGCAAAACATAGTGATCTCTATTATTTTATTAACAACATCTATTTTTCACCCACCTACGCTTTACAAATGGAAACTTTGAATTTGACTTAGATCTATCATATTATGAGACTATCATCCTTCGTGTTTATGTCAACACCCAGGGGGGTTACCATCACCTCTTATAGCAGTATTATTATAATATTACTTCACAGAGGGAAAGTGATGGAGCTATACAGGACTTATAGCTCCATCTCTTTCTCACGCTAAGTAATATTGAAATAATACTGCTATAAGAGGTGATGGTTACCCCCCTGTTCATACCAAAGCAGCCAAACAGATGGAACAATCTAATATGTCTATAAAATATCTTAACTTTGATATTGCCCACATAAACTTTGTTGTAGAATGTATTTTTAATTCAAGTCGTCGTCAGGGCTGTTTAAGTGTACTTAGAATTCCAAAATCCGTGTAACTTATTCTTAAGTATGTCCTTGGTAAAACCGTCATTGGAAAAAAGAAAATGTTAAAGCGCCATTTGGACCGATATAGTTTATATATGTCGTTGGATTAGTTTTTTTTCTTCTGCGTCGATGTGTTTAGATTTCAAAGCATTCAGAGCTAATTTTGGCGTTTTAGCATTTGTAAGAATGTAGGGATGTCACGGATTCCAAGATCTAAAGCGACGGTTTCCGATGTTTTTTAAACAAAGGTCGCTTTAGCAACACATTTTTTGGGACAGAGACCCTTTAGAACATTTTTCCTTTCAACATTCTCTTCACTACAGCAACATAATATTATCTTTTTGTAATTTGGATGACATTGTAACATTAGCAATTAAAAATATTTGAATTTTATTGTTCAACAGTCTGTTAGCTATTCATTACTTTGTTTTTAACTGTTTGGCGCTTTAGCGAATCTGTTCGCATAAGATTTAGGTATAGTTGGCGATTTAGCATTCTTTGCTTTTTTTATTTATATTAAAGACATTTTTTTTAAGTTCATTTCGTTACAGAAAATAAAATTGTGCTATTACATTTGTATTAGAATAAAGAAGGCTTTTTTCTTAAAGTGGATGGATCCGCAGTGGTAGCCCGCAAAATTCAAATTCTTACGTTTTTTACAATTTGAAGGTCAGTGTCAAGTTGTATCTTGATCAAAATATGATTCGCGATCATAACAAATATGTACATATTTACAGAATTATAATCATCTCTCTAGGTTAAATTTGTTCCATAAGAGATTTATTATGTATGGCCCCATTTGTTGACTACGAGAAACCCGATGACTCCATCGAATTATGGGCAGTTCTGGTCTTTCTGCAACGAAGTCGAATTTACTGGCGCTACATCAAAGTATTGACATGTTTGTATGATGCTGTTACGCTGACTGTTCAGATCCACGATCACAAAACCAGCCCCATCCAATTGATCCGAGGGGTGAGACAGGTGGATATGATATCCCCGAAACTGTCAACCAATGCGTTAGCGGACGTCTTCAAGATGGACTGGACATCAACGTAAACGGCGAGTATATCTCACGTATTCACTTTGCCGATGACATCGCCATAATGGCAGAGACGTTGGAACAGTTAGACCCGATGCTGCACAGCCTAAATGGAGCCTCTCGGCGGGTTGGCCTCGGTATGAATTTGAACAAGACGAAAGTCATCTACAATTCTCACGTCTTGACGAACCCAATCCACGTTGCGCTTCTCGAAGTTGTGAAGTAGCATATCTACCTAGAGCAGGCCATCCAGTTCGGTAGACACAACTTTGGGAAAGAAGTAGACAGAAGGATCTGGTTAGGTTGGGCAGCTTATGGAAAACTTCTTCAAGTCTTCTCATAATCTAATTAATGACTTGTTTTTGTTATAGTTCCTAATAGGATAGGCATATCGTGCATATCGTGGTCTACTCTTTGATATGCAATGGTCTCTGTAGTCCCATGAAACATGAGACTCCAGGGGCTAGTGTGAATGATTGGGTGCATTCGAGTAATGGAGTCTGGGCCAACCATGCTGGCGTCATTTTATTCATTCGGCCATTCATAATAGGATAGACATACTCGTAGGTTTAGGTCTGTATAGTGAGTGCACTTACACAGTTCGCCAATTATAAGTCTGACGTTACGAAATGATTTTATTTTCTGTAAGTACATTTGTACAAACACTTTTACAATATTATAAGGTGCAAGTTATTGAAATTAACCGTGCAGATATCCAGCCTGGATATCTGCATGGTTAATTTCAATAACCTAATAATATAATATAATAATCCTAGCTATTACCGAAAATTTCTTGATGGAAAAACCAATATAATTCGATGTCCGACCACATATAGGACCACCTTCAAGTACCTAGTCGTGTTTGCGACGAAACAGCAGCCTAAGTTCTGCTCAGCCTTTTATCGTCCCACTGCTGGGCAAAGGCCTCTTCTTATACAGAGAAGGCAAGAGCATTGACCTTCAAGCTTGCTCAAGACGGGTTGGCGATTTCAGACTCATCTAAATCTATACAAATAAAAATGTAAGTGTCTGTTTGTAATATCAAAATAACAGCTTTTAACTGAATGAATAAGAAAGTATAATTATACGGTACTTACGAAATACTAAAAATTTTAAAAAAGTAGTCTCTCTGTCTCCGGCTAAACTCCGGAACACCTGGACCGATTTTGACGGGACTTTCACTGGCAGATAGCTGATGTTATAAGGAGTCATTATTATTAGAAAAAGCCACGCGGACGAATTCGGGGGCCACAGTTAGTATTAAGTATAAGTCCAGGTTTTCTCACGATGTATTTAAATTCGTTCACCGCTTGCAGTAATACCACAGTAAACTCGGCAAGTAGCATATAAATTGAAAAAGTCACATCGGTACCTACTAAGTTCTTCGTACGTCTTGTGAAATATTCAATTTAGTAAAGGTCTCAAGTACTGTGTTTTGTACTGTTGATATTTCATTATGGCAGACCTTATGCAAATGAACCTGCCTAAAATAAAAATAAATAATACAAGAATAAACCGCAACAACTCAATCGGGCGTCAAGTGCTAAATAATTGAAAAAGTGTGACAACGATCATCATTAAAAATTTTACGAAGCTCACTAAAACTCGGAGAGCTTAAAATCAATTTGTTACACGACCCTATCTCATTGTAATAAGGACTTAATTCGTCTAGCAGTATTCTAAGAATTTGACCTCGACAACTTTAGTTTTACAGTCAAATAACTTGATGCTAAAGTAAAACAAGCTTTAGGAGCAAAGTTATAAAGTATATAACAAAATTTTGGGACGGTAACACTTAAAAAAATATGGTCAAGTTTTTTGCCAGTGATTGTTTAACCATTGAGGCATATCTAATTAGAAACTAAACGGTCAGAACAATTTAGTCAACCTTTTGCAACGCGAAATTGTATACACTTTGTAAATAAATAGTGGAATAAGACCGTTAGGGTAGTCACTCATTGAATCGGACCGCAATGGTGTGCAACAAGCGAAGAATTGGTGTGTCAGCCCGTTATAATCAATCAATCTACTAACATACAGTTCCAGGGTGCCTGATCAAGTCTCAAATCTGCTGCGAAATCTCATGCTGGCTCTTTGATTAGTTGACCAGATTAAAATCAAAATCAAAAGTCATTTATTCAAACTAGGCAGAAAATCAGCACTTTTCGAACGTCAAAGTTACATAAGACAGTCCCCCAAAAATGCCCGCCCTTCACCAATTCCTAGTGCTTTAGCTGGGAAGAAGAAGTGGCGGAACAAACTCCCCAGCAGCACAAACATAAAGGCTCTCTCCCACAGGCGCGTTTTTATCGGTCAATAATATCGGATGCGTTATTACGATAATGCGTCCCAATTCCCTGCCACACAGCTGCGTATTTTTCGTCCTATATATTTCTAACGTGTGCGTGTGTATAGCTTAGTGGCGGAACAAACTCCCCAGCAGCACAAACATAAAGGCTCTCTCCCACAGGCGCGTTTTTATCGGTCAATAATATCGGATGCGTTATTACGATAATGCGTCCCAATTCCCTGCCACACAGCTGCGTATTTTTCGTCCTATATATTTCTAACGTGTGCGTGTGTGTAACTTACAATACTGGTCCCCCGCCCGCACTACACTGGCTACGCAAACGAAGTCCGCACATTCAAGTGCATGACTCTATTGATGTACCTACTACTAGTACTAACGTTATTAACGCAGGTGTGTGCAAGATCGTATGCGTCCTAATACAAAATGTTCTAAGAATTCATATCGGAATATCGCAGGACGGAGGAACGCAAGCGGCCTACTCACTATTGCGTCGATATTATCGACAGCAGCGTGTAACTTCGTAGCCGTGCTAATACAAAACGTACTGAAAACAGATATCGCAATAACGCATCCGATATTATCGACCGATAATAACTCGCCTTTGGGGGAGAGCCTTTATGAGGAACCTCCTTTGGTTCACCTATATCCTTCTGTTTAACTTTAGCCGTTATCTGACCCTTTCTCTTCTCTGAATTCACTGAAAGATACCTACTTTTTAGGTAGCTATTTCCATTGAAACTCAAATTCAAAGCATTGATATCAATCAAACCATTGATTTACAAAAAAAAAATTTACTAACTTGATTTCTTTTTTATATATCAATGAATTAAACCAATTGCACTGTTGAATTGTCAAAGCGTCGCGCGTCGGTCAGTCAGAAAGATGAAGCTAGTTGCCCATTCTGCGTAGTAGACGCACACTCTTAAATCAAAATATTGTTACAATATATTGGTTACATCATTCGTATTGAAATTATACATGTGAGAACGATGCTGGGTCTTTCGACAAAATCAGCATTCGTTAATTGGGTTGTTTCTATGTAAGAAAAACAAATTCCCCGTTGTTGCAACTACGTATTCTATAATTTATGAAATTCCACTTTTTGTCGAAAACAAGCCCCATTGCGCTCGAAATTCGATGGACAGATTGCTCTGTTCTTATCTTAACACAAAAAAGTAGTTCATAAATTCATAAATATAAAATATCTGACATAATTGCGGTGGTCCGATGTAATGGGTGCAAACCTTTACAACAAAAAACTAGTTGAGAAGAACATACGAATATTAATCAGTAGTTCATGTATGGTATACATTACTTTAATATGATTAAGCTTAGAAAGCGATGGATAATTGATATGCTAAAAAGGCAGCGTTATAAACAAACACTTTCACACAATAGGCAAAACGGACAGCCCCGTGTGCAGGGCTTGCATGGAAGCAGAGGAAACCTCTGCGCATGTGCTCTTCGAATGCACATGCGTCACCCATATTAGAACAGAAACCCTCGGGGCACCCAGATCCTACACAGAGATTCTAAACAGACCAGGAGATGTTATCAACTTCTGGAGGGAGGTGGACTGGTTGGAATAACCACCAAACGGCCGCCATGGCCCACGCACAATGGTCCACCTGACGGAATAAGTGCGGAAACCAAACCCTCTAACATAGAACATAGAAGGCAGCGTTAAGGGTCAGGTAATCCCGGAGGACACGGTGGAGCATACGGTGGAGGTCTGCCCAGCTTGGGTAGAGCACCGCCGTGTCCTCGTGGAGGCGATCGGCGGCAGAGATCTCTCGCGTCCGGCCCTGGTTTGGGCCATGGTACGGAGCGAGAGGGCATGGGCAGGCGTCACCTCCTTCTGCGAAGCAATAATGCTCGCGATGGAGGAGGCGGGACGGTTGAGGGAAAGGATGGTTGGGGGATGTTTCGCGCCCTCTCGCCTCTAGCCGCCGCAGGAGACGCCCTGGGCGTCGGGAATCCCGGGCGGATTTCCGGCCACCGTAGGCGCGGGCTTGCGGACGGTGAGCAATGGGTAGCTAACCGTCCGGTAAGGACCAGGCCCGGGTCGACGGCGCGTTGTATTCCACGCGCGCCTCAAAAAGATGTCTTCAGCACAAAAGTAGGGGTCCACTAGGGCCGATGCCTGCCGGGGTCGCGGGAAGGTACTAATGGGTCACCGAGGCCCCTGGCAACACAGGCAACAAGAAGGAATACGGGTGGGTTTTAGTCAGTAAGAGTCTGACACACCCTCCCGCTCCGCCCAGAGCGGGAGAAGTTATTTGATGATTTACCATCCAAAAAAAAAAAAGGTCAGGTAATCGCCGTTGACCTTGGCCATTCAAATACGCGTCGCGCTCACGCCGCACCGCCGTGCCGTTCGGTTTCAAAGGGAATATTTACTTTGAGTAACAAAACATGATCATTTGAATAAAAACATAGAACTCTAGATAGTAAAATAGTCTGTTCCTACAAAAAAAAAACATGAAAATATCTTAATTAGTTTGAAAGTTATATCCATTTTTATATTATTTCCTGAATTTATTTCATAAAGTATTTTACTATAAAACTTAAATATTCACATATAGAATTGATGTGTATGCATTCTAGTTTAACATACATTTTTTTGTATAATTTACTTGCATTATAAGAAGCCGTAATAACTACTTAATAACAGATTTAAAAGTCACTAAAATCATATGCAGATATACCTATAATTTTAGTGACTTTTACTTTTACTTCTGCCTGTATTATGTTTATTTACATAATCAAATTACAATATGGTTATTAACATTAACTAAATTAAATTAAGTTAAACCTAAAAAAGGCCCTCGAGGCATTTGTACCGAGGATGCTGGCGGCATTTCCTCGCTGAATATTGCAATGCTGATGCGTTGCGCGAGAAAGCCGCCAGCTTTTCAGTCACCAGATACTAATTAATTTCTGCGACTTAAATGTAATTGTCTTTTAGAAATAAATACTTTCATATTCAGACTCATGACATGCAGTCTCTACTAGTTATATATAGGCTCAATCATACGACCATTAACAAAATCCTCGGCTACTTTCCGTTTGTCTGTATGTCTTGGAACTGTTTGGCAAGATAGTATAGTATTAGGTTAGTGTAAACATGACATCGGACCTAGGTACAAGTCGCAATCCGTGTTATTAAACTCAGAACCACAAGTCGTACTAGAATCCGTGTTATTTAAATCAGACTCACGATTCGTACTAGAATCCGTGTTATTAAAATCAGATCCACGAGTCCCACTAGAATCCGTGTTATTAAAATCAGACCCACGAGTCCTACTAGAATCCGTGTTATTAAAATCAGACCCGCAAGTCCTACTAGAATCCGTGTTATTCAAATCAGACCAACCATTCGTACCAGAATCCGTGTTATTAAAATCAGACCCACGAGTCCTACTAGAATCCGTGTTATTAAAATCAGAAGCACGTGTCCTACTAGAATCCGTGTTATTAAAGTCAGACCCACGAGTCCTACTAGAACCGTGTTATTAAAATAAGCAACGTTTCAAATGTCGTTATTTCCAGACACAGGTATCTGCTATTGATAGTGTCAATCTTCTTGATCTTGATATAATCCTCGAGTTACATAAAAAACCATGGCTGAAAATGGTGTTGCCTTCCATCCAAACCAATGCTTAGACTATAATAAAACAAAGACTGAAAAAAAACTAATAAATCTAGTTCAATTTCTTAGAACTGACTAGCCAATGTAACCAAACGCAGCTAAGATGAATTCAACAGAGAGTCTGACTGACCGCCGAAATGGAAACGGTTATGTGGTAGCTCCTACTCTATGTCTACATTCAGTCTAAAATTACGTTCGTTTAAGGCTCATGGTCGACGGAAACAGGAGCTACGTGTGTGGCTAGTAAAAAGGCGTGGAAAGAGTTCAGTGTATCTTGTCTCTTTTTTTCGGAGGATAGAATAGAATACTCTTTATTATGTACACCATAAAAATTACAGATACACATTTTGGAATTTTTCAAGGGGTGTCACAATGGGCGGTCTTATCGCTAAAAGCTATTTTTTACAGATAACCTTTGGATGGATTAAAGGGAGAAGAAGAGGCAATACTTTAGGTAATCAGTGATGTACCATTTACATAAACAATAAATACATAAAACATATACTTGTCTACATAAATATATATACATAAACAATAATAAACATGAAACAAGAGCAAGAACTATGATAAGTAATGATGATGTTTAAGGAGAGAGGAAGTGTTTTTAGGATGTTTTTTTTTTTTCATAAGCTAAATATTTTGCGTATACTTACAGAATAGTATACTCACCTAGATAAATGCCGGGTGAAAAGTTTCTGCTGGCGCACAGTGGAACGAATGTATGGGAGCGGTTGGACGTAGACATGTCCGAAAAATAAGAGTAAAATTATGCCAAACTAATGATGCCATCTTATTCGATTACTTAATGCCTTCATAAATTGTGGTGATGAATTTCTTCATAACTCCCATATTTCGGGAGTAATTTGAGAAAATGTGAAATTTTACTATGAAAATGAGTGTATCGAGCTCTCTCCCTCCTGATTCCGGGCTTGTTTCAAGTAGCGGTCTCTAATATCGTAATGGTATTACTAAGAGCTATATTTAATACTAAGACACATAGTGCGCCAAATGTGCACTTTCTGGGATAAAAGGAAATGAAAATTTAAAAAAAAAAACGTTTTTTCCCCATTTGTATTTACTTTAAACCGCAGACAGACTTATTAAGAGGTCTATAAATATATTATATATATACAGAAATATATATTAACAAAAATATTCACAAGAACTGATGAGAGTATGACTTTTAAGTAAGTTGATAATAAATTACCTAGTTTCATTAAAAGTACAATAAATAATTAAGATGTAAGCTCTAATTTACTAAGTTACACATTTTAAAACAATAACATCATTTAATTATCTTCGTCATCATCATCATCATCAATTAATTCAAATTCAGAATCGATGTCCGCTAAATCATTTATGTTAACAAATTCGATATCACTTTTCTCAGAATCCGTAAGCTCATAAAATTCCTTAAAAGAAGATTTTTTTACAAACTTATTTCCTTTTGGACGGATACTTGTAACAAGTGGATCAGAAGACAGTAAAAGATTGTGCATAATATCTTCATTGCATGAGATACTGCTATGCTTTCGAGAATGCCCCTCTCTATATTTTCTAAAATCTTTATTTCTAGCCTCAGATGCCTCTTCGGATAGAAAACCAATGGGCACAATTGACATGTTCTGAACTATGTCTGGCCCATGCATTAAAATTTTATGAAGTGAAGAAGGCATATAATACCATGGGTATAACTCCACGTAAAGCTTAGCAGTATCAAAGCAGAACTCTCGGAATTTAGTTACGTTGATCTTCTCTCCTGATGAAATACACTGCAAGATCATAGCATAGCATCTATTCCGGTCAGTTCAGCAGATTTAGTGTAGTTTTCAAAAAATCTCCTTGCCGAGTTGCCATTGTTGGTGGATCCACTGCCTTGTTTCACAACATCGAGAAGTAAGCCCGTTTCTCTTCTTACAGCCTCTTGAACTCTTTTCTTCCTGTCATCAACTTGCCTTTTTGCTATATCACCCCTTACTTGCCATGATTTTATGTCTAATTTGTAGGAAATGTGTAATAAGCATTCCATTGAGCGAATCCAAGCGTGAAGGGTGCTTAAGCTATATTTATACATGTCCTCGTTTGCGTGTTTATCTTTGATTAACTCTAAATTATTCATTTCTTTAGGACAAGCCTTGCATATGTCACACACTGAAGCTGCTGTATTGGATATAATGGAATGAATTTTACCATCAATCATTGTCAACAGCAGTTGGTGTTTGACACTAATTCCATCAGTGATGGTGGATGGAGTTAAGGCTTCAATCTCTGCTTCGATTTCAGCCATCTCTCTCTGCACATTTTCTTTGGTTTCCTTTATAAACTTAAACAATATTGGCCGGCAAAATGAAGTGGAAGATGGTCGCTCGTTTTCCCAAATTGTTACACCTTTTGAGACGAGCCGCAGTGGTACAAGACTAATCATAAAATTACTAGCAAGATCGATTTGCTCATCTTCACTCGTCCTTTGATGATAAATGCTTTGGCTAGATGATCCGTCAAAACCCCATTTGCTGGTCAATACGAGCTGTTGATTGGGATCAACAGGGGTTTCTAACGACCTAATAAGTCTTCTTGAGGTTAAATCCATCAAGGCTTGTAATTTGATTTTTGCAGAGCTCTCTGTAACTGTGAGATCTTCTTTGGCCGGATAGCACTTAATTTTTTCTTTAACCAACATGTAGTAACTCGGGTATTGAAGAGCTCCTTCTTGAGTGTTGAAATCCCGAAGAGTGTTATAGCGCCATTTCGATAAGTTCATCGATACATAAAGAGCCAATGCCTTCAAAGGGGATATTTCCCGTACCTGAATTGATTTACCTTCAATGAAGGCTTTGATTTTTGAGGCCTCTTCTGGATTCTCCGTCAAGTATTTCATAACATAAGCTGTATCGCTTTGTCCTGCCTTTTGAAGCGCCCTTTCGGCCGAAAACATAATTTCAGCGCTGCTACTGCTGCATGAAAGACTATCTTCAGTGCGTCTTCTTTTTTGCCGGTTACTAAGGTCCTCAAAAGATTTACGAGGACTAGGATGTGTACAAGTTGAAGCATCAGATTTAGCAGGAGAAATTATGGGCTCGATGACGTCACTTATATTTTCTGTAGAAGGTTCCATATTTTCATTCTGTAATTCCGGCCATTGAATTGCAGCCTGTAGCCAAATCTCATGTTTCTTCCGAAACTTATCTGTGCTTCTTCCAGACTGTGTCCATTTTGCATAAATGCGGTAGCAAAATCGACGACACCAGTCTTTTAAACTTGTTTCAGCACTTTCACATAACTGAACACAACTGTTATCTTTTAAAACACTGAACAAATAGTTAAAGTCGCGTAAATCTTTATGTGCGCGTGCGCATAAAGCAACGTGAATATCAAGATTTGTATTAAAATTTGGAAAATACATTGCGAGATTAGCTTGGATACAACGAGGTGTAAATCAACACTGATTTTAAAGTTACTAATAGTGACCTATTTATATAAAATCCAGGTATCCCAGGTATCCTTTGTTAAATATTGCAAGGTAATTAGTTATTGTGATAATTAGTAAATGATGCATGCTAAATTAGTGTATTAAGAGCCATTTAGTAATTAAATAATAGCAATGTTCTTATCAGTAATCATTAGTGCATCAGTTTTATATGTAAACCTTAAGTCCCTAATTATATATCCTAATTAGCTTATATCTTCTCTAATTGGCTGCTCAGAAATGTTATTGTAATAAGGTAAACCTTTAGAAAAACGGTTTTAATCAACAAAATAAACAAAAAATAAAAAAATTGTGTTATAAAATAAACATCACTCTTTATCCCAGAAAGTGCACATTTGGCGCACTATGTGTCTTAGTATTAAATATAGCTCTTAGTATTAGCATTATGATATTAGAGACCGCTACTTGAAACAAGCCCGGAATCAGGAGGGAGAGAGCTCGATACACTCATTTTCATAGTAAAATTTCACATTTTCTCAAATTACTCCCGAAATATGGGAGTTATGAAGAAATTCATCACCACAAGTTATGAAGGCATTAAGTAATCGAATAAGATGGCATCATTAGTTTGGCATAATTTTACTCTTTTTTTTCGGACATGTCTACGTCCAACCGCTCCCATACATTCGTTCCACTGTGTGGCGGGAAGGAATTGTGTTTTGTTTTCGTCGTGTTTGATGAGAGAGGTAGACAAGGAGGCGCGGGTGAAATTTGTTTTTTTCTGGCTAACTACGCATTATGTCATTACCTGACTGACTGGCTTTTTTTACCATGGCTCAACCTCTTGTCATCATCAAAAGTAGTCATCACGTAAGAACATCTTCAGAATCTATACAAATAAATAAAATTTTATTGTCTGTTTGTAATGTCAAAATAACAGCTTTTTACTAAATGTAAAATACTTATAACACAAAAAAAAAAACAATTTTTAAATTTTTTGTCGGTCTTTTTCGGCTAATCTCCTAAACGGTTGGACCGATTTTGAGGGTAATTTCACTGGCAGATAGCTGATGTTATAAGGAGTCACTTACTTCTATTTTATAATAAGTAGAGATCGGATATTCGGATGCATATTCACCTAAAGTTGAGATGTTGGCTAATATGGAATGCGCTTTTGTATCGAAAAAATCCCGCGGCTCTGGGAATACAAATTTAGGTTTCTAATTATAGAATCGAATCTATATTTACTTACTTTCAAATGTTACCTTATATGGATTGCACTTTGTATCGATCGTAAAAATTCCGCCCGCCATTCCGGAATCGACAAATTTAATTTTTTTTGCTGACTAACTATGTAATTGGACTCATACGTACCTACCCAATATTGTGATGTAAAGTAAGTAGAAGCAATAATTTTAAATAAATATGCAATCCAATAATACCGGGGTTTTTTTTTAAATATTTTTAGAAGTCGCTTCCATACTATACACCGGACTAGTTATGCATTCCCGTTGTTCCTGGCATCCCACGCTCTTTAAAAAAAAAATGATTTTTAAGAAGCCGCTTCCATACTTTCGTAGCTAAAAATTAACTTTAGGTAAATATGCATCCGAATATCCGATCTCTGATAATAAGCCACGCGGGTGAAGCCGTGGGAAGCTGCTGTTACCTACTTAATAAATCAAGTAACAACAAATGAAGTAACTTGGGCATTTTGAAACTTTGATTTCTTTTTCCTTTTGAGCAAAGAAACCCACATAAGCTTCAAAATGCATAATTCTAGCGAAATGTGGGTGTTCTATAAGTACACCTCTGCCTAAGTCTACGGAAAAACAGGCGTGAAGAGTTAAACGTTAAGACTGAAACAATTTTCTTTGACCATTCGCTAAATGATGGATCAGTGGCATGAGATTAAACATAGCATAATCGGCTTATAACATTCCCACTTCTAGGACACAAGCCTCCTCTCGCTCCCCGAGCCATAACCACCACGCGGGGCCAGTGCGGGTTGGTAGATGTCACATGTCTTGGAATGTTTCAATCTAGGACATGCTGGTTTCCTCACAATGGTACCTTCACCGTTTTGAGAGCAGTGGTTACGAAATAAATTACACAAAGTAACGTGCCTGCTTTTTTTTTGGGTGGGAAATCATCAAATGACTTCTCCCGCTCTGGGCGGAGCGGGAGGGTGTGTCAGACTCTTACTGACTAAAACCCACCCGTATTCCTTCCTGTTGCCTGTGTTGCCAGGGGCCTCGGTGACCCTTTAGTAAGTACCTTCCCGCGACAATGTGCCTGCTTAGGTTCCGGCCCACGACCTACGTCACGTAAGTCGGGACTGTTACCACTGCTTTTAAGACGCTGACAACACCTAAACCGCGGTCCCTGTCAGATTGCATAGAAAAGAAAGAGAAGCGCGATCACACAACGCTTGTAATTTATTGCAAAATATGAAGTAATTATCTATTTACTCAAAATTGAGTTGAGTAATCGAAAATAAAAAAGAACCAATTTCTGCATTCAAATAAGACGTTCTTGTTATTAATTAAATACGTAACGTATGTTCATATTTGATACAGATATTTTGGATTAGAACTCAAGGTAAGAGGTTAGTTTAACGTTAATTTGTATCGAGATTTTGTTTTCAAAACGTGTTTTGGTAACAACCAAGTTCTGGGAAATATGTTCAAAATTAACATATATTTTTTCCGCTACCACAAACTATACAGATTTGGCAATTTTTTTTCTTAAGAGAAGCCTATTTTTGTCAATTGGGTCTTTTCAGCGCCTTAATTAAACATGCGAAGAAGTTATTTTTGAAGCGCAAAAATCAAAGAGAAGTTGATAAGAAAGTCGAGAATTAAAGTCGAGAAGTTGCTCTTATCAACTTCTTGCCATAAACCGAGGGGAAATGACGTGACACATAAAATGACATTTTATCGGAATGGGCTTCATTTTGACAGTTCACCCACGTCCATTGCTTTATTTACGTTGTTGAGCAGACGAATTTTTCAAACCTATGAAGCAATGGATTAGCAATATCCTTCAAAACTCGCGCATTGTGATTCAAACTGTGCTACGCAATTAGGGTGCTGCTTCAATAAAACATGCCATAGCCCCCAAAATGTGTACTAAAACAAAACCCTCACAAGACAAACGCCGCTACTTTTATAGCCACACATAAAGTTTACTCAATCACTATGTTAGTCTGATTACGTTATCGAACTCAGTAGAATCGCAGACAAATAATACTAGACTGAATGTGTCTGCTTACTACTTGAATAATTGTCGAATTATTAATTCACTGGAGTAATTTGACATTTATGCTAGCTGTCACTTTGTATAATAAAATGTTCATATTTATTGTAATGGTGATCGTTTAGTTTAATCTATTTATAAATGTATAATAATGTAAGATTAGCCAGAGCAAAAGGGAAATAAAAGCGTTGATTTAAACAAACCATGTTTTATGTCATCGTGCTGATCATGGTTTTAATTATTATTAGTAATTGCTTACTTATTTTACTTCGATGGGGCAGTTTATCATTTCTCACTTCGAGCTACAGCAATTGCCTTATGTAAGCGGGCACGCCCTTTATGCCTGGAGGCTTTTATTTAGGTATTAAGTTCTATTTACGTTTTTTTTTATGTTGAAATGTTTATCTGCTTGAGTACAGTTTGTTCATTGTTTTGTTGGTATACTGGCGCGTGCTAGCTAACGTATGGCAAGTGTGTAATTTAATCCAATGTTTTGTGTTTCGTAATGTTAATTACTTTGCATACGATTTGTATAAAATCAAGTTTATATAACTAAACAGACAGACGTGCTGCTGGGGAGTTTGTTCCACCACTTCTTCTTCCCAGCTAAAGCACTAGGTAGTGGTGACGGGCGGGCATTTTTGGGGGACTGTCTTATGTAACTTTGACGTTCGAAAAGTGCTGATTTTCAGCCTAGTTTGAATAAATGACTTTTGATTTTGATTTTGATTTTGAAAAGCGTTGATTTAAACAAACCATGTTTTATTTAGTGGATTCAAACACTGGGTAGAATAAAAGCACAAATAACGGCAATACATTCATAATTACAATGTTACAGTTCTCAGTACTTACATGGGTATCACAAGATCCTTACATTTCCAACCTTACATACCATAATCGACACTACTTGCTAAAATGGCGCTACCAGCAGGCTTAGCATGACACTCTCTATTTCTTCGAAGAATAGACACGGCTTTTTCCATACAAAGTGACATTTCGTTTCTCCTTTTTTGACATCCCACCGTAGAAATCCTTCTACATCAAAAAGGACCTAGACAAAGATCGTTAGAATTGAAAGACAAATGACAGATTGTAGAATGATTTCTACGGTGAGATGTCAAAAACTGAGAAACGAAATGTCACTTTGTATAGAAAGAGCCGTGTCTATTCTTCGAAGACATAGAGAGTGTCATGCTAAGCCTGCTGGTAACTTTTTATAAAACCCCTCCACGTTAACAGACTCAAATAGTCAGTTGAGGTCTTAATATCCGGTGGCGCCATTTTAGAATTTTAAAGAAATCAAATGACGGGGCTTGTGGCTAAGTAATAACAGCCGCACGGGTCGATCGATCAGGTTAAGCTACGCTTGCCGCGGTTGGTCCGTGGATGGGTGACCATCTTTACATACCAAGACCCCTCCGTGCCTCGGAAAGCACGTTAAGCCGTTGGTCCCGGCTGTCATTCGTGGATCTTTGACAGTCGTTACGGGTCGTCAGAAGCCCGAAAGTCTGACAACCAGACTTACCAAGGGGTATCGTATTATCCAGTAACTGGGTTGTGGAGGTCAGATAGGCAGTCGCTCCGTGTAAAATACTGGTATTCAGCTGCATCCGGTTAGAGTGGAAGCCGACCCCAACGTAGTTGGGAAAAGGCAGGCAGATGAAACAAATCAAATGACATTTTATTTAATCAAAACAAGATTGTGTTATTTTTAAAAATATTGTTGATATCTTAATTAAAATACATAAACATTTGCAATAATAGCTAACAATAATAAAAAAAAAATGTCACAAAGTGACAGCTAGCACATGTCAGCATCTATTCCAAGGAACTCAGGGATTTAGTAACACATTCATCTGTGTTTAGAAGGTTTAATTTTTATATCTCACCACTTTTTCCAATAACATTATTAATTTTTTTAAATCTTCAATTTTTAATTCACTGGCAGACAACGCAAACCTCTAAAATCGAGCACCGAACACTTCAAAATTCTCCTACTCGTCTGTGTCTAATTTTATCACCACAAAGTTACAAACTTTAAAGGAAGTAACAACACTGTGTTTGTTATAGGAAAACGCAAAACTTTGCAGTCCCTTTCTGTTTTAAAACTATTTCGTTGTAATTGAGTTAGCCGAAATTTCGCGCTCGACAGAGTTAGTAGTTCAGTCTGAATGGAGGGGTGTACAGTTTAATCCACAGTTTGTAAAGTTGTAGCATAGATACCAATGTACAGAAGGTCAGCTAAAAAAAAACGAACGAAAACGAACGCACACATAAAAACACGTTTTAGTCCAGCGAGTGCAAGCGCACTTGCGACTGACATTCATTTAGGATCGCCGTACGTTTGGCGTGTCACAAAAGTATCTGATGAAAACGTAAACAGATGGATAAAAAAACTTACCTATGGACGCCAATTTGTTGCCGCATATAAATTAAGTGCTGTTTGATTTGATTATTTGAAAACTGAAACCCGAAATCCTAATTCCTGTTAAGCCTCGCGCGACGTCGATTCGGTGATCAACACAAAGACACAATTGATAGAAAATCAATTGTGTCTCAGTAGCTGTCCTTGAATCACCTTAAAGATGTTTTTCATTTGACAATTGTGATTAATTTGATAACCTTAATTTTCGTTGATGATTTTTCAATTACAATTAAATAATGTTATTCAAACAATAATTATTGGAAAAAGTGATATGATCATCATTCTCCTGCCCTTATCCCAATATATTTGGGGTCGGCGCAACATGTCGCTTTCTTCCATACTTCTCTATTAGTTGTCATCTCGGTAGGCACCCCCTTTCTAGCCATATCATCTTTCACACAGTCCATCCATCGTTTCTTTGGCCCTCCTCTACTCTTATAGCCATCGACATTCACACACACAAATTCAAAAAGTGGCATGATATAAAGTTGACAACTTCTAAATACAGGTGAATGTGTTACTAATTCCCTTAAGTGAGTGACTTTCATCAAATACTTTTAGAACAGACTGTGAACTTGGAGGGGCTTGTGCTAAGTAATAACAGCCGCACGGGTCGATCAATCAGGTTAAGCTACGCTTGACGCGGTTGGTCCATGGATGGGTGACCATCTTTACATACCATCTTTCCATGCCTCGGAAAGCACGTTAAGCTGTTGGTCCCGGGTGTCATTTGTAAATCTTTAACAGTCGTTACGGGTCGTCAAAAGCTCGAAAGTCTGACAACCAGTCTTACCAAGGGGTATCGTGTTACCCAGTAATTGGGTTGTGGAGGTCAGATAGGCAGTCGCTCCATGTAAAATACTGGTACTCAGCTGTATTCAGTAAGACTGGAAGCCGACCCCAACTTTGTTGGGAAAAGGTTAGGCAGATGATGAGACTGTGAACTTGGAAGTTTTCACTCGTTGTATTGCCAGCCTTCTGTACGTTTCTACTTAGTGGTTTAAGTTTCAAGTTGGACAGAGATCGGTATAATACTAGGAAATGTATTGACTAACGTAAGCTGATCTTGGTTGGTTCGTAGAATTTGTGTGGAAGCGATAGCCGTCAAGTTGTTATATTGATTGATTGAACGGCAAGTTATAGTAGTTGATGTAGTAAGCCAGTTTGGTTAACTATTTTCCAGTATCTGCGAGGAGCTTTAAGTTATGTGTTGAATCTTGCTATTTGGATATTGCGGGCTATGCTCGGAGTTTCTTTGAAGGATAAGATCAGAAATTAAGTTAACCGGAAAAGAACCGGAGTTAACGACATAACCTGTAGAGTAAGCAAGCTGAAGTGCAGTGGGCTGGCCATGTTTGTCGAAGGACCGATGGCCGGTGGAGCAGACGAGTCCTGTGACGAGACGAGTGGAGACCGCATATCGGCAAGCGTAGTGTGGGACGCCCCACTATGGGACCAAACAGTATTTTCCATCTCAAAAATGGTTTTGTCGAAAGTCGTAAATCCATAGATTGTTTTATGGTTTTATACTCTCAAAAGATGGAACTTACGAATAAATTACAAAATATAAAAAAATATAAAGTTTTACGTTTATAAAATGAACCTCAAACATTGGGCATAAATATTTTCATGCCAATTAAATTACCGTTAAGGGAGTTCAACACATAATTATTCGGAAGTTTTCCAAGGAAACATATTAGTGTTATACATCATTAGATAGCTTAGAATATACACTTTGCAACCACGTTCAGTTTTTGTAAAAAAAATATTTTTATTTAATTTTTTAATATTTTTTTTAGTGAAGTAAAGAAAATTTAGTTTTTGTTAATTTCAATTGGAGTTTTCGTTGTTGCCGAAAGCAGCCGGTGTCAAGTTAATTACTCTATTAGAGACCTTATCTACTCAGTAATATGAGGATTTAAAAAAAACTTGCGCGTTTTTTGCGCCAGAGGTGATTTTGAAGCAATAATGTCAATGGGGGAAAAATCCTCGAAAATTACGGTTCTTCTTTTTTATTATGAAATATTATATTTAGTTATTATCCTTTGATGTCTATATTGTTTTTTTTCTATTTCTATGATAAAAACATACATTTGCAAATTAAAAAACTGCTATTATATTTGAAAGAATCTTCCCATGGCAATTTTGTTTGGGGTGGTCACCTTAACCACAAGTATGATAAACTATATTGCTGCGGAAGTTCTATTTATCTGTTGTGGTAAATAATTACAATCAGTACTGATTACACTATTTCGATGAGAACTGTTATAATCAATTGTCCCATGGTTTTTGCACAAGGCACTAAAATATTAGTCCTTTAAATACCCGTGTATGTTCAGCATACGATTCATCAAAGTGTTCAGATACTTCTTTTCAATAACAATTAACGCATAAAAAACATTATTATCTAACAATGAGTGAATTCGTTTGTGTTCGACGCGATCTTTGTGATCAAATAATAAAAGGGAAAAGTACTTCAGACCTCAAAAAATATTTATTGGACAATTTTCAACTATCGGAAACTGACGTTAATACTGTAATAGAGAGTATTCAAAAAAATCTAACATCGAGTTGCAACCAGAAATGGACCAAAGCTCAAAGAAAGCCGGACCGGTTCGAGAGCCTATACTCAAATTGGTTAAATGGTGAGTTTAAAGTATCATTGAATTCTTGCAGTACCTCAACCACTGTAAATTCTGGTTTGAATACTTCTGGTGAAAGTGGAAGACCAACAAAACAATATGACGAGTGCTCGGAAAACACAAAGAAACGAAAAAATATGGAGCTGGTCCAGGAGTATGGAATGGGACATGTCCGTAACGGTTATGTGCAAGGTTTAAGATCCATGGGGGAAAATGACGAAGCGTCGATTGTGACTATTATCAGAAATAAGGAAAAAGAAGAGAAAAAAGTTATTCTACAAAACATACTCAATCCAGATAACGCACTTTCCTTTACAAAAGAGGAAGCATTGAGTATATGCATTGAAACTGATTTAACCAAAGCACAATATGCGTACCTAAGAAAAAGGCTCGTTGATAAGAATTTAAGTTCTGTATTGCCTTCGTATCAAACACTAAGTGAAGCAAAAAAGGCTTGCTATCCGCCTGCATCCAGCATTACGGTGACAAATATAAGCGCAAAATTCAACCTGCAAGATATCTTAGACCATACAGTCTGCCGTATTATAAGGATAAAGTCAGGATCGACTTACAATCGTCTCAAGCTTTTCACTAAATGGGGATGTGATGGATCCTCCGGGCAAAGTGAGTATAAACAAACTCTACCGGAAGAAAACGAACAAATATCGGACGCTAATTTGTTTATAGTGTCCCTTGTACCACTGCGACTAGTAGACGAAGAAACTTCTACGGTCATATGGAAAAACCCTACTTGCTCATCTGTTAGATATTGCAGACTAATTTCATTAGAATTTGCAAAAGAAACTCCCGAAAAAACTACAGCGGTTGTCAGTGAAATTGAAGCCAAAATTAATCAATTGATTCCAACTCTTGTGTCAATAGAAGACAAAGTCATCGAAGTTAAACATCAACTGTTTATGACAATGATTGATGGGAAAGTTGCTCCAGTGTTGACAAACACTTCATCCAGTGCTACCTGCACTGTTTGTGGAGCAACTCCCAGACAAATGAATGATCTTTTAAAAGTTACAACGAGAGTTGAAAATGAAAATGCGTTTAAATACGGATTGTCGACGTTACACGCATGGATAAGATTTATGGAAATGATCCTCCATATTTCTTACAATTTAGGTTTTGAGAAGTGGTCTGCAACAACTCCAGAAAACAAGCAACTTAAAGAAGACAAGAAAAAATTTGTCTAAAAACGTTTCCGAGAAGTGCTTGGCTTGCATATTGTTAAACCACGTCAAGGTTCCGGTAATAGCAATGACGGTAATACGGCAAGGAGATTTTTCCAAAATTACCAATTTTCTGCAGAGATAACCGGAATTGATGAAGAATTAATCAAGAGACTATATGTAATTCTTCAAACTATGTCATCGGGATTTCCTATAAACGCAGAAAAATTTGGTCAGTATACATTGGTAACCGCGCAATTATATGTAAGCAAATATAACTGGTACTACATGCCATCTTCGGTCCATAAAGTACTTATACATGGTGCTAAAATAATAGAGCATTATGCAGTTTTGCCTATAGGACAATTATCCGAAGATGCCCAGGAAGCTCGAAATAAAGATTATAAGAAATATAGGTTACATCACGCTAGGTAGTGTTCCAGATCAGCAACAAACGAAGACGTTCTGCATATTTTGTTATATACATCTGATCCTTATATATCTAGCTTAAATAAACCAAGTTTTCTAATATCCAAAGAATTATTTGACGAAGCTAAAGAATTGTTGGAAATAGAAAGTGATGAGTAGGATAAGTTTAAGTAATATTTTTTTTTTGTCATGTAACTGTTTGTTTAATAATAATAATTTAGTTTTAAACTTATTTTAAGCATAAGTGTAACTTTTATTGCTATTTTAATATAACTGTATGATTTTTTGTATGAAATTTCGTATAACTTTATCTTTGTCATTTTTTTTCGAAAAAAATATTTTTTTTAGAATGATGATGTTTGATTTCTTTTATTGCCTAGATATTCACAAATACGTGAAAAAAAAATCAAGGAGATAAATCACAAAACAACAGAGTTATCGATTTTTGAGATGGAAAATACCGGTTGGTCCCATAGTGCGCCCCCCAGATAGATGGACGCGGAAGGCGGAGGACAGGGTGTTGTGGCGCAGCCTGGGAGAGGCCTATGTCTAGCAGTGGACTGTTATAGGCTGAGGTGTTTTTTTTTTTTGTTTTGGATACATCAATTCATAGTATCGTGACTAAGAGATTATGTAGAACACAGCCAATGTAAGTATCTGCTAATTCCATAATCAGGGTAAAATAAAACGTCTTGGCAAAATCTAGATTAGACTGAAATGGGTGGACAGACAGTGAATGCCTGCCGTTAAGTCCGCCAATGGACTTTGCTGTATGAAGTTTAATCTCTATGTACTAGGGTCTTACACCCATTTTTGAAAAGTGTCTCAATTAAATTCTATAGTGCTAATATGCCCAAAAAAATTTACCAAATTTGTATTCAATCGATAGTGCCATAAAAATGCATTTTATATTTTCAAATTTCGCGCGTAGTTTGACGAAAACGCTGGACGCAGTGGACGCCATAAATTGCTCTGTGGTCATGACGTCACTTGGCTGTGTAAACAAATGCGCTGATCTTTTGTATGATAATTGTATATAATTTAAAATGAGTTATTATTCTACTTATCGTTGGTATGGTGTTAATTAAATTTAAATTAAGTACGTTGGTTACGAAAATAATCAAAGTACAAAGCCTATATACGCCGATCAGTTGACAGTTCACACTTTTTAGTTTACACAGCCGTATGACTTAACATGGCGGCTACTACGAGTACTCGTATTTCATGGTGTTATAAAACAGATTAGAAAAACTGAAAACTTTAAATTAAATTTTAAAAACTATTTTGTGATTTTATGAATGAAAACTAACATTTTCCGACTGCTTATTGCTTAAATTATCCCAATAATATATTTATAGATTTTTTCTCATATAGAGTAAAATACCCTATTATTAACTCTCTTTTCATGTCTGTCTGTGACCTCGTTGTTTCTTGTAAACTAATAACTTCGCAGCAGATTTTGATACAGTTTTCACCATAATTTAGAAAAAAATGAAAGTTTTATGTGTACGTATAATACATGACTTAATATTTAACTTCCATAAAATAATAAGTAATTACTAACAATATTTTTTTCTATATACCATTTTACATACACAGTGACATGAATACTTTGTAAAGTTAGTTTTAATCATAATCTGTTATTAAGTAATTTATGCGGCCTACCCAAAGGTCCTTTCTGGCATTGTTCGTCGAATCGTTGAGCTCCTTAAGTGCTGAGTTGAGCTGCACGATTACCGATAAATCCGTGCACTGACTAGACAGGTCCACTCAATCCTTGTGGTTATTTCCTCAAAGTCCATTTCAGACGCCAATCTACATCCTGCCGGGGTCGCGGGAAGGTACTTATGGGTCACCGAGGCCACCGCAACACAGGCAACAGGAAGGAATACGGGTGGGTTTTAGTCAGTAAGAGTCTGACACACCCTCCCGCTCCGGCCAGAGCGGGAGAAGTTATTTGATGATTTCCCACCCTCAAAATAAAAAAAAGACACCAATCTACTTGGTCTTTACATGATCTGGCCAAGATTATGTCTGGACTTTAAAAGAGCCTGTAACCTCTGAGTTTATTTCGGCCTTTCTTCTCAGAGTAGTCAGACAGAAAACACCGACCTTATCTAGTTTTTAAAATATTTATGATTGCCGTGTAAAAGTAAAAACAAAGCTACTTACAGAAATAAAATCATTCATTATTTGATAAAGCAATCTCGATGTTTGGTCAATTCGAAAAAACCGTGAGAAGCAGGGGT
Source organism: Atethmia centrago (assembly GCA_905333075.3). Classification (NCBI taxonomy): domain Eukaryota; kingdom Metazoa; phylum Arthropoda; class Insecta; order Lepidoptera; family Noctuidae; genus Atethmia; species Atethmia centrago. The sequence continues at coordinate 9,462,168 of HG995392.1, read as the reverse complement.
GGGTCGCTATCATCAACTGCCTAGCCTTTTCCCAACCATGTTGGGGTCGGCTTCGAGTCTTACCGGATACAGCTGAATACCAGTATTTTACATGGAGCGACTGCCTATCTAACCTCCACAACCTAGTTACCGGGTAACACGATACCCCTTGGTAAGACTGGTTGTCAGACTTTCGGGCTTCTGACGACCCGTAACGACTGTCAAAGATCTACTGTTAGACAAGTAAAAACTAGTGTTCTCATAAAGGGTGAAGAGTTGAACCCCGAAGATACCACTGTGTTCTTAGGCATAACTTTGGATGCCAAGCTTCAATGGGGCCCCCATATAGATAAATTGTCAAAAAAGCTTAGCTCTGCAGCATACGCCGTTAGAAAAATTCGTGATTTAACGGATTTAGACACAGCCCGTTTAGTATACTTTAGTTATTTTCATAGCGTAATGTCGTACGGTATGCTGTTATGGGGAAATGCCGCCGATATACAGACAATTTTTGTTTTACAAAAAAGGGCAATCCGTTCAATTTATAAATTAAGTCCCAGATACTCCCTCAGAGAAAAATTTAAAGAGATTAATATAATGACTGTAGCTTCTCACTATATTTATGAAAATCTTTTGTACGCACATAAAAATATCAATTTGTTTAAAAAATACAGTGATATCCATAATGTAAATACTAGGAACAAACACAAATTTGTTGTTCCTACCACCAGGCTCAAAAAAATAAGCAGCTCGTTTAGATGCCAATGTATACGTTTTTATAATAAACTTCCTAGCCACATTCAAGAACTAAGCCTTAATAAATTCAAATGTTTTATAAAACAGAAACTGTGCCTAAAAGTCTTTTATACTGTTAAAGATTATATTGAGGACAAAAAGGCTTGAGCTGCTCCAATAAACTTACAGTGAATGTTTTTTTTTACTCTTTTTATTTTGCTAGCTATTTATATTTTCTTATTCTATATAACATTCTATATAAACAATGACATGAATATTTACTTTGTATAGTATTATATTATATTGTTTTAATTATTAGGAATGTGAGGACTATGTGGGTCATTGTTTGTTTTTTTTTTTTTTTGTCTCTTACTTTTAATGATGGTCTGGCAGTTTGAGTACTTTATGCGGCCTACCCAAATGTCTTTTCTTTGGTATTGTTCGTCAAATCATTGAGCTCCTTAAGTTTTAAGTTGAGCTGCATGATAACTGACAAATGCGTGCACTGACTGGACAGGTCCACTCAAATCTGTGTGGTCTTTCCTCAAAAGACCATTTCGGACACCAACCTACATGGTCCTCAAATGATCTGACCAAGATTATGTCCGAATATACACATTGACATTGATGAATTTTATTTATGCAATGACATGAATATTTACTCTGTGTAGTATTATACTGTTTTAATTATTGTAAATGTGAAGACTATGTGGATCATTGTTTAATTTTGTTTTATTCTCAGTTAGTTTTTAATATGGTCTGGCAGTTTTGAGGATTTTTTTGCGGCCTAGCCAAATGTCCTTTCTTTGGTATTGTTCGTTGAATCGTTGAGCTCCTTTAGTTATGAGTTGAGCTGCACAACGACTGACAAATGCGTGCACTGACTGGACAGGTCCACTCAATCTGTGTGGTTCTTTCATCAAAAGTCCATTTCAGACGCCAATCGACATGGTCTTCACATGATCTGACCAAGATTATGTCTGGACTTTAAAAGAGACTGTGACCTCTGAGTTTGTTTCGGCCTTTCTTCTCAGAGTAGTCAGATAGGAAACGCCGTCCTCATCTAGTTTAAAAAAATATGTTTTGACGTGTAAAAGTGTTTGTAAAAACCTACTTACAGAAATAAAATCATTTATCATTTACTAATGACAGCCGGGACCAACGGCTTAACGTGCTTTCCGAGGGGTGGGTCGCTAGTAAAACTATAAAAACCTACTCGAAAAAGTGAAAATACAGTACTTATTGAAATTAATCTTGGTAGTATAATTATAAAGTAACTGTTAACAATCCAACTTTCGACATAATTTATGTCATTAGAGCTTTGGCTCTAAAATAAGGCATCTACATTAAGCCTACGCGGCTCTCCACGCGGTACGACCTTTTACAGCGGTAGCGGCTATCAATAAAGCTTCTGAACCAATAGTGTGATAGTTAAATCAATTGGACGCATTACCGTAATGGCGCCGTATCGCGATGCTCGTAATACCTGCCAGATTATTACTTTGGATTTAGTGGTGTATGTTATAAGCAGTAGATGAGGCGTAGATTGCAATTGTATTTATAGTTTTACTAGCTGTTTCTCGCGACTTAGCGTAAGAAAGAGATGTAGCTATAAGTCCTGTATAGCTCCATCGCTTTCCCATTGTGAAGTAATATTTTAATAATACTGCTATAAGAGGTGATGGTTACCCCCCTGGATACAAAGTATTATATGTCCTAATCCAGGTTATGGTCCACCCATGTGCCAAATTTCATCCAAATCCGTTCAGCCGCTTTAGCGTGAATAATATTAGTTAGGATAATAGTAAGTTTAAAGATAGCAAGAGAAATGGGTTGCAGATTACAAGAGCCGGTCAGTGGGTCGTCTTAGGGGCGGAGTTCAAGAACCTTTCAACTAACTTACAAATGTATATCTGTGCAGAAGTGGATTTATGTAAGCCAACATGACCTCTTGCAAGTTTGTAGCAAAATAAAAATGAAAATTCACCACTTTACCACGTATAATGATATAAATTAAAAATAAATATGATCAAAATAGTTGTGGAACCGATAATTTCGAATGTAAATCAGATGCTAAATCTTAGTCACACATTTGGTTTACGAACGAAGGAATCGGTTTCAGGTTCGCGGCCCCTAAGTTAAGTAACCTTTCAAATTAATATTATCTTATAAAGATGAACCTAAGCTATCCCCACCGAAACGGCCTGGTTAAAAAAATCAACTAGTAATTAGATGTGAACGCAGAAACTACTAATAACTGTAGTAATTAAGTGTGCAGATTTAAGTAAACTTTACTTTGTGCTTTCGGCGCTTTACTTTGTGTAAATTATTTCATCACCACTGCTCTCAAAAACGGTGAAGGAAATCATCGTGAGGAAACCGGCATGTCCTAGAACCAAAAATTCGAAGACATGTGACATCTACCAACCCGCACTGGGCCCGCGTGGTGGATTACGGCCCACTCGCAGAGAGGAGGCCTGTGTCCCAGCAGTGGGAACATTATAGGCTGATTATGTATTTAAGTAAAAACTCGTTGCTGACGAACTGCAACTTCAAGGCGTAGCGCGCCTCGACTGAATCGTAGGTAACGCGACGATCATGTGACGCACATCCATGTGGACACTCTGGTCTTCGAACTCCAAGGGTTCATGTGGCTGGTAAAAACCAACACAGAAAAGAGCGCGCATGCCTGGTAGATAGTCCGGTATCCGGAAAAGGCTGGAAGCGGCCCTTTTCAACTGGACGAATAAAATACGAGTAGCGTAATACACCAGAGAAAAGGAAAAAACTCCCGATGGGTGAGCAAATAAGGGTACATATCAAATTAGAAAAATATCGTACACTATTTGCACCACCATTTGCAGTATTCAACAATCAATAAAAAGTATACAATAACTTTAACTTGGTACAATTTTATATTATAAAGTCCGAAATTTATATAATCGACTAGAATGAACTTCTGATTCCCAGCAACTGACGTTTTTTTCAAAAAAAAATTGGTTGCCTGTAAAGTCGGTTTACGGACGATAATTTTACGTGATAACGAGAGAGAGATGCGTCACAAGCCGAACGCTTGAGCCGATAGTGCCTCTCTATCGCTAGTTCCGCGCTCTCGCTTGCACGCTTGGCTCAGGCGGAACGTAACAATGAGTCATGTTTTTTCGTGCCTGCAGCCGGCGTTCATCGATTTATAAGACGTTACACGTCAAAAACTGACAACCTTGTTCAAGTCATAATCAAATTTGAAAATCAAAAAAATGAAAACTAGAAAAGGTAAAATAATAGGTTTAAACTGCAGAGGTTACGCTGCAGTAGGTGCGATTCTAAATTAAGGTTTTTTTACCTACAATATTTTTATGTTTTGCTCCTAAGCAGAAACTCAGAAACTGGATGTACTGGATAAACAGCATCTTCAGTTTTTTAACGGTCTATGGAAATCGCACATGGCTCAGAGGAATCTACCTACTTTGCTGTCGAATTTTCTTACTACAGAGCCTATTAATTTTACTGCAGATCTCTTGATCTATTAAAGTAAGAATAATGCATTAGAATCCGAATATCCGTGACAAGCAGGGACGGTTACCGTTACAAAAAATACCAGTAAAATTACCAAAACATTTCGTTATGTTACGTTAAATATTTAACGTTAAAAATAACGTTAAATCCTAAGATTTACCGGTATTTAAATAGCGTTACGAATAGCGTTATTTCGCAGCAACATCGGGTGCGAGTGCGACGTTGCCAAAACGAAATGTATGTTCGGCTCTTCAAAGTGGAGCGGCAACCGCTAGCATTTTACGACAATCGTACTGATACCTACGAATTACGAGACGACTCGCGTTCGCGCGTGTTTCTTTTCATAGTCAGACGGCAGTGTGACAAGTAAGAAGGTATAACCGCTGCTACCTTCAACCTTGTACCATACAAGTCTGATTACACGCCGTGGGTACAATTCATGATAAATATTACCTGTAGATACCTTATAGCATTACATTGCCGGTCGGATCCACCACTCACCAATTACTGTAGTAACGACTACGCAATGTAATAAAAAATGATTAACGACACGAAATAATTGATTCCCGATCGCTTTTTGTTTTTTATTTTTTATTTTTTATTAAGGTGGGTTTAATATTCTGCATGTAGTCATCTACATGCAGCTCGCACGTATATGCACGTACGGAATTAAAGTGTGATTAAAATAATATAGGTTCAAAAAATAAAAATACCAAATGCTAAATCAGCCTAGCCTTATTTTAACTGTATATTTCAGGATAAGTAGTCCAGCAATGCGTGTTCTTAAAAATAACACGGCGCAGTAAGTGGCCCTGTCTTATTTTGTTAAAAGCTACTGGAATCAGCGAAGAAGTTGGATAAGCGTGATACTGGCTGGTGACAGTCACTCTAGCAGAGCGTCACATCGATGGTTGCGTGGCGGCTGTCTTCTGGTAACAGAGATGATATCAGGGGAGCCGCTGTCGTACCACGCGCACGACGAACTGCTATATTCCGGCACAATCCTGATTATATTCAAGCTATTGAACCACTAATACGATAACCACTTCTGACCTCTTCCTCTTTTTTTTTGTATAATAGAGTATAAATGTATCTTTATGTCTATAGTGTGTTTTGTATTTTTTATTAGAGTAAAAGTAGTATATAAGTATTGTAGGTTTTATACCCATGTGTATACAGGTTTTATACCCATGTGAATGCAGGTTTTATACACATGTGAATGTAGGTTTTATACCCATGTGTATGTAGGTTTTATACCCATGTGAATGTAGGTTTTTTATCCATGTGAATGTAGGTTTTTAGTAGGTTTTTAAGTGAAATGTATTGGAATTGTATACAAAGGTATTTTGTGTCAATAAACTTATTTTTATTTTATTATTTTTTATACCCAAGTGAATGTAGGTTTTATACCAGTGTGTATGTAGGTTTTATACCCATGTGAATTTAGGATTTATATCCATGTGAATGTAGGTTTTATATCCATGCGAATGTAGGTTTTATATCCATGAATGTAGGTTTTATACCCATTGTACGCTAGATATTCGTATGTCGCTTTTAGCGGCGGATGTGTCCTGAGCATAACACTGATAACCAAATTTATACCTACCATATCATCATCAGCATCTTCTTGCCTAAAAGTTGATTTCCAAATCACGTATGTTAAAACTTTATATAATTGAAATAAACATTTATATTTTAATTCTATTTTATATCCGACGAATAAATGTCTTTGTCTTTGGTAGAGGCTATCCTGCGCCGTTAAATAATTCAATTTTAAATACCCAGTTCTGTCAACTTCTTCCAATTAAAGTTAAATAATTCTTCTTGTGCTGGAGATGTATGTGATTAATAACATAGTATAACATCACCTCTGTTTTCCCCGAGGGTTACGCAGAGGTGTACGTACCTAGTACACCCACATTTCGCTAGTTTTGTGTATATCCCATGTAGTTAATTAATGTCGCATAGTAATTTTGTGAGGGTTTTAAGCTTTACATACCTAGTCTTTTTTAAAAGATCTACATACTTTTATTTTGACTTGAGATACGTTTCATATCATATTTAAGATTACTTTTATAGCCTCGTGAATTCCATATGGCTCAGAATCTTCATAATTCACATCAATCGGAAATTAGTCTAGAAATTCCCATTATAAATTAATAGGAGATCAAATCATCAAACCACATCAAAATACCTACTTTATTACATCAAGAGAGAGAAAAAAACATAATTTGAAATTTCAATCACATCGGTTCATTGCTTTTTGAGAAAATTGCTTTTAGAAAAATACCTACCAATAATACAGTATTTTTTTTAAGCAGATGTTTGAAAATATGGCAGATAATTATATTAAATATATAATATGTAGCTATACAATGTAATGAAGAATATCTTATCGACAAGATCATCAAAGGATGAAGGATTTGTGAGATTGATCTTTTCAGCGATTTGCTGAAAAAATCGGCTAATCTTGAAAGCGCCAGACATGTGTATATTAAAATGTTAAACCTGCACAATTTTTCAAATTCAAATTCAAATAATTTACTTTGGTTCATAGGTTCATAAGATGTTTTGTTAGTTACAGGTAAGTATGTATTTTTTGAAACGAAGTTCTTTAACGCGGCTTGCGGTAGAAGCTGACTGGTTGAAATCTTCACGTAAGGAAAAAGCTTTGTGTGGTATTATGAGAGCTTCAAAACATAGATGGCTCTGTATTAAAAACGCGTCTGCGGTGGGAAAACAGTCTATGAGCAAATAGAAGAAATAGAGATAAACAAAAGCTAGAATAAAAAAGTATTATAGTATTAACGAGTTTATGGAAGATAAGAAGCTAAAATAAAGCATAAATGTAGGTACGTATAAAAAGATTTTAATTGTTACTTTATAGTTCAAATAACTTTAATTAATATAAATGAAATTAAATATGTTAGAAAGAGATTAATAATATATACATTATTAATGTTGTGATATTAATATCTAGTAGGTAGGTATGCAATGTAATGTTAATTTATAAATATTTAATGCGTGAACAGAGGTTCTAGCACGAACGTGCAACGTAAACGTAACGTAAATTTTCACGATCTTTTAATCTAAAATACAACTATCCTTTAGCATTTTAGTTATTTTTTTTGCGACAAGCACCGTGTATCACCCATTTGTATCAATATATTTTTATTTATTTATTTCCAACTTACATCTATCCTTACAAAGAAACCTATTGCGATAGTGTAGGTTCCTACATCAGGGGACGACCATCCTCTTATAGAACTATTATTTCGATATTATTTCAGCGTGAGAAAGAGATGGAGCTATACAGGACTTATAGCTCCATCACTTTCCCACTTTGAAGTAATATTATAATAATACTGCTTTAAGAGGTGATGGTTGGCCCCCTGAACTCTTATCCTAACTTATTTACTAACACATTATTTAATTAAATGTAAACTTTTTTTTATTGTTATTATTATTTTAATAAATAAATAAACATTCCGGAAACCAAGTAAATATTACGTGCAAAACGACTATTTTCAATTATAAAATCGTTCGAATTTACGTGACGATTACTCCGCGCGTCCGTGCTAGGCCCACAACTGAATCCCCCTTTATAAAGAGTTTGAAGGTATTTTTTTTTTTTTTTGGGTGGGAAATCATCAAATAACTTCTCCCGCTCTGGGCGGAGCGGGAGGGTGTGTCAGACTCTTACTGACTAAAACCCACCCGTATTCCTTCCTGTTGCCTGTGTTGCGGGGGCCTCGGTGACCCATAGGTACCTTCCCGCGACCCCGGCAGGCATCGGCCCTAGTGGACCCCTACTTTGTGCTGACGACATCTCTTTGAGGCGCGCGTGGAATACGACGCGCCGTCGACCCGGAGTTTGAAGGTATGAGGGGTACTCAATGAACGCAAGCGTCCTTATATAACCAAGTGTAAAACAGCGTTGTAAGCAGCCTAGCTAACCATACCACTATGTAACACTATGCCGCCGTCTGCGAGACGAATCGCGACAAAAATGTACTGAATGCAGAAAAGACGGTGAAAAGCAATTATTTGAACTCTCAGTAGACACAACTTTTCTTATTTCAAACATCATCATTCTCCTGCCCTTATCCCAATTTATTTGTGGTCGGTGCAACATGTATTTACCTTCCATGCTTCTCTATTAGTTGTAATCACGGTAGAGTCATTCCCTTTCTAGCCATATCATCTTGCACACAGTCCATCCATAATTTCTTTGGTCTTCTCCTACTCGTATAGCCATCCACATTCATACTCAAAACTTTCCTGACAACATTTCCCTCATTCCTCCGCATCACATGCCCATACCATGACAACCTTTTTCCACGCAACTTTTCAGTCACCGGTGTCACTTTCAGACTTCCTCTTATATACTCATTTCTTATTCTATCCATTCGGGCAACACCACACATCCCTCTTAGCATTCTCATTTTAAACATGAGCATGATTTTAGGTCTTAATTAAAAAAAAAAAAGAATGTAAGATGAGTGAAAATGGCAACTGTCACAGCCGGCCAGTCAGAAATATTATGGTAGGGACTGAAATACAGCGAGTAGCTGTTTAGTATCGAAAAGCTGCGTTAATAAGTGTACGTAATGCTCAAAGAGTTACACACACTATTAATGCAATTATTCGAAGCAGCTGGTAACATGGCTGAAAAACACTACCCACCTTTTGGGATTCGCCTTTGTATGGTATAAAGCTGACAATGTTTCAATTTTGACGAAAAAACTAACACCGAAAGATGCATCCATCAAAGGAACGGATCACAATAAAGTTAAATTCAAACTGCCTTGCTATCCGTACATACAAAAATAAAAAAGTAATGTGCAAAGAAGAAAAGTGCGCGCTTTCCTGTATTTTGTGCAAGAAGCTTAAGAGCTTAATCATGCGCAAGTTAAGCAGGTCGAATCAGGGTTGTCACCACACCATGAGAAAGACGAGAAAAAAATTTCATTCCCACTTTACGTGCAAGGGAGACCCTAACAAAAATTTGTTTTCAAGATTTTATTTCAGCACTTTGTCGGCGTGATTAATATGTATACCCATGCCAAATTACAAGAGTCTCTGAGCTAAGCCGGGGACAGACAGACAGACGGACATGGCGAAACTATAAGGGTTCCTTGTTTACTACGGAACCCTAAAAAGCACATGAATGAAAGAAAGTGTATGTTACGTTCTAAAGTTCCACGAGATCTTAATTTGATATCAGAGTATGATTTGGGAAGGACAGAAAAGAGGGTTGACACTGCATGTTTGCGAAAGGATGCTTGGTCAGTTTCTTGTCTACGATATTTTTTTATGTGTGTTTCGTAGTGTGATGTTGGTGTCCCTATAAAGTGATTTCCACATAGCCATGGGATATGGGATAAATTATTTTATCAAGCTTTTGTAGTCTTTTCTTTCCTTCATCTGAGTCAAATTTTCTTGGCTCAAAGCTTCGCCACTTCCACAGCTTTACCGGTGGCAGAGCAGACGTCTCTTTAACTGCATGTTAAGTATGGGCTCAAAGAGATGTCAGCACAAGTGTAGGGGTCTACTAGGGCTGATGCCTGCCGGAGTCGCGGGAAAGTCCGTGGACCCTGGCAACACAGGCAACGGAAGGAACACGGGTGGGTTTTAGTCAGTAAGAGTCGGACACACCCTCCCGCTCCGCCCAGAGCAGGAGAAGTTATTTGATAATTTCCGACATAAAATTATTTAAAAAACAAAAAACCCGACTGCAAAAACACATAACTGAAAAGGTAAAAACAAGCATAATTATATAGATTATAATGCTTGTTTTTACCTTTTCAGTTATGTGTTTTTGCAGTCGACTTTTTTGTTTTTTAAATAATTTATTTTATTTCAAGCTTTTTAGTTTTATTAACATATATATAATATAATTACTCATTACTAGCTTTTATTTGATACCAATATTGTTGCAATTAATTTAAAAAAAACCCTTCCCCTCCTTTTTTTGTATTTGCAGATGCAGTTTATAGATATTATATAGCTTATGTCACTCCCACAATTAAGACGAATCTAAGGACACCTCATATGTTAAAATCCATCAAGCCGTTTAGGCTACAGAGCGTGCCAAAGAAATAGACATACATACATACATACATACATACATACATACATACATACATACATACATAAATACATACTCTCGAAAAACATTACCCGACTGAGGCAGTCGGGTAAAAAGGTATGGGGCACAGATTTGATAGGATAGGTATTCGGGCATAGCATTGCACCACAGCACCACCACGTCCATCTCATTGTTCCTATGTTAAAGAAATTTAACATCTGTTTGTTTTCGTCAACTAAAAGTAACAATTTATAAACTAAAAAGAAATCAACCTGTCTAGTCTTTTCCCAACCATGTTGGGGTCGGCATCCATTCTAAATGGATGCAGCTAAATACCAGTATTTTACATGGAGTGACTGCCTATCTGACCTCCACAACCCAGTAACTGGAGAACAAGATAACCCTTGGTAAAACTGGTTGTTAGACTTTTGAGCTTCTGACTACCCGTAACGACCCGTAAGATCTACAAATGACAGGCTAATGAGCTTTCCGAGGCACCGAGGTTTCTCGATATGTAATAGATGATAGATTGAGACCAGTGCACACAAAAGACATAGCACAACACACACTTGCACAATTAATAGATAACAAATCACAGGACTGCTCTCAAAACGGTGAAGGAAAACATCGTGAGGAAACCGGCATGTCCTAGAACCAAAAATTCGAAGATATGTGACATCTACCAACCCGCACTGGGCCCGCGTGGTAGATTACGGCCCAGTCCCTCTCACAGAGAGGAGGCCTGTGTCCCAGCAGTGGGAACATTATAGGTTGATTATGTAAATCACAGGAATATATAATATAAGAACAATATACAAAAAAAGAAAAACATACTTACTTACAGAAATAGAGTGACAATATGCCATACTTCAATTAATAATCGAACAAGATGGGGTGTGCGTCTCAAGGATGCACGAAGAGTCCAGCTCAGCATGTGTCAGGCAAATATACCTGACGCTGATATTCTTCTGGATCCCTGCAGTGACATACGGACGTCGAGCAGACGAGATAAATTGGTGTAACCCAGGAACGGACCGCGGCAAGCGTATCTTAACCTTCAATCAACCCGTGCGGTTGTTATCACCAAACCAAAAAAATAATCCCATATAAAGAAGCAGCAACCCTAAGAAATTTTCGGGCATGCCTTTTGTCCCGCACCAATTCAATTTAGTGATAAGGGACAGAAAGACTTCCGATAAACACTAAGACAAATAAAGTGGCCTTCGATTGAAAGACGAGGTCAGGGTGTTAAGGAAAAATGAGGGTCGTGAGTCGAATAGTAAGTACTTCATCTAGTACTCTTTATTAATGACGGTAGGCTGCTATCGGGGAGGTATATAAATGTGTGTATAGAAGGCTAGGTTGTTAAGGCAATCTGACAATACAACACTGTCCTTTTCAAGTTGATTTTCTAGAGAACAAAAATACAAAAATACCATTGAGAGAGTACCTAACTGCCTCGTTGCCCGTTGTACTAGTTTTCACAAGTGCTGAGCGTGGTGGATTAATTCCTGGATCAGGTAAGGGTCCATTTGGGGAGTAATGTCTTTGGGTTTTTGGGGAGCTTGTTACGCCACTTCTTTTCCCAGCTGAAGCATTAGGAAGTGGTGAAGGGCGAGCGTTTTGGGGGACTGTCTTTTGTAATTTGACGACCACTAAGTGCTGATCCTCAGCCTAATTCGGGTAAATGACTTTTGATGTTGATTAGGACATTTTGATTAGGCTTGATTGTAATTCTCATTACAACCAAGCCTTAACCTTAAAACCAAGTTGGTAAAATGTGAGTGTATTACACATATCTTCTTACTCGTTCAGGGAAAACAGGCGTGGTAGGCTCTAAACCAAAATCAAAAGTCATTTATTCAAACTAGGCTGAGCATCAGTACTTTTCGAACGTCAACATTACATAAGACAGTCCCCCAAAAACGCCCGTCCTTCACCAATTTCTAGTGCTTTAGCTGGGAAGAAGAAGTGGCGCAACAAACTCCCCAGCAGCACACATGTCTGTTTAGTTAGAAAATGATTCTATACAAATCGTATGCAAAGTAATTAACATTACGAAACACAAAGATTAAATTAAATTACTTGCCATATGTTGCCAAGCACACGCCAATATACCAACAAAACAATGAAAACTGTACTTTAGCAGAAATAAAAATTACAACAAAAAAAAATGCTCATGTTCAAATCCTAATTATCATTGTTTTGCATATCGTCACGAATTTGCATTTTTTACCGACTTAAAAAAATGAGGAGGTTCTCGGTTCGTCGGATTTTTTTTAATGTCAAATGCATTGTTACATTTTCTGAGGATATCCACCAAATACCAAAACCCTTCGATAGAAATAAAAGGCAGGCAGTGCGATACAAAATGGCGAACGTGAACAGAATAGGAAGCACTACTTATTACTATGTGAGGAATTGAACCCCAGGCATGATTACAAAAGAGGTGATTAATAACGATACACGGAAAGTATAACAAAACAAAAGAAAACCAGGAAATTAACAGGGTTTACTTGTGAAGACAACCATTTGCTTTTGAAAAGCAATACCTCTGGTTTACCTTATTGAAAACAGCAAGAAATCTCCACTTTTTCTTTTCTTTTACTAACTAATATTTGTGTGCAAAGATCATGTCGGGCCCTATCAGAATACCAGCGCTGCGGTATTTATTTTTTAAATATCGCAGCATTATGCTGAGATAGGAGCCTTTTTGGCGTCGCACAAGTCATTTTTATTGATTTTGTTGTTTTTTGTTTAAGTTTAGTTTTAAATGCTCCATTTATTTTACTTTTGTATTTCCTGTGCGTGTCCCACACAAAATATTTTTCTTTCTTTCTTTCATTCTTTCTTTCTTATGTATCTTTATTTTAAAAGGAAAGACTCTCGTCTGATTTCCGCTTAATTATTATACGAGCAGATTTTAGGCCTTTAGACCAACCGACTGACTAAGATAGGTCAACTTGACCATCTAGATCTAGGATCGTGTTCTCAGAACCTGAAACGTAGATCGTCAAAGTCGGTAACTTATTTCAGAAGATATATAACCCTTCACGAAACCTATGAAAAATTACAAACATTATTATTATAGTAACGGATATAAAAGTAAACAAAGAGAAATAATAAAAACCCTTCAATTGAAATAAAAGGACGGGAGGTCAGTATTACGTAACAACGCTTCGTGATGCGAATAGCAACAAGTTATTATTAATGCCCCGGTATTGGGTATATAGAGCAGTGGTGGCCCAGTGGTAACGGCCCCGACTTACGAGTTGTAAGGTCGTGGGTTCGAAGCCAGACAGGCGCTTTACTTTATGTAAATAATTTCATCACCACTGCTCTCAAAACGGTGAAGGAAAACATCGTGAGAAAACCGGCATGTCCTAGAACCAAAAAATCGAAGACATGTGTCATCTACCAACCCGCACTGGGCCAGCGTGGTAGATTTACAGCCCACTCCCTCTCGAAGAGAGGAGACCTGTGTCCCAGCAGTGGGAACATTATAGGCTGATTATGTTTGGGTATATCTTTGGAAATAACTTACTATGGTACGTTTATCTTAACGCCTACCTTCCTCTATGGGGTATGACAGACAAATTATGGCAATTATCCTGATTTTGCCATCAACTTTAAAAATGTATGTCATTGCACATACTTTACCAGATTATGGCGACGTTGAACAAAATTTCGTTGGTCTAGTGTTCGTAAGCGCTACTGTTAAGCATGAGGTCCTGGGTTCGATTCCCGGGTCGGGCAAAGTGTAATTGAATTTTTCTATATGGAATTTCTCATTAGCAGCCCGGAGAGGATTTGTGCCCGGTTGATGGCAATAGGCTCGCCCCCTTTTACATGGGATTTAAAACATAACTGGCGAAATGAAGGTGTACTATAGATACACCTCTGCCCAACACTTCGGGGAAACAAGGCGTGATGTTGAAGAGAGTGATTTTTCGTTTCGTGTTTTTTAGGGAAAGAACACGCCATTTGTGTTCCCCCTTCGTATGCCGAACGTGAATCCACGTGAAACACAATGGCTTTTTAATTGTTTCTGTAATAACGGTATTCAACCGGTTAAGGGATAACAGATACATTGGTTTATCCTGTTTATCGTGTGTAGTCATTTTGCACACATTTTACCCGATTATGGCGAAGCTAAAGAGGTTGATATTTAGTTTCGTGATTTTTAGGTAAATAGAACTCCTTCTTCTTTGAACTTAAGTTCTAGGAAATGATAGAGAGAATGCGTTTTAAGGGTTTGTTTTAACTGACAATAGTGCAAACTGAAAAAGTTTTTACAGAACATGATTACAAGCAAGCTATGTACTGCCCAAAATATTAGGTACATTAAGTTGTGTTATAACGAGCAGTCAAAATGTGGTTAATTACATCATAAAACTTAATTTGAACACTATCCAACGAACAAAGGCACCCATAAACCATGACTCTTCCTACACCACTCATTAATTTAAACCCGTTACAAAATTCAGAAACAAAACAAAACTAAACGTACCCGATTAATATCGAGTTATCTCGACAAATGTGCGACAATCGGAATGATCGAATGACCCATTTAAATCGACTAAATACCGATCCGATACCATCCAATAGTATCGAGTTTAATACCGATTGTTTTATCGTAAACTGGAATCGGTATTTTCGTCCACTCGACGATGAATAATGTGTTTCGCGTTCAGTTGATAGTCTAAAATCGGGTTTTAATCGAATTATGAGATTATCGCACTGATTTCATTGTAAAAGGAATGTGCGTGGTTAAAAGTTATGGAGCTGTGAATATGTAACGTAGATTAATTCTGGTTGGTGTTTCATTTCGGGTTCTGTATAGTGGGTTTTGTGTTTTTAATGTATTCTTGGGGTAGACTAATGTAGACTCTAAGGGGAATAGAAGCACACAAGTATGAAATATTGGCATAATCATCGCTCTGCTATATAATATACTCGTACTGCTCGGATATATGCATCTCCAGTCATAACTTTAACTCACGCACTGACCTATTACTTTATTTATTATTTTTAGGAAAACGTACACTTTTACAATGTTTGTAAATATGTGAGCATCATGTGCCTGTCACATAATTAATTTATCTGTCATTGCTTAATTTTTACCTATTTTGGTGTAACAATTTTATTCTAGGTGCATCGACTTCACATATAATTATTATATAATGTGCCTATTCAAAATTTTGTAAAACATTTTAAAAGAGTAATAAATAATTTGACTTCGACTTTGACTTTGACACGCCATTTAACTTGATTACTTTCATCCAGCTGCTACCAGCCACCCTGCGAAGTTCATCACTCTTCCTAGCCTGATGATGACCTGTTTTCATCGTAAGGGTCGAGTAATCGCCGTTGACCTTGGCCATGCAATTAATGTGCGTCGCGCTCACGCCGCGCGGCAGTTCGGTTTCAAAGATACTTATTTTTAGTAGTGAAAATATGAATATTTGAAAGAAATCACAGATAAAACTATAGATAATAAAATAGTCTATTCATACAAAAAAATATCATGAAAATACCTAAAGTAGTTTGAAAGTAATATCGTTTTTTATGCTTTGGGTAGACATTACTTCCAGAATTTATTTCATAAAGTATTTTACTACAATACTTAAATATTCATATATAGAATTGATGTGTATGCGTTTTAGTTTAACATAATTTTCTTTCCATAACTTACTCGCATTATACGAAGGCGTAATAACAGATTTAATAGTCACTAAAAACATATATCTGTGTGCCTTAAAGCTTCACGATATTCGCCCATCAACTATGCTTTGCGCATATCTGTGTCTTAGTACCCGGTTTATTTTTATACAACCTATGTTGTTCCACTGTTGGGCAAAGCTGTCCTCTATACTTTTCCAATTCCTTTATCTGTCGCCTTCACCGGTGACGAATTTAAGCAATAAAAATACATTTAACTAGCTTCATACGGCCATACGGAGACATTAACCACTAATTTTAAAACCGATCTTTCACCACCAAAATCTCCGTACAAAATCGTGTCTTAAAAACTGCTGTATCTTATTTACGTCCGCGACAGATTCCAGTTTTTTTTGGTCGTCTCGAAACCGATAGTTAACATCCGTGCTCGGTGGATAATCGCCGGATGTTCGGCCGAAAATCGCGTCGTTAGTGCGCGCTGAGACTTAAGCAATCGGTGGAGAAGTGTGGAGATAGATTATTTCAAAATTTTGGGCAATTTCTCTGGAGCCCTGACCGCAGCTTGGACCCTGTTCCCGATACCGTAGTCTACTTTTTTTATATTTTTATATTCTACATACATACACTCACGCTTTCTTCCCATGGGGGTAGGCAGACACTATAGAACGCCACCTGCTACGCTCCTTACATACTCCTTTTGTTTCGTTTAAGTTCATACATGATGCTTAGCAAAAAAATGTTCCAAGGCTCCACTGTCGGTGTTTAGCACGTTACGGCGTCTCGTGGACCCGCAGATATGAACCATGCGTACCGCCATACGGGCAACATGACGTGGCGTATAGCACTCGTCGACGTGAATTGGCAACAATTCACGTCGACGAGTGCTATACACAAAGGACCCAATGCAAACAAAAAGGTGTCGAAAAAAAATATCTGTTTCCACATATAAAAAATATCTGTTATCTGAACAGATATTTTTTTTAGGTTTTTTCCAAGGGTCCATTAGAAAATGTATTATAAGTATTCAACTAAGTATAGCCCAATTAAAAGTTCCTACTGGCGGAACTTATTTTCATTAAGGCGCTGACAAGAGGCAAATTACCAAAATATGCTGTTTAAGAAAAAAATTACCAAATCTGTATAGTTTATGGCAGCGGAAAAAATATATGTTAATTTGTAACATATTTCTCAGAACTTGGTTGTTACCAAAAAACGTTTTGAAAAAAAATCTCGATACAAACTAACGTTAAACTAACCTCTTACTTTGAGTTCCAATCCAGAATATCTGCATTAAATATCAACATACGTTACGTATTTAATTAATAACAAGAACGTCTTATTTGAATCCAGAACTTGGTTGTTTTTTATTTTCGATTACTCAACTCAATTTTGAGCGAATAGGTAGATAATTGCTTCATATTTTGCAATAAATTACATATGTTGTGTCATCGCGCTTCGCTTCGCTTTCTATGCAGTCTGACAGTGACCGCGGTTTAGGTGTTGTCAGCGTCTTAAACATTTATCTTAAATTCAAAATACCTTAGTTTTAAACTCTATTACTTACTAATTAATTAATCCTACCAGAGCCTCTCCAGGTGTTGGTCGAGCTGTTGGCTTGATCCAGAAAGCAATTAAGTGGTATTGATAGGAGGTTCCTCTCTCAGGAGGACTAAACACCGGTACCTTAGACCCTGTTCCCGATACTGGTGGACTCATATATATTCTCCTACTGCTTCCATCCACCTTGCGTAGGTCATAGCTCCACATAGCCTGCCATATTTGTCACAGCACCGATGACCATACTGAAGGATATGCATTCTTGAATGGAAACTGAATCTTCAAAAGAAAAGATGCGTGAAGATAAACTTGCCCAGCGGAGGTGACTTAGACGCACACCATGAAGCCTGGTTTGAGGTAATGCATGAAAAGACGGCCTAAAAGACCTTACAGGAGGTCTTTGCCAAGCAGACAAGATACGTTCCTAAACAAAGTCGTCTTTTCCATTTCGTTTTTAATGATTTAAAGTAGTCCTGAAACTAACCGTCTCCACACAATCCAACCATAATTTACTTTTATGTATGTACATAGAGCTACCATACGCATCTCTAAAACAGTAGAGCAGCAAAAAATGTGACTCTACAATTTGAAATGAGAGGTCCCGTGTTTGATACACGCTCGGTAGTTACCAACGAATTATTGCTCTACCAAATTTGTAGAGCGTGAGCGAGCTACGAATGGTAGAGTCCATATTTGTTTTCTTTTACTCACAGTAATATAGAGGCCAATTATGAATTGTTTTGTATGTATTCGTTAGTTTAATTGTGTTGTCCTTAGTTAAGTATGGTTAATTTTGGTTTTGAAAGTTTTCCCACGAGTGGGGGATAATGTTGGGCAATAAAATGTCCACTGTTGAAGATAGGTCTGATAATAAATCACTATAAAGCATGTTCATGGGAAAACAATGCTATAATCACCCCTTACTGACTGCTCGTTCAAAAGGCATTATGCAACTGTGGACTTATGGAATCACAGTCCTCTTTTGTCTGACTAGCTGGGGTCTAAAGATTGCTATTTGGCCTATTGATGGCTATTTTGGACAAAAACCTCAAAACACGAAAGGAAGACTTTCCCTCTGCGCTGCCACCAGCGACGTGGACGCTGTGAAAGTGGCGAAGTTTTGGTTCGACGAGATCTGAAATGCCGTCGTGCCAGCGAGACGAAGAAGAAAACCACAAGCGCGTAGCATAATCAGCTTACAATGTTCTCACTGCTGGGACACAGGCCTCCCCTCCGTGAGAGGGAGTGGGCCGTCATCCACGACGCGGGCCCACCGCGGGTTGGTAGACGTCACATGTCTTCGAGTTTTGATTCTAGGACATGCTGGTTTTCTCACGATGTTCTCCTTCATCATTTTGAGAGCAATGGTGATGAAATAATTTACACAAAATAAAGTAAAGCGCCTGTCTGGGTTCGAACCTATGAAGTAGAACTCATAAGTCGTGGTTGTTACCACTGGGCCTCCACTGCTCTGACAAGCGCTTGCGTCACCTAAATGTGAAGAGGAATATTTTACGCACCACACACTTTTTTTGGGTGGGAAATTATCAAATAACTTCTCCTGCTCGGAGCGGGAGGGTGTGTCAGACTCTTACTGACTAAAACCCACCCTTGTCCCTTCCGTTGCCTGTGTTGCCAGGGGCCTCGGTAACCCTTTTGTAACTTCCCGCGACCCCGGCAGGCATCGACCCTAGTGGACTTCTACACTTGTGCTGACAAAATCTCTTTGAGGCGCGCGTGAAAAACAACGCGCCGTCGACCCGGGCATGGTCCTTACCGGACGGTGAGCTACCCATTGCTCACCGTCCGCAAGCCCGCACGCATAACACACTACGTTAGCAACTTTCGGTCAGACTCAGTTTGTATCGAGGGTGACGCAGGCTGCAATATTGTATGACACGGAATAAAAGGTGTCATCAACACATTTTGAATAACGACGACAGGATAACCACACAGGCTCTCTGATGGTAGGGCAGCGGCGGTTTATCCAAGAAAAACACCAAATAACGAACAAAATAATTCAAAAAATATTTCTGGAAAACTGCATAGCTTCACAACGCTAACAAAATGTGTGTCGACCGCGATGTTTCGGTACAACAACCTCCATTTGCTTTGAATGGACCGCTTCTATTCGTTTTAATTTCAATGGAAAATCCTTTTTGGGTTTGTGAGAACCTATATTGATTTCGGTATAAAAGATAAATTAATTTATATAGGTGTACTGACTTTACCAATGCAATTAATATTAATGTTCTACGAGTATGTTGGTTGGTTTGGTTTCCGAACTTAGTCCTTCAGGTGGTCCATTGTCCGTGCAATTAATTAATTATGCATGTTGTGTTACATAACTTAAAAAAAAAGAAGAAAATATATATAAAAATTATAATTATTAATTGGACAATCATTTATAGGTTCTTAACCAATATCAGAACATGCACTTAATGAATCTACACGTGCACTTAATAATCATGCACTTAATTAATTATGCATCTTGTTTCTGGCTCTTCGGGCATATAAAACGCCAAATTGGATGCGTGCACGTTCTGACATTTCATAAGTGCCAATATAGGTTTAGAATATGAAATAATGTTTGAATTACAACGGGATAACATAAAAATGAAGTTATTCTTGAGAAATCACTCATTAATTACTTATTGTGAGGCTTACATAAGTAAACAGTAATAATGTAATGGACAGAAATTTTGAAGAATGCATTGTCAATAAACTGGATCATCGTTATACATTGATAGAATCCACATGATGCTGAGATAGGAGCCCACATATTTAGCCTCGCACAGGTACCTATCTTTTTAGTGTTTTTCTTTTTCATTATTTTTTTAGTTTAAATGTTCTTTTTTTTCTGCTGTATTGTCAGTGTGTCTCAAATATTTTTTTTCTTTCTTTTCTTTTACTCCTACCAGACTATCTGAAATCAAAGATTCGAATTCAGTTCCCTCCATGGCTGTGCTTTGCAAGAATTTATCTTTAGAAAGTTTATCAGCACTAAGTGATCTGTAACCAATACACTAATTAACTATTTAATAATATTCTAATATAATGATGAGTCAACTATTTCTTATGTCTTAACTTTACATACCAAGACCCCTCCGTGCCTCGGAAATCTTTGTAAATCTTTGACAGTCGTTACGGGTCGTCAGCAGCGTCGAAAGTCTGACAGCCAGTCTTACCAAGGGGTATCGTGTTACCCAGTAACTGGGTTGTGGAGGTCAGATGGGCAGTCGGTCCACGTAAAATACTGGTATTCAGCTGTATCCGGTAAGACTGGAAGCCAACCCCAACATAGCTGGGAAAAGGCTAGGCAGATGATGATGATGATCGATGCAAAAATTGTAGATTAAACTGGGAAGCTCAAACTTTAAGCATTTATTTCAATAAAAAAACATTTACAGACACTTTAATTGTCAAGGAGTCGGTCAGTCAGAAATAAGACCTAGTGCGATGAAATTGACAAGAATAAGAATCATTTATTTGCAGAAAATACAGGTTTTGTAAAAGTTGGTGGTTTAATCTACAGTCCATATTTTGCCTGTTTAGGGCAAGCAAATTCATTTTACATTAATACCTAATGTACATATTTTAGAAAAATATACAGAATATACAAATACCTATGTTCTAATAGAAATTTAATTAAAGTATTTTTCAGGAAAAAGAGAGATTTATATTATTTACCAGTGGGATAATGATCAATGTTAATGACGAACTATGACCTTGCCTGCTTATATTATTTATGTAGAAAAAACTAATCATTAGTGTTATCAAATTAACTTTTATGTCGATTTAAACTGTTATCAATGATGTTCATTTATTTTAAAGCAGTTCAGCTAATATCTGTGTGTATATCACACGTGCTTGTGAAAGCTATAAACATATGTATAATTATTTTGGTTTTGTTTTCTAAAAGTTCACGAAAAACTAAAACAGGAATGGAAGTATGATAAACACCGAAAATAATTACTGGAATGGTTGTAAATGATCAAGTATTGAAATCACATAGTTTGTTCCGATACAAAAAAAGGAGCAGCTTCATGAAATACTCGGTGGACAAAGACGAAGTATAAAGAACATCTCTCAAGGTTCAGTGATATCGACCGAAGAATAAAATGGGTGACGTAGACAATGTAACTGACCGTGGCCTGTACAACTACTATGGAATGAATATTACTATACCAGAAGATGTTGCCTTCATATGCCCCTGGAGTCTTGCAGTGGTGACCGTCCTCTTAGCAACCTTGGTCGTGTATATTGGTATATGTTCAAAACTTCCCGAAGAATTGAACAGATGCCTGGCTTTACAGCATTTAGCATCGGGCTGCTTACAGGTCACGTGCCTCACTTTCTACAACTTAAAATTTGATATAGAATTCTTGAACTCTGTACTAGAAGAAACATACTCATCTCTAGATCTAGTTATAACATTTACAACAGCATGTTTATCCTGGATAGTATTTTTAAGAGTGTTCTTGTTCAGAAATGGCGAAGAATTGTACAGTTTGAAACAGCTGACGATATTTTCAACTTTGTCTATAGCTGTTATTGAAGCGTACGAATTTTTGATGTCTCTGGTTCAGGTATCAGACACATTGCTTCCAGCTTTAAGACTGACATCAGTTTTGTTAATAATGTCTGTACCTGTTGTTGTCTTTATGTTGTTAGTAAAATCTTTATTGACATCTTCCTCGGAAGTTCCTAAGTTTCAAGGGTTATTTTTTACGGCTTATCTATTAATGTTTATATCAAGTGATGTTTTGTTATTAAGGTTCAATTTACATTGTGAATCGAGTTACATGTTACTGTGGAGTATTTTTCTGTATCTTAGATTAGTGGCTGAAATTATTTTGTATATAGTTTTTGATCGTTACCTGTCAAATTTCTTTTTAAACTGACTTGTGAATGTTTTAGTAAAGAAGCTGTAGTACTGGTCTAATTTTGTCGTTTTATTTGATTCTCTTCAAACCAACTATTTTAACTACGACAATGACAGTTGCAATCGCAGTGATAATGACTATAACTGTTTAAACATTCTAAAGTGTAAAACTATTAGATTATCCAGTTCTTCGCAATACTAGTCAGCATCTAATTGGTATAAGCAAACAAATGAGCACCTCTGTATAACTAAACACACTATTTGCACTTAAGCACACCAAAGATTCTTTGCCAACACTCAAACAACACACTGTCGTAAACGAAATACCGTAAGACACATATATCACAAAACAAAGGTTGAAATGTTAACAGTTTACGTACAACACAGTAAGAATGTCGGGGTTGTAATTCTTCAGGGCACATTAACGATGCCGCTAAAAGTTGTGCCACAAACGCAAACTCTATGGTGAAACTTCCCAAGTCGAGTTGCCGAGTGTCGGGGCTAACGATTTATCGATCTTGTTTAAAGTGTTGAAATCGTGGGTTTTCAAGAGATTGTGGGTCGGTTTAAGAGGATTTTATCGTTAAACTCTTCAGTTTTGATCCATAAAGTTTTGTCGTTTACATCTAGATGTACTTAGATCTCTTAAAATCTACCTTAACACCTGATTATTCCCATCCACTTAAATTTTCGATCTGTTTCGACTTCTTGCCATAAACCTGTGCACTAGTGGGTTAGTTGTTGGCACTGTGCTTTCTGATCAAGCGGGTACAGTGGTGGCTTAATAGTAATGACTAATCTGAAAATGTTTAAGTGAAAAGTCCTTATCTTGAATTTGTAGAGCTCATTATAAAAGAGCTTGACCGAAGACGTACAACTAATATGGACCTATTTCAGACGCCAAAAAGTGTTGCTCTGCCTATTCCGGTTTAAAAGATATTTGTAATAACAAGCATATGAGTAATTTCAATTTTGTCTTTAGAATAGCAACGTACCTTCGCTGGCTCTGGTAGGTATAACAGATCTCAAACTCAAACCAACCATGTATTTCATTTAAACCAATTACTAGCACTTTAGAATTGTCAAAGAGTCGGTCAGTTAGTCAGAAAGTTTCGATTTTCTGACTAACTGACCGACTCTTTAGCAATTTAGCAATAACTCTTCAGTCAGCATAATTTGAGCTTCAGTCTGAAATGTTTACATCAGTATTTTACTTGAAATGGCATCTAAACTCCACAACCAATTGGAGAATACCAAGTGATCTATGTGTCGTAGTCCGATCGTAGAAATGGCCTTATCGTGATCTGCCTGGCCATTTCACGATGCGCCGCCATTTCATGTTTTGGCCGGTTATATCACGATGCACCTAATCGAAAGTCGGGCGGATCGACGAAAGCAACCTATTTATCGATATTCCCAGCTGACCACTGGGCATATAGCAAAGTAGTCGCATTTCGTGCTTCTAATGGCATCCCAAACAAATGGGTTAGGACAACGCCCTCCTTCAGCCACCCTAAATAGGTCCAGGGGCGACGGACTCGGGGACATCCGTCGCCCCCCACAGCAGACCCGAGGTGGTGACGCGTAGGGTTCCACGCGCGCCCCTATTGGACGTCGCGGGGGGCGTTTTACACCTCAGCCGGGGATCTTGGCAGTCGCACCAGATCCCACAATCCCCGGTGCATATGTGGGAGGGGAACACTGGGGTGGTTTTTAGTCAGTAAGAGTCTGACAGACCCCTCCGCCCGCCCGCCCCGGGGCGGAGGACATCCATGAAGACTTACCAACCCGGAACAAAAAAAAATAAAAGATAAGAACTGTGACCAACCGCGGCAGCGAGCGCTACATCTAAGTCGGTCGCAGATACTTGGCTATTTAGTATTTTTAGGACACAAACAGGAATTATTACCCGACGGCAGCTAAGACAAAGTTATGTTTTTTATGAGTACCTGAATCGATATGCCCAAGCATCGCTGGGAAAATCGTCAAACGCTGAGCGTTGAACGATATGGCGGATGTTGATGTCAAATCATGAAATGGCGGCGTACCGTGAAATGGCCAGGCAGATCACGATGTGACCATTTCTACGATCGGACGACGACACTTGCAACAACAAAATCAACAATTGAATATCAAACCCAACAGTCAGATATTATGAAATTCTGAACTACCGAGCTCAATATTAATCTGCTAGAATTAACATAGCGTAATAATTCGATCGTTAATTGTAAATGCTCAGTTGCCGTCGTCAAATTGTGGCTTTGCGATGCCATTGATGGTAATTTGATTATTAATTTATTTATTGTATAGTGACGTTTAAATTGGATTACTTTTGCTGTGTTTTATCATTAGGGCAGGCATTTGATGTTAATTGGTTTATTATACGTTAATGCTTTAACTGTAGGCTGCCATTCGAGGAAGCCCGAAAGTATGACAACCAGTCTTACCAAGGAGTATCGTGATACCCAGTAACTGGGTTGTGGAGGTCAGATAGGTAGTCACTCCATGTAGAATATTGGTATTCAGCTACATCCCGTTAGAGTGGTGATTATTAGAAGTTAATTCTGTGACTGCATTGATTGTTCATTAAAGATATTTGGAAACATTCTAGTTAGGTACCTACTAGTTCAATTTTGTAAAATTATTCAAGACCGACAACATGAATGCGTGTGAACTGTTGAAAGTCGAATCGAGACCCAATTTCTATGGTATTTTCATGTCGATCGTCTGTCACTTTCACTGTTTGCCTTCAACCGTGTCTTGTCTTGTGAGAGATGTCACAACACTCATAATAATATGCAAATTATTTTAAGTAACAGGGGGCAACCATCACCTCTTATAGTATTATTATTTCAATATTACTTTAGCGTGAGAAAGAGATGGAGCTATAAGTCCTGTACAGCTCCATCACTCTCCCATTGAAGTAATATTATAATAATACTGCTATAAGAAGTCATGGTTCATGTCATTTGTTTCAAGTCGAAAACAACACCAAGACTAACCAAACAGTTTCAGATTACTTCAAAAATATGGACAGACATAATGCAATTTCACTGCCTCGTAGGCCTTTTTAGTTTTTTGGGTCGGAAATCAGCAAATAACTTCTCCCGCTCTGGGCGGAGCGGGAGGGTGTGTCAGACTCTTACTGACTAAAACCCACACGTATTCCTTCCGTTGCCTGTGTTGCCAGGGGCCTCGGTGACCCTTTAGTACGGGTCTAGTGGTCGGTTCAATTCTCGGGTCGGGCAAGGTGTTTTTGGGTGTTTCCATATAAATTCCAAAGTAGCAGCCCGGAGTCTGAATTTGTGCCCGGTTGATGGCAATAGGCTCACCCCCTATTACATGGGACTTAACCATAACTGGCGAAATGTGGTTGTATTATAGGGCCTCTGCCTAACTCTTCGGAAATACAGGCGTGATATTAAGTTATGTTTCCAATGCAATTTAAAGTAGGTATTTATGTAGTGATCAATTGATTACTGAAAGCGAGGAAACCACCATTAAACACAATGCTTTTGTAAATTATATACTGATGGCTTTCAACTTTATCATTTATTTGCAACAATTCAAAAAGGTTATTCTTAATTTAATAAATATAAAAGCATTTTACACAATCAATGAGTATCTAGGTGACAAATTATAAATTTACGCGCCGGTCGCCTGAGCCTTTTGACAAATACCGCCACACGCGCCGCGCTTCGCCGTGATTTGATTGTTAATATTTTATTAGACGATTGACTCTCATTCAATATTTTAGTCACACTGGCGGATAAAATAGATGGGCCGTTTATTAGGCACTGGGCTGGGCGACATGTGCATTCAGACGTACATGTGCCTGCCGGGGTCGCAGGAAGGTACTAATGGGTAACCGAGGCCCCCGCAACACAGGCAACGGAAGGAATACGGGTGGGTTTTAGTCAGTAAGAGTCTGACACATCCTCCCGCTCCGCCCAGAGCGGGAGAAGTTGTTTGTAGATATCCCAAAAAAAAAAATCTACCGATGCTGTGTTACACAACTACCCCGCTGTTTCTAAAGGCGGTCCCTCACCGGGAGCATTCGCCTCTAATGTAACCTTTACGAGCTGCGACCTAGCCGTGTTACTTCAATCTACGAGTACCTAGCCTTTTCCTATGTTGGGGTCGGCTGGCAGTCTAACTGGATGCAGCTAAATACCAGTATTTTACATGGAGCAACTGCCTATCTGACCTCCACAACCCAGTTACTGGGTAATACGATAACCCTTGGTAAGACCTGTTGTCAGACTTTCGGGCTACTGACGACCCGTAACGACTGTCAAAGATCCATGAATGACAGCCGGGACCAACGGCTTAACGTGCTTTCCGAGGCACGGAGGAGTCTCGGTCACCCATTCACCAACCCCGGTAAGCGTAGCTTAACTTGATAGATCGATCCGTGCGGCTGTTATTACTTAGCCACGAGCTCGTCACTTAGCCATGAGCCCCTCCAAGTTATGTTACTTTTACCAATTTCATTATTATGTATTAACCTATCCTGGTTTTTTTTTTAAATACGTATATTTGTTTACATAACCAAATTACAAGATGATTATTAACATTAAATAATTTAAATTAAAAACATATTTAATTAAATTCCTGGTTTTAATTATCTCTTTACACTACTTAAGATATATGATTTTAGTGACTTTTAGATCTGTTGTTACGCCCTCATATAATGCAAGTAACTTATGCAAAAAATGTATCTTAAACTAAAACGCATACACATCCATTCTATATGTGAATATTTAAGTATTATTGTAAAATACTTTATGAAATAAATTCAGGAAATAATGTCTACGCAAAGCATAAAAAACGATATTACTTTCAAACTACATAAAATATTTACATGATTTTTTTTTTATGTATGAACAGATTATTTTATTATCTGTAATTCTATTTGTGATTTTTTTATGAAGGTATATATTCCCTATGAAACCGAGCGGCGCGGTGTGGCGTGAACGCGACGTGCATTTATATGGCCAAGGTCAACGGCGATTACCCAACCATTAAGCAGTTGACGTCCTGCGCTGTCTTTTTGAAAAGCTTTAGCCGTTAGAAGTAGAATCTTGGAATGTTACATTACACGCGAATGCTCCCGGTGAGGCAACGCCTTTATAAGCTGTGAGCAACAATGTTAATATTTTAACAGAATTATACAGGATTATTTTAGATAGGCTAGCTAAACTCCGCAGACGCGATGGGTATCTAAACTTGATAAAACAAATTTTAAACAACATTTGTCAGTAGTTGTGCAGCTCAACATCAAATAACAAAACTCCCAAAAAAAAAACATATTTTTTTTTTAATTTAATTGTGTTTAGATATCAATACCCGATGCGTCAACGGAGTTTAGCTAGCCAATTCAAAATAACCCTGTATTCCACTAGCACTAGTTAATTAAATTGCTAGTAACCCTACGGACTCTAATTGACATAAAAGCTTTGTAATTATTGTAGTCGTGAAGATCAAAATGAAATCTGAAAATAAGTTTCGTTTAGTTAATATAAATTAAAAAAAATATTAATAGGGAATGGCTTTATTTATATTAAGAGGTTAGGTTTTTTAGGTTTAACTTAGTTTTAATTTAATTTAGTTAATGTTAATAATCATCTTGTAATTTGTTTATGTAAATAAAGAGTATTTAATAAAAAAATACACTTCTTAGTTGTTACTCCATCTTGCTCGTCTTTTTCTCTGTCAAATCCGTTCAAATTTCGAAATCACTCCTGCTTTCTTATTAAAATTCCCACATTATTATATTTTTATCTTGTTGGCAAGAGTTATCTGAAATGAATGTTACAGTAGTGTAACGAATAACCTTAAAACGTATTTATTTTCTTGTCAAACCTAGAAATCTCACCGCCTCAAATAAGGTAAAAAAAGAATAATATTATTTCAAACACGACTGCCACGCCAAAACACGAACTAGAAAACAAGTATTAGTTAATCTGTATATAGAAAGCGAAAGGTCACTCAATTACTCGACTAAACAGATAATAAAATTGTCATTGCTATCGGGGGACCGTTCTGTGGAACATTTTTAATCTAAGAGGTCCTCCGATTGAAATTTCACCCATATTGTAATGATTAGTTTTTTTGTTCACATTTGAAAATGGAACCAAACTGCCGCAATATTGATTTTTCTCAAAAATATGTACAGCCTATGTCACTCGGGATGATGTAAGGATTCTAACGATACCCCATACATTTAGGCATTAAAAATGTATGGTGGCACATAGAAACTCACATAGACACATACATGAACCCTAAACACATTACACTCCTTTTTTGGCAGTCGTGTAATAAGCTTAAAAGCAATTAACAATAATCATTTTATCACAAAGCAAAAATACCCAAACTCTCAACCCACGCGAAAATTTGACCTTCATTAGTTACAAATTAATTTAATAGAAGAGACTTTTATGATGGCGGTAATATATTAGTTTCATTGTTATAATAATTGACGTCTAGAATATGGGCATGATATCTCGTCTGATTCCCTGAAGGTCTAGAAGTCCAAGGTGTACCCACATTTCGCCAGTTATGTTTACCTAAGTCCCATGTAATAGGCGGCGAGCCTATTGCCATCAACCGAGCACTAATCCAGACTTCGGGCTGCTACTGAGAAATTCCAGATGGGAATTTGACCTCATGTTCAGAAGTAGCGATTGCAACCAACGAGACAGTCGTACCTATTGTAATTAATAGATAATTGTGTTTAAGTCCTACATGTGTTGGAACCCCGGGACCGGCAAAGTCTTCGAATTTCTCATTTGAGAATCAAAGTTGTCGACATACCTCACAGAATAAACAAGCTGAGGTGGCAATGGGGCATGGGCCGGCCATATTAGCCGTAGAACCGATGGCCATTGGAGTAGACGTGTTCTTGAGTGGAGACCGCGAATCGGCAAACGTAAGGTAGGACGCCCCCCGGCTAAGTGGAGCGACGATTTCGCACGGTGGCTGGTAGCAGCTGGATGAGTTGCCGAGAATCGAGCTGAATGGCGTGCAATTGGAGAGACCTATGTCCAGCAGTGGACTGCTATGGGCTGATGATGATGAATATCTCATTAGCAGCCCGGAGTCTTGATTTATTTTTGGAACTTAGGTACTATAACTGGTGAAATGTTGTTGTCTGCCTACCTTTTTTAGTCCTACAAGCAATATAATATAATGTTTTTCTGGTTGTTAATAATGAAGAACCAGTATGTAATTGACGTGTTCTGCTGACCTTACAATCGTACAGTGTTAAGTATATGACGGTTTGACTCGTAACAAAGATTTGGCCTTATTTGGCGACACCTACGCAAATTCTACTAGATTTTTTGTTAGTTATACGTTGATGTTAGTGTGGATGTGATGTGACTTGTTGAACTTGTTTCAAAGCTTTTAAAACAAGCTACGGTATTTATTTTTTAAATATCGCAGCATTATGCTGAGATAGGAGTCTTTTTGGCATCGCACAAGTCGTTTTTATTGATTTTCTTTGTTGTTTTTTTGTATTCGAAGTTTAGTTTTAAATGCTCCTTTTTTTTTACTTTTGTATTTCTTGTGCATGTCCCAAATAAAATATTTTTCTTTCTTTCTTTCTTTCTTTCTCTGGCCAACAAGATAAGAATATGTGGGATTTTTTAATAAAGTAGGTACCATATTGTCTGAAAGCAGCTTTATTTATGATTATTATTATTGGATAGAGGTGAGTTTTTGACTTTGTTATCTCTTGCTTTTGTTGAAAAACTTCCTTATACAAGGTCCAATTAAATTTGGTAGCGACACTTTGCAGACGTAATGAGTATCAGAGAATGGTAATTAGATATACCCAGCACGTCTTCGGAGTTCCGCAACCTAATTTATTTTGACCCTGTGTAGGGACATAGATCCTATCTGCAGAAGCCTACCTATGAGTGGCCTACATTTGTTTCAGGCAATTTTTTTTCCGTGGTTTTGCGTGACACCAGATAACTTCTCCCGCTCTGGGCGAAGCGGGAGGGTGTGTCAGACTCTTACTGACTAAAACCTACCTGTATTCTTTCCATTGCCTGTGTTGCCAGGGGCCTCGGTAACCCTTTCGAACTTCCACGCGACCGCGGCAGGTTCATTTTTTGGCAGGACGCCATTCCAACTGGTCAAACCAAATAACCGTCAATGTGCTTTTGCATTCGTTTGGGCTTTTACTGACACATGTTTTAGAAATCTATATTTTGACATTTCAAAGTACTTTCTAATTATAGACTGCAACTGGATTAGGAACTTGAATAATTAAATATTGAGGTCCATCTAAAGGGAATAAGATTTCCAGCAATTTATTTATTTATTCATTACTAGCTGACATAGGTCCTGTCAAAAAGTAACAAAAAATGTAACAAGGAAAAATATTACGAGAATATGCAAATCGCTAATCCACACTAAACCATCGTAGCCGCTTGCGCTCGCGCCGCTTGGCGCCACAAAGTCGCGGCCAGATCGCAAACAAACCGTTACACACGCCACGGACACGAGTCACAAGCAACAGCGGAAGCGGAAGAGGAGATCGTTTGCAGAGATATTAATCAAGAACAGATTAGACAGTCCTTCGGATTAGTTTGTTGTTGGATCTGATTGAAAAAAGGTTGTCTAGACGATCTGTAGGTGTAACTCATGTATGTAGGTATGTCCAATGTAATAGGTTTTGGTTCTAAACGCAATGCAGATAAATAAATAAACACTTTCACATAAGGGTCAGGACCAAATTTTTGACGTAGGTAATTGCACAACGGAAATCAAAACGGAAATGCACACACACTTTTATAGGGTGAGTGAATATTTTAGGCAGGTGCTATCAAATTGATTACACTTGTCTAAAATATTCCGAAGATTTACACACACACCAATAATTATATTGCGCTGCATTTATTTTCCAGTGTGATTCATTTCCGTTGTGATTTCCGTTGTGCAATTACGTCCAAAATTTGGTTCTGACCCAAAAATCAAACATTATTTAATGTCGTTTGAGCAATCGCAATCATAATGACTCAAAGTCAGTAAACCCAAGACACTTGGTATGTATTTTGTTATCAACCGAACTAGTAGCCCGATAGAATCCAATATTTGATCAAATTAATTTATTCTACAGCATAAAGTTGAACCTTATGCTACTGCTGTCATAAGAATAACTCTCGGATAAGTGTAAATACTTTCATACCACTTTTAACCGACGCACGGCTGGAAACTACTCGAACCAAAAGGCAGACTTTTTCCAACACTTGAATAATCTTCACAAAAAAATAGTTCCTCTCCATTCGTTCGGACTACACTGACAAATAAACCCACGTTAACAAAGACTTCGATGTAAGAGCTGCTCTCTCCAACCTCATCATTGTTAAAAAGTTTTTAACTTGTGCCCTCGACCTGTTCAGGTTGCCGTCGATGATATGTTGAATAGTTTTACATAAGACTGTCACTTCTGATGCAAGAATTTGAGATAATTGAATGACTATTTTATAGAAGAGATTTATAGGAAACTGTGGAATGGTGTTGAGGTAAATTGGTGTAGGAATGTCCGGTGGGTTTTGCTTAAAGTATGCATTACCTCCACGCAGTTTTGTTACATGAAATCGGTACCTATTAGTTAGTCTAATAAAAACAATAATGTATAAGCAACTCATAGCATTTAAGAATGGTGCTTTGTAGATGCTTAATTACTTGAAATGGAGCCGTAGCAAAAATAAACAGAGATAATTTTATTATGGTGGCTAAAAAAGAAAAGTGGTACTTACCGAACCGTTCAGTTGTGAATAATTAATGACCAGGAATTTATAGGAGCTCTATCATTGTAGATTGAAAAGTATAGTAAAACTAGCTTGCATTTATGATAAAAAACTAAATCTGTGATGTTTAGCTTACCCCATTGATATCTGCCGGGGTCGCGGGAAGGTACTAAAGGGTCACCGAGGCCCCTGGCAGCACAGGCAACAGGAAGGAATAGGGGTGGGTTTTAGTCAGCAAGAGTCTGACACACCCTCCCGCTCCGCCCAGAGCGGGAGAAGTTATTTGATAATTTCCCACCCAAAAAAAAAACCCGTTCATTCATTCAGGCGTCAGCGTAGGCGTGAGTAGCGTGGGTAGCTCACCGTCCGGGAAGGGCCAGGCCCGGGTCGACGTCGCGTTGTGTTCCACGCGCGCCTCAAAGAGATGTCGTCAGCACAAGTGTAGGGGTCCACTAGAGCCGATGCCTGCCGGGGTCGCGTGGCAGTCCAAAAGTGTTACCGAGGCCCCTGGCAACACAGGCAACATGGAAGGAATACGGGTGGGTTTTAGTCAGTAAGAGCCTGACACACCCTCCCGCTCCGCCCAGAGCTGGAGAAGTTAATTGATGATTTCCCATCCAAAAAAAAACCCCATTGATATACAAATATTTGTAAGCTCTCCAGCTCAAATAACTGTTTTGTTCAGACTCACGTGAACATACACTTGAGCTATGCACAAATATGGTCAAGCAATTTATTTTGTACCTTCAAAAGTTTTGAGTAATTATTTGACTGCTTCCAGTGCATTTGGAGTATCTTGAGAAAATCCGTATTGGGACAAAATGTCACTTATTTTTATATTCATATTTGTTTGACACTTAAGTACCTACTTATATACTTATGAACAAACCTATTAAGAAAAACTATTGCTTCTATTTGACAATATTATTCTATTTAAAAAGTATTCTATTTAAGTATTCTATTTAGAAATATTAGAGTTATTCAATTGAGAAGGCACGAACTAAGGCAGGCAGGAAGAGTTTTGAACTGCTTTTGTGAGCACGTTTATTTTTAAAAGTTCGTCCAAAACCATAGTAAGTACTAAACAGGTATAGTACGCGTCTAATTTAATGGCGGCTCTGAAGTACGCTACTCGCTGCGCAGTAACCCACCCCTCACCTCCGCTGACACATGAATTCTTTACTGCGCAGCGACTTGCCTCATGTTCTGAGCCGCCGTAAAGTTTAAATTGGGCTGTAACTGGTAAAACCATTAATCAGCGAAATGTAAAAATAGAATGTTCTCTATTTGGCTTTTAAAAATGAAGAGCGGCCGACCTTCATACTTTTCAAACAAACGCTCGTACGTGGTTATGGCATTTTAACACTTCTTTATTTGAAATTTTTGAACTAATCGGTATCTTGTAAACTATATCTAGGTTTCAATGAAAGCAAAAAATAAAAAAAAATAGAAACAAATTCAGTATAAGCCTGCAAAAATCTGCTTTTTTGCACAAATTTTACCTAAACTTTGACCGTTCATAATGTACTCATAAATTGTAAAAGTAAAGAAAACATATTCATAGGCACCTCGCAAATGTAATGGAGATTCTAAATGACAAACATTTATTTCAAAAACTTGTAAGGCTTACTCAAAATCACGTATTTCGTGGAACAAGTTTTATGAAATTCCCGCACACCATTTTTCGTTAAAAATTATCGCGTTCTCACTTGCTTTTTAGTAGTTTTCATTTGCGCTGGATGAAGCAACAAGCTTAACTCGACCATGCTCGTGTTGACGATAAACGGACCGGAAAGGCCTCAACACTTTGTCTTGGTCTAACATCAAACTATGACTAGACACAACTTCGAGTGCATAAATATTTGACTTAAATCACTTATTATGTAGGTACTCCACTTTTCCCAATAATCTCCTGTCTTCAATTCAAAACATTATTCAATTTCCCTGCACCAAACTCCGTTACAACTTGATTTCCTCCATACAAAACGAAACAAAATAGAAAATACTATTTGAATATTCCACAAGTTTAGATTAAATTCACCATTGCAGGATTTGAATGGAAAAATATAAGTTTTATTTATTTGTCGGGGGCTTGGGGATTCAATTGCTCTGCGTAGAAAGGATTTGTTTCCGATGTGGAGGAATGGGGGAATGGGGGACCGTATTGGGACGTATTCGTCAACTTTCAAAACGGGGGTTAGTTTTCTAAAGACTGGTGGTAAAGTTTGGTTGAGGTACTGAATTTGGTTTTAAGTTTTGCGAATTGTCGATTAAGTCTCTTGGTGTTTTTCGGTTCAGTTTAATACTGTAGTGTTTTAGTTACTTTAATCTACCTACTTTTTGCAAAATCTTAACAATAAGTTTATTGTACCTAAGTGTTTTTAAAGTGTGTTATATTTTAAAATCTGATGATAACTCTTATTATACCTGCTTAAGTAATAATTTTAAATGTGATAGGATCTAAAAAAATATTTTAAACAAAGTTTCGTGTCTCAATACGTCTATACTTAGCCTGTTTCCAAGGTCATTAATAATAAGCTAAGATCGGCGCCCACGCAGGATTAGCAATACATGTTGTATTGTTATTATTTTTCACTGTCAGTCCCCGAACTAAGGAGGTATTTGGAAATAGGACTATGATTAATTAAACTGTTATTCTTGACGGTCAGGAAAAAACTCTATTGTTAGGGTTCCGTAGTAAACAAGGAACTCTTATAGTTTCGCCACACAGTGGAACGAATGTATGGGAGCGGTTGGACGTAGACATGTCCGAAAAATAAGAGTAAAATTATGACAAACTAATGATGCCATCTTATTCGATTACTTAATGCCTTCATAAATTGTGGTGATGAATTTCTTCATAACTCCCATATTTCGGGAGTAATTTGAGAAAATGTGAAATTTTACTATGAAAATGAGTGTATCGAGCTCTCTCCCTCCTGATTCCGGGCTTGTTTCAAGTAGCGGTCTCTAATATCGTAATGCTATTACTAAGAGCTATATTTAATACTAAGACACATAGTGCGCCAAATGTGCACTTTCTGGGATAAAAGGAAATGAAAATTTAAAAAAAAAAACGTTTTTTCCCCATTTGTATTTACTTTAAACCGCAGACAGACTTATTAAGAGGTCTATAAATATATTATATATATACAGAAATATATATTAACAAAAATATTCACAAGAACTGATGAGAGTATGACTTTTAAGTAAGTTGATAATAAATTACCTAGTTTCATTAAAAGTACAATAAATAATTAAGATGTAAGCTCTAATTTACTAAGTTACACATTTTAAAACAATAACATCATTTAATTATCTTCGTCATCATCATCATCATCAATTAATTCAAATTCAGAATCGATGTCCGCTAAATCATTTATGTTAACAAATTCGATATCACTTTTCTCAGAATCCGTAAGCTCATAAAATTCCTTAAAAGAACATTTTTTTACAAACTTATTTCCTTTTGGACGGATACTTGTAACAAGTGGATCAGAAGACAGTAAAAGATTGTGCATAATATCTTCATTGCATGAGATACTGCTATGCTTTCGAGAATGCCCCTCTCTATATTTTCTAAAATCTTTATTTCTAGCCTCAGATGCCTCTTCGGATAGAAAACCAATGGGCACAATTGACATGTTCTGAACTATGTCTGGCCCATGCATTAAAATTTTATGAAGTGAAGAAGGCATATAATACCATGGGTATAACTCCACGTAAAGCTTAGCAGTATCAAAGCAGAACTCTCGGAATTTAGTTACGTTGATCTTCTCTCCTGATGAAATACACTGCAAGATCACACAGATTTTTCTTAAAAGCATAGCATCTATTCCGGTCAGTTCAGCAGATTTAGTGTAGTTTTCAAAAAATCTCCTTGCCGAGTTGCCATTGTTGGTGGATCCACTGCCTTGTTTCACAACATCGAGAAGTAAGCCCGTTTCTCTTCTTACAGCCTCTTGAACTCTTTTCTTCCTGTCATCAACTTGCCTTTTTGCTATATCACCCCTTACTTGCCATGATTTTATGTCTAATTTGTAGGAAATGTGTAATAAGCATTCCATTGAGCGAATCCAAGCGTGAAGGGTGCTTAAGCTATATTTATACATGTCCTCGTTTGCGTGTTTATCTTTGATTAACTCTAAATTATTCATTTCTTTAGGACAAGCCTTGCATATGTCACACACTGAAGCTGCTGTATTGGATATAATGGAATGAATTTTACCATCAATCATTGTCAACAGCAGTTGGTGTTTGACACTAATTCCATCAGTGATGGTGGATGGAGTTAAGGCTTCAATCTCTGCTTCGATTTCAGCCATCTCTCTCTGCACATTTTCTTTGGTTTCCTTTATAAACTTAAACAATATTGGCCGGCAAAATGAAGTGGAAGATGGTCGCTCGTTTTCCCAAATTGTTACACCTTTTGAGACGAGCCGCAGTGGTACAAGACTAATCATAAAATTACTAGCAAGATCGATTTGCTCATCTTCACTCGTCCTTTGATGATAAATGCTTTGGCTAGATGATCCGTCAAAACCCCATTTGCTGGTCAATACGAGCTGTTGATTGGGATCAACAGGGGTTTCTAACGACCTAATAAGTCTTCTTGAGGTTAAATCCATCAAGGCTTGTAATTTGATTTTTGCAGAGCTCTCTGTAACTGTGAGATCTTCTTTGGCCGGATAGCACTTAATTTTTTCTTTAACCAACATGTAGTAACTCGGGTATTGAAGAGCTCCTTCTTGAGTGTTGAAATCCCGAAGAGTGTTATAGCGCCATTTCGATAAGTTCATCGATACATAAAGAGCCAATGCCTTCAAAGGGGATATTTCCCGTACCTGAATTGATTTACCTTCAATGAAGGCTTTGATTTTTGAGGCCTCTTCTGGATTCTCCGTCAAGTATTTCATAACATAAGCTGTATCGCTTTGTCCTGCCTTTTGAAGCGCCCTTTCGGCCGAAAACATAATTTCAGCGCTGCTACTGCTGCATGAAAGACTATCTTCAGTGCGTCTTCTTTTTTGCCGGTTACTAAGGTCCTCAAAAGATTTACGAGGACTAGGATGTGTACAAGTTGAAGCATCAGATTTAGCAGGAGAAATTATGGGCTCGATGACGTCACTTATATTTTCTGTAGAAGGTTCCATATTTTCATTCTGTAATTCCGGCCATTGAATTGCAGCCTGTAGCCAAATCTCATGTTTCTTCCGAAACTTATCTGTGCTTCTTCCAGACTGTGTCCATTTTGCATAAATGCGGTAGCAAAATCGACGACACCAGTCTTTTAAACTTGTTTCAGCACTTTCACATAACTGAACACAACTGTTATCTTTTAAAACACTGAACAAATAGTTAAAGTCGCGTAAATCTTTATGTGCGCGTGCGCATAAAGCAACGTGAATATCAAGATTTGTATTAAAATTTGGAAAATACATTGCGAGATTAGCTTGGATACAACGAGGTGTAAATCAACACTGATTTTAAAGGTACTAATAGTGACCTATTTATATAAAATCCAGGTATCCCAGGTATCCTTTGTTAAATATTGCAAGGTAATTAGTTATTGTGATAATTAGTAAATGATGCATGCTAAATTAGTGTATTAAGAGCCATTTAGTAATTAAATAATAGCAATGTTCTTATCAGTAATCATTAGTGCATCAGTTTTATATGTAAACCTTAAGTCCCTAATTATATATCCTAATTAGCTTATATCTTCTCTAATTGGCTGCTCAGAAATGTTAT
This sequence comes from Atethmia centrago, assembly GCA_905333075.3. Classification (NCBI taxonomy): domain Eukaryota; kingdom Metazoa; phylum Arthropoda; class Insecta; order Lepidoptera; family Noctuidae; genus Atethmia; species Atethmia centrago. The sequence goes on along the minus strand of HG995392.1, from coordinate 9,424,208 downwards.
TGTAATAAGGTAAACCTTTAGAAAAACGGTTTTAATCAACAAAATAAACAAAAAATAAAAAAATTGTGTTATAAAATAAACATCACTCTTTATCCCAGAAAGTGCACATTTGGCGCACTATGTGTCTTAGTATTAAATATAGCTCTTAGTATTAGCATTATGATATTAGAGACCGCTACTTGAAACAAGCCCGGAATCAGGAGGGAGAGAGCTCGATACACTCATTTTCATAGTAAAATTTCACATTTTCTCAAATTACTCCCGAAATATGGGAGTTATGAAGAAATTCATCACCACAAGTTATGAAGGCATTAAGTAATCGAATAAGATGGCATCATTAGTTTGGCATAATTTTACTCTTTTTTTTCGGACATGTCTACGTCCAACCGCTCCCATACATTCGTTCCACTGTGCGCCATGTCCGTCTGTCTGCCCGTCTGTCCCCGCTTTAGCTCAGAGACGCTTAGTACTGGAAAGCTGTAATTTGGAATGGGTACACTTATTAATCACGCCGACAAAATGGTACAATAAAATCTTGAAAAACATCATTTTTTAGGTAGGTACCTCCCTTTTTTTTTTGAGGGTGGGAAATCATCATATAACTTCTGCCACTCTGGGCGGAGCGGGAGGGTGTGTCAGACTCTTACTGACTAAAACCCACCCGTATTCCTTCCTGTTGCCTGTGTTGCGGGGGCCTCGGTGACCCATAAGTACCTTCCCGCGACCCCGGCAGGCATCGGCCCTAGTGGACCCCTACCTTTGTGCTGATGACATCTCTTTGAAGCGCACGTGGAATACAACGCGCCGTCGCCCCGGGCCTGGTCCTTACCGGACGGTGAGCTACCCATTGCTCACCGTCCGCATGCCCGCGCCTACGGTGGCCGGAAATCCGCCCGGGATAGGTACCTCCCTCAGACGTAATGTGGTGATGATATATTTTTTTCTCGTCTATGCCACGGTGTGTGGTATCGTTGGATAGGCCGTTCGAAAATATTACGGGTCTGGAACACCATTTTTCGATTCAGGGATCCGTTTGCGTAATATTAAGCTTTAAAGTGCAAATTTTTGTTAGAGTCAGGTGTCCCCCTGCCAGCTAAATGGTTGTTTTTGGATATGTGAAAAAATCGTTGCAATAGAACAAAACTATCACAGCTAAGTAGGCTTTACAAGTTAACGAGTATTTGTCAACCAACTTACATTTGCAGTTGGAGAATTGACCGTGACGTATATCGATGTATGGGAGAACATGTTTTTCAACTACAATGCTTTTCGGATAATGTCATCCCAACTACGGAACCCTTCATTTTGCTTGTTCCGACACGCACTTGGCCGGGTTTTCTTTATTATGGTTCATAAAAAGCTGTCTATGTGGTGTTTTATGTGTTGCTAGCGCTTCTCGCCTGTTATGCTACGTTATCTACGTAGAAGAGCGGAGGCCGCCACATAACGGCCGCGGCCGCCATGAAAATGATGCCACCGGGGTTTCACTTTACGCTGTTAAAAAACGCTTTCTATGGAAACACACCAACTTTCTTTCAGAAATAACGTTTCAGTGACGTCAATCAACTCAGCCTATAACAGTTCACTGCTGGACATAGGCCTCTCTCAGGCTGCGCCACAACATCCTGTCCTCCGTCTTCCGCATCCAATCTGTCCCAGCCACCTTTTTAAGGTCGTCGGTCCATCTAGCTGGGGGGCGTCCCACACTATATAACTAAACAGACAGACGTGCTGCTGGGGAGTTTGTTCCACCACTTCTTCTTCCCAGCTAAAGCACTAGGAAGTGGTGACGGGCGAGCATTTTTGGGGGACTGTCTTATGTAACTTTGACGTTCGAAAAGTGCTGATTTTCAGCCTTGTTTGAATAAATGACTTTTGACTACGCTTGCCGATACGCGGTTGGATTCAGTGACGTCATTCGACGGTAACTTACGGATGCTATGTGGCAACCACCGCAGTCTTAGGAAATCCTGGCTTTAGCAAGCGCCAGCAGATAAGAGGAACAAGATATTATAGTCACTATCTCCTTGCCTAGCGCTGTCGTGTTTCGTCTCTTAGTACGGGCAACAATAATTAAAGACCCAGCAACAGTCTCTTAAAACTAAATATAATAATGTATACACATTCAACATCATTCACCTACACATAAGCCACTGTTCACCTACACATTCACCACCGTTCATCTACACATTCACCACCGTTCACCTACACATTCACCAACATTCATCTACACATTCACCACCATTCACCACACACCCTTTGACTGCTTTTGTTGTGTTATTTAATTTATCATTTATTTATTTTTGGGGGGCCTGGTGACCTGTAATACAAGTTTTTTCTAAAGCAGGCACCAGCTCTCACAATGTGAATTTTTATAATTCAAAACTGTTAAGTGCTACAAAACCATTGTGAGAGACAGTCAAACAGATAAAAATTCAACTTTACAATTTTTTTTATATTTATCAATCAATCAACTCAGCCTATAACAGTCCACTGCTGGACATGGGCCTCTCCAAGGCTGCGCCACAACACCCAGTCCTCCGCCTTCCGCATCCAGTCTGTCCCAGCCAACTTTTTAAGGTCGTCGGCCCATCTCGATATAGATTATCTATTTATAGATTACGCATTAAGTATCGCTAGCTAATTTAATTAGACTTTGTATAAACTAAGTATATTGTGTGCACTTCAGCCGCATTCGACAGATTTATTATGAAGATGTTTTATCAAGTCACCAGAAATTGTCAACAAAACTTACAAGATAACTCAACAAAACCTTTCCGCTTTTTGCTTTTCGAACTTGCCCGACAAAAGTCCCATAAGTGCAGACTGCCTCCAAAGTTTCTACTACTCTTTGCCCAACATAATTCCTTTTAGTACAAAAACGGGCAACTTGGTCAAAGGGTTCTGATGTAATACGAAGCCGTATTAAGGGGACGCTTTCTATGTCTACGAAGAATAGACACAGCTCTTTCTATATAAAGTGACATTTTGCTTCTCCATTTTTGACATCGCACCGTAGAAATCCTTCTACATAAAAAGGACCTAGACAAAGATCGTTAGAAACGAAAGACAAAATGACAGATTGTAGAAGGATTTCTACGGTGCGATGTCAAAAATGGAGGAACGACTCGTCACTTTGTATAGAAAGAGCTGTGTCTATTCTTCGTAGAAATAGAAAGCGTCATACTAAGCGTGCAGGAGCTAAACGTAAGTTTTATAATGCCTAAAAGTATATGATCCTCTGTAGTAAACAAAATCAGAAAAATATATGACATTCTTCAGGATATATGCTAGGTAGATAGTGTGTTGAAAACATAAAACAACTAATTTGATACGATAGAAAAAATCACGAAAATACCTCTAAAAAAATATTTTATCGATTAAAAACTTTGTCAGAGTATTCTACAAGCAACATAATAGTGTTTTAATTTTTTTTATCCAATCAATAGATTTTTTGTAAATAGATAATTGCTTCATATTTTGCAATCAATTACTAGCGATGTGTGATCGCGCTTCTCTTTCTTTTCTATGCAGTCCGACAGTGACCGCGCTTTAGGTGTTGTCAGGCTCTTAAGTTGGTTTTTGTTTTTGACTCAACACAAGAATAAGGAAGATTTGTTGTCTGTGCCTAGTATAATTTCACCATTTGGGCGTTTCTTGATAGCATGCTCAATATCCTGCAGCATTATCTGAAAGTGCATAAATAAACACCATATTATTCGATTAATGAATATTTTGAAGATTCCCTAGAATAAACTCCCCAGATTTTTACCTCCTTTTTTTTTACTAAATCTCTGTATACGTATCTATAATCTTTTACTTATCTTTTCCTATAGTTCTTTTTATATTTAGTTTTATGTTTAGTTTTTTAGTTTAATTTTCTGTTTATCCGTGTAAGAATATTCTCTTTATTTATTTTCCTATAATTGTATGCCCTTTATGTATGTTGTAGAGATACCTACTTTTTTTATTTTGACTTAATTTTTTTACGACTATCCTCCTACAGCAACAATAAATAATAAGTCTTGTACTCTAATTAATTCTAGAAAGACTGGCTAAAAGGTACGAAAGCCTCCTGAATTCTAATACTTAAGTTAGTCCAACGCACGCTGGACAGTCAGACTTGCTACAACAAGCAAGCAAGCTACAAGCTTATACAAGCAAGCTTTATACAAGCTTTTATTTAGTTTCACCTGTCCCGGGGTCTGTCTGGTCATAATCAAATCTTGAAAGTTAAATTTGACCCACTTCCCGGTTTCCGATGGAGCTGAAATTTTGCATGTATATGCAAATTGGATGACAGTGCAATATTATTATGACATGGAGCCGAAAGGTGGCAAAATGACACAACCCCATCGAATTTGGGCTCGTTTGATTTGTTTTGACAAGAACTCTGGTTCTAGGGTAATGATTATTTTTTAAGCAAGCTTTTATTACTTGTTATCAAAACCATACTAAAAAGTTAAAAATAATTTTATTCCAATTGGAAATAAGCTGTTTTATACTTATTAACCTTTAAACGATAATGAAGCTCCTTCGTCTATGTCAAAATCATCTCAAAACATAATTAATGTATATTTTCAAACCTTGAAATATCATACCAAATATTAAATCTATGTGTACTTATCACAGTCTCAAGTTTTCAAAGAAAAGCGTGTTATTTACATTTTAACAGCAAGAGAAAAAAAAGATGGTTCACTTAAGGTCAATATCGCCTTAAAAGCCCAGGGCTTTTAGTACCAAACACATGTCACACACAAGGAGCTTAGGAAATGTCCAGAAAATCTGTAAATAGACCATACAAGGTCAACTTTAAGATATAATTCTAAGTTTCCACCAATCTTATAAGACCTGTCCAACCTTCAAGATTGTGTTAAAAACTCTAACTTGAAGCATCCTACTCCAGTTCAAAATATACTAGCTCCTGTACTATACACAGTTGCGTTGTCAGACGAATTTTGACCTTATTCAGTGGAAGATAAGTCTCGTTTTATTTTGAGCAATAGTGACATATGAATCGAGTTTCATTCATTATCTGCCATGACTGATGAAAAATGATGTCTCCTAACCCGTATTTAGATGATGAAAAGGTCGGTTTATGCGGGATGTAAGCATGAAATGAATGGGGCGACATTTTTCTTTAAGAAGCGTTATAAGTTTTTGTCACATGGAAAATGGTTGGCGCTCAGAACAAATAAAAAACCAAGACATAGCGCTGTCAACAGTGACGTGAAGCCGGTTTTGTAAACATGTGTGCACTTAGCGAGGTGTAGTTTGGTTGAAATGGGTTGTAATTAAGTGCTTGTGGGTGTGTGTGCACAGATCGAGGTGTAGTTTTGGCATGGCTTTACTATATTGTTCGCAGCGTTATGTCTTGGCTTTTTATTTGGTCTGAGGGTTGGCAATTGATGTTTTTCATTATTTGTTGCGTTATTTGATTTATGGTGAGAATTTGAAACCTGATAAGGTGAGGTATTTCCTCTCCTTAGGGTACTAATTTATAGCTGACATTGGGGTATTGATATGCCTCGGAATCTACATACTGCCAAACAATTGTAAAATAACCCTGAAGGAAAAATTACAAAAATATGGGACGGAAAAATAAAATACCACGTCATGGTGGCTCCATTCCCGGGTGTCACCAGTGCGTGGATCACCCGGAGGACACGGTGGAGCACACGGTGGAGGTCTGCCCGGCTTGGGCAGAGCACCACAGTGTCCTCGTGGAGGCGATCGGCGGCAGAGATCTCTCGCGTCCGGCCCTGGTTCAGGCCATGGTACGGAGCGAGAGGGAATGGGCAGCCGTCACCTCCTTCTGCGAAGCAGTAATGCTCGCGAAGGAGGACGCGGGACGGTTGAGACAACGGCAAGTTTCGCGCCCTCTCGCCCCTAGCCGCCGCAGGAGACGCCCTGGGGGTCGGGAATCCCGGGCGGATTTCCGGCCACCGTAGGCGCGGGCTTGCAGACAGTGAGCAATGGGTAGCTCACCGTCCGGTAAGGACCAGGCCCGGGTCGACGACGCGTGGTATTCCACGCGCGCCTCAAAGAGATGTCGTCAGCACATATGTAGGGGTCCACTAGGGCCGGTGCCTGCCGGGGTCGCGTGAAGGTACAAAAGGGTCACCGAGTCCCCTGGCAACACAGGCAACAGGAAGGAATACGGGTGGGTTTTAGTCAGTAAGAGTCTGAACCACCCTCCCGCTCCGCCCAGAGCGGGAGAAGTTATTTGATGATTTCACACCCAACAAAAAAAAAAAAATGGTGGCGCCATTGCAGAGCGATACACATTTAAATAGCTATAATCACTATCCACGTCTTAAAATGTTTATTAATTTAAACCACCACTTTCTATTAGAACTACCACTTAATAAATAAGATCTTTCACATATCTAGTTCCAATAGAATTCCATCCTTAAACCACGTACAAGTCAAAACGTTCAAAATCTAGTCACAATCTAATCTGAGCACAACGGGAACAAACACGCACACTTACAAACACACACCACACACACGCGACTCCCACAGATCACACACACATTACACATAGGTACATACACACATACCAAACCTAAAATCAGTTCTCTAGTATCCACTGTAGAATTCGGCCCCGAGCCCCAAAAAGAGTCTAGTGTGGGCTACTGGCAAATAATATATTATAACATAACTGTAAGTAATATTTTAAGGTACCCATGTCGTCTCTAAACCTGCTTACCCGTACAATAAAATACTTTCTATTTCTATCTCAGCGACAATTCAAGTCAAAAACTTGTAATAGAGGTATGAAAATTAGATGTATGTTTGCCAGATTGAGGCTGAGATTACAATGCGAACGTTCTCAAAAAAAACGGGAAATGCCCCTAAGATTTACCAATAGGCAGTAGAAAACATGCTGCTCTGACCACAACTTGATACCTATGGGCTTGAAGATGACGGTGAGTCTCAGTCAGTACAGACTACACACACTACATTGTTATGCGAAGTCATAATTCAATTATTAACATATTGACATTGATGAATACTATAAAAAAAATTACGTGAATATATTATGAAAAGTATTATGTTACTTTAATTATTGTGAATGTGAGCACTATGTGGGTCATTTTTATTTATTTATTTTGTTTTTTTTTTCTCAGCCAGTTTTAATGATAGCCTGGCATTTTGAGTACTTTATGCAGCCTACCCAAATGTCCTTTCTTTGGTATTGTTCGTCGAGTCGTTGAGCTCCTTAAGTTCTGAGTTGAGCTACACGATTACTACATGGTCCTCACATGATCTGACCAAGATTATGTTTGGATAAAAGAGACTTTGACCCTTGAGTTGGTTTCGCCATTTCTTCGCAAGGGTAGTCAGATAGGAAATGTCGACTCCATCTAGCTTATTTTTTAATATGACGTGTAAAAGTGATTCTGATATCCTATTTACAGAATAAACAATTTCATTTCACACATCGTATAAGCCCTCTATCCTAACCATAGAAATATTAATATTATAATAAAGAAAAAACTTGGGCTTGGGCTTAACTTGGGGCTTGTGACTAAATAAAAACAGCCGCCCGGGTCAATCGATCAGGTTAAGCTAAGCTTGCCGCGGTTGGTCCGTGGATGGGTGACCATCTTTACATACCAAGACCCCTCCGTGCCTCGGAAAGCACTTTAAGCTGTTGGTCTCGGCTGTCATTCGAGCATCTTTGACAGTCGTTACTGGTCGTCAGAAGCCCGAAAGTCTGACAACCAGTCTTACCAAGGGGTATCGTGTTACCCGGTAACTGGGTTGTGGAGGTCAGATAGGCAGTCGCTCCATGTAAAATACTGGTATTCATCTGCATCCGGTTACACTGGAAGCCGACCCCAACGTAGTTGGGAAAAGGCAGGCAGATGATGATAATAAAGAAAAAAACTTCTTTATACTTCTTTCTTATATCTATGATCCTAACTAATATTAAAAATGCGAAAGTGACTTTGTTTGTTTGTTACGCTTCACGCTAAAACGGCTCAACGGATTTGGGTGAAATTTGGCACATGGGTAGACCATGACCTAGGTTAGGACATAAAATACTTTTAATCCCGATATTCCCACGGGATCGAGATGTATGCGGGTGAAACCGCGGGGCGCAGTTAAATATTAATAATCCCCCAAACTTCAGGCTTCATATCGATGATAGCGGGTCTACCTGACAAATACATGATTAAAGTTACCTTCCTACCTCCCTGAATCCAAGACGAGCTTCCCATCCATTTATCACAGGATTTAACGTCAATATCAACATTGTCGTTAAGGTTATATTCTTAATCGACTTTAGAGTTCGGAAAGTGGAAAATTTTGAGTGGAAATACGATGTTATGGTTATTTTTACAACTCGACTGCCTCATTTGTCTAGTGGTCGCAGGTACTGCTACTGAGCATGAGGTCCTGGGTTTGATTCCCGGGTCGGGAAAAGTGTATATTAGGCTTTTCAGTAGCAGCCCGGAGTCTGGATTTGTGCCCGGTTGATAGCAATAGGCTTGCCCCTATTAAATACACGGGACTTAAATATAACTGACGTAAGGTGGGTGTACAGGGTGTACCTGTACACCCACCTTACGTCAGTTATATTCTATTATATCTGCCTTAACCTTCGTAAAACCCACCCGTATTCCTTCGGTTGCCTGTGTTGCCAGGGGCCTCGGTAACCCTTTAGTACCTTCCCGCGACCCCGGCAGGCACCGGCCCTAGTGGACCCCCTACACTTGTGCTGACGACATCTCTTTGAAGCGCGCGTGAAATACGCGCCGTCGACCCGGGCCTGGGTCCTTATTAGACAATGAGCTACCCATTGCTCACCGTCCGCAAGCCCGCGCCTACGGTGGCCGGAAATCCACCCGAGATTCCCGACGCCCAGGGCGTCTCCTGCGGAGGCTAGGGGAGAGAGGGTGCGAAATTTGCCTTTCTCTCAACCGCCCCGCCTTCTCCTCCACGAGCATTACTGCTTTGCAGAAGGAGGTGACTGCTGCCCATGCCCTTTCGCTCCGTACCATGGCCTGAACCAGGGCTGGACGTGAGAGATCTCTGCCACCGATCACCTCCACGAGGACACGGCGGTGCTCTGCCCAAGCCGGGCAGACCTCCATCGTATGCTTCACCGTGTCCTCCGGGCGATCTACATAGTGGTGACACCCGGGCGTTTCCTCCCGCCTTATCCGACACAGGACCCTCCCGAAGCTGCCGTGTCCCGTGAGGACCTGCGTCAGGCGGACGATGAGGACGCCGTGGCGCCTCTCTAGCCACTCCTCAAAGAGAGGACTTATCGCCGCAATTGTGGCGTGCCCAGCACTGGGTTGCGACAATCGCACTCTCCATGTCACCATGAGATCCCGCCGGAGCTCTGTCCGCTGTGCCGCGATTTCTTGCGACACCTCTGGCTTACCCTTTTTTATACACTTTTTTTTTTTTTTGATGGTGGGAAATCATGATAGTGATTATAGCTATCTAGCTAGCTATGTGGATAGTGATTATAGCTATTTAAATGTGTATCGCTCTGCAATGGAGCCACCATTTTTTTTTTTGTTGGATGTGAAATCATCAAATAACTTCTCCCGCTCTGGGCGGAGCGGGAGGGTGTGTCAGACTCTTACTGACTAAAACCCACCCGTATTCCTTCCTGTTGCCTGTGTTGCGGGGGCCTCGGTGACCCATAAGTACCTTCCCGCGACCCCGGCAGGTTTTTATACACTGGGTCAAATATTTTGCAGGGTAGTCGTGGCTATGAAATTTGAGCAGCACTCTTGAAACAAAACAATTATTGGAATCTGTTGTTTCTTAATTTTTTTGTTTACATTGTGACTGATGAATATCACTGATGAATTTATTTCGCTGTAGAATATTATAATACAGACGAATATGAAGGAAGGTGTTTCACCTCTATTCAAGAGTTTCTCAGTAAACAGTTTTTTTTTATAAAAATGGGCATTATTCATGGACGGTAAAGGGGATTCCAGGAAGGCATTCCAAAAGACAACGATGCAAATTGTAAACACTCATGGAAAGACGAATTCACAAACATAACACAATTTTGGTGAGATTATCACATGTTTTCCGCACATGTTAGCACAATTAAGTAATCTTCATCTTTGACTGAATTATTACTATGTTTCAAACAAAGCGACTGTTACACTGGATGCCACAATCTACGAAGACATTGAACAAAATGTGACAAAATGAACAAAAATCTAACAACGCACCACATATTTCCTTATAAGATTGAGTAATCACAAACATAATCGAAGAAATATGTTGTTTACAACCAACATAATGTTATTGTTATAGAATTTAAACGTTCATACAGTAAGAATGATAATACGACACTTATAAATACAGTAACAGATAATTTTGCCGTCAGTGTGCTTTGAGATGTGTGCCCCGGAATAGTACGTGAACTGTTGTGTTGAGTTGGAATATTTTGTGAAGTAATAAAGGTATTGGTTTCTATTATCTATTATAAATTATTGTATATATAATTTATAATGTTAATTATTGTATATTATAAATTATTCGCGACCATAACAAATATGTCTAAGTCTCTACTTATTAAGGTGGATCCGCAGTTTGATTGATTGATTTAAGACTGATTCCGCCCGCGAAATTCAAAATTTCTTACTTTTTTTTTGTAATTTGGAGGTCTCAAACTCAAAACATTTATTTCAATTAAACCATTTACAGGCACTATTGAATTGTCAAGGAGTCGGTCAGTTAGAAAAAAGATTAGTATAAAATAATGTTGAATTTATAACTAAATTTGAGGACGATGTAAAAACAAAACGCGTCCATAGTAGCAAAATAAACAAAAAAAAAAAACTAAATAAAATAATTATAAGTAAGCCGAGGAATCTAAGAGGTGACCAGTCCCAACTGACGGCGCCCTTTCACGAGCATGACGCATGGATCAGCACCATTCAGCTCAACCATTTTGAAGGGAGCTAAATGATCCAACACACGCGCCACCATCAGCGAGACATCTGAGTGAGCATCAGCCGCCAGGGCCGCAGGGTGTGAGGTTTATATCTTGATCATATGAAACGAGACCATGACAAATATGTATTTACAGAATTATAATCATTAAAATCATTAATACTTCTCTATAAGTTAGATTTGTTCCATAAGAAAACATAAAATTCCGAGCAGTATTAAAGAAAACCCCTTACGAATATTTAAATCAAGATTAACCTCATTATTATTAGAAAAATATTATTATTGTTTAGAAGACTTTTTAAATGATAAAAATATATAAATAACTTTATAACAAAGAATAATGCTAATTAATATCTAGGTTGAATTATTTACATTTTTCATTAATTTTGTTGACAGTTATGATTTGTATTAATATTGTATCTGGTATAATAATATTGTAAGACTTTGGCATGCCGTAAGGTAGAATGTAGCGGAAACACTTTTTTTGTACCATCTTATACGTGTACCTACATTGCTGGCAAATAAATAAATCTAATCTAATCTAATGTAAAGAACTTTTCCATAAGAGATTTGTTCTTATAGAACAAAACCTACTAAGAGAGATGTATTAATGATTCTAATGATTATAATTCTGTCAATATAAATACATACGTATTTGTTATGGTCGCGCAATCATATTTTGATCAAGATTCAACCTGACATTGACCTGCAAATTCCCAAAAACCTATGAAAATTTGAATTTTGCGGACTAACACTGCGGATCCACCTTAAGAGGCCGACAACACCTAAAACGCGGTCACTGTCGAACTGCATAGAAAAGAAAGAGAAGCGCGATGACACAACGCTGGCAATTTATTGCAAAATATGAAGCAATTATCGATTTACAAAAAAGCTATAGATTCTATAAAAAAAATAAAACACTATTATGCTAATATGTTGCTTGTAGAATAATCTGACAAAAAATCAGAATGATTGCATGTATATTAGTCTGGTTTTTAATCGTTAAAAGAAATTTTTAGAGGTATCTTCGTGATTTTTTTCTATCGTATCAAATTAGTTGTATTATGTTTTCACCACACTATCTACCTAGCATATATCCTGAAGAATATCATATACTTTTCTGATTTTGTTTACTGCAGGGGATCATATACTTTTAGACATTATAGAACTTAAAAAAATTGCGTTTAGGTCCTGTAGTCCCCTTAATCAGATTTGCAACAACTGATCAGAAATCTCGCCATCATCATCTTCAGCTCTCAAGCCTTAAGCCTCTTTTCTCTTGCACCAACTTTTACTGATCTGCAAACATCGCAGAAAAACCTATTAAAATAAAATTCAATCGTGATGCGTAAGATACTTAGGTACGGACAGAGAAGGTAGAAGGAAACATTATGGAATCAGCCAAGCGTTAAATTTTCACCGCGTAAGCTTCCACCGTGAAATTTAACAATGTGTATAATTGAAATTGTATGGTTCTATCCCGGGTTTACCTTACAGAATTCATGACTGGATCTGTATCCAGTCATGAATTCCCTGTACCTTACTGTACCTTACTGTTAAGGTATTATCTATTACGTACTGTAAAAAGTGTTCATTTTAAAAAAGAAGATTAGTACCAGCCTTCTAAGTAAACTACCATAGCACTGAAAAAAAACGATAAACATTTGGTGGGTACTTGGGATGGTTAGCCATGACAATGTAGTTACCAAATATACAGATTAACGAATAAATTACAATGAGCTGGTTAACTCTATACTGAAAGTCTTGGAAAAAAGATAAGAGAAACGATTCGGAAAGATAAAATAGTAAACAAAAATAACTTTATACTGAGAAATCTGTCTTGTTTGTCCAATTAGATTTTCCGTGAAATTGATACTTTATCTTTAAGTAAACAAGTAGTCGTAAACAATTAAAGTAAATTAATCATAGACATTTTCCTGATCTGGAGACCAAGAATGCGGAAAAAGTTTCTTATTAACAATAATAAAACCTGCCTATAATTATTACTGCTTATTTAACTTGCAATTTACAATTTTTTAATACTATTAAAAATTATTACTATACCTACAGTACTTAATTGACTGTCCACAGACCAAAATGGTAATATTATCCCATTTCATTACAGATGGAGAAACTAATACTAGTACTCCTGTCAATATTGACAACGATCAACTCAAACCCAGTGATGACCAGACAAAGACTCGCTCAACAGAAGACCAGAGACACCTTCTGTGCCAACCTCCTCAATTTTAACAACTTCCATTACTCTTTAGAAGAACAAAAGAACGTCACAGGCATACCAGCAGACATGAGCATTCACTGGAAGACTGGCAAGGTCTTCTTCACTCTTATAAGTGACGAAATGAAAATGAGTCTCCAAGTAATGCACCCAAGCGGAGAATTTGAAATCATAAAAGTCGCCGGACTCGGCCAGTCGACTTGCGTTGATAACCTAAACGACATCGTGTATTTAGCCACTGATAACGGCGTCTATAAGTATAAAGATGACAGCTCTATCGAATTGTATACAGCTTTGGGAGAAGATGTGATGTATATCGCCGTGAACAGCGATGGCAGTGCTATGTACATTGCTACTTGGCCTCAAAACCGAGTCCATAAGATCACGAATGAAGGTCAAAAGCAGGAAAAGTTTTCGGCTATACCAAACGGTCATGGTTTGACTGTGGATCCTAGAAATAACTTGTACTTCGTAGCTACAAAGACCTCGTACATTTTAAAGAATGGAAACACGGTTCCAATCAAAATCAAAGGTTTACCCAATGATAAAATGACAGGGGTTTTTGTCAGTCGATCTGATGAAGTATTCGCCATGGATGAGAATAGTAACTTATATGTAGTAGACCCTGAAAACACAAGTGCAAAGCGTCTAGGAACCTTTAGCATCTCTGGAGTGAATTCCTTTGCAATGGATTCAGCCGATAACGTGCTAGTGGGAGTAAAAGGCGCCATATTGAAATTCAATGCATATGAAAAGAGTCCTTGCCCGGAACATGAAAAGTAATTTAATTGTTTTGAGACTAACTGGAGTGGCTAAATTGTTGTTTGTAATTAAATAAATGTAGTTATTAATACCAACTTAATATACTGTTTTTCTTGAACTTAATTTTTCTTGATATTCTTCTGCTTCAGGTCTTATTGCTTTCACTTTTTCATTATTTGCATAGTATGTATCGGCGGTTCTATACTATAAAAAACCAAGAGTGTGTCGGCCCACGCACAATGAAGAGTTCCGTAGTTAAGATTACTTGGGATGAATTTATCCCAAAAACAAACGTAACATTGTAGTTGAAAAACACGTTCTCCCATTCATCGATATACGTCACGGTCAATTCTCCAACGGCAAATTTAAGTTGGTCGACTATTACTCGTTAACTTGTAAAGCCTACTTAGCTGTGATATTTTTCCTTTTAAAGTCATTATATGTACTACTGCCATGATTTTTTTTACATCTCCATAAACAACCATTTAGCTGGCAGGTGGGAACACTTGACTCTTACAAAAATTTGCACTTTAAAGCTTAATATTACGCAAACGGATCCTTGAATCTAAAAATCGTGTACACAGATCGCCAATATTTTTGAACGGCCTATCCAACAATACCCCACACCATGGGATAGACGAGAAAAAAAATATCATCCTCACATTACGTGCAAGGGAGGTACCCTGATATTTTTTTTTTTCAAGATTTTATTGTAGGTACCACTTTATTGGCGTGCTTAATATGTATACATATGCCAAATACAGCTTTCTAGTACTAAGCGTCTCTGAGCTACAGAGGGTACAGACAAACAGACCGACAGACAGACGGACATGGCAAAACTATAAGGGTTCCTTGTTTACTACGGAACCCTAACAAATCAACGTGAAAACATAGGTGAAGTGATCTTAAAGTAAGCTATCATTCCACCACATGTTAGGGATTGCCACAACGGATAGCTTGCAACACTTCACCCAGGTGAGATTTTTGGAAAAATTATCGGCAGGTTGTGTCTCACTTTATTAACCGACGAAAAAACGGAGGACGTTCTCAAGTTGACGCGTATATTTTTTTTTTTAAGTATCTTTATTAATATAATAACTTTTTACAGAGTAGGTAGTCCGATTTTCATAATTCTTTTTTCTTTATGATTTGCTATAAAGTTTAATTAATAATTAAATTCGTTCTCTTGAGTGTTATGGATCTATTTGTAGCCACGTCATCGCCTTCAATTACTTCTTAAGAGGCCGACAACACCTAAAGCGCGGTCACTGTCGGACTGCATAGAAAAGAAAGAGAAGCGCGATGACACAACGCTGGTAATTTATTGCAAAATATGAAGCAATTATCGATTTACAAAAAGCTATAGATTGTATAAAAAAATAAAACACTTATGCTAATATGTTGCTCGTAGAATAATCTGACAAAAAATCAGAATGATTGCATGTATTTTATTATTGTTTTTAATCGTTAAAAGAAATTTTTAGAGGTATATTCGTGATTTTTTTCTATCGTATCAAATTAGTTATATTATGTTTCAATTTTTCAACACACTATCTACCTAGCATATATCCTTAAGAATATCATATATTTTTCTGATTTTGTTTACTGCAGTGGATCATATACTTTAAGGCATTATAAAACTTAAAAAAAGTTGCGTTTAGGTCCTGTAGTCCCCTTAATCTATATAAGGCCGATTAATTATGTATAATCTTCCCTCTGCTTCTTTCAATCTCTAATAAATTAACTTTTATGTTTTCATTGGGCGTGTACAGCAATGTAGCTATACTTTGTAACCTTTTCTGTCTTGTTCTGTCTGACTGACATGCTTCTCTAGTTGGCACCTATTTAATTTCAATGTTATGCTAAGTTTTATCAATTTAGGTTTTTTTAATTATTACACAAGTATACTATATACTTGAAGAATGTGTATCTCTACAAATCTATACTTTTAATAATATCGTAGCGAAGTCAAAACTTTACATTGATTACTTTTGAAAAAAGGTAATTGCTATGAAGTCTGGGGTCGATTCTAATGCCGAAAATATAGTTTTTAGATTTTTTGTCTGTTTGTTTGAATGTATGTTCCAGCATCACGCAAATTCTACCGGATAGATTCTGTTAAAATTTTGCATAGATATTCCCTATAAGTCTGGTCAGCCGAAAGGCTTTATATTATCACGCTATTTGCTATGGGGGATGATCAATATTGAATTATGTTTGTATTCCTCTATGGTTTACAGCAAATTGTAAAAAGACGAGCCAAACGTTAAAACATTGCTATCTATAATCTATAAATGATTATCATCACGCTATATCTTTATAGGGCTAAGCAGTCAATCATCATGACATACACAGGGTGCTTTTTGAGATGGGGAAGTAAGGAACCGTTGTAGCTACACGAAATCGGTCTTAGGAGATTGTCCCTAACTTTTTGAAACATTTTGATCTACGTGTACATAGTTAAAAAAAAAAAAACCGGCAGCAAGAAAATGGGCAATTTTCACAAAATATTTTTTGTTGATGGCAATAGATCCTGTTTCTTATGAGGATCAAAAATCTATTAGACCAACTGAGGTTTGATGGAACTGGTACACTTGCTCGAAAGACATTTCCGCGAAGGACATTTCCGCGAAGGACACTTGCACGAACCTGCTTCCGCGAAAATATATTTTCGCGAACGGACTTTTGAGCGAATAGACTTTTGTGCGAAGGGACACTTGCGAGAATGGACTTTTGCGCAAATGTACTTTTGCGTCAAAGACACATTTTTTTTTCACATGGTTTCTGAGGGCACTATCAGCAATAATGGGGTCAAAACCAAAATTCAAGATGACACCACCGACAATTTGCAAATTTTTCGTCATGGGTGTCCTTTTCGTTATTTTCGAGAGCGCTGTCAATGATAATGGGGTGAAAATCAAAATTCAAGATAGCCATTAAAAAATTGCAAATTTTTCGTCATGGCCGTGAAATTCATGGTTTTGAGGTCGCTGACAACGATAATGGGGTCAAAATTTGCAAGTTTTCGGTTTAACCCATTGAAAATACAAGCGTGATGTTATAAAGAAATCTCAGTTCCACAACCTTTTCGCGCAACTGTCCTTTCGCTCAAGTGGATTCGCGCAAGTGTCTTTCGCGCAAGTGGATTCGCGCAAGTGTCTTTAGCGCACGTGTCTTTCGCGCACATGTCCTTCGCGCAATGTCCATTCGCGCAAAAGTCCATTTGCAGATGTGTATTTTCGCGCAAGTGTTTTTCACACAAGTGTCCACACAAGATTCTATTCGCGCAACCGTCTTTCGCGGAAATGTCTTTCGCGTAAGTGTCCTGCTACCAAGTTTGATTACTGGACGAGTCAGAAATACATTTCGTGGGACATTTCCCACGAAATGTATCGTACGGAACCCTTATAAGATCACTTCGTTGTCCGTCCGTCCGTCCGTCTGTCTGTCTGTCTGTCTGTCAAGACCCTTTTATCTCAGGAACGCGTGGAGGTATCAAGTTGATATTAATATCAAATACGTAAGTCTACGATCCCTTGGAGCTCTAAAAAAATCAAGTCAGCGTAATAAAATAATACGGCTATTTATGCGACATATTTTGATGGTATAAATTCATCCTAACTACGGAACCCATCATTGTGCGATTGGCCGCTACAAAAGTCAGAAATCGCATAAAACGTTTCCCATCAAAATCGTTTATTTGCCTAAAATGTAGCGTACGGCTACATATCAAGTTATACATGTGTAGTATAACCTGATCTCGCGTTGTATAGGGTTTCCGTAGGATGAAAGGTCTGCATAAATTACCGCCATGCACTGATGCAAATATATAATGGATTTTAGTGAGTTAAATAGTAACATACAATTATTACAGATAATCTAGATCAGGGATCTATAATTATAGATCCTCTCACAGAGAGGAGGCCTGTGTCCCAGCAGTGGGAACATTATAGGCTGATTATGATGATTATGATGATACATATATAGACAAATTAATAAAAACAAATTGGTATTAAATTTGAGTGTAACGTTAAGATTTCTATGAACGAGAGGAACAAAATATTTCAGTCAATACAAGTCATAACAAGATACCCATACAAGTCTGAACGTTCTAAATTATTTGAATTCAAGGGACGATAGTGGCCATGGTACGGAGCGAGAGGGCATGGGCAGCCGTCACCTCCTTCTGCGAAGCAGTAATGCTCGCGAAGGAGGAGGCGGGACGGTTGAGGGAAAGGCAAGTTTCGCGCCCTCTCGCCCCTAGCCGCCGCAGGAGACGCCCAGGGCGTCGGGAATCCCGGGCGGATTTTCGGCCGCCGTAGGCGCGGGCTTGCGGACGGTGAACAATGGGTAGCTCACCGTCCGGTAAGGACCAGGCCCGGGTCGACGGCGCGTTGTATTCCACGCGCGCCTCAAAGAGATGTCGTCAGCACATATAGTAGGGGTCCACTAGGGCCGATGCCTGCCGGGGTCGCGGGAAGGTACTTATGGGTCACCGAGGCCCCCGCAACACAGGCAACAGGAAGGAATACGGGTGGGTTTTAGTCAGTAAGAGTCTGACACACCCTCCCGCTCCGCCCAGAGCGGGAGAAGTTATTTGATGATTTCCCACAATCAAAAAAAAAAAAAAAAAGGGACGATAGTAAATTCTCTACTCAAAGCAAAAAAAAAATTATAACGCGTATTCGTTCCAAATTAAAAATGTTGGTAACTTCGGCCAGTCTTCATTGTAGCGGCTACTCTACCTATATAAAATTATTAGGTGACTGTTGTTTTAGTGATAGACGTTCTTCTAGAAAATAAAAATAAATTGTAAGACTGCATTAGTCAGTGTGTCATTGTTGTGACATTAGGAACGCAGATGTTCATTAATTCAGTAAAAACGAAAAACTTGGCAAGTAATGGGGAATTGCTATTGAAGAATGTAGAGTTGACTTCAAGACTAACTGCTTCTCACACCTATACCTACGTCGCTTGGTCCCGCGTCACCAGTCAAAATCATGCAGATTGAGATTGATAGCTTTTTACGCAATTAAGGTGCTGGTCAACTCCCTCGTTTGCCTTGCTTAAATCCTGATGGGTGCAATTCTGCAATCCCGAGTTTTGTTGCGGAATCCCTTCACAGAATATGATGCAACCTCCATGCTGTCATTCACAACCACCTGCATGCACACTTCAAGATTCAAATGAGGTAAACGAAGGTAAAGGGTTTCCCCTTCAAAAAACCTTAGGTAAGTATTTTTAGCAGAGGTTAACCATTAATGAAGGCGTCCAAGGTGATACTTAGATTTTGTTATTTAAAAGCGCATACATTATTATTCTATTAGGAGCTTCCAGCATTATTCTATATATGCAATAGAGCTAGCTATAGCTCTATTGCAAGCGCTATATTCACAGAGAACCAAAAGTTATTAGCAGACTTAACGATTTTTTTTTTTAAATATCTTGTAACAATAGTGTTAGAATAGAATTTAATTGATTTTTTTTATTTTTATTAGTGACTAGGTCTGATAAAAAAACTGCCTACTGCCATAGCACAAGCAATTTGAATTGAGAAATACTTAGGGAGGCACTGTAAAGATTACTTACCCTGCTTGGTGGCACTGTACAAACAACCAGGCTAAGATCAGACAACACTAGATTCATCACTAGAGTGATCTGTAACCCTGCCCTGATGAATAATTCGAAGGTATACCTATACCGTTGCAGCAAGTTTTTGAACTATAAAATTAAACTTGCATAGTTTTCGCTCTGAAGCTGCGATAGAACCCAATTATGTAGTATGCATACCTACATATTTTTTTTATTATTTAGCATCAGCAAGAAAGGCAAGAGACACAGTCGCAAGAGGAAGTCCAAGAAACGAACCACTACCACTCCGGAACCCAACGAAGAAGAAGAAGAAGAAGAAGAATAAACTATTTTACTCATAAAATAACATTCTTTCTTTTTGTTACCACGGAGAAATATATGCCTCATGTTAATGGACACTATTTTAATATTTATTATCGCTGCTAAAAAAATCTGTCGAAATAAAAATATTTCTGACAAAAATTGGTATCAATGACATCTATGTATTTCTGAAAGAACAAACAGCGGTGGTAGACTTAAAGTTAATACCTACACTTTGAGCGTCTACTACCGCTGTCTGTTACATAAATCGAGAACTAATACGTCAAAGCTTCAATCATTGTTCACGAGATGGCTGCACTTAGTTAGTGTGTTCATGCCTCAGGAAATTAAAAATATAATATTTATGACTTTACGATTGAACTTGATGATCATTTATATTTTTATCTATAGCACACAACATTTAAAATTATACATTATAAAATCAAGTGCAAAAGCTAATAGTTGTTAGCAATATCAAAACGTGATAACCGCGATATTGCCAGATCAAAAATATGTACTGCGAAAAGGGAAAATTCAATTCATTGGAATAAATTGCTGACTAAGTTCGTGACTGATCGTTAAATGTCATCATCATATCAGTGACTGGATAAGAATAAGAAATGTGATTTGAATTTGTGGACAATTTAAATTCATAGCCAATTTTCCAAGTTGTATTATAAAGCTAGGTATAGATAGTTTAAACAGTAAGTATGTTACATGGTCTGATTGATAATGTTAATATTTTTAAAACTAAGAATCTCTGCAAGTTAAATACCCATTTCGATTTGCCATTTTTAAGTAATATTTTTTTGCCTGGCGTTTTTAGTTTCTGTCCCATGGAAAAAAGGCGTAGGTAATGAATGTATGTATGTATCATTTCCCATAAGAAGCAGCCAGCAGTTGGTTTGAAACGACTACGAGACCCAGAATAGATTGAAATAGATACATTTTTTAAACAATCAAAACTGTCTAATCAATGTCTTAAAAATGGCAAATATTATCAACCAAAATTAGTTTGATGTTTGATTTTTTTTAGTTTTTTATTACAGGTCTAACATCGACTTAATATCTTCCCCCTAGTTGATTACCAGACCCGACCAAAATCTATCGCGCAATCTCATCAATGTCAAAAAAAATCTAAAAAAGTAAATATAAGGTGTTTTTGACAGACTGAGGCTGAAATTAGAATGCGAAAGTTACTAATTAATATTATTATAGCGCGAATTTCCTCTCAGTTCAAACCAAAGTGGTTTAAGGTAAATATTTATAATCTTTCAAATGGCAAAATGGCAACACTAACTCGTCCTCCAAAGCAACCTATTTTCTTTTCTGTCACTTGGGTTCATTCATTCATTTATTTGTCAAATTGTCATACGCGTCGCCGATGTGTCAGTGGGCGATCGTTGTATAGCGTGTTATTTGTGTCGTAAATGTGGTTCGATTATGTGATAATGAGAAGACACGCGCTTTACAACATTATAATTAAGTGATGCATGTGTTTTGAGTTTAGTGTCGTGTTAAAAAACGTTGTTTTCATTTGTATGTCATCGGACTCTTCAATATGGCGGCCCCTCGTCACAAATCACAACAGAAAAATATATCTTCGATATTTTCGAAGTTGCACGGGGCGTTCTCGGACGCGGTATGCCCTACTAAACTTGCGACCGATAAAAGGACATTGGATAAGACTTGGAAATTGATGGATAAAGTGGTGAAACTGTGTCAGCATCATAAGATGAATTTGAAAAACAGTCCGCCGTTTATCCTGGACATTTTACCGGATACGTATCAGCGTTTGCGTGTTATATACTCAAAGTATGAGGACAACATGCAGGCGTTGAATAGCAACGAACATTTTAACATATTTATAATTAATTTGATAAGGAAATGTAAGCAGGCTATAAAGTTGTTCAAGGAAGGTAAAGAGAAGATGTTTGATGAGAACTCTCACTACAGACGTAACTTGACGAAGCTAAGTTTGGTGTTTAGCCACATGTTGAGTGAGCTGAAGGCGATGTTCCCGAACGGCACGTTTGCCGGCGACCAGTTCCGTATTACGAAGAGTGATGCTGCTGAGTTTTGGAGGACCAACTTTGGAAATAGGTGAGTTTACCAACCTAAATATGAATAAGCCGTTACTTTGTGTGTTCCCACTACAACTGTGATATAGAATGTATGTGATTCTGGCAACTGTTTTGAGGAAAAAGTTTATGCAACGATCTGGAACATAAGGTTTGTGCAACTATCCCCGGTGTCCCTGAATGATACTAAAGTAACCAATCACTTTCTGTATATTGCATGTTCTAAAAAATTACATTTGATCACTATCTTAAAAATCCACATGAAGACAATACCAGTAAATGTATGCAATAAAGAAATTAGGTGGAACCATACCCTATTTCATTTTAAAAATACAATTTCTTATGTATTATTGATGCCCTGAACTCAATGCATTGTTTAGGTACTTAAAGCATCAACGACAACTAAGCTTTAAAATATTAAGTTGTAATAGTAAAAGCTGGTGTCCGCAACTCCACATCAAAGCATGTATTTTACGTTCCGTTTAAAATATTAATCTGATTATAATATTTCTATTAATCTGCAGCTCGTACTTTCCTAATACTTAAATGTAGGTTTCATTGTCCAGTATGTGTTTCCAGTAAAAGTTTAGCTACAACATTTATCATTTATCATACCAAAAATGGGTATCATGAGCTCTGTGATCAGGATATTTATGGCATATAGTTGTCTCACTTTCCTGCCTGTTATTTATATTAGAACATAGTTGAAAAGGAGAAATCCCAAAATAACCAGTGTCTATAGTAGCGATGTGGTAGCTGTCAAATGTGAAATTAGTGCCTCAAAATAATCGCCATAAGCGCCACAGTGTGCACAATGTGGCAACATTGCAAGCGTCAAATAAAGAGTTTCCTGTGGTCAAAAAGAGATACGATGTAAAGAGAGTTTAAAGTTTTACTGCGGATGCACTGAGGTAGCCCGTGAGATTCAAATTTTCTTACATTTTGGTTATGGTTATATTTCTGTAAATTCATATTTGTACTTAGTCAAAATATGACATTGAGTTTTAGAACGAGGTGTCTGCATGCACAGGTATGAGAAAAAGAGATAACACTACCATGCAGGACCTCAAATTTTTCTAAAACTCAATGGTGCAAAATGTATGGAGTCTGTACCTACCCATAGAATCTCCATTATAATTATGTTTCTTTATTATGAACACCATAAAAAGAAGAAAAAAGTTGTATAACCCTGGATCACAATATTTACAAACTGAAATGGTATTGCCATGAACTCTATTAGAAAAATAAAGGCAGAATAACAACAGTTTCTTTGTAATATTGCGGAAAAAACTGCACCTTGAGAGTTATTTTTTTAAATGTAAATGGTAAATAGATTACATTCGAGGAAGAAGAGGAGCTCGTGGCTGAGTAATAACAGCCGCAAGTTTCTTCCCATCAGGCTACCCTTGCCGGAGTTGGTCCGTGGATGAGTGATAATCTTTACATACCGAGCCTCCTCCATACATGGCCCTGGCTGTCATTCGTGGATCTTTGAGTCGTTAGGGGTCTGCAGAAGCCTGCAAGTCTGAAAACCAGTCTTATCAAGGGGTATCGTATTACCCAGGTACTAGTTAGTGGAGGTCAGACTGGCAGTCGCTCCATGTAAAATACTGGTATAAAACTGCATCCAGTTAGACTGGTATCCGACCCCAACATAGTTGAAAAAGAGCTAGCCAGATTGGTTAATGGATTACATTGCTTTGTATTGATTGTGAAATAACGGAGTTTGTTGTATGGAAATCGTTTGGCTTGGTATGGCCATGTGATGAGGAGGGATGAAAGGCATGTGACTAAAAGAGTGATGAATATGAATGTTGATGGGTGGAGAGGGAGAGGAAGGCCAAAGAAAAGATGGATGGATTGTGGGAGGAATGATATGAAAGAGAAGGGAGAGAATGATAGCATGACTGCTGACAGGAGAGGATGGAAGAAGATAATGTGTTGTGCCGACCCCAAATGACATGGGACAACAGCAGGAAAATGATGATGATATCAAAATAATGAAAGAGTGATAACAGTTATTTTTGTAATGTTTTACTAAATGGAGTATAGGTATGTAAAACGATTTTCCTCCTAGCAAATGTTTTTACGTTTTGCAATGCAATTTTACATGAGGAAAGTACTGCATTATATGAGTTTACAAAGTATTTTACATGTTATTAGTACAAAGCATTTCTACTTTAATATAATGCAGAATTAAATTACTAAAAAGTCCCGAGTAATTGTTTAAGAAGGTATTAAGAATTATTATTATTGGCATACTTCTGTTTAACCACATTTGTTTTTGTGGTTTATACTTTTTCTGAATAACAAGAAATAAATTTTAATTAAATTGTTGCTTGGTAAGTTAACAGTAGGTTCTTAATTTAATAAATTAAAACCAACTAGGTAATAATTACAATTTATTAAAACAAAACTGCGGGACATCTTTTGAAGAACTTTCAGCATATTATGATTGACATGAGTTCAGAGTTATAATTAGTGTATTAAACCCGTGCTGCAGGCAAACAACTTGTTTATTTACACATTTTTATTCAAAAACTTTTTACAAAAAATAACCAACGGTCTTCCAAAAAAAATCTGAAGTTGGTGTGTTTGGTTTTGTATGTTCGTTTTTAGGGTTCCGTAGTAAACAAGGAACCCTTGAAGTTTTGCCATGTCCGCCTGTCTGTCTGTCTGTCTGTCTCTGCTGTAGCTCAGAGACGCTTAGTACTAGAAAGCTGTAATTTGGTATAGGTATACATATTAATCACGCCGACTAAGTGCTAAAATAAATTCTTGAAAAAAAAAACATTTTTTTGGGGGTACCTCTTGCACGTAATGTGCGGATGATATTTTTTTTCTCGTCTACCCTATGGTGTGGGGTATCGCTGGTTTGACTGTTCAAAAATATTGCGGGTCTGTGAACACCACTTTTCGATTCAAGGATCCGCTTGTGTAATATTAAGCATTAAAGTGCTAATTTTTGTTAGGGTCAAGAGTCCACCCCCCTGCCAGCTAAATGATTGTTTATGGAGATATGAAAAAATTCATGGCAGTAGTACCTGGGCCTTTCTCTACTAACAGGAAAATCATGGTCCAAGCATTTTTTTTTTACTTTGGCTATATTAATGCATAGTTTTATTTATTAAAACACATTATATATAACCTGTTATTTAAGGAGCCAAGTTTAATCAATATTTAGAATCATAATCATTTCATAAATTCGGTCTAAAAGCCACTAAAAACAGTCCTCTGTTATGTCCTAATTCCGGATCGAGTATGATTCGGTTTGGTTTTTATTAGTTGTATTTAAAAATGTAAAATCTTATAACTCTATAAAAACAAAGAATATTGAATGCATGTGAACAAAAAACAATTATAATTTTAGAGATTTTTTTAGCACTAAACACTAGTGTTCGAATTTTGTCCATACATTTTTTAACAGTCCTCTGTCACAATTTGAATATCGCGCCACAACAATATTAAACACTATTGTGGTAACATTTACCTTGAAACCGAACGTTAACAGTGTGAAATTTGCTTGGTCGCCATGCTAAATAAGTCGCCGCCAATTTGCGCAGTTACAACTCCGCGTCTGTGTGGGAGCCACGTCTCTGTAGTGTTGAGTGAACATTCCTCTGGTAAGTCTATTTTACGGTGTTTTATGTGTTATAATTTTATTTATTAAACAAATAAATTGCTTAGTGTGATAATTTATAGCTGTTTCTGCGTTATGAAGTAATATTTAAACTGATACGTGGTATGACATTTTTTACGTAAAAATAACAGTCCTCTGTGCAACAGTCCTCTGGAAATTTATTACACAGAGGACTGTTCAATGTGATAGAGGACTGTTTTATTTGACGTCCGTGTATTTTACTAATATTCTTTATAGTCTGCACTAACCTACTGCTTGTCGATAGCCTCTTTCTTTCTTACATTGGCCTGCATTACATTACACGCTAATTCAGGTCTTTTGTTTTCTATTATTATGGATTTTGGAATATAAAATAATATGTACCTACTAACTACCTGTTTTTAAACCCTTACGGTTTTTTTTTAAATATTGAAAGTATGTTTTATTCTTTTAGTATTGCCGCAATGCCACCAAAGAAGAAACCTAAAACCAAAGAAGAAATAAAAGAGCAGAAAATAATTGCAGAAAGATTAAGATATCAACGGCTAAAAAATGACCCTGTAAAAAGAGAGAATATTAAAAAGTCCTCTGGAATCAGCTCCAAGTGCCGCTAAACTCATAATGAAAAGTTTAAGTTGCACTTGTGAAGACGAGTGCCAGCATTTCAATTTAGGAGTGTTACAGTACAAAAACAAGACAAAACTTAACACAGATGATATTTACACAGACTCTGAAAGTGAAAACATGGACAACTCACAGGATTCCACAATGGAGACCGGCGACGACGCTGCACTGGCTGGACCTAGTCCAATCAACCAACAGAATTACACCATCGGTGATTACGTCTTCGTTAAATTTCTAGTAAGAAACACTGAATATTGTTATGCTGCAGCAATCAATAAGATAGACACGGAAGAAGGCGAACTAACATTAACCTTCTTAAAAATTTGTGATGACAAAGGACACACATTCAGAGTCGATGAAAATTATGTTTCTGATGTGTCCTATGACCAAGTATTAAAGAAGTTGCCAAACTTATTTTATTATTTTAATATACCTGTACCTGTTTTTGAGAAATAAGTCTGCATTGATAAGTAAACAAGGCTGATTCTTAGTACCTAAGCTTAATTTTGATTATATTATTATTATTTTAATTCGTTACTTAGAGAGCTATAATCGCAATTTGTTCCTGATAAATATAAGTATTTAAATTCTGATACAGTATTCAATAAAGAAGATAATTTATTTGATTACATTTAATAATTAATATTGTGTTTAACTTCATATAAACATTAATATAAAATGTTCTCTGGGTGGAAAGAACAGTCCTCTGGGTGGCAAAACAGTCCTCTGCCGCATTTTTTTACAAAATTGCCTATAATTCGAAAAATAAAGGAAAATTACAATGGTTTCTTGTTTATATGTATTTATATTATAACTATCTATCGACTTAACATATTATATTTATAATTTTCTAGAAAAATAGGGTTGGGACAACTGTCAATAGACAAGTTTCCAGTTAGTAGAGAAAGGCCCACCTATAGTGAAATTAAAAGGAAAACTATCACTGCTAAGTGGGCTTTACAAGTTAACGAGTAATAGTCGACCAACCTTAATTTGCAGTTGAAGAATTGATTGTGGCATATATGAGAACATGTTTTTCTACTTCAATGTTAAGTTTGTTTTTGGGATAAATTTATACCAACTTCACAACTACGGAACCCTTCATTGTGCGTGGTCCGACACGCACTTGGCCGGTTTTTTGCACACAAATTCGAATACCACTTTACTATCTGATAAATATTTTAAAAACAGTGACTGGAAGTTATTATAACATTATCCACATAGACTAATTGGTAAAAATACGTGTTATTTAAGCTAACTCAAGCACTACCCAAGCAAAATTAATAAAATGTATATACATATTATGGGACCACCATTATACGGCGTAAGCTTCATCTTTTTTTTTTGGATGGGAAATCATCAAATAACTTCTCCCGCTTTGGGCGGAGCGGGAGGGTGTGTCAGACTCTTACTGACTAAAACCCACCCGTATTCCTTCCGTTGCCTGTGTTGCCAGGGGCCTCGATAACCCTTTCGAACTTCCACGCGACCCCGGCAGGCACAATTGACGAAAATAACGATGAAGATACATTTAAAAAAAAAACGAAACCTTCTCCTTTTTGGAAGTCGCTTAAAAGTAGTTCTTATTTGTCGAATATTATAACATAATATTCGACAAATAAGACCTACTTTTAACCGACTAAAAAGGGTATAGTTTCCATAAACCCTACTTCACCCAATAAATAAACTAAAAAGTAACATAACAATAACTCCATTAGTAGTATCCTAGTGTCTCTAACAAGAAATTACCGCTCATTTAGCTGTCTGCACAACACTATTGTCATCGAATCTCTCCTACAATTACTACTGAGCCGCAGTATAAACAATGGGGGTTTTAATTAATTCCTCACATGCCATGCCACACTTCCTTATTGAATGTCATAGCTTTCTCATGGGAAAATAGTTTTTTTTTTCCTATCATAATCTAGACTTGGAAACTATGCTATCAAGTGAGTTTTAGGGTTCGGTACCACAAAAGGAAAAAACGGAACCCTTATAGAATCTCGTGCATCTGTCTGTCCGCCTGTCACAGCTGATTTCCTCCGAATCTACTGGAGCGATTAAGTTGAAATTTGGTACACATATGAATTTCTGTGACCCAAACACGGACGTGTAACGAAATAAATGAATTTTGAATATGAGGGTCACCTTTGGGGAGCAAATTAGAAAATAAAAACAAAAAGTTTTGCAAACTGTGACATATCAAATGAAAAGACTTGCTGTGAGGGTCTCAAATAGATATTTTTATAATTTTAAAATAAATAGTTTTCAAGTTATTTAAGAAAAGAAGTGAAAAATTGCCATTCCCCCCTTTATCTCCGAAACTACTGAGCCAAAAAGTAGAAAAATAGTTGTTTACTTAAAGAATACAGGAAAACCTCCATGGTTTTAAAATAACATGGTAAATCTCTCAATATTGTGTGTACAAACTTATATTTGCAGTTGAAACGTATGGGAGAACATATTTTTCAACTACAATGTTAAGTTTGTTTTTGGGATAAATTATGTTGGGAAAAACATGGTAGATTACATATTCATCGTACGGAACCCTCACCACGCAAGTTCAACTCGCACTTGTCCAGTTTTTTCATAGAATATGAAGTGGCTTTTATAGTGGGTGTGTGGGGCAGTGGTGACCGAGGAGAAACGGCCGCGACTCAAGAGTTATATATAGTTCGTATGTTCGAACGCAGGCAGGCATTTTCACTTTGTGTAAATTATTTCATCACCACTGTTCTCAAAACGGTGAAGGAAAACATCGTGAGGAAACCGGCGTGTTCTAGAACAAAAAATTCGAAGACACGTGACATTCACCAACCCGCACTGGACTCGCGTGCTGGATTACGGCCCACTCCCTCTCACAGAATGGAGGCCTGTGTAGCAGTAGTGGGAATATCATAGGATGAGTATGCTTATGCTAAGGGGGATATTTTCTAGGTTGTTAATGCGAGAAATCCTACTTTTATAACTGGAATTATGGACTTAAGTGAAGAAAGGGTAGTCTTTAGTCTTTATTTTATAAGAGGCTTGCGTTTTTCCTCTATCACTATTGTTTTTAAGCAAAGAATACACATGATAGTAGCTTGCTCAACGGCATGCAAGAAGGTAGCATGCCATTATTGTTATCACTCATCATCAGCAATGATAAGTTATTTGATGAGACAATAGCATTCAACCTACTTGCATTCCATTGTGCAAGGAATGACGTGTATGGAGCTTTGAGTGATGATGCAGCTGATTATAGCGTATGCTTGCCTGTTGCTTCGAAGTTACTCATTCACTTGCTTAGTAATCATACCCAGTGAACAGCTAGGGAAATCACATTTTTCAGTAGATTTATCTACAAATTTTTCGAAACATTTCAATACATCCATTTCAAACCAATACCTACCGATCATAAAAAGTCCGAAATTCTAATCTAATTCTTAATGACGCACTAAACTATATAATAATAGATTCATTCATTAAAAAAAAACCGAAAGGAAACAATTTTCATGAATGGGCCGAATTATCAGTATTTTTATCGGACAAATCGACAAATATTTTTATCAATATTTATTCGGAAAGAAAATGCGCCAAAACTATTGTCACAATGACTAGCGAAATTCAAAAAAAATAATACTCTTTATTAATAGCAAGTCTTCTAATAATTTCCTCTGATAAATCTTATCAATATAACAACCTAATAGGAGGGGGCTGCACTATAAGTATCGGGAATGGAATATTTCCACTGTTCCTGTCATATTAAAATCTTTTTAATTGATAACTCCTTGGTTTTAAAAATCGAATACCAATTATTTATTTAAAAAAAGATTCTCGGTCTTGTCACAAGGTTTTGTCAAACTTGTTTAGTCGTTGAGAAAATGGAATTGACTCGAGAAAATTCAAGAGCGTTGATTTATTATGACTTTCGAAGTGGTTTAACACAAAAACAGTGTGTTGACTGGATGATTTCTGCATTTGGTGATGAAGCCCCATCCAAAACCACAATTTATCGCTGGTTTGCTGAATTTCAACGTGGACGTGTCAAGCTCAGTGATGATCCCCGTCAAGGTCGTCCAAAAACTGCAGTCACCCAAGAAAACGTTGATGCTGTGCGTAAGCTGATTGAGGAAGATCGACATGTGACATACCGCGAAATTCAGGCAACTTTAGACATTGGCATGAGTCAAATACAAATACGAATTTGGGTGTTCGAAAATGAGTTAAAGCCAACAAAAATTGTTCGTTCAATAAAAATGGTGGCCACGTTTGTCTCCAAAACCGGTCATGTTACGACTATTCCTCTTGAGGGACAAAGAACGGTTAATGCAGAATGGTATGCTAGCATTTGTTTGCCACAAGTCGTTTCTGAACTCCGTAAAGAGAACTGCAACCGCCGCATCATCCTCCATCACGACAAAGCGAGTTCTCACACCGCGCACAGAACAAAAGAGTTTTTAGAGCAAGACTACATAGAATTATTAGACCATCCGCTGTACAGCCCCGACCTAAGCCCTAATGATTTCTATACTTTCCCTAAAATAAAGAATAAATTGCGTGGACAGAGATTTTCATCACCTGAAGAAGCTGACGCCTACAAAACGGCCATTTTGGAGACCCCAACTTCCGAATGGAATGGTTGCTTCAATGATTGGTTCCATCGTATGGAAAAATGTGTCAAATTTCGCGGAGAATACTTCGAAAAGCAATAAATACATTTTTAAATAGTAATGTTGTGTCACTTCCTTGATTCCCGAAATTTTCAGTGCCGCCCTCGTATATCGTTTTCACTGAATAGCACTTTGAAATGATTTTTTGAACACCGGATATAATCTAATCCCGCATACGTGTGTTTCGATGATTATCATTAAACAGGTACATTAAGTTCAGTGATCAATAAATAATTAGCTCTTTAAAAACATATTTAATGATTTTCAAGGGCCAATTAATCGTATTTCGCCATGCTACAACTGCCATCATCGTCCTTCTGTTCTCATCCTAATTTGTTTGGAGTTGGCATGCCTTCTTCCATGTGTATGTGTATGTGTGTATGTGTTGTGTGTATGTGTCTATCAACTATATATCCGCACTTTTTACCCCCTTTCTAGCCATAGCAGTTTCATAAATTCTACCCATTGTTTCTCTAATTTGCCCCTCCATCCATCTACATTCATCCTCATAACGTTTGCCTATTGAGACCCGGGGGGGGGGGGGGGAGGGTCCCCCAATAAAACAAAAGAACTGTTGTTGTGTTTATTTTTTGCAGACATAAAAATATACAGGTATTTCACTAAGTACCCCACTATTTATTATACTGTGCCAATACACTTGATTGAACTGCACCTCAGAAATGTTGTTCAAAATAAAAATAAAACTCGAGCTGTGGAAACGCCGCCACAAAAACTTTTCGAACCGTAAATTCCAAAATTTGGAAGCTCAAATTTCGCCTAAAAATGTTTGGTTTTCCAGTTGTGGTATTCGTAGTTCGAGTTATTTGTTTGTTGTACCTACTCTCTCTATAGACCTGCAGTTAGTTTTTAAACTAAACGAATTGGGAATGTTTAGTTTTACTCATTATTTATTTTCAAAGCCAGGAATTTTGCACAAGTTTGACACTCCTTTAATTATCCCAATTTATTCCATGTAAGCTTCCTGGTTTATGAGTTGGCAATTCTACCTGTTGTTAAATATCCACTTATGATCACAGACCTCACAACCGAGTACTACCAAATTCCGTTGGAGGTAATATTGCTGTTATTAATTTATTTACATAACCAAATTACAAGATGATTATTAACATTAACTAAATTAAATTAAAACTAAGTTAAATTTAAAAAAGGCCCTCGGGGCATTGTACCGAGGATGCTGGCGGCATTTCCTCGCTGAATTGCAATGCTGATGCGTTGCGCGAGAAAGCCGCCAGCTTTTCGGTCACCAGTTACATCAACTAGACGTTTCGCGATTTCCGCAAATAACTTATGCGCACTGGGACCCTACGGACCGAGGGTCTCGACGCCAAAGGGCACAAAGTTGTAATCTCTGCCAAGGCCTCCATATTTAATGCTGTTATTGATACTTACCTATCTATCGCGCAATGAAACTGCCTAAGAAAGCAGTACACTTACAAGGACAATTTTTGCTTCTAGTTTGAAATTCAAGAATTGCAAACAGTTTTCGAAGTAATCATATGATTTACCTAGATGACCTTCTCGTAGCTCCTCGCAGGAAATGTCTCAAGATATGCCCCAAAATTATCTCATCTTCCAGTCTTAGCAAAAGCAGTGTCGTTAGCTACATTTATCTACGCAATGTGGGTATTTAAGACCCACACAAATCTTCCCACTCGATTTATAAATATAAACCAACAAATATTATTTGATCACGACTTATGTAACAGAAATGTATTGATAAGATCTGCGAAGGGAAGGAAAAAGTGTAGGTTTGTAATTTTGCTGCGTAGATTTTACACTCGGGTTCACAGCATCAGTGTTATTATCAAGGGGAGATTTTTTAAATGCGTCTCAAACGACACAACTCGAAATAGGTCTTACATTAGATAAGTAATATTTCGACTGGAAATGAGGCCATCACCCGAAGCCTATCTACCATAATTATTTGCAGGACTGTTGATGTGCAGGGCAAGACAAATAAAAGGAGAAAGGTTAAAAGTTACACTGCCCATGGTCCAAAAATAGCCTTATTCATGGACGAGAGCTTCACAATTCCGCATCAACCCTTCCACCTGCTCCATTACATGTTCCACATTAAGTAACGCCACATAATCCTACACAACGGAAACCAGTTGATATATTACTGTTGTTCGAGCTCATCCAACCGAGTCGTTTCCAATCCAATGACACAACTCCACACACTCTAATGTTGGTTAAGATAAGATAGTACTTTAGATATTGTGGGCTGAGCAACTTCCGATAAAGTATCTTTTGATACCAACCCCATGACTGAAAGATCTACAGATCGTTTTGGCAGATGTGGGCAGATTGTATCCTGAATGTTATAAAAATAAAGACGATTAGTAGGTACAAGAAAATTGGATTCCGTTTCTCGTTTATTCTAACCCTAAGTGCCTTTAAGTACCTGTAAGAATGGAACGCAAATTGTCTTTCTAATAAAATTAGTTGGTTCTTATACAATACTTCGTAGGTTGAGTAGACGATTTTAGAGCACAATTTCGAGATAACAATTTGGCAGTCACGTTATAATAAATATAAGGAAAGAGATAAGAAAGATCGATGATCACCAACTTATTAAAGTTACATCCGCTATTCTCTTCTTTGAAAATGTGATTGGGCATGGTTGTAAAAAAGTGGCGGTGTACAAAACTCATTTGCACTTTTTCGTGGACTCTGTATTCTTAATGATCCCGAAGAAAGCTCTGATGAAAAGAATAAAAATATTAAGTAAATGCATGGTCTTTCATGCAAGGTGAAAGAAAACAAAGAACCCTATTAAAAAACCAATACTAATAATTACCCAATATTACTAATAATTATTTAATACCAATAATAATAATTGTATTTGTATACCAAGTAGAATCCTTTTTGTGTCAAAAGTACTGCGTAATAAACTCAAGTGCAAATACCACCCAGCTCATAAAATTATGCTGGAAGCAAATAATTCGCAACATTTCGTGTATTTTCCTGAAATGTAATCTAAAAGCTTATTTCACCTAAAATTATTTTGGAAAGAGGCCTTGCTTTAACTTGCGAATGTATTTCATTATGCTCTCCGTGTAACAAGTACGTAGGTACCTACCTGAACATGTAGGTTTATGACATTTAACGTTTTCCGAGAGATTTTCAGAATCCACACGACAACCAACTCGGGATCCTGAAGATGCCGTGTTGGAAAAAGTTCGGCATGATAGAAAGCGTAGACTTCAATAATTATAAGAATTCCCCTGAGTTATTCAATAAATTAAAAATAAGGTCAACACATTATGAAGCCAATATAAAACTGCGTCATTTTATGAGACCGAACACAGCGTGTGTCAGAACCCAAACAGGTCAAAATAATTAGGCTGAATCAGGGAAATCCAGAGAAGTCTTGAACATTTTGCAATTTTTCGGCAACATGTACAGACCTATTTAAATTTTAACGTTGTAAGGTCATTAACCAGTAGCAGTTCGAAGAATGACGATCCTACCGTTAGTTTTTGCAAAAAGTCATTAAAGACGTCTTAAACAGGATGACAGGTGTACTTTGAACACCTTTGTAGTCATTAAGGGGAAAGTATGGTTACTTGAAAGTTTCTAGAGGGGGGCTATAACGATCGGAACCAGTTCACGAATAAATGAACATATAAAAATATCATCGAGTTCATTACCTTTTAAACTATTGAAGTTTTTACGTATTCAAGACGTTGAGAGAATTAATGCGATTTTTTCATCGGTAGCACGTGATTGTTGTGGCAAACAGTGAAATGAATTCAGAAAACTTTTTGTACCGTTTTGGGGATGTCTTGGGGAATAAGGAATGTATTTTTGGAGCTGATACTCTCACAATGTAGGTTTGTAGTCTACGAAGTAGGAAAACGCGTGAAAGATAGGAAATGAAGTCGGAAATGGGGTCTGGTACCTACAAAATTGAAAAGAATTCGTATGAACGATTGTTTGTCTAAACTTTATCATCACTTCTCTCATAATCTTTCAACAAACTCATGAGGAACGGATGATGGCAAAAATTATGTTGAAGACGGACGGATACGCAGACATTCCAGTTCGTGTCGTTGGTTCCTTGATTCTGAAGTGTTGCGCTGATTCAAGTGTTAAGTTATCGTCGGCTATCGTTCCCTTCAGCATTATCATGATCATTAGCAGCGTTTTTTTTTGTTACTGAGTATCTTGCTTCTTTTTATGCAATTCTTCTCTATTCTTTACCAGTCGTTTTCCAGTTTTATAAATCCATTTAGTCATCTATGATTATTGGATTGTAGAATGCTTTAACACGCTTTTATTATTAGCTTGACCTGTATCTATCTATGTAACGGAGTTTTTCAACGTAATTTTCACCAACTTCAATGCGTCCGATTAACTTGAAAATTTGCACACGTATCAAGGACCGATGACAATACAATAATTGCATAACTTTGGCCGTGGTTATATTCACCAGAATCACCAGGAAAATAATAAATAAAAAATAAAATACATGTTAAGCACATACTAATTGTCGTGTCGAAATGAAAC
Organism: Atethmia centrago; assembly: GCA_905333075.3. Lineage (NCBI taxonomy): Eukaryota > Metazoa > Arthropoda > Insecta > Lepidoptera > Noctuidae > Atethmia > Atethmia centrago. The sequence goes on along the minus strand of HG995392.1, from coordinate 9,388,862 downwards.
TGTATGTACCATAGATGTAAGAAAGAAGAAGAAGAATGTTTTTTATATTTCTATGGTATGTACACTGCCGACCAAAAGTTTGAGACCACTTGTAAAAATCTTTGTCACTAACAAAATATTTCATAGACATGATAAAAAGCTAATTTGAAGACCAGCGTATTCTATCGTTATTAAAGATTTTCTAAGAGTCATTCTTTTTGTGTATTTTTAAGTTGTCATCCTATAAAAGTTGGTCTTTGTTTCAAAACATCAATGAGTGCCACGCAAGGACCAGGTGGTAGAGTTATTGTAATATTTTGGTTTTGTTTTGCGTTAACCGAAATTCAGGATTATTTTAGCTTCCTAAAACATATTTATTACCTGAGTTTTCTTCGGGTTAATCTTTCTCTATCTTGGTTAGTCTGAGCTCGTCGTTGTTACAGTGAAGGCATCTTAAAATGGAAAAAGTGCGCTTAGCACTGGAACTCGTTCCGCCATAGTTGTTCTACACAACGAAGGCAAATCTGATCGTGCGATTGCCTCTCAACTTAAGTTGTCGAAGACTTGTTCATAACACAATAACCCGATACAAGTAGACCTGGCTTTAATCAAGATCGTTCACGATCGGAAAGGCAGACAGCTACCATTTACCGGAATAGACGCATAACAGCAAAAAAAAATATGTATTGAAAATTTGGTGATAGATTGTAGTAGGTACTAATTATTAAGAAAATCTTGGATCGTGTAGTAAGCTTAGTCAATTAAAAAATACGCAATTTATATTTGTATAGTGGGAGTGGTGTTGGTGTATAAAATGTCTACAGGTATTTTGTTGTAAATTTTAGATGTCATTCCAAAAACACTTTTGCCCAGAAAAGCGAGTTTTTTTTTTGCTGCTAAATGTCAATGCAACTGACAACTGTCGTTAAGTAAATTAGCAGGCTGAACGTAAGACAAGCAATTGATAGATCCTCTTAGATAAGTTCAATCACTTTGTTTTTTGTCGTACTATTGCGAACTTTCTTAGTTAATTAAAGGCTTTTTCTATATGTGTGTTTAATTTGTTATTGTTATGTATATGCGTCATGTTTGATGACGGTTGTTTATGTTCTGATATGGGCTTTTCAAGCGAAGGATGAGTACACATATATTGTGGTTAAAATTTCTGTGGCTACAGCATTTTTTTTTTTTTCATGAACTGAGAAGATATTGGTATCTGAGAATAATTATTCTCAGATACCAATATCTTCTCAGTTTGGTCGCTTTTATTGCACTCTATTGTGGTTAAAATTTCTGTGGCTACAGCATTTTTTTTTGCTACAATATTGTATTCATGATCCTTTTCCCTTGTTTATCAACTGAAAGAAGCATCTTTGACTTCGATTGCTAATTATTCTCAGATACCAATATCTCCTCAGTTTGGTCGCTTTTATTGCACTCTATTGTGGTTAAAATTTCTGTGGCTACAGCATTTTTTTTTTTGCTACAATCTTGTATTCATGATCCTTTTCCCTTGTTTATCAACTGAAAGAAGCATCTTTGACTTCGATTGCTAATTATTCTCAGATACCAATATCTTCTCAGTTTGGTCGCTTTTATTGCACTCTATTGTGGTTAAAATTTCTGTGGCTACAGCATTTTTTTTTTTGCTACAATATTGTATTCATGATCCTTTTCCCTTGTTTATCAACTGAAAGAAGCATCTTTGACTTCGATTGCTAATTATTCTCAGATACCAATATCTTCTCAGTTTGGTCGCTTTTATTGCACTCTGATCCGACAGGGTGACCTTGATTATATCGTCAAAAACCGATACACTATGTTCGCTAAAAATAAAACAACGAATATATCTTCATCACGCGTTGGCGGCGGATGGGATAATTAAAGGTCTGTTTATTGTCAAAGTGTGTAAAAGGACAAAAACGAGGTTCACAATCGTCCACAATGCTACATCTCTATTTTTGGGTCGCATTTTTATTTTAATAAACAATGTGGCATCTCTATTTTTGGCTTGTATTTTTATTCCCCACATTAAGTTTTGCTTCATCATTATACATTCGAAAATTCGTTTTCGCACGCAAGGTTGACGCCCACACATACGTTAAATCTCGAAATATGTAGGTACAATGATATTTTTAATAGGCACATTTAGGCTCGTGCAGAGTGGCGCGACTTGTCGCGCGACCGACACGTAGTCTGTACGAGCCTTTAAATTAACATTTTTATTTAAAATACTCCACATTTATCAAAGAATTAAACCATGCCCCTTGTGGTCGATAGGGATTACAGAAAGCGTTGTGCTACGATTTTTGCTTCCTTTTCTACTACTTACTATTACTACATTGATGGTATTCTGTGTACCAGCACGACATTACATGATATTTTGTGCGAATTGCATTAGCATCGTACCGAGAAAAAAGAATTCGACCTTATTTGTTATTTAGGTTGTCTAGTCCACGTTTGTGTCCTCGACGAACTTGGGTTTTCGAGAATTACCTGTTAATAATTTACATAATATTAGCTTTTACCCTAGACCGCGTAGAGGTCGGAAATCATGTTACGGGAATGTACTACTTGGACAAAAAGTATTCTATGTCTTATCCCAGGTCATGGTCTGCCTTTTTTTTTTGGGTGGGATATCATCAAATAACTTCTGCCGCTCTGGGCGGAGCGGGAGGGTGTGTCAGACTCTTACTGACTAAAACCCACCCGTATTCCTTCCGTTGCCTGCCTGCGTCCATCGTAATCCGTTCAGCTGTTAAGACGTGAAAAGATAGGTAACACAGAGACCACTTTCGCATTTATAAATATTAAGTATGGAAAGTATAGATTGTACACTCATAATCAGCCTATAAGTTCCCACTGCTGGGACTCCTCTCTGTGGGCCGTAATCCACCACGTGGGCCCAGTGCGGGTAGGTAGATGTCACATGACTTCAAATTTTTGGTTCTAGGACATGCCGGTTTCCTCACGATGTTTTCCTTCACCGTTTTGAGAGCAGTGTAAATGCAATCAATCAAGAGATTATACACCTATAGTGACATATTTATAAGAATTGTGAGAAAAACCCGCAGTCAGGAGTGTCATCCCAAGTCGTTTGAGTCATTTAAAGGAAACATAAGAACGGCGTAGGCGTTGATTCCGCCGCAGTTTATGTATAATGGCAGTTTAATATAGTATTTATGTATTCACCCATAGAATTCAAGGTCGCTCAGCGCGCTATGGAGCGGGCTATGCTCGGAGTTTCTTTGAAGGATAAGATCAGAATTGAAGTAATTCGGAAGAGAACCGGAGTTACCGACATAGCCTGCAGAGTAAGCAAGCTGAAGTGGCAGTGGGCTGGCCATGTTTGTCGAAGGACCGATGGCCGTTGGAGCAGATGAGTCCTGGAGTGGAGGCCGCGTATCGGCAAGACTAGTGCGGGACGACGCCCAGCTAGATGGACCGACGACCTTAAAAGGTCTAGTCCTGGGAGAGGCCTAAGTCCAGCAGTGGACTCTTATAGGCTGAGTTGATCAATATAGACGCAGAAACGTATCACTTGCATACATGTACGGAGGCAGTAGGTAATTGCAAAAATGCTTAAAATCTGCCTAACGGTAGGTATATTTTGTCTTGCAACAGTTGCACCAACTTTGACAGAATCATTTATATTTTCTTTTATAAGATTATCCTTTGCAGTCATGATCTGACTAATAAGTTTTTCATAAAAGTAGTTCACAATTGCAGAGTCAAATCAGGATCCTGACGTCACTCTAACGATCGTCCGTCTGAATGGGATCGTTAAGTCTGCCGGATGCACGGAGTAGAAAACAAATGGAGAGTGAACTTGCGTGCAAATGCAAATACTTCTTGTCTTTCTGCTGCAGTTATTTAGCAGAGAAGTACCGTACTGTGTTACCACATCGCTGATTGTCCAATAAGAAGTCTAATGTCCACCCTACTGCGTACTTACCTAAAAATATTCACTAATCAATTGGATCTGCTCACCAATAATCTTCACACCTGACATGCTTTGCTAATAGCACAGATACAGATGCTGTGATCGCTGTACCTATCCATAAATCTGTCGGTCTCAGAAATTGCGTTTAGTTTATGAATAAGAAAATGCCTATTAGCATTTCATTTATTTTCTTGTCCGTGGCCGGATGTTTTGAGCGGATAACACCCGGACGGATTCCGTCAGGACGCCAGTTTTAGATAGCGTTTTATTTTTAGTGTTCCGCACCGGATTTGTGAAAACGGAACTCTTCTCGACGTAAATAGCTGTCTTCTCCGACTTTGTTAATGATTTTTGGAGACCTATAATATTTTGTGAAATTATGAAGACTGGGACAGAGGTAACTTGACTGACAGTATCCTACGTCATTGAACATAAACTTAAGACGCATTTTTATTGCACTAGTGAAAACTTTACGTACCAATGAGGCATTATATCGAAGGAAACTACCATTTGACATATTTTATTTGAAAAATATATTAAAAACAATTTTTTCGCCAATATATCTACCCGTGGCTCCAGAGGACGAAAGGTCAAAGTTATAGCTATATATTGGGTCGTGGCAAACATTTGAAACGCGATATAGATTGATGCTTCTCTTGGTAAACAGTGTCTGAATTTTTGACGAAGACGCTGCTGACGATAAATTGCCTGTCTACTAAAGAATGTTTATTTTTCTTAATTAGATTGATGTTTACTTTGCCATTAATCATATTATACTGGCGAGAGTTTGTTGCTTCCGTCCAAAATCAAAGGCTTCTTTAGTTATAAAATTTAAGATACTTCTTCTTTTTCTCTTGACCCGCTTACTGTCCAAGATGGACCCATAAAAGCTCTTTCTTCTAACTAGGTTGTTATTAAGATGACAGCATGCACTATATTGCATTCAGATTAAATAAATTAAGTACCCGTAAACGTATCCTTATACAGCCAGTATGGTACCGTATATCATTTTCCCATTGATCGATATTATCTAGTACCATATCCACAATTGAATCCACCACAATTCTCAGTTGCTACCCTACCTAGATTGAAATCGGAATCGTTACCTACCTACCCAGATGACATAATTTCTGCAATTTCCCGGTAGCATCCAACGCAAATATTAGATTCTAGCGCAATCAGCTCCAGGAAATGAAGCCCTTGAAAATTATGTTGTTATTTGAGCTTCATTGGCTCTGATTTATTTTTCGAATCTAGGTAGCCACTTTCATATTTCATTGCACAGGAAAAAAAAAAGAAATTGTCAATAGGAGACGAATGAGTTACTCAATAATTTTGGGATGATATTTTAACTTATTGAGTCTCTGTTTAGTTTTTGTCAAAAATGAAATGTTCACCAGAATCAGTCAAAATCGTAATGACGATTTATTTGATGATTAATTTGTTGATTACATTTTTTACTAACGAATTTTACCAAATGAATCTACCAAACGAATCCTTCGTAATGTTTTCCAACTTCGAAGTACGCACTCCAATAAAAGACTACATAATACCTAGAGTGGGCGTCCCTTACTGTTTCCTTTCATTCCAAGGCTTCAACTGCGTAGCAAATATAACAAACGAAGTAATTTATCGTTGGGATATATATTGTTATCTTGTTTGTTCAGCTATATTTTTGTTAATACGGTAGGTATACGAAAAATTCCGTGTTTGCGTAACGCCGTCTACCGCTGGGATGTTGTCGAGAAAATTGGCTGATCGCTGGCCCGAAATATTTCTGAATGACTGTGCTTTAAAACGAAAATAGAAATTGTACAAATTAATATAAACAGCAGGGAATAAAAAAGGGACCTTAATCCCATAGTCCCTGCAGATAAGTCAGTAAACCGAATCCTTTTGTGGGAGAGGGAACGTTGTTCTTGACTACGATGTGTTGTCATGGCGCCAAATATGCAAAAATAATTAAAAATTAAAATAAATAATATAAATTTACACAATGGCTAATATTTACTTGCCACACAGATGTCATCAGCAAACAGGTTACGCGGTATGATGGAAATCAAGAACCTATGATACAAATTGATATTCCAAGGACAGGTGACAAGATCACCACTCATCTGCCTATCCTTTTCCCAACAATGTTGGGGTCGGCTTCCAGTCTAACCGGATGTAGCTGAACACCAGTATTTTACATGGAGCGACTGCCTGTCTGACCTCCACAACCCAGTTACTGGATAACACGATACCCTTTAGTAGACTGGTTGTCAGACTTTCGGGCTTCTGACGACTCGTAAAGACTGTCAAAGATCCACGAATGACAGCCGGGACCAACGGCTTAACGTGCTTTCCGAGGCCCGGAGGGGTCTTGGTATGTAAAGATGGTCACCCATCCACGGACCAATCGCGGCAAGTGTAGCTTAACCTGATCGATTGACCCGTGCGGCTGTTATTATTTAGCCACAAGCATTAACAACACGTCATCTAACATAACCGAAATTAACTTAAAATTACTATACAAGCAAGTCGTTGCCACTAGGACCCCAGAATCCCTGCGGCTTCGCTCGGGTACAATACAAGTTGTCTAAGTTTGACACTTGCCAACTTCAAACATGTTCTCGTCGTGATTAGTTGGAGCTTTTGATGCCAAAATTTATGACAGCCTTGCCTGCATTATTACCTTGTATCTGTTAATTATGGTTACGTCTTGTCATCTCTGGCTTTAGGTTTATTAAAAGATCATTTTTCTCTGTGGTATTAATAACTGGCTGGTCTTTCATAATCCTTTGTGCATGTTATTGATATTGTCCTGACCTCTGCAGGCTTTTAAACCTTGTTTGTATTAACAGTTGATTGAATTGGTACTTGAAAGAGGTTGTATATTTGTATTGATGACTTTCTGATTGCAAGTTCACATCCTGTTGCAGATTTATTTTGGGTTCCTTATGAACTTGTCTTCGTGTAAACGTAAACAGGATTCGAATACCTGAATCGAACACGGTATTACAATGCTCAAACTTTAGAAAGTTTTAGAAACTTCGTTAGCTTAGTAAGAAACACGATTAACAACATAGATTTCTGCGGTGTAAATTTGGACAAGCGAAGTAGAACAGTAAACGTTATTAAGTACGATATAAAAAAGCTAATATTGATAAAAATATTAACCATCAACTTCTACGACCAATATTTTATTGACTCCTCAAACAGTTAAGTTATGAAACGGAGGTTACTAGCACGTCATAAGTTATTATTGGAGCAGTTTTATAACGCACTAAACATTAACGGCGCTCGTGATCGGGTAAATGTCAAGTTGTGTACTGGTGCTGACATTTGAGATCGTCCAGTCGCTCGGAAAATGTTGGGTACATCGATATGGTTTAGCATTCTCAAGGCTTTATTTGTTGAGAGGCTAGCGAAGTAGCGATGACTTTATTAAGTGCCTCTTGTGTAGAATGCTACTTCGCCTGTAAGGCACCTTTCTCATTTTCTTTCTGAGCTGTATCGCTAATGTAGACATCTTTATCTTCGACATCGAAACTTATCATAGTACTTACGGTTTATGGTCCCACATGAGACTTAATGTCTATTGCTAAAGAAAAGTCTTCTACATTTACCTCTACCACTGAATGTTCCTAGAAGTAGGTAAATAAAAAAATGTTCGATTATATACTCACAAATTATTCCACCTCCATTCTCTGAAACACAACTTCAAATAAGACCTCTTGTATTACAACATTTCACAGAATCAATCACGAATTAATGTACGAGGGTCATTCAATAAATACTTAGCCTACAAAAAGTAAACGAAAATTTTGGAAAAGTGGCAATTTATTTTTCAACAAAGTCTCCTTTTAGTTCGATACACTTAGCCCAGCGACGTTCCAACTTTTTTAACCCGTCCGAAAAATAGTTTTTGTCAAACTCTGCAAAATAGGCCTCCGTGGCGGCGATGACCTCCTCATTCGATCCATATCTATTCCCGGCGAGTGATTTTTTCAGATTAGGAAACAGAAAGCAGTCACAAGGGGCCAAATCTGGAGAATACGGTGGATGGGGCAACAATTCGTAGCGTAATTCGACCAATTTGGCCGTGGCAACGGCAGACGTGTGAACCGGTGCGTTGTCGTGGTGAAACAGCACTTTTTTCTTCGCCAGATGGGGTCGTTTTTTCTTTAATTCGGCGTCGAATCGGCCCAATAAATCGGCATAGTAAAGCCCTGTAATTGTTTTACCCTTCTCGAGGTAATCGATGTAGATCACACCTTGTGAATCCCAGAAAACGGTGGCCATAACTTTTCCGGCCGATTTTACAGTTTTCGCCTTCTTTGGAGCACGTTCCCCGGTCTGGATCCATTGTTTTGATTGCTCCTTGGTCTCTGGTGTGTACCAGTGGATCCAGGTTTCATCGACGGTCACAAAACGACGCAAAAACTCCGCTGGATTCCGCTTAAACAGCGCCAAACACGTCTCCGATGTGGTCTCACGGTTGCGCTTGTTTTCTGGTGTGAGTAAACGCGGCACCCATCGCGCCGACAGCTTTCTCATGCCGAGTTCCTCGTGAAGAATATGATTCACTGTTCCTTCTGAAATGCCTACAGTCTCAGCTAGCTCCCGAACCTTCAATCGGCGATCTGCCAATACGAAATCATGGATTTTTTTAATGTTTTCCTCCGTAGCAGCTGTTTTCGTTGCACCTGGACGTGGTTCATCAAAAACCGACGTACGGCCACGTGCAAACTCGTTGAACCAATTCTTGACGGTGGCCATCGATGGAGAAGAGTCACCGTACACAGCATCCAAGCGCTCTTTGATTTCGATGCGCGTTTTCCCTTCCAAAAATAGGAATCGAATCACCGAACGATATTGCTCTTTTTCCATTTTTGTAAAACCGATCGACACGTTCGCTTCCATAAGTTGTCAAATTAAAACAAATGAAGGGATTGGAATGAAAATTTGAAAAAAGAATTAAAAAAGAATGTGCTACACTGTGGTAAAACTCTTTTGAAACTACAGCGCCCTCTGGCGATGAGGCTAGGTACTTATTGAATGCACCTCGTATAACTACAGCAATAGTTTTATTACACAATATACAACTCCCATGTAAAAAATCATGGCAAATGTTAAATTGCTAAAGGTTATCAATGTAATATACATTAATACCCCTTTTGCAAAAGGACCATTTTCGACTCTGTAGGAGATGGCAACATAATCTGATTTGCTTGCAGATATGAATAGGTGGAGACAGTACTATAATCATTTTGTGAAGGCGTACTGTATTCATATATTTATGTACGGAATTGGAAAGGGAAACAGCAGTCTAATCGGATTGCTGTATTCTTGAAGTTGAAAAAAAACTCGGGAAAATAAAATACTCTTTAATGAGGTTACTAGTCGACTGTTTCTTTTCCGTCTTGCTAGAAAAAAAAGCTTGGAGAATTAAAACAAAAAGAAAAAAAAGTAAAAAAAAAATTACTTAAAGATGATGATATAATATGTAACTATCCTACAATGTTTAGGATTTGAAAAGTGTTATTGAATTCGAGTATTTTTCATCAGCATCAGCCTATAGCAGTTAATTGCTTTGCAAAAGTCAAAAACCTTTCCTGCATCAATGTTTAGAATAGAAAATTCGATAAAAAAAGACACATTTTTTATTTCTAAACGTATGAAAATAGCAAAAATTACCAACACGGATCAAAAGTTTTTTTAACGTATCGTCTGAATGTTTCATTCACAAAGCATTTGAAAATTGATAAAATGCAAATGAAGTCCTTGATATTGGCATTCGACGGGGAGGGATTTAAACCGTTTGATAACTCTATCCCATCATCATCATCATCTTTAATTATTGTGAATGTGAGCACTATGTGGGTCATTTTTATTTATTTCTTGTTGTTTTTTTTTTTCTCTTAGTTTTAGTGATGGTCTGGCATTTTGAGTTCTTTATGCGGCCAACCCAATTGTCCTTTCCTGTGTATTGTTCGTCGAGTCGTTGAGCTCCTTAAGTTTTGAGTTGAGCTACACGATTACTGACAAATGCTTGCACTGACTGGACAGGTCCACTCAAATTTGTGTGGTTCTTTCCTCAAAAGACCATTTCAGACATAGATCTACATGGTCCTCACATGATCTGACCAAGATTATGTCTGGACTTTAAAAGAGACTTTGACCCTTGAGTTTGTTTCGCCATTTCTTCTCAGGGGTAGTCAGATAGGAAATGTCGACTCCATCTAGCTGATTTTTTAATATGACGTAAAAGTGATTCTCATATCCTATTTACAGAATAAACAATTTCATTTCATTTCATTTCATTAATTGATTCCGGATGACAAACTATTTTAGCCTCTTTTATCCAATTTGTCTATAGCTTTTATTTCGAGCCGGAACCTATTTAGTATTTATTTTTTGGTTTTTGGCGTATCTAATTGAACATTATCGAATCTACTTTAGCGTTAGGGTGCACCAGTCCGCTTCAATGTCTGATTTTCGATTATCATATTTGTCGATTGCCTCATCATATCCATTGTTTACGCCTAAATGACTGATTTTTTTAAATTTAATTAAAATATCTCCCAATTTTGTATATTTTGGGGTTTCCTTATCAACCGTTGGCAATTAAGTTCATATTAGGTTGCAAACATGATAATAGTTCTTGACTCCTGCCTGTTTGTTATTAGCATTTTCACTATAGGCTCATGTTAATTCCGTATTAATATTTTAAGCACTTTGAATTAATTACCTCAGTATCGTTTTGATTAATTGCGTACCTTTGGCTGAAATTGCTTTTCGTTGTTTGTTAGGTCAGATTAAAATTATATCCTCTTAAATTTTATTGGCGTTGAACCTATGCAGATGGATATGTTTAGTTTGGTTATTGTTTAAACTAAATTTAAGAAGACATTCATGAATGTCATTATGCAATGTAGTCAGATAAAGCACGATCGCTCGGTTAATCATAGTTGCACTAATAGTGCGTAATCAGCCTTTATTGTAATGTTTGAATGCTAACCATTGTCATACGAGAGCGGCACTGAAAATTTCGGGAATCAAGGAAGTGACACAACATTACTATTTAAAAATGTATTTATTGCTTTTCGAAGTATTCTCCGCGAAATTTGACACATTTTTCCATACGATGGAACCAATCATTGAAGCAACCATTCCATTCGGAAGTTGGGGTCTCCAAAATGGCCGTTTTGTATGCGTCCACAGCTTCTTCAGGGGATGAAAATCTCTGTCCACGCAATTTATTCTTTATTTTAGGGAAAGTATAGAAATCATTAGGGCTTAGGTCGGGGCTGTACGGCGGATGGTCTAATAATTCTATGTTTTCTTGCTCTAAAAACTCTTTTGTTCTGTGCGCGGTGTGAGAACTCGCATTGTCGTGAGGATGATGCGGCGGTTGCAGTTCTCTTTACGGAGTTCAGAAACGACCTGTGGCAAACAAATGCTAGCATATCATTCTGCATTAACCGTTCTTTGTCCCTCATGAAGAATAGTCGTAACATGGCCGGTTTTGGAGACAAACGTGGCCACCATTTTTTTTTGCAACACTCCGTGAACGAACAATTTTTGTTGGCTTTAACTCATTTTCGAACACCCAAACTCGTGACTGGTTTTTGTCGTAAATCCAGGATTCGTCACCTGATACGATGTTGTATACAGCATTTGAGGATCCTGCGTGGAATCTTTCGAGAGTTCTGACGCACCAAGTAACGCGAGCCGCTTTTTGCTCTGCAGAGCGAATGCGGTATCCATCGGGGAAACAACTTTTTTACACCTAATTGTTCATGCAAGATTATTTGTATTTGACTCATGCTAATGTCTAAAGTTGCCTGAATTTCGCTGTATGTCACATGTCGATCTTCCTCAATCAGCTTACGCACAGCATCAACGTTTTCTTGGGTGACTGCAGTTTTTGGACGACCTTGACGGGGATCATCACTGAGCTTGACACGTCCACGTTGAAATTCAGCAAACCAGCGATAAATTGTGGTTTTGGCCATCCAAAACCACAATTTATCGCTCGGCTTCATCACCAAATGCAGAAATCATCCGGTCAACACACTGTTTTTGTGTTAAACCACTTCGAAAGTCATAATAAATCATCGCTCTTGAATTTTCTCGAGTCAATTCCATTTTCTCAACGACTAAACAAGTTTGACAAAACCTTGTGACAAGACCGAGAATCTTTTTTTAAATAAATAAATGGTATTCGATTTTTAAAACCAAGGAGATTTTAATTAAAATGATTTTAATATGACAGGAACAGTGGAAATTTTCCATTCCCGATACTTTAAGTGCAGCCCTCGTACCCATAATTTTCTTCAATTGGCTTAGATTCAAATCACATTTCTTAATATTTATTTTCCTTCGGTGAAACGAATCGAAATAAATGTAAATAACCCTCCAGTGACGTTATTACTTACGTCATACACCTTTACGGCGCATTAAATTCTATTTTGCCGTAATGTCTTAGAATGTGACAGAAAAGAATAAGGAATGCCTACCTACATTTTACCCATGGGCGTCGTATCAAGCGACAAAGAGAAATGATGAAAGAATGGGCTATAAGAACAGTCCAATAATGACATGCTATATTATCTTATGTGGTAATGATGCCAACGTTTCTTGACGATCGATCAGTAACTTATTATGTTCTTATGTAAGCTTTTACGGCTATGTTCAAGTATATATTGCTACAATCATTCTGTCCCTAGTCCCTCCATTCCCAAGCTCAATATGATGGCTGGGCTGTACATCCATAGTTAAAAATATCATTGCCATGTCCCACTAAGCAATAAACCAATTGAGCTCGCCTGTATGAACTTGACCCCTCGTAAAATTGAAACGATACGCTCTGCTTGCAATTTTTGAACCAACCTATTGTCATTCGAATGTCGTCTTTGTTTCTAGAAGATTAAGTTCGATTTAGAATGAAGCTTATTTCGGGATTTTAGTCCAGAGCTCATGTCATGCTATTCCCCACCTTATGGCTAGTGAAATTCTGTATAGTTTCAGTCGTGCCAAGTTTGGCGTTCATTGATTCCTTTATTCTACCTTGTGTCTTGAATGGAATATTTTTGCTACCATTGTGGGTACTTCATGTGTCGTACTGGACTCGTGCCAAGGGATTTCCGTTATCGAATACAAACGCCACTTTTATATTATTTAGTTTTCGTCATTTATGTTTATTGTACCTATTCAATTCAGGATTTGGGTGTGCGAATAAATGAGAATGTTTGGAAATAGAAGCCTGACTTCGAGTGTCAAGACTTTGATCAATGAAAATGAACGTATGGTGAAAATAGAAATGGTGGTATACGGATTATTATTTTATTAGGAATGTGTACCTCTTTAACAATACATACACTAGAACATCCTTGTGAACTTTTCGTGGTATATATATGTACTTATCCAATCTTTTCTGCTCTGTACTTTGTTGAACGAGCTCCTTCTTAAATAATTGCATCAGCTCAAGGAATTTCATCAACCAATCTTAATCCTAATACGATTTCTAAAGGACTGCGGAGGGGTACTAAGGAGGATTATAACATGATTTACAACCGATTTCAGTATTACTTGATCGGTAATAAAAGTCTTGAGTACAGGTTTATGGTCAATGACTTGTAGGAGGTGCTCTAAGTGCAGATCCAGCCTCTACCATTAATAGTTTACTAAGTGAAACTAGGATTTAGTAAGGGCAGGAGATAATTTAGTGAATACTTAAGCAAGTTCACCTAGTCAGATACTGGGTAAACTTGATCAATGACAAAGATTCTAGTGAAGAACAGTTTGGAGACTTCAAGAAATACACGTGTCTAGCGAACGTTCTGTGGCTAAACTATAGCTTTTATACATTCTGTCTCTACGCGAGTTTGAGGATGGTTACTCGAATAATATTGTTCGAAACTGTTGTCTAAAAATACGCACGTTATATTGT